>CM049318.1:9844240-10456740 GCA_026874595.1 Sipunculus nudus | reverse complement strand
TTATACAGCGTAAAGGATTGCCGTGAGCGGCGGGGGACAAAGTTATTGGTTTATCCTCTTAGAAGGCCCGGAACATATCAGGCAAAACCAAAGATTGCTTCTGATTGTGTTTAATATTAGAGTCGATTTTTTGGGAGCCAAATGTTTAACTTCAGCATTAAAGAGAGAAAGAATGTACTGTTGGCCGCACAAAGGTCGCCATGTCGCACGTCATCGGGTGAGATGTCTGCAATTCGATCAGTGTTAGTGTCTGTCATCAGATTCACGGCTTCCTATTGGTTGAAACAAAAGCTCCGCCTTCTAGTACCTTCTCTGTACCACTAGTCGATATTTGGCCGGCGTGGGCTGCAGGTTCACATTTAAAGGGACCGAGCAGAGTTTCAGGCAAAGCGGACCCAACCAGAACACGAACCCCAGCCACTACCACCGACCACCGCCCGAACCAGAGGCCCTGTCTGCCCTACCAAAGCTACAAACAGGTAAGTCACGATTTACTTTCACGATTTCCTGAAAACCTTTGACGTCGCTGAGTGGAGCGGCGGTAACCGTACGCTGGTGTGGTCATCCTCAGAGGTTTAAACAATACGAAAAACTCCAAGTCTCCCTTGTAGGATCGTTTAGTGATTTTTAATCAGACTGTTTCACATCTTAAGAATTATATTATTTTAACACAATAATCCAGACATTGGATTATTTAATTATAGGAAAAAATACAGCTGTTTTGGGAAAGGGTGGTCTCATTTATGCATGTTAAGATATTTTCTTAAAAGATTGACCTAATAACAGAATATTAGCAGGTGCTTCATAGAAAATAAACGTATAGGAACACAAGGGATTGTAAGGAATCTAATGAAATTGCATCAATTTTGTGACAATAATCATTAATTCAATGCTATCGGTTTTTATAAGTGACATTAGTTAATACATGCAATATTAACAATGCAGAGATTGTGTAAACGTAGAGATATACATATTTAGAATGATTCAACAAGAGAACGAGTACTTCTTATTCAGTGTTTTACTTATGATTTAATTCAGAATAATAAATTGAATGACTGTCAAAGAAAGGTCACATTTTAATCTAATAACAGTTACTAATTATAGATAAAAAAGATACTTTGCAATGAATAGCCGAAATATAGGTAGGATCACTGCGCGCTGGACCATTGGCTTTTATCGCCATTACATTTAGCACCAAAAAACTATAAAAACATGATTGAGAGAAGGCAGTACTGGTATGCTCCACGGGCATCAGGTTTCCTGCATATGTTTCTGATCTGGAAAATTTATTGTCGTGAATATAATCTTCTTTGAGTGAGGTATTATTCCTTTGAGAGCGATACTAAATAAATTCTTTAAATGTAATCAAAAGAACGTGTGGGTTCTCACTACATGTGCCGATAGAAATACTTCTTATGTTCTAAATGTATATAAAATGCGTCCTTTCTGGCCATCATATAGCAGGAAGTAATATTATGAAATCAGAAATATTTTTATTTTTTTAAGAGCATGAAGTCAATTAAAGACTATGTTTTTAGAAGACTGCAATGATTGCATCTCTTGGATTAAATTTGGAGGCAAATGTCCGCAAAATAACTTGTTGCCATGACAACGATTGTGAAATAACAGTATCAAAATGATGTATTGACTGATATTTCTGACGCCTTCACACATTAAAGGAATGGAATGCCTAAGTACTATTGTTTTTTTAAAATTGATATATGTAATATTTCTTTTCTTGATGGTTGCCCAGTTCTCCCCGTTTAGTCTTGTTGACCGTCCTGATTATATGACAATATCACGGTACCTCTTAATCCAGATACGGTTCCTTCTCATGTACATTTTGTCATGCCAGTATACAAACGTTGATAGAGTATGTAAAAAGCGGGGAAATAGATATTGGAAGAGTTCCCTGTGCTGAATTTATTCAGCGGAAGACAATAGGGAGTCTATGGAGCAGGCTGAAGGAATCCAATCAAACCATAAAGCTGTTTCGGCTATAAAACCCTTAATCACTAGAGATTTGTTTTTTTCTATCCCAACGTTACATTCATGTAAAATGTACCTACCCATACTGAGACCACAATACTCTTTAAACTGTAGGTACATTATTGTATCCAAGCAGTCTAGTTATGTAAAATATTTTACATGAGGAGATTAATACCTTATAGAAAATAACATATACTATTAAAGATATTAAGGAACACATTCTCAATGTTGCTTCAAATTATTATATAAGTTGTTTCAAATAATTTAAAATGTTTCTATGATAAGTTGAAACATTCCTCGCATAACACGTCTGTCCAAGATACATTTCATGAAACTCTTACACGTCGTTAATGTATTTACAGATGAATATATAAAGATGCCCAGAGATAAAAAAAGACATTTTATCAAGCTGTAATAGGTACTAGCAGTTTTATCTTGTTCTGCCTTGTTATCCAGAGTCAAATTTACACTTTCAACAATACGCATATTAGTGTGTGGTCATATGTTTTTTTACCTCTTCTCCGTCAGTTTGGACCCGCCGGCAGATTTAGCAATATATTAAATATAAAGAGATTAAAACATGTCACATTCAGCGAGTAAATCCACTTTTAAGCTACTAAGCATGCTCATTTAGCATTAGGAAATAAAAGGTACCATAATGGGAGTACTTAGTTACCTATTTATTACATTAGATCCGGGGTAGCCTACGTCTGTAACAGAGGCCACGGCCTCACGTTTGGGGCTCCATGTTTCTTCTTTATAACATTATAGCATTATGTCGAATATGGGCAATATACTTTCAAGGCTCGGCGTGACTCTGATGCTATTAAATGGTCCGATGTTCCTATAATATCACAGCATTCTATAAATGGTGAGAGGGGTGATGAGTAAGTGCTGGTCTTAATTATCTGAGAAAAGTAGTTACAGACCGATGCTTTTGGGACACAAGCTAGTAATTTAAAGTCACGCTTTCTGTTTGCCGCAACAGACAATGCCACACGGAGAAAAGGGATCTAAACGCTCCGGCAGCTTCGTTTTCAAAACGCAGTTTATATATGTTACCAACTCATTCTTTGTTCACAATACCTCGTTTTACTAATTGGTGATGAAAACATGATTGATTGGAGTAAGGTAATTTGGTTTGCAGAACGTTTCACCATTTAACAAATAAAATAAAAACCCCGAACCTTCTAGACCATATACAGTTAGCCGAGACAGTAAGACACAAGAATGGCTGTGGCGATCGACTTTTTTGCTGAGCTAACCAAATTCAATTACCCAAGTACAAAGTTATATGGCAGTATTTGCGGTGGTAACAAAGAAATCCACCTGGAAATAACCAAAGTCTATTAGCAACTCTATTTTACGGCAAATCAAATTCATTTATGGTTTTGTGAAAGAGAATTTGGGGCCGTAACAAAGTAACAACCTGGTATCTAAGCATTGGAGCACTCAGAAAGAATACCAATGCATGGCTCATTGTTCCCTCCCCGCATCAGGGGGAAGTTTTATTTCCTTGGGGCCGACTGTTAGATAACGAGCAATAAATATGTGAATAACTGTGTGTACTAACGGCTATTGTGGTGTGTCCGAAATCTCTGATCTGTACTTTACTGTTACCGATTCGGTCTCAATGGAAGAGTTAAATTTTACTGTACATTTAGTACCACCCACCAAAGACATGTTTAAAAATCACCCTTTTCCTTTTCAACATAAGCTTGCTGTAGTGTTATTAAGGAATGACATGACACTTCATGGTGAATAGTAAGTTTTGTCGAACGATTTTTTTAAATAAATGATTGCAAAGGTTATCCCGTGGAATCATTTCATGGCGAAACGGGATGAAATCAGTCCAATTTTAAGTAGTTCTGATAAGAATCGCCGAAGAATAAAAAAAAAGACTTGAGACGTCCCTGCTCCCCCCAGTTATAATGGATCGCAGGGATCCTGTTGAAAAAGGTAGGTGGCTACAAAATGTAAAATGCAATTCTGTGAATGAACGGAGTAGTACAAAACAAAATATTTTCCTATTATCTGTAGAAAAAAACCTAAAGATAATAGTTATTTGAAGATAATACTTTTTTTATTCTTATGAGCAAGCCTTGATTGAGTGCTTCAAAGTTAGGGCCTATGATTTTCGAGAAACCAAAATTCTATTTTTATCTCTCCAATCATACGCAATAGTAGTCAACATGAAAAACAAAGAAAAACAACGAACAGGCACCCACATGATATTGCTTCTAAATGAGTGAGTGAACGTGCATAATTAAGTAAACTATTGTTTTCTTTCGTCAAATGTATTCGCCTCCGCGTTCTCTCGTCTTAATGGCGAAATTTGATCGTGGTTGAATGTGTACAAGTGGATGTATCCACTAAATCCAGAGAACTTGTTAAGAAGAAATAGAATAATTGATCGCCCACGCAGCGTCCTTCACAAATGTTCATTTCTTTCGTACCTTAATTGCCTCTGCTATGTTCGTTCAGGACCTTATTCTCTGACACTAGCTTTTCAAGGTAGACTCTTACTTATAATGGTACATTTTCATACATTCATAGGTTTTGAACACCGCTTATCACTACTGAGCTGAATATATTATAAATGTTTAAATGAGTTTTTCTCTCTTAAACTTTATCCAAAGTATTGTAGCACAATCCTGATCACTCTTTCTAGCCATTCATTGTCTTGCACTTAATTTACTAATTACAATAAGGAGATATCCATTATGTCTTATGGCGAAATTTGGTCATTGTTCTAAGTATTAATCTTTAGTTTTTTCTGTCTCATGTTTTAAAGGGCATCTCCCCTTTCACTCAATGCTGGATCGGATTTAGATATTCATGTGATAGTTTCTTGAGAATTAATAAATATTTTAACCGTATCATCGGTCCCATTTCATAAGTCTTACTGCAACTCTTTTTATTAAATTATTTGCACTACGTTTTGTACAGGGGTGGTCGGTTTTACAATGTGCCATGTTAAAAGGGTGAGTAATATCTAACAAAGAAACCACACGTTTGTAGGCCAAATGTGAGAGCAATACACAAGGTGTGAGAATGATATAAGTGCAAAATACCTGTATAAATCTTAAGCTTCTAGAATTTAAGCATTTGATGAACAAATTAGCCCATAAGTGAGCTTTATCAAGCACTGTACTTGAAGAATTATATACAGATTCAAACAAATTTGAGGAAATAGCCTAATCCTAGGAGAAGACACGTTGGATATGAGCCCCAATTACCGACTCATTTTTGCAGATATCTGGAAAAATAATGATCCAAAACGCATGAATTCCAACGTCGTCAGACAGTACAATATAAGCTTGCACGAATCGCAGAAAAGGCTATTTAGAGCATGAACCAAGAAAGTGCAATATTGGTACGTCCATGGTGAGTGGGTGAAACTGCCTCTTAACCAGTTTGGACAATGGGACGGAGGTATCGCTAAGCTAAACGCCTAATTACTGTATGGTCCTCCGGAGACTCCGGGGCATACTTGGCGCTAATAGCTAAGCCCCGTGATGGACCGGAATGCTTACGGCCAGCAAGTGTCGTGATCGGGCCAATATGCATGTCCTTATGTTTCTGTTACCGGGCATTGCACAGCGGTGACTTCTATAAGCAAATGATGACATTTGGCTTTTCCCGGAGGATTGAGAATTAACCATAACCCGTGGTCCTTAAATGTACTGACAGGCTTCTTATGGAGTCACTCAGCAGCGTTAGCTCCGGTGACGTATGTATCTTTAAAATTATGCTTTTACATGGCGTAACGAACCTGGTACGTTCATGAAGTAGCAATACAATTGTCCCTTGGGTTTAAAAATCGTATGAAAATATTTTTATAGTATATGTGTAGGAACTCACTAAATTTGGCTGACTGGAATTCTAGGAAAGATTAAAATTTAATTAAATTTTAAATTTAATTAATAAATTAATTACATATGTTCTCAATATTCTTGCTTCAAATTACGTCTCTCATGCTCTAAAATGTCTCATTTGAGGAATATACGTCACTGTCACACACATTCATTCATATAACATCATCACTTTCTGTTTTAATTGACAGTGTCCTTTCTGCAATAATTAGTATATCTCTGTATATATTGCTCTCTTCGGGTTATTTATTTTTTAGTTCTGGGCATTGCAAAATAGGGTCAGTTCCATATCGAATGTTACAAAACACCACACAAATATTTAAAAATCATTTTATAGTTTCCCACTATATCCATTTCAGAACCTGGACATTTCTGGTGGTTTGGCTTTCGTTAGGACGAAGGTACATGGTTCGGTTTATACTAGCCCCCTAAAATTAGAATATCTCAATTGAACCAACAGGTCATGATTAAAAAAAAATTACTTATACTTTATTTTTTATAGTTTTGCATGGAAATAAAACTGAAACCCAGAGGAGTTAATCATAAGATATCAGCTCTTCTGGTTACCTGTGTTCCGATTAATTACAAACTATATACATTGCCACCAATCGTTTAAAAATAATAAATATTCGCACCATGTGCTTCTTACTATATCAAACATCTAGACAAAAGTGATTTTATGAAAAAATTATGTAGTTTTTGTTACCCATATTTATACATTTTAAACCTACAATGCTACATCCGTTAAGTTTTTCTGAAAATTAGGATTAAATAAAAAAAATATAAAAATTTCTTTGATCAAATGACGGTTCGTACAAGGTGGATGGATTTAGATATCTTTTAAAACAGTTTTACTTCCAAGAATTGTACATGTATTGATCTTTTTTGCTTCATTAACACGGATGATAATAAAGCTCAGTACCCGGCCTTGCATTAGTCTTGTTCTGATAGTCTTGGTTTATAAAGCCATAGGTGGCCCTTACATGGAAGTCCTTGGTAGTTCAAGCTTAATAAAATGTAATTACGAGAAACAAAACCTCCTTCCTTCTTTATCTAGGTCATTGCTGAAAGTTAAGCATTTATAAGAAGAAAGTTGTTTATATTATTTCCTGTCCATGGGACACGGTAAAAACTGGTCGCTATCCGTGTATAATTTAACTGAACAATATATATATATATATATATATATATATATATATATATATACATATATATATATATATATATATATATTCCTTATTGCTACGGCGTTCGGCACTCTCGTTTTCTAGTACACTGTTAATATTTATCATATAAAATGAAACTGAATGGCATTTTGACATGAAGGGGGCGGATTGAAGAAGCCGAGGCCCCCTGAAAGACGAGGCTCTGGGCTACAACTCGCTCAGCCCAGATGTAAATCCGGATCTGAGTGGGTATGTAACGTTTGTATAACTACCTTTGAATGCACAAGTCTTGCTGGAGTGCATTAACGATCACTGCCTGATCAATATTCATTAGAAAAAGGGTACTGTCCTATTAACTCGAACAGTGCTGCATATATACGAGCGTGTTACAAAGGTTGGAATAAAACGGTGACCTGTCCTTGCCCCCTACCAGGCCGCTTCCTTCATTTGAATTCAATCACACTTGTTTCAGCAGAAGGGCAGTGTGTATATTTTTCATTTCCGGTCTTGTGCAGAGCAAATCATGACTACCTTAAATTAAGCCGCTGCTCGCTGAATCCATGTAGTCTGCTAAATGACTCCACGTCATCAGTAATCCAGCAAGGCCAGTTTAAGTAATCAGCTTTGAAGGTCTGCCGAAGGTATTACGGTATACTTAAGAGAAAGTTATTACATTTGTTAGCCTTGACGACCCAGATATTGTTCTTTTGCCCCTTATCCCTGCAATTGGTCATATAGTTATTTCATGGGATGACGATTAAGTAATTGCCTTCTCAAACAATATGCCACAACCGGAAAGGATGATCTCGTCTGTTTCCGGTTTGATGCGTTTTTAATTGGCTACGCATGATCAATACATTTTCCTTATATTTTTTTCAGCATAAAAAGACCCGTATTATTTTCCTGCCCGATTCAGACTGCGTCAGGGTTATTTACATCCATAATGTATCTTATAATTTAGAATAAATGGCCATCATTTAGAATAAATGATAGTAGTTAGATAATATGTAAAAGTACATGTATCTTACCCTCTTTAAGTTTTTATTTGATCACCTCTCGCCAAACTGCAATACCTGTTGTTGTGTTTTTTACTACCAGCCATTCATCCATCCCACTCTTTTAAAATGGCTGACGTTTGATATAACCATCATGACTCTGAATATTATTATAACAAACACTACACTATTATGGCCGTGTCTTTCATAATTTATGTACTGTGTGATTAAAAGTGGATACACGACTCATTATAGGAGTTTATATGTGGATTGATATGACAGCAGAAATACCGAAAACAGCACTGCAAAGGTAATCTGTCCTACTCCACCTAATAGTCATCTATTACTGTCGTTGTACAACGCCGGTATTCGTAACATTAGGCTCAGAAAGGGACATTTACACAAATAAATACACTAGAAAGTAACAAACTAAAACACAAGTTCTATCTCTTTTGCAATCGCCGTTATTTCCTGTGAATGGAGTCTGGTTTGTCAGTCACGTAACCCGTTCGAGACAATATTATATGCAGTCAGAACTTCAAAAAACATGCAGGTAGATTTACCAATATGCTGAGTTATAGCCTATTCTTTTTCGCATATGGTTAGTGTTGTATAAAAGCACACAATAAAGTTTTGACTGGTTTTGTCACAAATTTCTTGTTGACGGTAAGGGGTTCTCGTAAATGAAGAACATATTTTTTTATCGAAATATTTCAGAGAGATTTTCAATATTATAGAAAAGGCACTCGGACATCTCTGCTCACTATCTTATGCGAGAAGAGCAAAACTGGAGAGAGAGAGAGAGAGAGAGACAGAGAGACAGACAGACAGACAGACAGACTTGGGAATTCCGAAAAAAAAACCTTTTTGTCATTATCGATAATATGTCATGAAAACAGTAAAAAATATAGAGCCATCTATTTCGTCTACCGATAAAGGAGCATACGACGTCAAAACTCACCATTTTCTGACCAAACATGCTGAGCTAAAAGTTAAAATGAACACAAAATTAAAACATACTGCCATTTAGGCCGCATGACTCATAAAGGAACAAGCGCCGGGAGTATGCTTGCTGTACATGCGGTAACCATGACAACGCTCATACAAACGTAGGCGTATATTAAATATGTTTTATGGCACAAGCCTGGTTAACTGAATTATTCTTCCCACCGCTGTGGCATTGATTCTGCACGGTAAACTACTGCAGACTGGGGTTCCGGGGGCCGGTAGTTCCACGCGGGTATTACAACACACACTCCAACGTCGGGCATTAGTGCACTAAACTCTGCTTCACAGTCATATAGAGTCTATATGATATAATGAAACAAAACTCGGGTCCTCCAACTCAGTGGTTTGATCTGAGAGCACACACGCTATTCTGAAACAATATTGCTCTCGATCTCCCCTCAACATTGGTAAAATGTTCCACTCAGTAGAGAAAACATTTGCAGCTTAACGGACAATAGACATTCGGTGGCTGTGCAATCATTATCACCTATCTTGACGTTTCAATTTTCAACCCGCTCTAGCCGGGTTTAATATCAAAAATAAAAAAAGTCAACCACTTGTGTCAAACTTCAGTAAAAAGAGATTTTTAGTGAATCATACAAGTGAAATTATATCGCATGAAACTTAATTACGATGTTTTTGGTCAAAGTAATGATTTCATTTTCATAACTGCACGTTATTTTCCTGTTCTTTTATATTATCTCTTAAATCTTGATGCACTGAGTCAAGATCACAAAGCCTTTTTGTCCTTAGGTAAAGTGATCTTTTAATAATTTACTTGAAGTGACGAAAGTACCCTTTCAGCCGAGGCCATGTCGTCATTGTATTTGAAATTGTGAACTTTATATTCTGATATTTCAAGTTTTAATCTAGATTTCATTATACCTTTATTAGTTTTCGCGTTTAAGAGCCATATTTTAACCTTCACTACGTAAGTACACTTAACACTGATCTGAAAGTATTTAAATATCTGCAGAGCATTCTTGGTTGTTCTCTTGTTCAATGTAAATGTATGTTTTAGCGTACAACTGCATTTATTCAGGGTAATAAACTTAAAACACGTGGTGTAAGAAACAAAAAGACATATTTAAGAATGTAAATAACTATATCCATGTTGATGTATATTTTAGCATTATTAAACAGTTCATGTTGAATCAAATTGAACTTATCCAGTTTTATGAGGAATACATTCTTAAAACATTAAGGATATTATCTTTACAATTTTTCAATAAATTTTCTTAACGCTTTTTTTTTGGGGGGGGGGGGCGACTTACAGCTATAAAAAACTCAGTATGTTACCGACACAAGCACGCTTTAAAGTACATTAAATACAAACTATTAAACTGTTTAAACCATATAAACATGTCGTGGTAATGTCCTCTCAAGTGCAGATGTATATATGCAGGCAAACGTTAAAGCACCATAATGTCAGCGGATGGTCTGGTTCAATTTGGACAGGACAGCCCAGGACGAGCTTGATAGCAGAAAAAAGGTATTTCTGCTGACGTTGCGTAATGAAGTGTCCACTGTTGCTTAAGAGCCCTGACGCAGATTACATTCAGATGTTCTGCTAAACTCACAGCCCCTCAAATTGTACAAGTATCAAAGTTAGTTTGATGCTAAGAAGAAAACGATATACACGCACTGATTAACGGCCTCAATAGAAATCAAACAATCAGTTCTGATTAGCGGTCTCAATAGAAATCAAACGATCAGTTCTATTGGTGTAAATCAATGTAAGAAATACTCAATATACCATTACATAATATACATGTGACTTATTTTTTTTTAAATTATAACCTATGGATCAGTTAAGTCTCCCAACATATGATATTTATCCTGCAATATTCTTATGACGTCAATTTTGAGGCAAGTGATTATAATCTGCTGTGTAGGTCTAGGTTCGTGCTTTAATAATATGACATAATATGGCATGAGTTTCCTTGACCTTGTGTAAGAAATAAAAATGGCTGACAGGAGGGGCATACTGCATCCGTTTTCGTGAAGCTTTCCCACCACAGACTGGACTTTACACGAGGCTGAGCGGCTGAACCGAGCTAATCATTCGTCTGCCTGACAAAGAAATGTCGTCGCCTCTTCTGTCTAAATCTGAACTCCCAAACAACCCTATCCGTCTGGCATGAGGAGACTTCACGCCTAGTGTTCGTCGCCAGGGACGCCATGATCGTACATCACTGAAATGACCAGCGGGCGTTGACTCTCCATGGTGACCAGACTCATAACCGAATTGACCCGTCAACTTGTAAAGACGTACCTCTTATGCGTGGTCATTTTTGACCTGAACCAAATGCACATTTCTCTCGAACTTGGTCTTTTACATCCGAGACCACGTGTGTGTTAATGGGTACAGTCAGTCGCCGATGTAGTTATGTTTACAAAATTACAGCAAAGCAAATAAAAACAAAACGGATTAGATTGGTTTGGTAGGGATAGGAAGGAAAGTTGCTCCCCTCTTTCTATATATCTTTGTATGCGTGTAATTTCAACAAGAAGCAGCGCTGGGGGGGGGGGGGGGGGGTGGTTTTGTGTATTTCCCCAATATAAAGAATTGAAGAGTAAATTTAATTCCACTCTTTCCTTCTAAATTCATTTTCGAATAGAGTGGTTTTCACAATACGACGAAGTCCTCACAACAAGCATGCAGTTACAAAAGCATCAGTTCAAAGTCGTGTAGATTTTTTTAAACTTTTGTGCGCGATAAGCTTTTAACCGGATTAATCGTTTACATGTGTTGCTAAGCTTATAAATAAGATTATAAATCTTATTACTATCACAATGCTACCGCTAAGATAACATCGTTTATCGGAGACTTAGGTGTTTGTATATTTCAGTGTGGATACAAGAAAATTCTTGCTCGCGGTCTTTGTAGCCAAGGGTTGTTTGCCCGTCCGGGATATTCTGACTATATGATCGACGGGGTGTTTGTTCCGTTAAAGCCCGTTTAATGCAAGGCCGCGACTTTGATGTTTTCTGTGACAAAACGGGGCACAAAAGGCGTTTGTCGCTTTAGTCGTTTAACGCCCGTCATGTAGTGATGTGCTGTATTGGCGCTCTGTAAATGACAAGTTAATAACTTGATGACCCGAGGCTCACGAGCACACATTAACGCATCAGGATCAATAGATCCAAGCACTTGTTCTCAGCCGCAGGCAAACGGTTAAGTAGTGCCACCCTCAGCTTATATCTTGAAGTATTAATTTCATATTTAATATTGTATGTAAAGTATTTTACAAAAACATACAAACATCGTTATTATTAATATTATTATTGCTGCATGATGATTCTCATCTAAAAGGATAAACAGTTGCATGACTGATTTCTGACAAAGCACACATTTGGTAGAGTATATTTTTGAAAAATGTTTAACATTTTATTTTGAATATTATTAAATAATTCAATCATTATATAACACTGGTCAGAGTTTCCTATTGAAAGTAAACATAGGGACCTGGAATCTTCAATAAATTAATTTTGTTCTTTCTGCGATTTGAACATTGGGTGGTCATTTTCTATACCAGGGGAGCAGCAGACGTAAGGGTCAGGTATATTTTGCAGTGCAAAAAATCTAAATATGTTTTGTGAAGTGTACAAAAGTTTAAATTTGTTTTGTGAATTGTAGAACATTCTAAATATGTTTTGTCAAGTGTACAAAAGTCTAAATATGTTTTGTAAAGTGTACACAAGTCTAAATATGCTTTATGAAATGTACAAAAGTCGAACTATGCTTTATGAAGTGTACACAATTCTAAACATGATTTATAAAATGTAAAATAGTTAAATCCGTTTTGAAGGTAAAAAAATAATTTATTAATAAAATATCCTTGAGATAATTGTTGAATGGTAAAAGCTAAATAAATTAGTAGTGCTCTGCTACGATATACATAATACGGTAATTTTAATTTGCAAGTTACAACTATATATACAAAATAAAATAAAAAAAATTACACTTAAGCAGGAACATATCTGAAGGAGCGCCCTATATAAAAAAAAGTATGGTATACAAAACGTTTTTGAATGATGAAAAGCAGGCGCAACGCCACTGGATGCCTAGTTTTGTTTTATTTGGGCAGTTATTGTGTATAAACATGCATAAAATAACCGGACCTACAGTAGTGATGTCATAAATAACTTAGGAGTCCACCAAAAAGTGATCTCTTCATTTTATGTGATAGGCATAAGGATTATTGGCCGGGTTTATACGGATTTTATACGCTGCATGGGATAAGGGTGTTTGGCAGCTACAACATTTATGGCACGAATACCGGCACAGTCTTATATTTAAGGGAGTCACTAGGTAGATTACATTATAAGCCCTGAGCGTGCCGTGTTTAAAAATATCGATATAGACAATTTTTATCTATATACAGTACTGATAGCATATCTCTAAAAGAAGGCATATCATGACACTGATTACTGCCTACTATGTATGTTTTCTCTTACATTCAGCCTTAAAATACAAATTTATACATTATAAACAAGTTAATACTGTAAGTATACATTAGGCCTGCCCTTACAAGGGCAGGTTTGGGACCCGTATCTTTCGAATTGTGTCCGGAGGTTAAATAAATCCTTCATAGAAGCCTCACATATATAAAGGTACGCATCTTTGTAAGTGTTTCTGAACTGTTTTAGTTATACCCCCGCCAGGTGGCGACAGGTATCATACTTTACCCTCGGTTTGTCTGTCGGCAAATTTACGCAAACACTTCTGAACAAATTTGGTTGCTGTTTTGTGGAGGGTTAGGAAAACATCCACGGAACAATCCATTGAATATTGGAGGTGATCTTGAACACATCTTATGATTTTGTATTCAAAAACGAAAGTGCAAAGTATGTAAATTATTCCATGTTATTAACCCATACATTTATTCATCTGAAGGATTGAATAAAAATGATTATAAACATCAATACACAAAACAATTAAAAACCCAGATAATATCAGTTAATCAGCGGCTGGACGTAGCTGGTGAATTAAGCTCTGTCCTGATTGCTATAGGGTTCGGCACCTTCTCATCCCAAGATCCATCGAGAAAAGTTGACATGGATGCAGAATATTCTCCCAAAAAAGCTTCTTTTATCGCTCAGGCTTCATGTTATCATAATCTCATTAAAAAATCTCGAACCCGAATGTTCCATATTGACGTCATGGTTAGAGCTTTGTCTCAATATGAGTCAACGACTAACAGTGGCTCAGACCAGTCTATAACATTACATAGATACAATCGACATCAAACGGTACATTTAAAGAGTATCAGTTAAAGTTTATTTTAATCTGTAATTCGTTGTCCAACATTGTAATTAAGAGATAAAGGGTGTATTGAGGCATTAATCAAAATAAAGTTCAACAAATGTACGATCGAGTGATGTGACTGTATTAGACAAGACCTTCCTCTGTTATCGCTCAGTCTACATATAAGATGTTGACCGCAAGGTGCTTGCTAGTGTAATTTCTATCGGTATTTACTTTGTTTTTGGTATTGTCTTATTATTATTTTGTGAAAACTTCATGGGAAGAAGTTTCCTTGCTTTCATGCGGTCATGCGGCTTTATAACAATCTTAACGGTCTTTTGATACTTATTCTTCTTTGGCTTTTTAGATAACACTCGATACATTATTACCGCCTGGATCTTTATTTGAATACAAATGAATGTACATTAAATATTAAAGGCTATCTTTCTTATCCTAAAAACATTTAGCGCCATTGCGGAAGCTCTTGTTGTCTTTTCTGAGGATTATAAAATGTAAAGCAGAAATAATCATACAAGTGATCGTATAGAGGATTCACCTTTCTTATAGTGACGTTTGCACTGTAGACTTTTGAGACGGTTATTATTAAAGATCTATAGTTTTAATATTCAACTTTCACGGGTTTTTATTTATATCGGGTGCCTTTTCACTAAACGTTTTCTTTTAAATCATTTCGAAGAATATGCAGTCCATATGGTGAAAATACAGGTGCACAGACGTTTTCCTTTTCTGCAGTGTTTACGACAAGATTAAACCATAAAACTCCTAAACAAACTTTAAGTAATCACAGACTGCTGTTCAGCAAGAAAGCAAATGAGATTTAATAGGAGCCATTTCTGCGGTATACAACACGTCTGCTTCCGGTGCAGGTGCAAACGCCCCTTAAAATAGATTGAAACGGGGGCTCATCGGTCTCAACCCTCGGCCTGCAAACTGTGACAGTTAATTAAAGAAGCCGCTTAGGATAATCGTCCATTAGCAGAGAGGAATTACCTGACATAACGGACAGTCGTGCTTGACTGTCCACAATTAATGCGAGCGGCAACCTTGTCTGTCTGCAAGGATTGGGTTCAACACAGGACCATGGCAGCCTGTTTTTCTTCATACCAGCTTGAAGATTTGATAAAACATGGTATCATTGGCTGTGGGTGGACCGCGCACTGGTTTATGAGGTGCTTATTTCCTCGGAAGCATCACAACGACGGCAGTAATCAGTCGATACACAGCCCTCAATTACTCCGCCAATGCCCCACGACGCAATGTTGTACCATGAGTGCGACACCTGTGACCCATAGGGTCAGCTTACAAGCGGCCTTAATTGGCTGAATCAAGCCCAGTTTAATGATTGATAACGCTTTATGTTAAAGTTTGGAAAAATACGTTAATAGAGGAAATGTTTCATAAGAGAAAATAGAACCCAGCGCCCATGGATAATACGGTATTTGGCTGAGGACAGTGCTCTTTTTTGTGAACAATTTTCCAAGCTGCTTTAATTTCTGCAGCTATTCATTTATTTTACTGCAAATATCACAATACGCATTTGCAAACAGGCTGTCAGAACTACCTGTGTCATGAATTCTTATTAACACGGAAAAAAAGATATTTTGAAAATTCAAAACTGTTATATAATTTATGCAGGATTATTTACCTAAGAACAGGTACATAACCAGTCGATGACACTCTATTGCACGAGGATGAAGGTAGACATATTGATAAGAATGATGTGTTATTACCGAGCCCTCTAGATTTCATGTGTTTTATTGACGGGGCTATGAATATATTGGAAGTCATAACTTGTGAATCTGAGATGTTCTGGCAAAATTTCTTCATTCTAGTACTTATGTTAGCGCTCAAGCGCTATTTGCATAATCCCAAATAAATAAATATGTATAAACCCATGGAAACAGTTTGGTCCGCAGTCTAACGCCTTAACTACTCGCCTACGCTCTACGTTCAATGGCAAAGGAGTTAACATGCAACATATATTTAAGTCAAACTGATGATCCTGCGTTTAGAATACAGAACAAACCTACGTCAGATATCAAATTAAAATTGTCTGAATATAAGCATATAAAACGATATCAAAGCCTGGAAAATACATTACGTAAACAGTTTAACTAATTATATGCATGTATCATATGAATATTCATTCAGTGTGGTCGTAAATCATTCCATTAAAATTACAAAGATATTATTAATATCAAAACTTGCGTGACGCAATCAAAGTACGCCTGTCAAATTAAATGCATTTTCAAAATACATATATTGCATGATATAAAACGCCGAATAAATTATTTTCGCTTGAATTAACGAAAAGCCCGCCTACTAAATAAAGTAATTGTGAGATCTTTTACAGTAATTATGCGGGAACATTTAGATCTAACGTTTGAAGGTATTGTGAGAAGATTTAGATCCAACGTCGGTACGCATTATGAACAATCGACCCCTTATTAAGGCAGGGAACTATTTATTAAAAACCAAGCAGCGTGGTAGCGTCTTTACGAATGAATCTTCTCGCATGATATGGCAGCTTTTCGGGTTTTCAGTTTTGGTGCTTTGTGTCGCTAACGTGAGCCATGTCAATATACGATTGTCAGGGCAAATATGAAAAGGATAATGTATTGAGCGATCAGCGCGTACTTGCACCAAGATCCATTAGAAGAGGATGTCCATTTGATAAATTTGTGGTCCTTGTCGGAGCGGAAAATGGCCGAACTGATCGAAATTTCCTGCAAGTTAAAAGAGCACCAGTTTAGGAGGAAATAACTATTACGTTATCGAGCCTTGACAAAAAAAAAAAAAACGATGCCCATTAGTATGAGTGAGCGGAAATGTTATTAATTTTTGCCATTTAAATTAGAACCTATTATCAATTTCATCAATAGCAATTTAGTAAGTGATGACAACACTGTTCTGCGCATGGCTCATATATGAGTCAAGAGTTTTTTTCTTACATTCCTGTCAAGACAAGTGCGAGAGATTTAAATATTATATACGCATGAAAGATTTCGATATTTATAAAGTACATTTGTAGATAGAATTGACATTTCACACCATGGTATGTGGAATGTTTCTTATGAATCAAGCGAGCATAACATTTTCACATTCACATAGTTATTCAGGATGGATTCATGTTTTGTTTGAAATCATGATATTACAGACAAAAAACGTAGTGACGGGAAAACATTATTCAAAAATCAAGCAGATATTGTGGGCTCAGACTGCTTCGTCCACCCATCATTTTGTAGATTTGTCTTAAAAAAAGAAACGTCATTATCAGTAATATAATTTTCACGTCTTGTGACTCATAGATAAGCTGAATTTAAAAATCAGTGAAACTGGAACGATGTCAGTTCTCAAGACAGATTAAACCTGTTTAAGCTCCCAAGCAACACGTATTAATTCTTGTCTCTAAAGTATACATGACATTCAACTAGCCATGAAGGCATATTAATTTGCAATGGAATTCATGCTTGTTAAAAAGTCTTTGGGGTTGCTGAATTCATGAAAATTAGTAATTTTAATGGGTATTTCATTAACAAGGTTGGTCTTTTGGATCAGGTTTAATGTTCACCACGTCTCTTATAATGGCGGCATCTGGATTTCCTATGGTCAACAGGTCCATACCTCAGTGCCTGTAAACTACCAAGCTGTATTCAACACCGGGTTTTTGTTTGTTTATCCGTCGCCATGACAAGGTCAGTCACTGTTTCTCTGATACATGTTTGGAAACGAAACATTACAGTTTGATGCATGGCTGCACATTTGTCCTCTCCACGATTGTAATAAACCGTTTTTTGTTTCGGGTCTTGATTTTGTTATAAAGAGTGACGGCATTCGCAGTGATTGATTACATTGTTTAATCTGAGTATAATGGACTAAAATTATTCCGGCAGTCTTCACGGGAAATAAAACATAAAAACGACTTTAATAAAAAAGAGAAAGCAACATAACCAACCAATCTTGCTATGATGGGTGAGTTATTACATTTTTTTATTATACCTTCCATCCACATGTTTGCGTTGGTGAATGAAAGGTTCATCCTTTCGTTAAAATGACAATTGAGTTTTATAATTTACGCAGTAATTCTTGTTATATGAAACAGGGTGATTTAATATATACGGCTTCATTTCTGGCTGCCATTAGTAAGCATTGTTGTGTTGTAGAAAAACACTCTATTGAATCATTTGAAGGCGATCTTCAATAAGCTCCAAGCAGACCAGGGTTGTACTAACTGCTGGGCATGAGGTTGAACAATATTTTCCTTTTGTACAAAGACCTTCCCTCACAAAACATGACCGAGGCCGAGAAACATGAGGCCTCTAGTTCAATTAAGAGTTGTGCTGTTCCAGGGCTATATCAGTCCCGGTACCCGTGTTCTTGACGGCAAGAATTCTGCCAGTCGATATTTCTTTTAGAAATAATATGTTACATTAACCGTTGTTATCTGCAGGCTTTAAAATACCCAACGCTAATACATTTTAATACATGTATATAGATGTACAAGCACAGAAAAATCCTTTTTTATTTACAAATCTAGACCTTCTATAGATTGCGTATTCATATTATGGCCCTAAGGAAAGAGTAATAAATTTTCAAGAATGTCCATCCACTCAGTATAATAAGGATATATTGCTTGAAATGTAGAAACATTGTTTTAAGAGGCTGCACTGAGCATATTCTTAAGATTATAAACAACATTTTTATCACATTGATTGATACTGCCGGAATTTATTTAGATATGACGTTTCTGTCCTTATGACAACAGCAGGATTATTCTAGGATGGTACAAGTTTGATATGGCATGAAAGAACATTTGAGCATTATCACAGTTGGTATCTGGCCCTTTCCTATACTCTCGGTAACAAATATTGAGAAATCAATAAATTACTAAATACCGAAAGGTTTCGGTACCTAAGGCTGCCTTGCAATAAAAGCGGTGAAATATTCTTCACATTGTTAATATGTGAAGGCATAAATCTTACTGGTTTTCCTAGATTCTGAGACCTGAAAGGCTTGATAATATACCTTCCATTGCCTTACGCTTGTCTTAATTGTTCCGGTGTAATCGTATCACTTTACCTAAGGGTCTCCACATTTGATTTCTGAGGAAATCCCAACTCATGAATATGCAAGTGACCTGGTCAAGTTGTCAGTGTGATTTCGGATACGATGATGGTAGTTTAAAATCCATGCCGCCTTTGAAACAAATATGTTAAATAAATCAGCGGGATTATCCCAGGAGCATTTGAATCTGGAACCGACTCGGTTTCATTATCTCTCCTAGAAAATCCATTTTTGGGCGTTTCATATTTAGCTGGTCTAAAATGAGTCCTGAGACAAGATATGAAAATGATCATCCAAACTGCCAAATCTCGGTGGAGAGCCCGAGTTATGCTTGAATAAACTGAAGAAAAATAGAAGCCTCCCCTAAAATTTCCTGAAATGAATAACAAGTATGGACTTTTTGGGCTGTCCTTTTGAGTAATGACCATAGTGGTATTAACAAAGGGGAAAAGAACAAAATGCAAAGCAAAATATTTTTAGCATGAACCATCTCCCTGTAAACGGAATGTCAGTATAGCTGAGTCTGTCAAAAGTCTGGTCTTTTTTTTATTAATAGACGCATGATTTCGCTAAAGCCAGAGCAGGCTGGAAGGAACGATCAATATGGTATGGATATATAACACAACTATTTAATTCCAACAGAGGCACGGAGTTACTTGCAACACTCCAATATTCATTGTTTTGTCATAGGTCAGCGTAACGAGTGTTCATGCTTCTTGTATATTTTTTTCTAAAATTTAACAGTTTTAGCCTCTCAGATTGTAGCATTTTCCATCTTGTGTAATATTCACGCCTTTTAAAAATTCCCACTAATTTTTATATTCGGCTAATCCTCAGTCATACGCACACATCGCTCTGTTGGACAATGGGGCCGCATGTAACCTACTTATGATTAGATTTTTACAAAGCGCTTGATTTCCTTTACGTTCGGACGGAGATTTCCTTCTGCTTGTAATTGTGGACGCATCCGAATTCCTTTGTATCACAAAGTAGGAAGGCAGCCTTTTTCGACTTTGTTGATGGTTGCTGGTTTTATTTCAGACTGAATGCAAGACGCATGTATTCTGATTATTCAAGGCTTGCGGTGTACAACTGAGTAAGGGGCGGTTTATTTGATTGTAAACATAGGTAAACACAGAAAAAATAATGACTCATTACAAAAATGAGTCATAAAAAACTCGGATAACTACCCTTCGGCAAAACCTCATTAATAAGCCAAGATCATAACCTTAACGAGACCTATCTCAGTTATGCTTTTAGGTGAATGATTTTCTTTTATGTCTCTTATAATGGATTATAATTTTTATAAACGTCCAAATGTGAAGAACGAAAACTACAAGCACATTATGTTCGTGTATTCTGTATTGAAAAAAGCAAACATTACATAAGTTATTTGTCCCAGTTCACTGGATCGTTAATACTAGTTGTAGACAGATTTGGTTCCCTTGAACACTGTGCACTGGATACAGTTTCCTTTTCAACAACTCTCCAACGTTTTTTGAACAGGACGTGACAAGCGATCCATGTGCTTGTGTTGTTATTTTCCCCTAAGATCATGAAATAATCTAAGGATAAGCACAGGGCTGTGTTGGTGGGTTGCTGAGTGACAGCTCTTGGTGTGTCCCTGAACGGAGTGCACCCAAGCAAAACAATAGTGGGAACTGTTTTAAAAACCTTTATTATAAGCTTAGCGAATTGATTCTTTATTATGAAGTACTTGAAAGGGTACCTAACAATTTGGCTTGAATTGTTGACCACACGACCATATGGTTTGTTCAGTCCCTGATTGATGACTTTCCTTCTTGTGCTGTTTTGTATTATCCTTTGTGTTGCCAAGTTTGATGGATTCAAATTTCTTGATGTTGTTTTCATATAACTATAAAGACAAAGGCATTTTTATCTGTTCTTGCCAGTAAACAGTAAAACTTGCTTAATTAGCTGAAGAACGCCCGCTAGTCGTCCCTGTTTGTATTTTCATCCTGTTCCAAATGACGCTGCCCGCAGGACCATGGAAGTGCCCTGTTACACTTCTAATGCAGCGGTTATACACTGCACTAGTTCTAAATCTGCTTCGTTTTAACCGCTGCTTTATATAGGAAGATTATCTGAGTTCAACCACCAGGCTTGCACAGAGAAAAGAATTGTAATCAGACGAATGAAAGCGTGGTATCGGATCGGGCATCCAGTTTTAAACCCGCGACACCCATTGGTCTAATTCTTTGACACCCCCCCCCCGCCAGAATCGGTGAAATCAAATCAATGAGAGCAGTTTTAATTTCATGTTACAATTACTGGATTATGCGTAAGTGCATACATGCAAAACTTATTCTCAGAACTACCATTCTCGACCGAATACCATTCTTTTTCTCAAGTTACTTCATCCTCATTCAAGACACCGTTCTAGCTACATTCTTTTGATCTATTATTCAGTAAATTATAGGGTTTTTCTTTTTTTTAACTGGATTGATCACATGGCGTATATCTCTTTCGGACAGTGCTATTCCAAACCTGTCCGTTATAATTCTCCCATAAACAACATACAGAATGTCCCGTCCACTCTTCTCCATACAGAATCTGCCCTCCCATCCCCTGGTGGATAATTAAGTCTACATTAAGTCTGGTACGGTTTAATTAGACATCATACAGTTACGTCATTTGTTAAACCATTTGCGTTAATTTTTAATTGGATGAGTTAGTTGCGTGTTGCTGGACCTTGTAGGTCTCTCTTGGTCGCATGCCTTGAGATTAACGATCTGCCCAAGTGATCAAGACAACATGACCACTTCCCTCTGGCTCCCAAGCGATTTGACACTCAATAATTTCAATAAAAAGCGGTAAAGCATATTCTAAAAAAATCACAAAACTGAAGTAACATTGAAGGGATAGCTGTGTATTCTCTAACAAAAAATCGATTATAAGGAGGATGATATGTTTTAAAAAGGAAACCTAAATGTTGAATTAATAAATCTCAATATAATTAATATGTGTGTCTGCATATGCTACTTCAGTTTACAAGAAAAAAATCAATTCTCTCTTGTCTAATTCCTTATCTAAGTATGTACATCGGCAGAAATCCATTTCGGTTTAGGACTACGTGACAGGGCGGTAGCGCTCGCCTCTTGTCATATTATATTTGTATCCTGGAATAACCCAGGCCCGGTGTCTTCCGCACCTGCTGCTTCTAGGTGTGTAATCACTCCCGTTCGTGGGTCATTATACGGAGGAACCCCCCCACAGAAGCACTCATTTGTGAGTTAGACATGGCTGTGGGGCTCAGACTTCCAAATAAAGCCTGCAGAGCGCCAACTCTGGGTGGGGGCCGACCGAGAAAATCTCACCGCCTCGGCTGAAATTTGAACTCAAGAACCCCCGGCTTTGATTTCTGTGCTCTACCCCTAAGCCACAGATGCCGGTCTAATTGTTACTTTTTTAAATTGCTTCTCGTCTTTTTTATTCTACATGACTTAGCCAGTGGAGGAATATATGTTTAACCTTATGTTTGTATGTATATAGGCGGAGCAATTTAATGGCAAGACGCCAGGAAGAATGCTGCCATACGGCAGAGCCGTCGGGTAATTTGTTACCCACAGAAAAAAACCTTATCTGATGAAAATATCATATTGTCTATGGCGTAAGCGACGTCTTTGACTATGTGTTAAGCGATGTCGTGATGACGGGTACAAAGCGGCGCAACAGGTTTGTAAGATCAAATCGATGCCCGGGTTCTATTGTCAATCTAAAGAGAATAATAAATGTGGAATTAATGCTTAATTCATATTCCCGTCCACACAGCCATAAGGTCTATGCGTGGAGAGGTGAACCAAGGGACGGACCGCTGATCCAAGAACACTCATGAAAAGACCTTTTCGACTTGGTTTTATCCACATTTTTTGTCTAAAACACATAGCTTTACCGATTAAATCGCCGCAAGGGATATTTAATTTTATATCATCCGGTGTTAGTTCGCAGACAAGAAGTTTATCAAACCAGACATAATCCGAGTACTTTTTCACAGTTGTAATGTGGGTGGGTGAAACTGGCTGTTACTCATGGAAGGAGATAAGGTAATATAGATAATACTAATTTGTAATGCAGTAAATATAAGTAAAAGGTCATATAAACCATCAAACACTCATTTAATAAACTTGAGAGCCATAAGTCTACTACAAATCAGTCTTAACATACGACTTTGCCCAGCGGAAGGCATAATTAGAACTGACAGCTTGTCTCCGGTGAATCTGCCCGACTGGCCTGAAACACATGACTGTAAGGGTTACAAGCCTCAAACGATTCATTACGTCAGTGCACTCGCCATGTTTAAACTTCAATATAAAATAAAGGAGAATATTTTTCTATGCCTTATTATGCCTGGTTTTCATGGACCCTGGTTTATGCAAACCACTTAAAAATCAGAAAAAAATAACAAAGTACATGTTCACTCTTTTTGCATAAATGTGATTTAAAAGATGGACTGATTCCAATCATTTTGCCTTATTTCAATGTGTAGGAAAAAAATGTACTTTAACGAGGAGAGAAATATACCGCACGTTAAATAACACAGACACTAAAAAACAGGTAGACAATCGAAGGAATCAATCATTATAGAGACTAGGAAACAAAGTTTTGTTTTTGTTCTATCGTACATATTGTTTTAATCAGTCATTCGTATGGATAAAATGATATATTTGCGGATTGGTGGTCGCGAAAGATTGAGGATGTGTTCAGGGCCTGTTAATGGCACGGTCTATTGAGTGACAGTTGAATCAAATATATAAGAATTATATTTTTCTTCAGCTCTTTTGGGATTTCAAGTTTTATACGTATAGAAGTTATGACCAGTATGTCGTTAAGACATTTAGCGAATCTCGGAGTCTCTATTTCACCCTGAGGGTCCAGCTTGGTAATTTCTGACCGCGGAACTTCTTCTCTGCCGGCCAACGTCTTTACGACTGTGGTTCGTTCAATCCTTTGTCATGTCAATAGTGCAAAGGCAACGGTGTATCTTATAATTTTATCCTTTTTAGCATCACAGGCACGCACATTACATAACAAACGAAAAAAAAGTATGGGCTTCAGAAAAGAGACACGTCACTGAAAGAACACATTAATCTCACAGAATCTGGATAGGAGTAAGTAGAACTGAGAGGGTTCGAATGATAAAGTTTTCTTTCGCAACTAAGGTTATAATCGTGACAACTGCAGTGATGTTTGTGTAATTTGAATAAGCATACTCTTTGTAGTTACATTTCTGTGAGCTAATGATATGATTCTATAAATTCCATTCCCGTCTTGACGTCAGAGAGAAAAAGAAATAGCAACCTTTCAAAAGAAATCAAATGTCAGCTAACAAAATTATTTAAAATACTCTAAACATTTTGTGACGAAATAATGTTTTAGACAATGCATTCTCCCTGATTGATTAACAACCAACCAAAGCTAATGCAAATGAGTTTGATTTGAAAATGGTTCTGTCGTTTGTTCTTTTTATTTATTTCGCTTTCTGTGATAAACCTTTAACCAATAACTGATGCAGCTGGTCACAGTCAATGGCCGGTATCTTCTGGCAGAGGTTCAAACAAAACTGCGGAAATGATATAGAGAGATGTATATGCCTTACAAATTGAACTCACATACAAAGTGTATTAATCTGGCTGCAGTAGACATTTCTTGATTATTTACAGAGCAATACGTCAAGCGCAGGCGATATCATTCCGCCACGGGGCACAATAATAAGTAATTCATGACTTTTTATTCGCCGGCATACATTGTTAGCCTTTGTTGAATAAACACCGATACCGGTATCAGTGTTGTGTTTTCAACACGCCCTGGAGAATAATTTCACATTCTGTCTGTATATAGCGTCTGTCAGAATTCGGGGCTCTGCGTCACAGTGAGGCTTGGTTTGGCGAACCTTGTCAGTAACTTTAACACAGGCTTAGGCGTAAGTAACAAGAAATAGACATCTGTCAACAGGGCTTTTTTATCTTGTATTACAAGCAGCTTAATCCCCTTTGTTTCTCGAGTCTGTGTCACGGAAAGTGAAGTGACAAGCATTATTTCGACCTGCGAAGTGCGCTGTGGAGGACTTAGTTACAGTCCGCGACACAAAGAGCATTTTCACTAAAGCTTTCCTATATCAACCGAGCATTTCTCCTTTGTGCTAGCATAGCTAGCGCGTTGGCAACATTACAAGGGGACCAAAATAAATGATTGATACCCAATCGATGGCTATACCCAACTAATGGATTCACAACCTGTTGTTACGAACCTTGTTTCCGTTGTCCCGGTGGTGCGTGCACATTCTCCTTCGTCTCGGGGGTGTGGCAATTAAAATCGTAGACGCAGCATTCGTTCTTGTTTGATTTACTCCACTCTTAGCTCGCGGGTTATTGACTATTGGCCCCGCCCAGGTGTACGCGTCATTAATTTGCATATTAACAACGCTCCCCGGTCTTGTATTATAAATCTTCTCTCCCTCTCCTCCCTCTTCGGCAAAGTGGACTTTTCCGGAGGGACCGACCATTTGTCGCTTATATGATTGGGTTGAACTTGGTGCCAGTCTTTTGTGATCACCTAGCGTCGAGAGATTCAAGTTCGTCAAAACATATAAGTCCTCTGAAGCGGTGGAAATAACCTCACTGTGGTAAGGCACATATTCTTTTTTCAGTCTTTTTGGCAGAGTTCACTCTCATTGTAAATTTTTTTCCCTTCAAACACCTGTTCGTTGAAAAAATCGCAGGCTCAGCTCACGGTAGATCACAATTACCGAAAGTGATCGAAAGAGCGAGCAGCTAGAAGATTTGGACACGAACCAAAAAACCTAGGAACATTGGTCATTATTTTCTTAAGGTGCATATGTCATCCTTTTGGCGGGAATATGGTATCGTCTGTTTCGTAATTTAACGGCCCCTCCGCGATGACTTCTGAGTGCAGCCCATATTTGGCAAACTTATCTTCTTTAAACTAAAAAAAAAATCACATTTTTTTGCTCGAAGATCGTTGCGCTCAGGAATTTATAGGTATTTATATGTACATATTTATACCCCATTTTGTGAAATAACGCAAATGCACAGTACGGGAGTATTTAATACATCATTCTATTTTTATATTTGTTCCTGAAGCCTCATAGTTTTATTGAATTTTTATATATAATGATAAACTACAGTCCAACGATAGGAACATCTTGGTGAAGATATAAAGAGATGACCCATTCTGCTCTTTTAATACAGTGTTTTAGGAAGTAAAATACAAACATTAATGTTTCATACGCATGGCAGTGGAAATTGAATTATGTGATATTTGTCTCGATCAGAAGGATATAAATAATCCTTGCCGCATTCACCAGCAAGGTTTTAAGGCCAACTACATTACTTAGTAACGGAAGCAATATGATTTTTTGTGTGTTTCCTCCGTTTAAACGACAGGACAATTAGTCATATGGCTTATATTCCTTTATTATTAGTTTAAAAAAGACTAACCGCAAATTAAATATCCGGGACATATCTTGTGCAAGCTTTTTTCGCACCCACAAGACGACCAAAATAGCAATATGTCATTGGTGGCGTGTTTTGCTATCATACAATATAATTAGACGCATGCTTATATCACTAGGTTAGACAGGTGCTTTTTCTATGATATATTGTGTGTGATAAGGTCGAAAATAAATGGAAATAGAAGTTCAGCAGAACTTAATTCTGAAACCGTCAGTCTGTGTCATTTTGAAATTTTCTAAAGAAAATAACGTAAAATATTCATGTTTGCACCAAGTTCGTATATATTTAAAAATCTACCATTATAATATATATTTAATAATCTACCAATTACAAAAGGGTTAAGATTACCTTATATTATATTATCCAACGGCACCCGATTGATGATGTAATATAAATGCATTTGCTGAAATGTCTTGGGTGCTAATGGCGAAGACAGTGTTTTAAAAAAAGCAACACACATTTAAACTTAAGCGTGATTGTTTTAATTTCATTTGTTTTGAGGCTTTTATCACGGAACATTCGGATAGGGTTGTCTTCCAATCAGGTAGAGCCAAGGTAGCCCGGCGGTTCATCTTATAATGAGAAAGTCTTTTTGGCATGCTTATGGTTTGAAGCAGAGTTGTTCTGAGTATCATGACAGATGCTTTAATGATTTTTTTTCTTTTGCGAGACTCTGATGGATCAAGAAGCCTGCCTGTAGGCTGGGGGCAAAACCTAAATAATACACGATAACTGCTCCCCCACCCCTTGTCTGAAAAAGTAGGGTTTTACGAAAACTAAGCATGGATAAAAAAGTGAAATAAATCCATGATAGGAGCACGCGCCCGCGCAGAATATTAGAATTCAAGTTCATCCATCTGTTTGACCTTAGCAAACTGAAACCATTACCTAATTTAAAGTACGCCATTAGTGACTCGTGTCATGTCGTTCTCTTATTGTCGTGGACTTTGGTGTGTTTGCCTTACCCTGAATAAAAATACCTATCATCAGGTAAATTGTGCTTTCCGGGCACTATGAAAGCAAACAGCTTGGAAATAATGTTCATTAATACAACAGACACTGTCCAAATACCATATTACAACAAAATGATGAAAAAAGTGTAAACTTCGCAAACCCGATACGAACATGAGACAAGTATTTTCTATCCAGATAAAACGGAAAAAAATGTACTTATTCACAAAACATTGTGTCATGTCTAGAAAGACATTTAAGGCAAAGGGTAAAATAGGATTGTTGACAACCCCTGAATATATAAAAGTTATGAATAGTATTTGAAACAAATACCTTATAAAATCATATATTCATAAGAATTTATGAAAAAATGATCACTTAAATTTGAAATTATGAGTTAAGGCATTGTCGGTAGTGATTCAATAATCACTTGATATGTGAAATGTATTGTTTACTGGTATATAGCCTGTAAAATCTTTTTATTAGTAATCTGTTTAAATCGGCATCAGAGGTAATTTCAGTAAAGATAATGTATGAATATTAATCTTCGTTCGACCATCTCCGTGTAGAGATCATCACATTCACGGATCGTCGCCGGCGTCTCGTCAGACCCCGCCCCAGGTTCTCAACAGAAATTAATGGAAATAACCGTTATAGAAATCACGCGTAATTGTACCTACCGGCATTACCTACAAAATGCTTTTACACCCTTCCGCAGATTTTCTTTTATCTCCGGCTATGATCACTGTTTGTTATCAATATTTGTGTGTGAGCCCTTACTGCTATGAAGGAAATTTCCCCTAAATTGGCCTCTGTCCTTAAATCTTCGCACAAACACTTGTGGATTACTTACAAACCGCCCATATAATCCCCGGACATTTTTTAATATCTACAAAGTTAAGCAATCTTGCGGCTGTTTTCTCTACGATTTATTCCATTAATTGAAGTCATTGCATTTGCTCACATAATCTGCACAAGATAGTTGGTGTCTGATCTTGTATGATCATTTTACAAAGTAAGTTTGGAACGGGTTGTTTCCTGTTTGCTGGCCGTTTGCTAGCCGGTAGCTGCAAAGTGCTCTTGGCTTGGCCACCCATCTGTCTTTTCCACATCACGGGCCGGGCTGGTTTTCCGCAAATTGCTTGTCTGTGCGCATTATCTATAAGACAAGAACTACGTGGAGGTCCAGCAAGTGATAATGTGGTGGGCTTTAGCGGAGAAAATTACGTTCGCTGGCGTGAAGAAAGCCAGCTTTTAGTGCCGAATTACACAGCGACGGACTCGGGGACCGGGCCACAGCATAACCGGCAAGGCAGCGTGTGTTCGACTGCCCGTGAGAGTTAAACCTTTTGGTGAAAGAAAAAAATTGAGTATATGCTTACCTGCTTTGTTGAGTCATCGGTTTTCACAAAGTCACGGACAGCCCCCACTGATCACCGTAATAATTGCTGGACAAATGTTATCAATGTTTGTCTAAACTTTATCCAGAATCCAGTGAACATGCCGCAGTGTCTCGCCCTCTATCTCGGCACTTGTAATTTGGAAAAACATGTTTGTTACATCTGCCGTGAAATATTTCCCTCTTGAGACGTATGATGCAATCACGCAGGTTCATCACACTTTTAGTCTGTCTTCACTTTGAGGCCAAATCCCCGATTTTAAAACGAGATAGAGAGGGAACATGCCGGATTTGAATATAAAATAGTGCGATATGGGGGCACCATCCCTGGAAAGCATAATTCGCATGAAACTAGTTTTATCAGCATGAGACGAAGAGGGACTTTAAAGGATATTACGGCGACTTTATGAAATAGCCAACAATACTCAAACTTTTGTCCGATTTGGTATTATTCTCACTTAATAAGGTATGAAAAAAGTTAATTTTGAAGAAGATATTTCAACGGTGAAAGGGAAAGGTTTTCTTGCGTTTATTAAGTCAGACGGCTTAACTTAAGAGTTTGTGTATAAAATGGTCCCATTACGTACCGTATAATAAGCAGTAAAATACAATCCTTTTTGTTTCGACGGCTTTGAGATGGAAATCGAATTAAGTCATATTTGCCGCGCTTGGAAAGGACACTGTCTGGATATAAATTTCATCTAATAGAGTCGCCAGCACATCGGAAGCTTTGTTTCACTGTTTTTTTTTGCGTTTGATTCATTATAGTGACAGGGGTATTATTCATTTTGCTAATGCTCCATTATAATCGGCCCAAAGAGAGCGGTCCGGCAAATTAAAACTCGGGGAATTATTAGGTTCAACCATTTTTTTATCACCATAAGACTGTCAGTATATAACAAATGTTTGTAGTTACAGCGCAAGTTCGATAGACAAAGTTAGATACACTACAGCAAGGAAAATGTTAAATATAAAAAGGAAGGCAAAATTTAAAGGACAAAGCTGTAACGGTTTATCACTATATGTAAACCTTTAATTGTTCTACAGATTGTGGGTCTTCTGCCGTGACATTCTGTAATGACGAAAATCCTCCCCCGGCTCACGTGCTTAAGTGGAGACAAAGAAACCAAGGGAATAGGTCAACCAAACCTTAACAACATTAAGATGGGTAGCCGAGGTTCCAAAGAGAAAAATTAGAAACTAAAAAAATCATTTTTTATGGAAATATAACATTTAAAATTTAAAGACTAATGACGTGAGAAGTTTTATCACTGAAATAGCGATATATGAAGCTGCGATAGGTTTACGGCGATCACTCATCAATTCTCCAGGGTGCTTCTGTGTGCTTTTGGTATAATACGGTTTAAAACGTCTTTTTCATTGTGGTAACAATGTACGTCAGATAATGATGGCGACGTGAGTTATACGGCCATCTGCCATATTCCAAACCCCGTAGTGGTTCAGTGCGAAAAACTCCTATTGTCTATTGACTGCTACATTAGTCATCAGTATCAACAATAATTAGGCTTGCATGGGTCAACTACACAATACACATGTATAAGGGTAAAAAAAAACGGTTTGGTTCTCAGGCACTTTTTTTCAGAAACCAGGGCGGGCGATAAAAATGTCATATGATCAGGGAAAAGCATGATAATAACATACTTTATGCTGAACAGGTACACTACATAACAAAGGAAATCTTATCAAAATTATATTATTTTATCTTCTTGAAAGGAATGTTCGAGCGTCTGAAGCTCAAAATTGAAAAGTTCCTATTGAAAAAAAAAATAAATAAATAAAAACATTAGATGCGGCGGGTGAATATTGATGCGCGCAGTGCCTGAGAACTATACCTTTGGTTGACCTTGGCTTTAGAGTGACTTTATTTTGTTATTTAGAACCACCCACTGGTATCACCTGTTGTTTACTGTTATTTAATTTTTTTACAGAATGGAAATGAAGACCCCCGCGCTGTTGGCCCTGATCCTGGGTCTTCTCGCAGCTGCCGACGCCATCAGTATCGCAAACGAAGACCAGGTAAGGCTTATAAATATTCATTAACACTGATTAGCATAAGAGTATCATACCCCATAAACTTATCTTGGTGTTGTCCACACTAAATTTATATATTTCATGGCTGGCTGGTAAGCGCACGCAATATGTGTTCCCTTTTAGAAACACGTTTTCTCCGGGGAATCTCATCTTAACTGTTTCCTGCTGTTATGAGCTGGTCGCAACGTTTATTCCATACTAATTTAGCGCGTTGTCGCAATTAACTGGTCAGCTTCACCGTATTTACAAATCTATATTTAATTGATTAAAAACCAAATTTTAACACCGTGGTCGTGTTTGAACCACTGTCGTTGTTTTAAAAGTAAATTCTGTTTCAAACAGTTTCAAAGTATTAGTTTTTGTGACGGAACTCTACAGAATATACTACCATGTTTATAGAAAAAGATAAAGGAAAAACTCTGGATAGTTGAGAACATCCCCATAAGCGGGAGGCCAGGCATTTGGATATTAAAGAGATCTGCAAGATTTAGTTTCTTGTCTGGTCAGTCTGTTCACGTGTGAACTCCATCTGTTTCTAATTTTTTTAAGTAATCTCTGTACCGGGTAATATTATGGTATTTTTTCTTATCTTCCTATTGTCCCTTCATCTGAAAAAGTAATCGAAAATATGACCGATTGGCCATCACCCAGTAAATTACTATCTAATAGGTAAAGTGCTCACTAATGACCTCCTATTCTTTTGCTTGGGATACAGCTGAGCGCATGTAGCATAGTTACATTATGCATGGTTTCCCAATCGTAAAAATCACTTAATATTAATATTTACTGGTTTCCTGCTTTTACATGGTAGCAATCTGACTTTTAATTATCTTTTATATTGATTATATTTATATTTGTATTTTACGTGTAGTTAAGTACAAAAATCAACTTATCTTGAATTCAACAGTTACTTAATATATCATATATACCTGGATTATTATTGACCTGGTGTATGTAAATCCAGTATAAGTGGTAAGAACAGGATCCATCATTGGTAGTCCATATTTGGCAATATATATATATATATATATATATATATATATATATATATATATATATATAAATTCCGAAAGATGTTATCGGATAACTTTGAATTTTATAACGTTCTTCTTTTCGCGATTTAATGTTTTGTCACAAAACAATATATCCTTTGAGTTGAAAGGAATTCTATGTTCAATAATATCCTTGACGTTCTGTTCCAGTTTATATATACCGAGGAGCTTGTCTTTTGAAGGCCGCACGTATTTGGTCATGTAAAACTGCATATAAAGGTTGCTTATGTTGCATATAAAACGGAAATGAAGCCCGGATGGTTGGGCATTTAAAGCTTCTTGTAAATCACAGTTCTCATCTTATCTTCATAAATAGTAAACATAATGATAAGTTTAACCAATTCTGGGAAATTGTGTCTGTTAATAATCTAAACTCACATTCCTGTTATCTATAAAAAAAATATGTTCAAAGGCCTTTACATTCTTGAAGAAAGGAACTTGTTTGTTTGTTCTGGTTTTTAACCGTAGATGTATCGATGTCGATATAATAATCTTATCATATTCAGGTTTCCTTATGAGATTTCAGATATTGTATCAAGGTGTCCGTGGTTGTAAAACGTGAAAATGATGGTTGCTTAATAAATAATTCTGATGGTTATCAACATAATGCCAGCGCTGTGACGGTCTCCTGATGGTTTCTTCTTCTGATCGATTAATTACTTGATAACACCATTTTTGCCCATGCAAGTGCATCGATTCTCCATTAGTAGAATGTAAAATCCGGTCGCGGCTTTAAACCAAGTTGATAACCCCGAATCATCTTTTATTAGGCTGATTAAATGTGTGACTCCACCAAAAGAAAGTTGCGTAAAACCCCTGTATAACTAAACGGGAACCGCGCTGTTTATTTTATGGTTGTTCTAGCCGAAGTCATTAAGGCTGTAGCGCTGCGTACTTTACCGTAAATGGGAACATTCGTTTCCTGCTGAGCTTAAGCTGGAAAATTTGGCCTGATCTGAAGTATTTTTCAACTTATTACCACGAATAAGACCCTTACGGTCAGAAAAATACGCCAGAAGAAATCAAGACCTCTGGGTGTCACATTGAGTCAATTACCAGTATTTGTGTATTTAAAAATGCATATTCTTCGACTATATAATCCCAATTGGACACACACACACACATATATATATATATATATATATATATATATACCTATATATATATATATATATATATATATATATATATATATATGCGTTACAGGCAAACTGTGTAATCAGGCATTACGTGAAATGAATGAAAAATTCAGGCATTATACAAAATGACTGATTCACAAAGGTATTTTATGAAATGACTTAAACTTTTCAGTCATTACGTGTTTTCTGACATTTGATGATCTTTATAACACCCTTTGCCTATGCATAAGGCAAATAGTGTAGCAACCTGATCTCAATTCCGTGTGCTTTATTTGGCAAAATAGTCAGCTTTACCTATATATATTTGTATTTTTCAGAAGACTAATCTAACATATTTATTTCATAATGGGTCTAAGGCTTAAGATGTAGTGATGAGATATTATATATATATATATATATATATATATATATATATATATATATATAATATCGAGAGAGAGAGAGAGAGATGGAACCAGAATACACAGAATACACTGGAATATACATCGACAGTGAACTGACTTTTTTGTGTATTCTTGTTCTAAATCTATATACAATCAGGCAGCCTGGCTATACATACATCTCTCTCTTTCTTATTTTAATAATATATAATATATAATTATTGAAACGGTGTTACATAAAGGCGGATCAAACGGGGGCTCGTCAAACGTGACGGTAAACTTTGTGGCCCAGGAAATAAGCTCACCAAAGTGACTCCTGGGATAATTAGTCTTGTTCTGGTAGCAGAACGCTCTTAAGAGGGGGTGTGTTACGGGGGACATGAAGCGGACCGAACTGTCTCGCTGGTGGAGCATTCTTTTCTGGCAAAGTGGTTTGATCGCCGGATATGTGCACCATCAACAGGGGTTCGAATCCCGGATCGGCACAGGTTTTCCCCTTCAACAATTTGTTTCCGTAACAGAATATATATATATATATATATATATATATATGTCGGTCACATAAAATGTAAAGGCAAATAATTATATTTAATTTAGCTACTTTTTTTCAACAAACCCAACAGCATATTAAAAGGTGTAAAATAAATAAGACAGTGAAAGAGACAAATTCAGTTGATTAAGATAAAGTATCGTCAGTTTGAAACGATATTTTGTTATAGATTGTGCCCACGCCACGACGGTTCATTATCATTTCAACATGTCAAGTTAACTCGGACAAGTTAGGGTGGAGGAATATGAAAAATAACACTGGGAAAATCAGGCGGAAGGATCGGTGATGGGGCCGTCAATCAGCGCATATTTCGAATACTTTGTTTAGCAAAATGTAACAAAGGAAACAGCGATCCTCTGTTAAAAATGGCTAAGTTGTTCAGAAATTTGTTCTGGAAATTAAATCTAATTAAGGAAAAGACATATTTCACTTTAAATAAAAAGGTACTTTAAAACCCCTTGTCACGGATGTGTTGAAGCATGTCTGTGCATCCAGACTCAATTATTCCAGTGTCACCTTTTGGCTGTGTTGAAATATTGACTTTATGTTTGTGGAATAACAAAACGCCAAACTCAAATGGACAGGAGCATACATTTATTGCCATTTTGATGAGCCGGATCGTGATATGTTTTATATATCTACCAGTTACTGTAAATTAACCCCGCTATTCCTTCAACTCACTTAATTGAAAGGTTACCACAAACTTGATTGGCAGATTTAATCAATTTCACTTTACATACAACCGGGGAACCATTTGCGCCCACGGTTGTTAAATAAACATCAGTGAAGCAGGCCGTCAGTGGAGAGATAGCTTGAAAGTAAAGCTGGAAAAGCTAAGTGTCACCATCTGATTGAGGCTCCGTTAGTATTCATTGAAAACGAATAGAGAACATTGCATTACAACTCAGGAGCTCATTAATATTCATGACCTGCCCATTTGAGCTTGCTTAGCAGATATATATCTACTTTTTCAGCCGCTGTGATTGGTGGATTTATATACTTCGCTTTAGAAACGGCCCACATACACGTGGGATATAAAACGGGAATGAGCGCGCAAACGGACGATTTCCAGATGTAAACTTCCCGCCGTTAGATTAAGTCGTAATAACATTAGAATGTTACTTTCTCTCTCTTGAGATGGGCTACATGTTTTATATTACCATTTTCAACAAGTCAAATGAATTGATATGTCACTTTGTGCTTCTCAAAGATCCACCTTCTATGCAATGGGGTATCCTGTAAGAACATGATTTGAGACAAATCTCGTGCCTGCTTAGTTTTGATTTGGCGTCTTTCTTTGACCTCACGTGCCTGGTGACAGACTGAATCTTTAATCGACAGAATCCAGGTTACCCAAACTCGCCAAGCCGCTTAGTCCAGCTAGAGCCGCCTCAGATGCTTTATTCATTCCCAGGATAGACAAAAAGACTTTGACCGTGTCTAGGTCTGTCTGAAAATGAATATTTATAAACGACAGCATATCCTAGCCGTTAAAGCATTGCCCCTCTTAACCGAAAGACTAGGGCTCCAGCTAACTGTCTACGTCTAGAAGATGTTCCAGAAACAGCATCTGGGCAAAGAAATATGGGTAAAAGCACTAAAAATTCAAGAGTTAGAATTATTGAAAACAATCATTGGCGCAGACGTAGCTTTACCATCATTTTGTATAGAGCGAAATACAGACCAAGTCATTTATTGTACCTATACAAGCTATACCTTAGAAGGAACCAAAAAATCCCAAAAGTTCCTGAATTTAAAACAAGAAAAAAATCAGAAACAAATAAAAGGACTTGTTCCAAGACTTTTAATATAAATCCTATGAATACGTAACGAGCATATTCAGAGTAACCGGTACAAAAAGCACGTAGTCAATTAGAATATGCAGTTTAATAAAACAAATTATATTTTATTCCATCTCGCTTAGCAAGCGTAGAGGCATCTAAAATCCCTTATTTTGATTTTTTCTTCGTTTTTTGAAAAAAATCCGATACGCCATGAGTGCTGTAACAGACTGCTCCGAATTATCTTTTACCATTTATGTTAACCATATTGATCAGGACTGATCATTTACCATTTGTGAAAAACATTGAAGTTTGTTTTCTATAACATAGGTGATTTAATATCATCTTCATCGTAATATGTGCTGGAGAAAAAGTCACGACTTATTCTTTATTTCAGGTGGGTTTTTAATTTTCGTTCAATTTCGACATATGTATTCATTTTATTATTTCACTGTGATAACCAAAATCTCTGTATGTCATGAATTTATTATGTTTGCCACTAAGTCTATATATCATGAATACATTGTGTTTGTCACTAACTACTTAAGTCAGGGAAGTATGCTTGCTGTTAAGTCGTTAAATATGACCGTTTGTAACAGGTTTGATCATGGTTATTGACACATGCCAGGTGCCTGTTAAATTATGCAAAGTAGCTCGTTCAGCTTCAATGTTCTCGATCAATGAGAGCGAACTGCAGGTAGTCCGTGTCGGTATCAGCGCTACCTGCTGTGGAAACCTTCGGGCCGGATTTCCTTTAATCAGGGTTCGATCGATAACTTCCCATACGTGGCAAGTGATTGCCTTTAAAGTGAAAAGTAAACCGAGAGACTAATATGATTTGCTGTGTGTGTCTTACTTGGAGGCTTCGCATTCCATAGGTATATGACACACATTTTCATTTAGCCCGTTCAGGCTTATATTATGCTTTCATATTTTCATAAGCTAAATTTATGTTGCATCCAACATTACCTTCTTTGGCCATGATACAAAAAATATTGTGTGATATTAACTTTGTTAAAACTGAATCCATCGCAGCCTGTTAAACAAAAACTGAACGCGTAATTCTAATTAACAATTAGGGGGAAAAGGCAAAACATAAAATCAATTTGTGCAATGGATATATTACTCGCCACCTTGATAAGTTTATCTTTACCGACCGTTTTTATTCTAACTACGCGTTCTTGCTGTGAAAGAAATCCTTGTGTTAAGTGGTTTGTGTAACCTTATAAAAAGAAGCTGTGAGGCTTAAATGTAGATGTTACAAACAAAATGTATTCAACTAACAGCACGATTTAAACGTGAACTGACTAAATTTAAAAGGAAAGACTGGTTTTCAACCATAAGCGAAATATGGTGGTAACGTGTACCGTACATACACAGTAAAGCACCCAATCACCAATGTCGATGCCGGCGCGGATGCAACCCCCCCCCCCCCCCCCGCTTCCAAACAACGGCTTTCTTTTTAGACAAATCTTATGCATGACGGGAGGTTTTTGGGGTCGAGACCCCCCCCCCCCCCATCCTGCTCTTAACCAACGACTTTCTTTTTTAGACAGTTTTCATGCAGGACACCCGTTGACCCCTCCCTACAAAAAATCCTGGATCCGTGCCTGCGCGTTTAGACATACTTTTGTCTGATAAAGGCCTAGATCGCTCATAAGAATCTGGATGCAAGTATTGATTTGAGGCATGTTTCCTCGTAGAAAGCAATCAAACTACGCAAGAAGCAAATTACTATTAACTTATTTATTCATGAGTGTTTTAATACAGTATGGACATATTAGGATTTACTCCCCACTTTCTTTCTAGGGAGCCGGATAATACCATTCTGGTCAAATCATTTTTGTCCTTAATTATGAACAATTAAAATGAAACTTACCGTTCAGTCTAATTTTGGACCTAGCGCATTTTACCTAATTTGAGGTAATATGTATGTAAATTGATGATTTGGATGATGTTTTTGACAATTCTAAGCGGAGTGCGAGTGATGATAATGTAGCTGAGTTTAAAAGAATAAATTTGTTTTAAATATCTTCATTGAACTCATGATGATCTAGGGATATAAATTGCTTATACTGAGAGCTTAATACGTATTCTGCAATAAGTTAAAGTGAAGCCCCACTTGACGGCCACCCCCGTGTCAAATCTTTTGCGGTTTTCAAATACATTTAGTGTGGCCTTCCCCATTTCTACATCATAGTAACTAACTATAAAAGGTCATATAGATAAATGCATAGTTACGATACTGCTAATGTCAACGTGGATAAAAAAAATTTCAGTGATACAGGATAATAATTGAAAGGGTTCTAGATAAAAATGATATATTGTTGGAATAAGAAGCGATGACCAAATGAAACAAATGCTTGTAAAAATACATAAAGTCTCATTCTTGCATAACTTGCAAACCATATGAATTTAATATTTCAATATTAAATTTAAAGATAGGCCCATGACATCTTAAAGTTATTTCCTATTTGATAAGATTGAACGTTAAATACAAAAAGAATATATGTTAATATTAATCCTTCTAGAATCTAGGTTTTGTGTCCACCTTTTCCGTCTCCTCGCCTGCAGCTGGGCCTGTTTCATCAGCACGGACTTCATTATATTTACGTTTTCTCATCAAGTCAATGAGCTAACCTGCCTGATGTTGCGTAGATGGCCCCGCAAGGACATTTGATGAAAATATCATATGGCAATGTCAACAAGGACGCCCTCGGCTATGTACCATCACCAAACACGGAGCTTGTTTGGCTTTAGCTTTGCTGACTCGGCAAACATGACTCCTGTCGTGGACGCTGCTTCTTGTCTCTCGGCTCGACTCACTCGTGGGCTCTGCGTGTGGACATTTGACTTGACTCGGTAATGGACAGTGAATATTAACATTGAACCTAGCTCAGTTTTATGTATCCAAATTTAGCATCAGGGTTGATTGTTTCGCTGACGGGTCACGTTCATCAACTGACCACCATGGTTCAAAATAAATCCTGATTTATCCCTGACCGCAAGGAGACTTCATCATATTAATTTACTCAGTTCTCTGTATGTTCTGGCGCGAACGACTGCATAAATAGGGATGGAATTTTCATATAATTCTGTAATGTAGATCTGATTAATTTGCAGATTGTTGCATGCATTAGTTTAAATTGTTGAGCTATTTAAATTATTTTTGGACGTGTTACACCCATTATTCACGATTTATAAAGACCTCGTGAGTATTATATTTAAATGTTTGTCGTAGTAATATTATAATTAAATGAGAATGGTGATTTTTAGAACGGTCGTATTCATCATCAGGGCGACAACTTTTAAGTAAATCATTCATTAAATTTGTACCAGGTCATCGTCATTCGGTATACTCTGCTGTACTTCAGGTCGGGCACTCAAGCTCTCACTCAATAAAACGGACCACCCAATCGGTCATGTCAGTGCGATCTTAAACATAATTTATTCGGATCCTATAATTAAGAACTGCAAGAGCATGGCCCTAATTTTTTAAATGTTATTTATATAATAAATATGTTAAAAAAGTTCCTACTTCGACTGCGAGACTGCTACTAGTAATGGTAAATTGGTAATAAGTGCAATATATACATAGGTAATTAATAAGTTTATAAAAAAAAATGGATGGCTTAGTTTGATTAAAAGAAAGATGAAAGAGAAATGAAATAATTCTGCTGTTGTCTCCTTTTGAGGAAGATAAATTTCAAACGACAATAATAAATAGGTTACGTGCTCCAGAGACCAACAACGCGCCCGCCATGATTGGGATATAAGTGTTTCCGGAAGGCGTTTTCGGCGTGCTTTTAGTGACATGTCTGTGATACAGTCGTGGTGAATTACACCATCTATTTGTACGTCCCCAGGGACCTCGTCATGCCAGGCCTCATTGTAAGCAGTCCGGCGGCATTTTCTGGCAGTATCGCCGAATGCATGTCCGAACATACGGGATATTTGTCAGCGTATGTCTGGTTGATTGATTGTACAGCAGTGATGTTTGGTCTCTTTCTGTGATCAATCTTAACAGAGCTTAAAAAAAACTGCAACGAACCACTCCGTTCTCTGAAACACAGGATCTCCGAAAGTGTTGCTGTTTGGAAAAATAGATTTTTTTTTTCATATATATATTTTTATGAAGATAAATTGTTCAGGGGAAAATATTGGGTCGATCCCGGATTCGAACACGTGTCGATGGCGCACAAGTCCGGCGTACCAACCGCCTAGCTAGAAAAGCAAGCTTCTCTAGGGAGACAGTTCGGTCCGCTTTTATGTCACCTCGTTAAACATATATATATATATATATATATATATATATATATATATATATATATATATATATATATTCTATTCCCTGCCTTACCTGACTTGTAGCATATTCATTCTAAATATAAACTATACATATAAATAAACAACATGTTTCGTATGTATTGATAGAGAATTCTAAAACTTACAAGTACCATAACTTCAATGGACACATGGGCACGTCCATTGTTCAAATATTCCCAAAACGAATTTCCAGTAAAGTAAACTGTGCATATATGTGATAAAGTACAGGCCTAATAATAAAGACTGCCATGAACTGGTGATTATCTTGACTGAAGAAATTAGGAACTGCAATAAATCGAGAATTATCAAATAAAGCGCGCACTTGATTTCATTTTCTACATAAACAATGGCGTTAATCAATTTTTGTTTCCACGTACACTACGCGCCTAGTTACAGGTTCAGGTAACATATATAGCAACTCTTCAATAATGCGCCCCGAGAGATATAGTCATGCCATACTTGCCGATATCAGTATAACCTGGTCACGTGATCCCACTCTTCGCACCAAACTAACTTCTACCATAGATTTTCACAGTCAAAATGGCGGAGACGTTGCCCCTGGATACCGCTCAGTCTGAAACGGTCTGTTGCCCGCGCAACAGTGAGTGTATGCTTTATTACCGGTATACAGAACAATCGGGCCAGCCATGAGGGGACAATAAAATCCCTGAACCAGCAAGAATGGCATTCAAGTAGTACCAAGGGAATAAAACGACGAAAGCATGAAATCCACATCCTTAAAATATTGATATAAACCGCTATAATTTATTGTTAATCCTAGCGGTCAGTTGGCATATCGCGTGCTTAGGAAAATTTTTCGTACAAGGCTAAGTTAGTTTACAGGGACATAGTGGAATGTAAAGTCAACGAATGAGAATGAGAAAGGTTGCGCAAATCATTATTAAAAAAGTCAACGGGTTGTGCATTTTATGAGATTACTATATAGTGTGTATTTATCGAGAATTAACAACAAACAGCTAACGGAAACAATTAGTAACGGGGCGGTCAGATTGTTTGTCCACGTGTAGGTCCCCTGCAAGTGTATATAAACATATTAGAACCAAGGTGATAACAAGAGAGATGTACTCTCTATGGCTATGGAAAAAGTATGAAGATTTACTAAACAAAATTAATGTCGTGTATTGAATCTGTTAACGATTGGTTCGAGGTTTTCGTCAGAGTATTTCGTAATTTCTGTGTATTGCCCGTTCCATCGTGTGTGTATATATATATATATATATATATATATATATATATATAATGTACATATATAGAGTATCGCTTCGAACACATGCACACGGTTACAAAATGATGCGTAACTTGTTATGGAGGTTTAGTTTGATAATTTGTTGACCGGAGACTATTCTGACGCAACAGTGCGTCGACCTCACACCGAGACGAACCGATCGATTGGTCACCATTTGTTCCTGTTCCATCTGATTAACGGGCATATTAGCGCCCTTTCTAATTATTAATTTACCTCTCCAGTGGCCTTTATCCTCGGAACTAAGCCACGCAAAACAGCACGCAACTCTCACAAGAGCCAATTGTACCATTTAAAATATGTCGATGGCAGAGTGGTGTCTATCGAGGATAACATTGGTTCATTGAACAGCCATCCGCTCTGCTACATTCTCGAATACAGGAGGCCAAAAACCCTCTTAATTGAAAGATCATTATCCTGATCGGTTTAATACCATTTTCAGCGTTCAATTCCTTAAAATTTCAGATTTACACAGCAAAAAGTAATAAATTCATAGAATATATAGGACTACTTTATTTTGAGATAATAACAAAAAAAATAACATTGAGTATATTCATGAACCTATGAAGTATTAAGGAAGGTAATCACTCTGATATCGGTATATGTGCAATCATAAAAAAGTCACATCATAATCTTATTATCACCATAGGTATAGAGTTCATATTTTTTTGGCTTGGAATCAACATGGCACCAGCTAAGAAGACCGATATACCAACTCATTGGTACCTGCTGTCAAGAAGCACATCTCTAAATTTCCTAGTCGCATATTCCTGTCCCTATCACAGTCTTTGGTATAATATGGTTCCTGAACAGGGAAAATTAGAGTTGACCATCAGGACAGATCTGTTTCGAAATAATTAGTGCTGGTGGTGTGGATGGATTGGCCAGGGCAGCACGACCCCGGGACACGTACCTGATGCATCATTTATATCGACGACAAATGCCTGTATCAAAAGCTATTTCATTATCAAACAGACTCGGGAGATTTCAGAGCCTTTCCAAATGGATTGGCAGTTTCCTCCGGCGTTGAATAATTCAAAAGGTCCGCCCGGAGTTCTTTTACGACAGGCTAAGCGGTGACAGCTTCCGACTGAAAATGACGACACACTAAATGCGCGAGGTGTATTGGCAGCAGTGTAGACCTTTATAGAATCACCGGCCCGAGACAAAATGGACTAATTTGCTGATATTAAATCCTTAATCAGGGTTGTCAGTAGGGACGAACTACGACTGGCGGGCTAGTGTCCTTCTTGCTCCAGCTGTCCAGCCTAATCGTTCGGCCCGTACCATCTGTCCAGTACTGTACGATTGTTGTCCCTCTTATTCCAGTTCAGTGCTGGATGTTTCCTGTCTGTCTTATACCGGACCAATACTGGATGATTGCTGTCCCTCATATTTCAGTTCATTGCTTGATGATTGCTGTGGGTCTTATTCCAGTTAAATCTGTATGATTGCTGTCACTAATCTGATGTCTGTTTCACTTTTATTCCGTGTCAAAAAAAGTTACAGTTAAAGTTGCAGGTTTTTAAGTCCCTTTTCCTATATCTGGCTCAAAAAATATTTACAATTTGCTCCCCCGTTGAAGCTCCCTGGAGACGCTTCAGAGCACATACACGAGTTTAAGTCGCTATAGCCCGCCATTCGCAGATGGCACTTAATCCAGTATCCAGTTGTAATGCTGGGAGGACAAGCACACTTGTGAATGAGACCTTGCTGAAGGGCCTTAGCTAAGAAGTGAGAGGCCAGGAATTCAAACCCATGACCGCTTGAGCACAAGTCCGGCACCTTTGCCATAACACCACGTTGCTCCACATCCAGTGCTGGATGTTTGCTGTCCGTGGTAGTGCTGTCCGAGGCTGGACCGTTGCTGCACCCTCTTAGTACAGGTCAGAGCTAGATAGCACTCAGAAGAGCGCACAGTCCGCTCGAGTTTTACCTAGGTCACTAAAAACTCTTTTTATTCTTCCTGATCTTAATATCCATTCTTTCATTATATTTTATGTGATTTATAATTGACATATAATTTAAAAGTCTTTTATAAAACAGTAACAAACGAGAAAGACCAAGCATGCGGGGAAGTAAAATGCAACCTACAGTTAACTGAGGACAGGGGTGGATGATGACAAATAAAATGCACGCCGAGAGATGAAGAACAGGCGGACAAACACGAGTGAAGGCATAACCTCTATCCGACGTCGTTGGTTAACATCTTCATAATGTAATAACCCGAATCTCGCAGGATGGGTAAATAAATGCCATCCCCCAAAACCGCAAGGACTCAATACAGTAATGTTAAAATGGGAGCACGAGCTTTGATGTTGAGAGAATAAGAGAGTATGGAAGGCGTGTCCCCTGAAGGTGTGATCCTTCACCATGCGATTCAGTGATGGCGTAATGTGAACTGCTGGTTCCCGTCTTCCTTTGTACCGTCTGTGTGTTGTGTCATCTCGGCGGGCGGCAAGGGGTGCCTTGTGATTTACATCTTTGTTGATGGATCAAGAAGCGGATAAAGAGGGACGCACAGATCAATACGCGGAGATAATAACTGCGAGAAATTGCACGTTCAGGTTACAGGACTATCTTCCCCTGCGGATTAATATCCGGGTAGGAGTGGACTGCCTAATTACTTCCTATTCGTATCCCAAGGTGAACTGTTCACTAAGATCATTTCTGCGTGTTTTTGGTTCGTGAATGACAGACTATTCAATATTTGGTTTTCATGATTAACCACGTTATATTCGTGTCGTGCAATTAAACTATCCATGTGCATCGGTCAGAGAAAATTCAGGATTCCGGGGCGAATAAGCGTAGCAATAGCATGAACAATAAAAGGAGCCGGTACAGCGAAGCCACCGTGTATTTCATACGCACAGATAGACAAAGATGCATAACGACACGTATTTCCATTCACATGACGACACGCACAAACACATAACGATAAACACAATCATATATCATCACACGGACAAGAAGGTGACCAAAGCGGACAGAGTGACATGCAGACATATAATGAGAAAACCGACACTACATGGCCCACAAAACAGACTCAGCAAAACGAACAAACACACAACAAAAGAGTAGGAAGAAAACATTTGCAGACAAATTTTAATATTCCCTTGATCTTGAACACTATACTAACATGGCATGATACACATTTATTTGTTGATGCATATGTCTCTAGATATTTTGATTTCGTGTGCGTGAAATTTTACCCCTGGTAAAAAAAATGGTTAAAATCCCGCGAACGCTCATGAAGCGAAGTGCCTTCGAAGCAAAACATAGAAATAAAGTATCTGAATATAAACCGGAAAAGAAATTACACGCTGTTAAAATATTTGACAGATAAATGTTTTGTTCTGATTGTACCTTTGTGGGTCGGGTACAGGACAGCCCAGTTTTGTTTGCTCGACCTGTCAGTTTTTTTGGTACAATGGATTCCATAATGATCAATAAGGTTATTATTCGCGCAGTCTACGCGATCGGAAAGATGGCTTTCAGATATATGACGGCTGACTCTGAAATATGTTGATAACAACTAGAAACGTGCTTGCCGACGGAATGGTCCTCTGTTTTAGGAAGTGTATTCTTTGTATTATTTTTTTTGTTATACTTAATCAAGCCTGGCTTCCAATCACTCCAGAATGTACAAGACAAATTGTGAAAGCTGAAAAAAAAACTATAAGTTAGATTGTTATGTTGTTTCAGATTTATGATTTTAGTATGTCCAGGCAACATGTATAGAAACATATATAATGAATATGTGAAATCAAACGAATTAAAAGAAAATTATGTTTTATTTGATAGCAGGCCTCCAACAGGTCATATGTGTATCCATTATGAATAAATCTTAATCAGTCTACCCAGTAAACGGAAGATGAAAGAGTGACGAAAGAAGATTCAAATTTCGTCAGATAATTCCAAAGCGAAAACATCCACATAAATATAAATTAAACTCTGAAATACGCCTTAGGTGAATCAAATTTACCTATTGTTATAACAATAAAGCATATAAATCAGACCTTAATGTCATGATTTAAAAAACCAGATTCGAACTTTTGAAAGCCCAATTAAATAACCAAGTTAAACCACTGAATACATGACGTAAAATGATGAAAATTTGATTATTATTAATACAACTGGGTTTAAGATTTTAATCACAAGGGAGCAATGACGAGAATGTTGAAATTAGTATTTGAATTTTGAGAAAATAAAAAGAAAAGGGCCAGTCATCCATTATATTAGGGAACTGACCGGGGGAGCATTTTACATTCATTATCAATCTGTCACATACTGATAAACAAGGGAGCTTCGTTAATGGTCATTTAGGGACCTTCATGTTTTACATCTGTCGCCTGCAGTTTCGCCATCACTTCTTATACGTCACATGTTCAGCCATTCCAAGTCGAGGCAACGCCCCCGGCAAATGGGTGGATTTGGATTTTCATACTATCTTTGTCCCTGGAAAATACTGCCGTGAAACCGATTAAACAATGTCAAGATAGTGACCCTTAGAGGGCAACGTGACTCAAAACAGATTATTTATATAATTCATCAGATTAAATTAATTTACCAATGAATTTAATTCATAAGCTGAAACTAAGTTAATGTCCAAACTGAATTAGTCCAACAATCATGCTGGAGTCACTTAAATTAACCTGCACGTTTCCTCATTGTATTACTTTCATGTCACGTGACAATCCGTGATAAATTGCGTGGCAAGTTTAACGTAACAAAAAGTACCGTTCATGAAAATGGTAAGCTCATTAAATTGTTATTTCACGGGGTTAGAAAACATTTTCTTTCCAATAAAAACGTCTGCCAGGTACTGGCGAGAACAATTAGTTTTGGTAGATAAACGTTACAGCTATCAGAATCAGGGCAATATGGATTATATTACCAACGTGCTACTCGTATGCCACGCACGTATCTGTCAACTGCAAAACATTTTACTTGGTTAATATGTGACGTCATAAACAGAGCGATGCACGGATCACTCAGTTCGTCTCGGGTGTCGCGGGAGTGGACGATATTTCAATGGACTTTCCTTCTGGTGGCACGGAGTGAGTTATAACTATTATATAAACCGGAATTCAACTGGAAACACTTACTGCTTAATTTCAGATGCTAATTTTGCCGACTTAATGTGTATATTTGGTCTGTGATTGTTAAATTCCGATGAATTATAAATACCAGCTTGGGATTACGCACTGGCAAATTTAGTTAGGTGTAGTTACATTTGAAAAAGTTAAAACTCTTTAGATTAAATAGGTGTTAATATCCTAATAACTATTCTGTCGAACCGTTCATCGGGGAGAGAGAGAGAGAGAGGGAGGAAGAAAAGGCACGTTGTTCATAACTTAAATAGTATTAAATATTAATGGATTTATTTTAATTAAATCGTGATGACACACTCCTTATTAGCCAGGCTGACGTGTCGATATGAAGCTAATATTCTTTTGTTTTATTTGTAAAATATTTTCTATTTTGCAGACGCGTATTTTCAATATGATGCAAAATGAAAGTCGAACACGTCCTAAAAATAAATTAAAATTAGCAAACAATATTAGCAAGCAATCTAAATAGATAACCTTTAAGCCAATGTGTACAAAAAATGTTTTAATCCTCATTCCTGAACTTTACATTTTACCAGCGATACACTAAGAAGCCGTTGCAATCATGGAAAGGGTTATGGTGTTAACGTGCCTGAAATGTTTTAGGAGCTTGAATACATTGCGATATATACAGGAGCCCATGTTAACAGCTGTTCCCCATGTGGCGATAAAAAATGTTTTCCGTGTCAAAACTAAATGTCATTACATTTGTTTAACATGCAACACCTGTAACAACAGTTTGTTGATACAATGGTTCCGACAGTTAAAGATTTTTTTAAATGACATTTTGTTTATGAATTAAGTGTTTTCACGTGCACTGTACGGATTTGTCCTTGCAGATGGTGTTAAGTCACACGCACTCGGTTAAAAAGGTTTAAAGGCTTAATAGCAGTTAGTGTTTAATGTAGTTTTCATGCTTGCCGTCGGGTTGATCTGGCTCGTATGCGGTCTGTCAAGGGTTGAACTATTTATGCTGCAGTCTTTTATAATGTAGAAGAACAAGTCGAAAGCTGTTCCTCGTCTACTCATTTAGTTTCGCACGTGACGCATGCGCACTGATAAAATACACATCAGGCGTTAAATAATGCAGCTTGACACAACCAGCATGGCTCACCAAGGGGGAAAAAAGCCGGGGCTTACTAAAAAAGGCTTCAATAGTTGCAAGCTTGGTGGAAAACCAGGCAGCGGCTAAGTAACCGTAAAGATAGTCGACAGGCAACCAAACGGGTGATAAATTTATTGTTTCAAAACCTCCTCCCCAAAAAACCGGCCTTCAAGGTTCGTCAAGTTGGTTTCATGCTCTGGGAATCTAACAGACGCCCAGGAATGTCTAAGGGAAACTACCGATCGGATCGGGAACCAACACTTGTAAATGCCTGCAGGAACTATGGGTTTTTCTACTTCCGGCTTTCACGGCGCCTTAGTCTCTGGGGCTCCCGAGTTTTTGCGCAACATCTCTGGATGCATGGTTTGAAACCACATGTAATATTGATATAGCCGTCAGAGAAATTACGAGAAACAACATCACTCCTGGGGTTTAATAAATAATGCCAGGCTGTACAGAGAGAAGCCCAAGTTGGTAAAATAATGAAACATTAACAGCGAGAACCCAGGCTGATTTTTCACTCATCCACTTCATGGACATTGGTTTAAAACCAGACCAGATTTATCAGCTTGACTTTGAATGTTTCATTCCTGTACAAAATATAGCGGAGCACAACTTCAACAGACACACACACACACACACACATATATATATATATAAATATTAAAGCACATTTCGCGCATTTTCGTCCCAAACCACAACTCTTATCTTGTGTGCAAAGTTAAAATAAATCGTTGTATTCGCCAAAGAAGCAATTGCCATTCTTGTGAACAGGAGGAAAATGTAAGTCTTCTGTAATAAAATTGATGAGTTCCAACACATAAGTCCACGGGCAAACAGTATCCACTTCCAAGCCGAGCTCGCTTGTGACAGTATCTTAAATTCAACTTAAAACTGCTTAATATTTAGTTTAGCCCCGGATGATGAGGTTTCAAAATAGAATCATTACAACATCTGGCAACGTTTATTGCTGCTGCAGTCTCTTTCTTGTCCATCAGGCAGCATTGTACCAGCACTTTAACAGTCGGCCACATGTGCTTCATGAATAATATACGTGCTGTACATCTGCTTGTAGGGGTCTCCCGTATCCAAACTAGTACCTTATTGTCTGATTGTGTACTTGTCCCGAGGTTCAGTCTGCTATTTGTTGTCCTCTTGCTTACTTGTTCATCCTTATTTTCCAAACACAAGCTATAAAAACCAGCACAGGTATTTTTCCATTTGTAAAGAAAATGTTCAGGTAAAATATGATTATAGTGTTAGCTATACACTTACCTGTTGCTGCGGAGAAGAGAGATTACAGGAAAACATTATTTTGATTTCTTTTAAATATTTTAGTAGCTGTGTCGAATACCTAAAAGAAATCTGAGTCACGCACTGAGTCACATTTTAAGTGAGTGCAAAAGGATATGAAACATGTTTCCACACTTCGGCTGTGTATCAATCACGCACTTAGTTTTTCGTTAGTGCAACAGAAAATGAAACATGTTTGCAAACTTCGGCTCTGTACCGGTGCTTTAACCATAGCACGAAAAATCAGAAATCTATGTGATCCAAGAGTATCTGTAAATTCCTCAGTCAGACAGTCTGATAAGTTACATATAATGTTTTGACTGTAAGTGTGTCTAATTTAAAAATGTGGCTTGGTTTCTCATTACGATCTGCGGAAAAGAATTTGAAACACAGTTAATGATAGAATGTAAACGTTTAGATTGAAAGCGACACATATATGTACTGTTATCGCCATTCTCATCCTAAAGACAATGGCATCTCTCGAGTCTGGCTGTAGCCATTAAATGAGAAATTAGAACCGGTAAAAATATGTACATGCCCAAAATCTGATAAAAAATAAACCTTGTCTGAATCATAGAAGTCTAGACAGGACTAATAGAAAGTAGCTAGGATGCATTAACCATGATAATATAGAAATCATTTTAACGTCAGCAGAGTAACATGCATGATGTAGTCTGTGGTTTAATATCAATATGGAACCGGGGCACAAAACAGACCAGTCACAATGACTATGGCTAAATATAAAGGCGCGTCCGGGAGCGAGAACCCGAAGGGATGACAGCAAGGTTGACTTTGCGACAAAAAACGTAGATATCGTAAAGTGGTGGCTTTAGGATTGGTAAATGTTTGCAGAACATCCAGCCCGTAAATGTTGTTTATAAAACGTTAGGGGCATCAATATGCCGCTCTCCTGATAAAGTACGCAAAATAGACTCGTTTCCTTACAAGTGATGCCCGGCAGATGTTCAATTGATAATGCCGACAAGCCCCCAGATCGATTTGTCAAACAGGTCGGTGATTACTAATATGGGGACACTTGCCTCTCTGGTTGATTGGCGGCATGACTTGCGAGGTGAGGACCACCACATTCTCATCGTCTATAAATACAGTGTTTATACCCCCACACCTCCCGACTCTAAATTCTGTGGTACTTTTTCGCAGCTCTGCGAGTGATGAATTACTGTGTATGTAATTAGTGGCGGGAGTCATAAAATTCTATGTCACATCAAATGAGGAATTCCGGACCAATAACTAATGGCCCGCTAGCCCCTGTGGCAGCCTGCCGCTGTCGACCACAGCCACCAGCCACAAGCATTATTATTTTCAACGCACGACTAATTTCTCCCGGATCTTGAACGTATATTTTAAATGTTGGTTGAATAAGTCAATTTTTCACTCAAATTCGTGATAATTATATAACGTACGGTTCACTTGATAACGTTAGTTCTTTTTAACTTTGATCCATGATATTTATATTGTGCTGATAAGACTCAACCCTTCGTTCTCTTCAACAAGCTTTTACCAGGGATATTTTCGTCCAGTTTAACATTACATTTCTTTACTCAAAACTGCGATGTCTTACCTTTGGGGCACCCTATTCCTGTCAGCAGAAGCCCTGTAACTTATGTTATTGTATGTTTCCTTTGGCAGCACTTTTCTTTAGCGTCCTACCGTATAAATACTGAGTTTATTTGCTGTTTTCGTATTTTATTCGTAAACTATCTTGACTCCAACTGCTTTTGTATTTTTATCTTCCCACCTCTCTGCACACGTAAAGAATACTTATTTTAGTGCTTTCCTCATCACTCTTTACTCACTCTTTTTTTTCTATCGTTTTGGTTTAAGTTTAAGTTTGGTTTAACTATACTCTATTTGTAGGTTTATATTTGCCAACTACAGATCTGGAAGGGATCGGTAGTTATATACCATATCTTAAAGCCGATTTATTTGACATGCCTTTCATATCCATAACATTGATCTTTTGGTTTTGCCTATCCTAGTGTCAGGTAACATTATAAATATATGTTTTGAAATTTGTTATGACGAGAAGGAGCTGTCTTTGCTGTGTACGCCATGTGTTAAATGGTTTGGCATGACGCTCGAGAAAATGTTTTTCTCCTACATTTCTAAGAATTTTTAAATCCAATTTTTTCTTGATTTTTTTACTTGGTTCTCTAACTTACTGGAGTATGACCATTTTTTCTATATAATCTCTAGTCACAGATACCACAGATAATACTCAGGTCTCTGTAAACGTGAAGGATTCCAAATACAACAGGAACACCATGTGATTTTAAAATCAGTGCCGTCATTATTCAACTATTATTCATAGGATTGGAACGGTATTTTCCAGTAGGCCATATAAAATAATAAAAATGAGTAATTTAGGCAAATGGCAAATTCAGGAAGGGGAAGCAGTTGATAGAAGTCTAATTCCAGATGCTTCTGGGCTTAGAGAAATATCCCCTCGGCCAACCTTTTTTTATTGCTTTTGGCAGTTTGCTGCTGTTGTTTTTGTCGACATCAGTAAGCTGACAGATCGGTGATTGATTGTTGGAGTGGAGAGTCATTTGTCGTCAGTTCTGGTTAAAAATTATTCTCCGATGATCTTTTGTCTTCCCACTTTCCTGCCAGCCATCCAAGACGACGATGGGATTGCTTCGCAGCATGCAAAACCTCTTCTCCTGTAAAATGTCTTCTTCTGCAAAACTCTTTTTATAAAGCAGCAGTCTTGTCTAAAAGACTCACGCGTTTTCATTATATATATATATATATATATATATATATACATATATATATATATATATATATATATATATATATATATAATGGGTATTTGATCTAGAGCCGAATGTTAAAGTTACGCATTTCCTTTTCGACCTTAAATTGAGCAGTGTGCAAAATTGATATATAGTAGAACCAACCAATCACGGAATATTGCGGGTATCCAGCCCTGTAATACTGAGCAGGGGTTACTCAGTATTAGGCATTGAATATTCAGCTCTTAGCAAGTACTCAGTATTAGGGTTTCTCAGTACTAAGTATTGGGGTATCTCGTTACTAAGCAGGGTTACTTGGCGAAAGCAAGGGTAACTGTGCCTGAAAAGGTTTGCCTAAAACATGAACAAAACGATAAATAAAACATGCTGGTAATTATAGCTGTTTTCCTTAAGTGGGATACGTCTGCTAAGATTCCACCGTTATGACGTCATAAATCATAACATTATTCTTATGTCAACCGTTGGGACCGGCAGCGTATGAAATAATGCTCGCTTTAGATTTGCATACAGGACTTTAAATACCCCGCTCCCAGCTGAACGTCCCGATCCTAACGTTCATGTTGCTTTGAAAATGCAGTGACCGTGTTGTTTTTGCTTTAGTCCTATCTAGCACAACATAAAATGGGTCCGGGGATGGGTCCCATCTAAAGTCAGCTGTAGCTTTAACTTGTTATCCGTACGCTTTTATACATACCTAAGTACGCTTTTATCCATGGCAATATATTATCATACATTGTCATCTTTTACTCTGTGTAACCGTAAGTTTTTATATATCTGGTGCTTAAATGTATTTTTAGAAGATATTCGGATTAAATAGATGACTATGCTTTGTACACAGATGTTGTAAGCTACTATAATTTGAGCTATCGAAAAGTCACATAGGCAAAATGCAAAACCATCCTTTTTTATTATATAGTAATTTAAAAGTAATTGCAGTTGTGATACATCTTTAAAAAAGAGCTTTTTAGTCGAGCCGTCTTGAGACTGTGTGTTATTCTGGGATATCATATATACAGATGGCCTGTTGGGATGGATGAAATTCTTTCCTGAGCATGAATGAATAAATGATAGAGCAATCAGAAGCTATTTTCCGCCAGACTGTCTCTTGCACTGACAGCTGTCCTGGCAGTTTAAACAGTTGCACCTGAAGGCCCTCAGGTAGGATCTGAATATGACAAAGCAAAAGAAACGGTGCTATGTGCTCAGTATATATATATGGTTAATATACTCATTCATAAAAAAATGTTAATGTTTATTATTGTTATTATTAGTATTATTATTAGTTGATCATAAACACATAAATTTTTAATATTTATACGTCATATTTTACATACGTAATACATGCATCTTGTTTTATAATATTCAACTGAATTCACATAGGTCCCTCAAAATTTCAATAATATTTATAAGTTAGATGATTTACTGTAAGCATGATGTAAATTGTTAAATATTGGGACATGAAATAGAGATTTTAATCTACGCTATTTGTACTGGAATAAACAACGTTTAAACTATTTCTCCGCTTATTTATAGCCCTAAACCTGAAACTGTAAAATTGCCTTGGCTTATTCACTGACAAATTGAATAATTGTAGAGACAAGTCTAATCGCTCGGGAACAACGCAAATCTGTTGTTGTTTAGCTAGTGGCTACTTCGTGATTAACTTCCAAAGAATCACTAGTTTATTTGTCACGTTGAATTAAAATCAATATCTTGCCTAAACTTTTTTATTTAGTCACGTCTTCCGAAATCTCGCAGCCGCGAGATTCGCAGAATTGAACCTGAACCACCTGGGATTAATTTATGTCGGATGTCGAAGGCCGTTATCCGTCTTCCAGTTAATAGATCACTGCGCATGCTACTTAACTGTCAGGTTTTTATTACGAATAAACGTGGCTCGGTCCCCGCCGAGGACTGCGACAGGCAGTGTGTGATGTAATAGCCAGCACGATGTCACGCCGTGGTGTCAGTAAATCCAGGATTTCCTGTCCAAGCGCGTCTAAAGCAAGCTCCACAGTAAACTAATCTCCGTAGGGATAACTTATACACAACGATTGTCAGTCATGGAACTGGTAAAAGACTGGCGAATGTAAATATAAAATCTTGAGACAAATTCAAATTCACGCATATATATATATATATATATATATATATATATATATATATATATTTCTAAATAAAAAAGGGAGGTGATGGATAAACGTCCGTGTTTTATGTTTTTAAAAAATGAGAATTCACAGATTAAGAAAAATCTCCGCATCTGTCATAGGTTAGAGTAAAATCTATAGTGTTTAAAGTTACTGACGTTTGTGATTCTGACCAAAATGTGTAAGTTTAACGTGAATGTACGTGTGAGGCCATAATTTGTTTCCGTGATTATATGCGAAATTCCATGACAAATTGGTAAGATAAATATTACCCACGGTAGCGTATGTTATTACTAAATATGTTTTTGTTTTGCACCAATAATGTCACAATAACAGGGGTTGTCATGATTGTACGACCCGTGATACACGGCGTGGGTTATATCAGTAATGTGGGAGTGGTATCGGCGCAATATGCGAGCAGAGGCGATCCATTCAAGTAATGGTCTTGTTTTATTGCATGAAATTAGATGATATTGCATGAAGTCGTTAATATCTAATGAAATATTACATTTCAGATTATTTAATATATTATTATGTCATATCATATTGATTGTCATATATATCATATTTAACTGTATGAATATAATAATTTGTATATTACATTTTATTTTATTTTTAGGTTGACAACGAAGCCGCTGGTGATCTTGATGAAGAGAAAAGAGCACAGTGGATGCCCACACGAGAACTGGAGTCCCAGTTTGCTGAACTTGTCATGACTTCTATTTACAAGGTCAGTAAAGTCCCACGCTCGGCTTGACGTCGAATCCGCTCAGATATATTGGAGATGTTCCTGGATAATATGTATAGAAACGAGGCACCGTCCAGAAGGTCCTAATTACTAGGAACATTTAATCCGATTATCTCTTAAAACCAAGCTATACAGAATTCGTTCACTACTCAGTGAGACTTTCTCTTTCTTAAGATATTATTAAGTGTACACGCGACAATTTTTCGGGTATACAGACCAAAACCTGTTTATACTAGGGATTTAATTATAATATAGCAATAGTTTAGAACGCAAACCATATTTGTTGGTTTACAAGACAGGATAACTCATAATTTTCGAGGCGCGGTAATGAAAGACTAGACATTTAAAGGCGTTCATTACTTGAAGAGTAGCTTGTGTGCGGGATCTGTATAGTCGATAACATAGGGCTACCAAGAACAAGTTGTTCCAGCGAATAACTGTAGGGCTCTATAGAGGGTGGCTTCCGAGCAGGATCCGAAGTTAGGTAATTAATATCGGGCTCCATTATAATGAGAAAGCATTTATTGGACGAATACCTCCACCAGACCTGACCGTAACCTTAATATCCATTTTAAAGTAAATAAAGAATTTTGTTCCAAATACGTCGCCCTCGCTGATCCCGATATTCCGGATCTCTGTTCTCGATCTATCTTTGCCTTGACCGCCCTTTGACCTCATTAACCTTCATGGATCACAGATGTTATTTCATCTTACGAATGTCGAGAGCAGTTTGTTTTTAAATGGAAAAGTATTCTAAAATAGCAGTCTAGCCCTAAATGTGAATGTCTTTATCTTTGACCGTTATTTCCGGGACCAGTCAGGGTCACATATTTAAACCAAATTGTGTTCATTCCGTCTGAGCCGAGATCAAGCATCTGCCCTATTTTAATGGAAACACAACATTTCTAAAATCAAAAGGAAGTGGGGCATGTGCCATCGTTGATCCTTCATTTTAAAATGTCATCGAGCTTGACGAGATTATCGGAAAGTCCCATTTTGCATGGGGGTGTCAGAATAAAGCTCTGGGTGAATCTACCGAACAGCAGCCCAAAAGTGAGGAAACCCCCCCCCCCCACCGGTTTACCCCGCATATTAAATGTAATATTTCTTTGACGCTGATTGGATCGAGCAGTCGGTGGGTCAAAGGTGCTTACAGACCCTTCCTCCCTACTTTAGTAGTAGATGCTTCCATAGAACAAGTAATGGCGTAATGGTTGACGTCATAATGCAATTCCCGAGTGACCCTCGCATTAACCCGTTACACCGCTACATATATTCCTTCCCGGGAGTTAACACCAGACCCTTTTACAGACACGAATAAGCTGGATGATTCTTATTGAGGCCCTATCCTTTCATTTCCTAACACGCCATATCCAAAATCGGGTTAAATGGTGTCATGAGCGCAAAACAGTAAACAAGAGAACTAATACCCCAGCGTTAGTGTACCGCCCCTTTTTGATGTTGTTAACACTGTAAGATAACAAATGTGTTCACAATTACTTATCGCATATTTGGCAAACGCAAATTCTCATGCTAAATGCCACATAATTGAGACCCATGCCTAAAAACACTCAACACTCTGGCTTCAATGAAACAAGCTGATTGTGTGCTATGACAGAATCAACCTTTTCTTGTTGTTATATAGAAATTATTGTTATACATCTTAAATAAGAAAGACGCATACAACTTTAACACAAAAACTTTGTCTATTGACGTAATTTGGCAGAACAAAAAATAATAACGCCATTTAGAAAAGTATTAACGTCATGTTCAAAGTCAGGTGAACCAAACAGACATACTGGTTGACGGACATGAGAAATAAATAACCCGAGAAGAAAGAAAGTTTGACTAATTATGACTTACTAGTAAATTCCACTGTAAAGATAATGTAATGCAAAATTAACTCACAGGTAAGCTGAAAGCACATTCACATTTGATTTGTGGTCAAACAGACTGTTTATAACAGGACGATACCATGGACACATAGTGTACAATCCTCTTCACATATCAGGAAGCGTGTTGTTTGAACTAATGCAGGGGCAGAACGGTATTTGTTTCTTTTCATAAGTGGTCCATAGGAACAGTTATGTCAGTCGGGATACGGAAGGCCAAACGCACTTCCGTAATATGACCGCTGTTTCTGTTGCCATGGCAGAACACATTTACCTGAAGTCTATGTTTAACTGAATGCTTCTGTATGGTAAAGGAACAAATATTTTCGATAATATCGACAACATTAATAAACATCCGTGTTCTGATTGGGCTGTAGTCGCGGCATGTAATTACCTGTATGATAAATGCAAACAATGAATATTACTAGAAAGGTAGAGTCCGTTCTGATGGATCACTTGATCAAATCCTGACTAAACATAGCATTTGGTTTGTAATGTTATGATCACAAAGCTGATTACCGCACCAGAAGCGGAAGTTAAACATTTACACGGCACAGTCTGTTCGGATCACTTGAAGAAGTGTTGTTTTCTCTTCAGCTGGTACAGGAAGGCCGACTCAGCAAGTCCGTGCTGGCCGGAGCAGCCCCGGAAAAGAGAGGCCGCTGGCAGGGGTTCTGCTTCAAGAAAACCAGGAGCGGAAGGTTCCTGCCCTATATATGCTGGAAGGGAGGTACGTAACTTGATGACCGATCAATTCAAGCAATCACAATTACACAGGATTCGTGTCGCCATACCTGTACCTGCGTCTAGACTTATTGCACCAAAATGTACCTGTAGCAATACCTCTAGCCCCGTACAACCTACTAGACAATAGAGATATTCTCATAAACTTTTCTTGATTAAATCCAGTCATGATTCCCAGATATGATACGAAGAGGCTTTTAAAAGGCAGCTGGCCATACCAATACCGCATCCCTTGTCCTGTAAATGAGGGAGATATGTACACTTAATGATTCAGTCTGTTACATCAAGACATGCAGCTTTGAAGCAGGCAGGACAGAAGCTAGAAAGACTTTTGTAGGGTTCAAAATTTCAGGACGTTGAAGTTTTCATATGAGAAATATTTTGTCACTCAAACGTTTTAGGTCATCTCTTTCAAGCTCCTTGAAACAAATGGTATGAATCTTACTTGCCATCAATTAATTTGTTATTTCAAATTTCACAAGCGGAACATCTCTTTCCAGAACTCTTCATCTCTGTAATAGAATGAAGGATCTAATGCCGAGATTTTTTCTTAACGAGTGTAATATAAACAATGTAATGTTCATGTTATATTGTATCAATGTATGTAAAAAAAGACCTGATGTTTGAACATGTTAACGAAAGTTTGATAAGAATGAAAGTTATGTCATTTATCGTAAATTTGGTCCCTGTCCTGAGAAAACATTCCTTCCACTTTTGTTGTCGCCTTCGACCCAATTTTTATTGTTATTCTAGCCCATCCAGTATTATAATCGTGTTTCATTTCTTCATTTTCTAGTAACCTGATAAAAAAATTGTATATTTACGCAGCACAGCGTCTAGGGTTATTGCCTCAATAATTTCTATGAAATAGTCAACTCTGATGAGAGGATATTAGAGTCTCAACATCAGAGTCAATTAATTTAATTATCAAGTTATGTGCAACATAAATTAAAAGTTCACATGACTAATTAAACCAATGGCTCCGTCTATACCATTCGTACCACGTGACCTGGTTCACTTTCACTGATCTCTTCTCAGGAGATTAGGTCTGAATTTCATCGACCTTGAACAGCAATGGGCTGTGCCTACTCACGACCAATAAATAAAATCCCTCTTTTCTTCTAGCTCAGTTAGCCGCACCATTGGCTGAAATAACCATAGCAACAGGCAATTTGATTTAACAGACTGGGCGGAGTGTACTGGAGAGGAAGAGGTTACGATTTGCTCTAATACACGTCATATTTTTTTGTGAAATCTCCCGGCCCTAAATTAGGATTAGACCAAACTAAGCACAAGGGTAAATTTTAATGTTAAAATCGAATATTTACACACTAAGGCTACGTATTGCCCACTTTAAATAAAGGTATGTTATTGTTCTGGGTATATTTTACCAGGTGTATTGGTGTAAAACTTACGGTTCCAAATCCTGATCGTGCACACTTAGAATAATTATGTAATGGTGTAAATGTTAGGCTGTTAACCAAAATGTTACATACTGAAGGTGTTGGTGCTAAAAGTTGTAAATTTTACAGTCTTAAATGCAAATCTAATTTAAGTCCTTGGTGTAAATATTACGGCTGTCATCGCAAAGTTATAGCCAACCGGACACAGTTTCACAGTTTGATATGGCAACTTGAACTCATTTTATATTTATCATTAACGTACGCAATGGGCATCAAACAAATATTTCCCTCAATACTGAATGGGTCAAGGGCCTTATCTGTTTAATCCCGTTTAAACAAACGAATGTAACTTTATAGAATATCCCCCTCTATTCTAGAGATAATTTAGCGAATGTTAACATGTACTCCCGTGACCATCCCATCACAGTGGTAAATGATTTTTTTAATATATTGCTGGTGATAAAGTTGAAACTAAACAATACAACCGAACAAGATAGCAAATCGCACGTGTCCAATGTAATAACGATGGTGGTGGGGGGGGGGGGGGGGGTTACGTAGGTGAAGAATTTAATATTTTAACAATGTAAATGATAAATGAATTACATATTCATTTAACTGGTAAAAATCTCAAATGATCATGTTAACACAAATACTGGACATATATTTGAAAATTTGGATACATCCAGTCAAACATCAGTATTTTTGAGATACAAGACGCTAATTAAAAATATTGATATATTTAAGTCGCTGGCGCATGTGCGTTTAAAAAAAGTCTGATTAAAAGAGAAATAATTGCTAAATACTGAAATACACCAGCTGACACGGGTAAACCTGACAAAAAGAATTAGGGGTCATGGTTTCGCTATCAGAAATTTTTTTTCAGGGCTAGATATGAGGACTTCCTGTCAACCCCTTGATTTTCACCTTGTATGGGGCATATCGCCCGATCCGTTGCACAATTAATCCAAGTAATGTTCCTTTTGTTACAGGCAAGAAGTAAACGATGCCCCCCAGAGCCACGGCCACGGAAATTAGCAAGCCAGCGAGATGAAATACAAGGAATCTGGTCTGCCTTATCACTTGAAAACCTAGCGATGAAAACAGATTATTGTCCGTTTTGCCACCTCGTATCTCTAGGCGGCGCACCCTTCATATCACCGTAATTTCTGTTGATTAATACAAACAGCAAGAGACTGGCAAACCACAAGAGGGGCGGCGCTTGGCGCGGAAAATTGTGCACAGCAGACAATAAGCACCTCCGTATTATTCTGCGTCACTTCTACCCGGCATTCTCAGTTCATTTATCAATTTAATTCCAAGAAATGGCCCTTTCCCCCGACCAGGCAGCACCACCTTGGCGCATTAATTTTAAGGCCATCCATTCTCCAACACACTGTATGTACAACCTGGCCGGAGATTGGTGACTATAATATAGGATTACCAGTTGTCATTTTTGACAGATAAACACTTTTTACGGATGCAGACGTCACTGGACACAATTTGACCATGCATATTTTTATTTTATTATCTGGATAACGGAAAATGTTATCATTGAATGTAATTGTCTTTGACCATTGTCGTAAGACTCATTCTCGCGAGCTTCAAGTGCGCATGCGTGGCTTTACCACTTCCGGTGCCCCGTCTGCGCTACCTTTATTTTGTATGTATGTGCTTAATTTATGACCAGCAGTCAAGGGGAAAAACCGTGTCACAGTCATGGCCATGTCATTATTTTGTTATTTATGCCCTCTTTGTGTGAATAAACCAGTCAATAATATTTCTGTTTTTAGTTTAGTGTGTATATTATTCGATGGTATCTTTCTTTCTAAGGCAGCGTGCAAGCTGATGAACTGAATAACAGATGTGTCCCCGTATGTTGTGATACAACTCATTGAAAGTGCTTGGTAAAACATTGTCATTTCAATAATATTAAGTGTCTTCCTTAGAGATGTGCTGATTTGATTAATTTCAGAAATGAAGAAAGCATTACCTATTTACTCGGCATCGGCCATTTTATTAAAAGGTCTATAGCCCTTACTGTTTTATGTATAATACGCTATATATATATATATATATATATATATATATATATATATATATATATATATATATATAATACGCTTCATGGTTATTGGTTGAACGACCTCTGACGCTCTGTTCAGATTTCAACACTTTTCATGACAGAGTCAGTAAGACCCAGGTGTCTTTAAAACACACACCACGTTATAAAATCTTAGACTCACTTTTTTAATATATGATATTCCTGTAATTGACCGTGTTGATTACTTTAAATCAACCCCAGCAAATCACGATAAATATTACACAGAGTCAGATGGGGTGCATATGCGCGTGTGTGGCTGTGCGTGTTTTTTTCAAAAGTGCTTGTGAAAGCCCCCCCCCCCCCCCCCCGAAGATTAGACAGTAGACAGCCGCATTTAAAGGCATAATGTGTTGTATTTTGTGAGCCCGTCAAAGTCTAAGATTTTGTGTTATCATTGCACGATCTTCATCGTTTACAATTTAAAAAGATATAATCTTGCCCTATGAATATGAAAGTATATATATTTTTTATTTAATCAATTTTGCAATTTGTCCCGTTTTTAAGGCAGGCTATGACCTATTAGGCGGTTTTTATCCCCCCCCCCCCATTACGCTTGACTGTGAGATGTCTTACCAAATATTAGTCATATTTAAGAACATCTTGATATAGATTTATTTTAAAGCGAACGTTTAACTGTATATATGCCTGCTGAGCCTACTAATAATAATATACTGAGTCATTCGAAATTGACTGCGTGTACATTGTCCCGCAAGACTACCCGCTCTTCCGAATATGACAATCTATTAAAATATCCAAGTGTTCCTATATACACAGATCGTATAAAAAAAAAAAAACGAAAATTTGGTAAACATTTTCATATACTGGCTTTTTAGTAAAAGGCAGATAAAGGAAATGTCAAATTACTTACTTATTTACAAAAGAGAATTTTGTGAACGTTAGAAAGATATAATTTAGCGATGAAAATGGCGATAGACCTTTCGTGTGCCTGAAAACAAGGTTTGACAGCTAACAGGGAGATCGCAAAGATAAATCACCTAGAAAAAAATAAATGAATATTTATAAAAGAAATAAAAAAAAAACAAAACAGATATGCAATTTAAGATATTGAATCATGCATTCACAAAAATATCAAGTATATCTTATACAAAACATTCATTTCAACGTGCGACATTTTTTACATTTTGAAATAGTTCATATAAACAACATGCTTCTTGAGTGGAAATAAATTACGGCCTTTCGAAATATATAATATAATGCATCCAGCTTTTTGACATTTCATGACATTTTGCCCAGTCAGTGAGCATATTTCCCCCAAATTTCAAAAGCATGGCCACCAACCATCATGGAAATCGGGGGAAAAGTTTTATTAGGTTCATTTGTTTTGGTCATAGTGTGGAGGGCTCGCGGAAATACAAAGGCCTTTTACACCGCAGCAAGATGGGCAAACATTCTGCACTGTGGGCTCACTCCATAGAGATTTGGTGGCCGGGCTTTGCAAGCCCGGCTTGGCTATTAGGGTGATTTTATGGCATGCCCTATGGAATATGGGAATGCTGTGCCCAGTGCAAAGGAATCTTTCATCACTTTTTGACATGAACGTCCTATTCATGCGTCCTGGCAGCCAGGCCGATAGATGCCTGACCACGCATTCATTAACAATGTTCTGTAAAACGGTGTCGCCGCGACATCACGTGAGATGTTCTTTACTGTGGAACAATCCTTTTTATCTATACCAAAGAGGTTTTTACGATAATGCCGTACTTCAATTCCAACATTACGACCCAAGAATACCCAGTCTGGTAAACGGTTCCCGGCGCAGTTACCTCCAGTCAGAGGTAGAAATCGTACTTCTGACCGTTATATGACGATGATGTCTGGGACTAGGACTAATCACATGTCATCCGCCAAAACATCAGTCAACAGATCAGTGAAAGGTCCCCAGAAAGAGTCCATTATCAGCCAAAATCCTATCATTACCCGAAGATAAGCAAATGTACGACTGTGGTCCTATTACATAGCTCGCAGTTAAGGAGCATGATTCTGGTGCCATAATACACAAAAGATGAGTCCAAATCTGGTCCAAACAGCTGAAGTATTTCATTTAAAACTAAAATAATATAAATAATGAATGTACAAACAAAAAAAGGTCTTTTCAATTCATAGATTGTTTGGAAGATCTATTACAATAGACTTGCTTTATCAGATGCATTTTGCATATGATGGTTTTTTTTTCTTTTGATAACTTTATTGTTATGTTATGGGAAAAATAAAGTTTCTGAGAGGCCACTCTTTTTTGTTTAAAGTTTATTCAAATATTTTACAAGAAAACACAAATAACAATGAAAATATAAACTACAAATAAAACAACCACTTGTTTTAACAAGGTAAAGCTACTTAAGCTTATGGTCGTTCTTGATTTATCCCCCACCCCCTCAGCCCCTCCTCTACTTATGATATGCCGTTCAGATAAAGGAAGGGGTTTATGGTCTTTTATCAGTGACAAAGTCAGTCTAATCCGAATTTTCACCTTGTCTTCCTGGTCTTTTGGTCTTTTATTTCTTGAAGCTTTCCTCAGCTCTGAGGGGAACATAAAACCTAATATAGCAGCCAATATAGGCGCTTAAAGGTTTTTCGTGCTGTATTTGCCTTCTGACCTTGACCAGTACATATTCACTCTTGGGTGGAGAGGGCACACCCTTGTGTTAAAGACTTTGGCCAGGAATCTGACCGCAAAGGGCGGTTATTTCTCACGTCCTTGCGGAAACTAATCCAAGACCAGTGCCCTGACCCTTTCGCTACCACGCTTCCTATTACACCTATACCCCACTTTTACGTTACATTGTTACTTGGAACGATTACGCATTCCGTAAGGAATAAAACAATAATTTAAATATATGACGTAGAAATATATATTAAGTAGATAACAGCACCCTATGAAGAGTCCATCTAAATAAATGAACACATACATTGCTACGTCCATTACAGATACACCTGTACATAAACTTGACATGTTGTATTGCACTTACTCTACATAAGATGTGCTGCCAATTGAACATTCACAGATTCATTCATGCATAGGTGAGTGTACATTGCTGAATATTTTTCGATCTAGAGCAAGTGCAGGATCAACACCAAAATCTAATCGATTATTTATTTGCTCATTCTCGATATAATAATGGGAATTATGTTGTGACAAAGACGCACAAAAAAAAAACAAAAAAAAAAACACACGAATGTGAATAAACGCATGCCCTCTTTGGGGAGGCAACAAATGATAACCTGCCATTAAGATAGAGCAGTCACTGAGGGTCTTATGACATGTCACCGATTTGTCACAAAAACATTGGTTTAGATTGAGCAACGCACGTTCAGCTCCGGAATGAAGTACAACAGCCATTTAGCTATGTCCCGAAAAAAAAACCAAACAACAAACCCGTTAGTGGCACATGTCACTATCAGCAATATCCTTCACTTTTTTAATAATCAAATAAGTCCTCAATATAGAGACAGGCTTGTATAGAAATATATAATAAGGAAGTTCCATATAGTTATATATATATATATATATATATATATATATATATATATATATACAGTATTCGACAAAATGATATATTTAGTTGCTGTAGCAAAAGGACATATTTGCAAATAATATTAATTTAATATGATAAATATTTTATCTCAAAATCGAGTTTAATTCTTATATTTCAGGTGTGCTAACAGACCTGATCTTGCCTTTCAGATCAAACATTTAAGAAAATTGGACAATTGAAATATTAGCTTTACTGGTCTTACAGATCTTCCAATTCAATTTTTTTTTGTTTTCACGTTAAACATTAATATTCGCGTAAATGTGGAAAGTAACACAAAATATAGATTAGATTATATTTCATCTAAGAATAAAATTATTTACGTAAATGCATAAACTCCGATTATTTCAGTAGTGATAGAAGAGATAACAAAACAAAAACAAAAACAATGGATTGGTTTTAACTCAGTTGCCTTCAACTCAAATTTAGTTTGGTCATTGTTTCACCCTGTAATTTTGCAATACTTAGTATTAAGGGTGACACCAAGGGTAAATGATTTCATTTTATGGTATCATGTAATACATTGGATTTGAGATCACTTGTGATCCCATACCATGGAATAAGGGGGAACATTAAATTTTTGTATGGGATCCATGTACACAAAGAAACATATTGACATACATATGAGAGAGAGAGAGAGAGAGAGAGAGAGAGAGAGAGAGGGAATTGTCTGTAACATTATATACAGACTATCTGTAGAAGATAAAAAGATTGCCCTCTTTACTACATATATCTTGCCCTTGCCCTGGCCTTCCGACACGCTGATATTCCGTTTAGTTCATGTATTTTCAGAAGTCAATCTTCGTTTGACAAAGCATGGGGGCCGACATAACAAATATGTCTCGGGCATCTGACCGTTATGAAGCGACTGTGGTCTCTGTCCGCCTTGACTAATGTTGTTTCATCTTACTGTAAATGTAATCTGCTTGGCTGACAGATAAATCAACTGGTCCTTGTTCCCTAGATATCGACCCGGGCTTTTAACATGGTCTTTCACAGCCCATGAATATCTGGCAGTGATTTCAGCAAACCTCGTTTGAACGGCTGCTAGACCTAATCATGCGTCTTCCTCAGCGGCGTAGTAATATTTATTACTTTGTGGTGTGCTACGGATCTCCCGGTTTCCATTTACTTTTTCTCAGATAAGATACAAATATTTTAACATTTGTGTTCCCTGAAACCGATTTTTTTCGCAGTTAGCTGAGCACTTCATTCTAATACAATTAAAATACATTGTTAAGTCATAGTGTTAAAGGGTATCATATTTATTAATATGACTCGGGAAAGGATACTATAATTACATTTTCTTAAAGTTAAATCTACATTCTTTATAATTAATTATATAATTAACAACGCTGGTAAACTTTCGGCGCATTTCTTTATACTTATACATAAACTTACAATATTTCAAAAACTGTTTTTAAATCTCATTTCATTCCGTACCAACTGTACTAACTGTGACATTAGAATTTGTCTAATTATGATTTCGCTTGATGCATGAAGACGTGATAAATGAGTTACTTGATGGCCGTTATTGACAAATCGTGTAATTTGATTTGTGGTAAAGACAATTTTCTCATATAATCAAATCACGTTGCATGGTAAGTCTTGGAATAGAAACCAGATTTTGCTTTTTTTTCAAACCTCTTATTTTGAAATCAGTTTGTCATGTGCTTTCAAGCTTCTGGGCTAATTAAGCTTCATTGTGGCAGTTGCTAAGGAACCAGGAACAAGGAATTTATTCCTATAAAATAATGGATCAAAACGAAACAGTTATTGATTAATGATTGTCATGGTAACCCTATAACCCTATATGATCTGGCTAAACCAATATGACATATTTTGTTGAATATTTCAGGGGTGTTTTTTTAAATGAGACAAGACAGGCGCTCAAGTAGGGGCACCATGGCAACCAGTCATGTGGTTGTCTACAAATGGCCATACAGGAATCCCCCGAAGCACACAAACATGTGGACCTCAATATGACAACTTAGGTATTTGCCTTCTCCAGTCGCTCTTCAAGTAAAACCTACGGGCATGGTTATATTGTATCGACTGTTAGTCAGTCTCGGTGGCTTTATTCATTTCTGTACTCTTTGCCATCAGAAATGCTACCAGAGTTGAATATAGTAGTCATAAAATAATAACAGTACAGAAATAATAGTGCTAACTGGTCTCTTGCTGTGGAGTTCTATACACGGCCGTATGAACATATTGATAATGCATGTCGTCAATTGTTGAGCAATCACCAAATAGGTGAAGTTCCAATTTCTACCAACGTAAACCATGCTTCATGTTTAGGATTAGGTACGTTTGGTAAGAACATGATTGTAATTTTGAAAATATTATTCAAAGTCACATGACAGCAGCACAAAAGCCAAGGATTTAATGCCTTGGTTACACATAACATTGTAAAATAATCAATACATAAACTATTAATATTCACGCGTCTGGTGGCCTCTACCGTCTTTAAAGGGTAGGTTTCTATCTATAATTAACCCTGAAACAATGTTGCACCCTTTAGGAAGGGTGCGCTCCATATTGTGTAGATTCATAGTTAACATATATTTGTCCTATTGCGAACGTACACATTTTTGCTGTACTGTCAAGAATCCGAAAACGAAAACTGAAAACGAACAAACCTTAATGTTTTCAACAAGAGTCTGTACTGCAACAAAATTTTACTATATATCAGGTTAAATATCATATATGAAAAGCGTAAATATATGCAAAGTCACATTGTGAGTAGCTTCAGAAATCATTTCATGGTCACTTGTACTTCAACGATTCAGCCAGTCGCTGACACAACGCGATACAGAGTTCATAAATAGCGTATTGGTATTGTCAGATGTCCCATTATCGCTACGTTGACGATGTATGTCTGACCAACAAAAACTCCGCTAGTTTACCTGCGACTTCCGGTGTTTAGTAATCGCCAGCGGACCCATTAAGAACATCGGCCAAATCTGTTGACTTCTAGCCTGGAATGTACATGGAGGACCGCCATGGAAAGTATTCCGGCAAGGTCAAGGCCATCACAGGTTATCCGCTCATCTGTTGTGTGCTTTGTAAGAGCAAAACAGTGTATTTTTTTGCGCAGGTACCGCCAACCCTCACATTATCTACCTTTGAAGTGATAAGACAACATTATTCAAGAAATAATGGAGGAAATCGTAAGTATACTATTGGACCGCACGGGGATACAGTTAACGCCATGAAGTCCATCCCAGTTGGCGATGCATGAGGCATTTGTGATGAACTGAACTCTCCTGTTACATTACTGTCTGAACCTGGTCATACTTGATGTTTTGCAACATATAAAGCCCATATAATACACATTATTATGGCAAATCAATGTATTCTTTGGGGAAACTGTGATCCTTTCATAGTAGAGTCAGTAGAAACTGCAACCCGTAGGATTTCCGGCCAACTTCACAATAATTGGTGGTGTATGATTGGGCCGTAGATACATTCAAGGCTAGAGGCTACCGGATTCCGCCGAGGAGTTCCGAATGTTGCGGCCCAGCACGTAAGGCGAATCATCATTTCCAGAAATCCGTTAAGTGGCACCTGATTGTCTCACCGCTGCACGATCAAACCAAATGAAGAAGATATTCACTACACTCGGAACACCTCGGCCGAATCCGCTGGCTTTTAGCCTCAGGTGTATATAGGGAGCCGCCACGGAAGATATTCCGGCAAGGTCAAGATAATTGAAAATGGCGCTTTCAAGGTGTACGCTGCACAAACCTATTGTCCGCTGTCTAACAGCAAAATAATGTATTGTTATGTGCAGCTACTGCCAGTCTGCACAGATTCTGCCTTGTACGAAAACACAGATACTCTTTATAGAAAAAAAAATCCCAGATATACCGGATTTGTCGAAGATTAGGATGACGCCATAAAGTCCGCACTATGGGCTGATATATGAGGCATATATGACAAACTGAGCTATCAAATTAAACTTCAATTAGAACCCGTTAGAGTTCGGCGCCGGGGTCATTTCGCACAGACGCCAGCCGAGACGGGGTCGAGCCGAGCCGAGCCGAGCAGAGCTAACTTGCAGAGAGCCGCCGAAATTCTTAAACTTAAATCCTAAAATTCTTTGCACGGCTTAGAAAATTGAAAATATTAATATAAAAAAGGTGATACCCACAAAGAGGCCTAATTACTTTTCTTGCCACGTTTAATGTTAGCGGAAGAACGGTAGTCAGGGCTGATTGTAAGGTCGATTGTAGTCCATTTCCTAGTGGATTGGTGTGCTATAAATGTTGATTTGAAATTTAATGGGGATGTCCAGCGCTAAAGTTTACACTTTACCCAGCCTTAGTTGCATGTATGGAGATATTTACATTAAATTAAGCATTACAGTTCAAAGAATGCATGAAGAAACATCGGTGTCTCAGATATCTTTGTGTTTACATCTTTTCATTCATTAAATATATTTCAAAGGATCATACTGGAAATCAGGTTTTGGTTCGATCACGGGTTTCAAAAGACTGGACTCGCAGTAAGTCGAACTCGAGTACTCGGACTTGCACTCAACTAACCTGGTCCCTAGCTTACATAATGGGGTGTTATAACTTCGCCGTGTCCTAGACTTTTCTAATCAATTTTTTGAAAGGTTCATTTATTTAATCAATACTGTTTGCCTATGAGTTACCCACTGTGTATTTAGCATAGTTCTGTTGCATATTATTTTGCTCAGCATTAACAGAACCTCTAGCAGAGTTTATTACGAAAACTAAATGACAAAACTAAAAAAGCAGCCTCGAGCTAAAAATCAGCGGTATTCGAATATTGTAGGTTAAAATTTACCAATCTGACATCAGTTATGAATTCCTCGATCCCAGACAACTCAAGAAAACATAAACTGAACAGTACTGCAGGCAATAATTTTCTAAAATGAATACAGCGGCCATCTTGAATTTCTTGCTTTCCCAGGTTCTACCCTTACCTTTGCGAAAGACAACCTCGCCAGGTTCTCCAATTTATATCAGAGAAACCAAATCCATGGAGAAACTAACCATCAGAGTTCATTATGGATGTTGTATGACAAGTTTGAGAGAAAATTACTTGTTTTGTTAAAAGACAGCAGCCATCTTAATTTCAAAGGTAAAAATAGATCAGATCACCAATTCAACATCAAAAATAAATTTCTCGACCCCATAAAACCCTATAATCCAAATACTGAACGAGATAAGATCGCGAGGGAACGCGGAAAATTCGCAAGCGAACGCGAAATGATCGCGAGGGAACGCGGAAAGAACGCGAGAGAACGAGAAAAGTTCGGGAGGTAACGCGATAATTAAAAAAAATAAATAAATAAAACACTCATGTCCCTCCAAGGGCTCCGCAATCAATACAACAACGAGTGCTAATCCATTTATAGATGGATCGAGCAACTCAGATCACTTTTATAAGAATCTCTGTTTCAGTTTTTTTCATTTACTGTTTGTGATATATTAATTGTCAGTTCTGGAGATCCTGAATCTTGTGTTGTATGAATAACCGCTCATTCATAGATGGAACAAAATGTTAACCATAAAGTAAAGTGAAACCTGTGTAATAAGACCACCCAGGGACTGGCCAAAACTTGTCTTTATTCACAAATGGCCTTATTAGACGGATCGGTTATATCCAGTTTCAATGTGACTGTTTTGGTAAACTCATTGGTGGTCTTAATAGACAGGTTAGATAAGCGGTCTTTCAGACAGGTTAAACTGTAGTCTGAAACTACATATGTAATGGTACCTCCGCCAGCATGTCCTCAATCAAATTTTGCTTTGCACCGTAGACATGAAAAATGTAGTTCATGGATCACCAGTACCAACAACATTAAAAACTGTCATATCTCACAATGAAAAACAATCTTTTAAAACGTTATGGTGATAAAAAATTACCTCCAAAATTCAACAGATTCCCACTTTCCCTACACATTTCATCAAGTCCGTTCTTACATTTTAAGAGTAAAATCAACCAAATTACCAATCAACTAACCTAGATGAAAACAAAATAACGCCTATAGTATAATAACCATAAGTTCTCCAATTCTCACTGACCCAATTATTACATTCTAGCGAACATTATTAATGCAAATAAATTATACACATAAAGTACACCGGTGCTACAGTGGCTATTACATTAGTTAACATAATTACAACAGTGGTTGCTTTCCCCAATCACTGTTGCAATAACGTTGACGGATGAATTAATAGGCCAATAGGGAGAAATTATTCAGATTTTATTGCATCTGGCTAATAACACAGAACCTTTATCTTCATTCAATCGGTTGGCAATCATAAAATAACAACATTGACCTTTATTAAATGATATGCTATTACCAGTATTACATTGTTTATTACATTTGTTAACGTTAATGCAAGGGGAATTTGTCGGTCCAAACATACGTAATAACGTCTCCTACTGTAACAATTTAACATTGTAGGGAAGAAATTATTAATTCAGTTGTTTAAATTTAGATTGAATATGTCATTGAAGTATAAGCACCTGTGGAAATTAAACTTTAAAACTAAATGAACGCAAATACCATTAATATTATGACAGTTGTATTACCATTAAAATTACTATTAAAATAATATGCAATAAAATATTAAATGTTTCGTATAGACTACCTGATTATATATATTATGTTTATATATATCTTAAAATTAAATTAAAAAAATATTTTATTTTATTAAATTAAACATGTTTATGATATAATAAATATATAATATTATTTAATGAAATATGTTATTTAGTCATATAAACCATAAATGAAATAAATATTTCAAGAATATATATTTATAATATAAAATACATTATATACATATATTACAATATATTTAGAAAAATTTAATTTGTTTAATATATATATATTAATAAATAACACATATTTATAAATATAAATATATATGGTATAAATATATATGCCTTCTGTGCCTTGAAAATTTAATCTAAAAATCCACTCTATATTAATATTTATTGCCTCAGACCAATAACAACAGTTCTCTTGCGCTTTAGATCATATGAAGCGAACAAAACTTTTGCTACAACGTCCACAGATACACCGTAAGCATCCATGTCCCCAATCTCGCAAAGTCTCGCAATCTGTCCTGCGAGACTTTCCTTCCCTCTTGTATTATGACGTCTTCACCACGACGATGCCATTTCCAAGCGGGAAACTGGAAGTTTAAATGCACCTTGCTTGTCCACCAAAAAAAAAATAACTGAAGGGTGGATTATGTAAGAAAAAGTTAATAACATATAGTGGGAGCGATATTTTTTGATGAATTCGTACAGAAAAAGAAATAAAACAGCAGAAAGATTGGCTTGACACAGATCCGCCTTTTAATTCCACCGTGCCTGTCGTGTCCCCCTAAATGTCTTTCGCATTCCACCATTGTCGCACGACTTTGTGGCTGGGGCTGCAAAAATGGAATGATTGATTGAAAGTTGCATAGTAGAGTTCACATATAACATATGTGTTGGGAAAATAAGTCCAGGCTATAGAGTTTAACTGGTTATATATTCCCTGACAGCCGTGAGGTAGAATAATATAATCCTATATAGGATAAACCCACGACCGTCCCCCGAAAGGACGTACGGAGGGGATCACTGTTAGGACTAACGTGGTTTTAACATGGGAAAATCGTAGGTCTATCGTAGCAAATACCTATACGATTGAGAGGATCTCACATTGAAAGCGAGGCTGAAAAAAAGTTGAACTTTACGATAAGAGTCTACGGTAGCATTTTCTGTCGCAAAGCACCTACATTTCATACAACGCACCCTCTAGTTTTCTAGGAAATTCCCAGACTTTTTTGTCATAGTGTGGTTGACCTGTTGTATATCTATCTGTTGTGTGGTGTCTGTCGTAGTGTGGTAGACCTGTTGTGTACATGTTGTATGGTGTCTGTCGTAGTGTTGTATACCTGTTGTATACATGTGGTATGGTGTCTGTCGTAGTGTGGTAGACCTGTTGTATACCTGTTTTGTGGTGAATTTTGTAAACCCCCGTCCGACAGTCATATGACGATCTGAAATTTCTTGTGAGCAGAGCTGACTTGTGATATAACCATCCAGTTAGTGAGCAGTTATGCACCTTTTTACACCACATAGAATGTTATGTTTTCATAGCACTAGTAACATTTAGGATTTGGCAATCCAGAATAATTGTGGAGGTTTGCGGTCACTGAGTGCTTTCTAGTATTTGTTTTTTATTATATCTTTTACTTTTTAATAATGGATCTTAAGTTTGGTTTAGTATATTGTTTGCCAAATATGAAGATATATTAAAAGACAGAAGAATATTAGAAGACAAAATTCAGTTAGTATTGCTGTCACTGTGAATAAATGGTTTTTATGTATATTTTGTCTGGCTCACCCAGAGCCGGAACTGGATAAGGGGAATGTATACAGCGTCCATATGTCCAAATAAAATGCCACAATAACATTTCTACAAGTCAACGGGCACCAGTGAATACAATTTATCAGAAATCCAATTGCAGACAATCAGATCATTTTATAACCTGCCCATGCCAAATGACTGAACGGGCGCCTACCAAAAATAAAATGGGGAAGGACGCACGCGGCGACTGTTAAGGGATCGGCATCTCCCACCTTACGTTCAGTTTGTATAGATCTGAAATCATAACCAAAGAGAAGAGGACGCCCCATAAGACAGAGGTGGTAAATGGAGGGTGTTTAGCATAAATGGATTGATAACATCAGTCTCTTTCGTCTCAATTTCCAGACGTTGGGGTCTCAAAGCAGGTGGGGCGCCGACAGTTCATTCATGCTGGGCCTAAGTAAGTTAAACATCAGACATTTTAAGGTGGTTACACTCGAGTCCTTCAATTTGGTATATAAACTTACCCGACGAAGCTGTGCGGAGGAGATGTATCCACCAATGGTTTTCATTCTGCTGTCTTTTCGTTCTTTCATCCACATGTTCTGTTCTTCTAGATCTATATTACTAATTTCTCAAAATGTTATTACTGAACGATTACACTGAGGTCTTGTTGAACGAGGAACCTGTTGATCAAATGTTTATCAATATATTTAGATAATATTATAGGGACACTTCTGAAAATCTGACCCACCATTTGTTTACGTAAACGACAGAAGCAATACAAAACCTGGATAGGGCGGACCGTTTGCCTGGGAAAGTGCAGTATGAATATTGACCTAACATTTGTCTTGGTACAGTGGTGACATCTTTCAATTTGAATGCTGACGTATAATTTGTCTGTTTACATTAGAATGCTGATGTGAAATTTATCTATGTACATTAGAATGCTGACGTATAATTTATCTGTGTTCATTTGGAGTGCTGACGTATAATTAATCACTATACATTAGAATGCGGACGTATAATTCATCTGTGTACATTAGAATGCTGACGTATAATTCATCTGTGTACATTAGAATGCTGACGTATAATGCTGACGTATAATTCATCTGTGTACATTAGAATGCTGACGTGAAATTTATCTGTGTACATAAAATTGCTGACGTATTATTCATCTGTGTACATTAGAATGCTGACGTATAATTCATCTGTGTACATTAGAATGCTGACGTATAATGCTGACGTATAATTCATCTGTGTACATTAGAATGCTGACGTATAATTAATCACTATACATTAGAATGCTGACGTATATTTTATCTGTGTACATTAGAATGCTGTCTTATAATTTATCTGTGTACATTAGTATGCTGACGTATAATTTATCTGTGTACATTAGAATGCGGACGTTTAATTCATCTGTGTACAGTAGAATGCTGACGTATAATTCATCTGTGTACATTAGAATGCTGACGTATAATGCTGACGTATAATTCATCTGTGTACATTAGAATGCTGACGTATAAATAATCACTATACATTAGAATGCTGACGTATAATTTGTCTGTGTACATTAGAATGCTGACGTATAATTCATCTATGTACATTAGAATGCTGACGTAATTTATCTATGTACATACGAATGCTGACGTATAATTTTTCTGTGTACTTGAGAATGCTGACGTATAATTTATCTGTGTACATTAGAATGCTTACGTATGATTTATCTATGTACATCAGAATGCTGACGTATAATTTATCTGTGTACATTAGAATGCTGACGTATAATTTATCTGTGTACATTAGAATGCTGACGTATAATTTATCTGTGTACATTAGAATGCTGATGTATAATTTATCTGTGTACACTAGAATGCTGACGTATAATTTATTGTGAACATGAAAACGCGAACGTCGTGTTTGTCCGAGATGATTGATGAGGCGTCACGTAATCCATGAGCTTTAAAGTCTTATTTCTTAAATTTTACCGTAGAACTGAGAAAGACGTCTTATACGTAAAACGTCTTCTACGTTAAACATCCCTGTTTTACATGCCTAGAATATCATGCAGTTAACGAAATGTCTTCAGCTCAATGTACCAGTATAATTATTTTAAATAAAGAATGTAGGTTTTTGTGAATTGCACTGAGGAAATAGCTGGTCTTTACCGCTCATACAAGTCAATTAATTGTTCCTACCTCATGGAATGAAAATAACCCGGAGATAATATAATCAGCTGTATCAGCGACCCAAGAAATAATAAAAAAAAAATAATTGTTTATCTATCCGTCTACCTAACCCTTTGATGAGTGCACTGATTAATCTTCGTCAGGGAGTTATCTTCATAAGATAACTGTGGTAGTCGTTTCACAGTCCAGCTGATTCCTTTCGCCCAGGGTACAGGGCTTTTGTGGAAATTATTAAAACCATACGAAGTTCGTGAAAAACAGAAACTGCTGAAGTAAATGGCTGGCGGTTGCCTGTAAATATTTTTAACTTAACCCAAGGTACCCGAAGCACACGGTACATGTGTATTGACTGTATGTACCTCAGGAAGTGACCACAAACTACTGACAACCCGGGGTCCCGTAAGGCTCTTATTGGCTCTTTATTACCCGCCTACAGTCAGTTCATCATCTACACTGACAGCGTCAGGCCGTTTGTCAGTTGGCGCCGCCACGCTAAATAATTAACACCCCGGCTCTCCGAGTACTCTGGGTAATCTATTAAAGTTATTTTCCTGGAAAATGTACCTCCGCACGTCAGGTCACGTGATCTTGCTACTTATTTTCATACTGACCCTCCCTGTTCGTCCGGTTTTTTTTTCCAAATTCAATTCAAAACAATTCAAAGTAATTGATTAAATTAAACCAAATTTAAATTTATATAAAATATAGTTATAATTCATGTGTTTCAGAAGATATGTTAGCTTGTAAAACTCTTGTCGTGGTCTCGAGTTGTTATTCCTTTCAGTCAAACAACGTTATGGGTGAGCGAATGAAAGATTTTAACTGCACACACAATATATACTGAAAATAAACTTAATTTAATGCACATAATACACTCAAATGTTCCAATTAGTTTTTACTGGATATCTTGACACATGCTACTTCAAAATTACGTGTAAACTCCCACACTATTCACGTGAACGGAGAGCCTTGCCACAATGTTGCCGCCATGTATGGAGGGGTCAGCATGTGCCAATTTTGATGTTGCAAGTTCCTTACGGTAGTGTTTACTACAATGAACCAATCAGAGGCTGGCTGTAATCTGGCGTGAAAGGAAAAGTATATACGTTTGACTTGGCTATTATTACCGTAAATTACGAATTCTGCTTCATATAGAGAAATTAGTAAACAGCCATAATGTCGTATTACATCTGAGGTTTCCATCGCAGTTAGTTATATATTCTAAATGGCAGATATATTGAATATTCATCCTGCCATTACATGCGACGAGGGTCGCACTGCAGATGATTTGTCTTTTGTAAGGCCCATGACTGAGACGGCGGAGGCCAGTCTCATTCATAATACATGACAAACAAAAGTGTCATTTTTTATTAACATGTGGGACCCTATCTCAGATTTAGATGCTTTCATACTTTTGTAGATAAAATCTTAAAGAATTACAAATTTAGTAAAGTACCCTCAAATCATGTTAAAGTGTCCTTCATGTTACCATAGTAATAATGTATATGTTTATATAGAGACTTATGTATATTTAAGATTTTTTCTTGCTTTTGTAGACACAAACGTGAAGAATAATAAAGAAAGAAAAAGTTCTTTCAAAACAATTGTGAGACCCTTGGCCTGTAAACAATGACATATGTATTTATTCTGCATTTTTAACAATCATGGCAGTACCTCATGAATCCTTTATTATCCAGCATACATGTAAACGAACACCAGACATGCAAATATGTGAACTAGTACCTAGCTGATTTACAACCTATCTTTCCTTCTTTTTATCATTGATGAAGCCCATAACAAACCTGGGGACGTAATTAGAAGTGACCGAAATTACAGGTACTGTACATATATATATATTTATATATATATATATATATATATATATATATATATATATATTTGGAACATGCACTCCATTTTAGCAACTCAGAAAAATGATCTTAGTCGAGATAAAATAATAATTTACTTGAATGTAGATGGCTTATAACACAAAAAAGCTGTTCGTTACCGCTGCTTTAAACCAAAAAGTAAATATTTACTTTTAAAATTCAACGCACTCATAATATTTAATTTTTCCTTCAGATATAACAGTAGGATGTATCCAGAGGTAATAAGGATTTTTAGCCAATATATGTATAAACATCAGTTTCAGCATCAGCTCCATCTTTAAACTTTCCTCGCCACAATATCCATATCTTAAGAAGATGTCTAAGTACCCTCCTAGCCACAAGACTATTTACCCCCGGGATAAATTCTACAGTCCTGCCAGGTCTATTGGACTGGAAAATCTAAAAAAAAAAAATAAATAAATCTCCTTTCCATATATTTTCTAAAAACGTTCCTATCCTTAATCTCTCCTTTCCGCGAAATAAAAAAAAATTACAAAAATAATTATTCTCTCCATGCGGTACTTCTTTCTACAATATTCCTGTAAAAAAAGGTTTTACATATTTTTTTCACACAAGCAGACAGTGCTAAAAATAAAAAAAGAACAAACAAACTGTTAAAAAAAATAAATACCCACCTCCTATTGCATAGCTGGTGAAAACCAGGAGCTGTTGGGGCTAAAAAGCTATAACCACTTGTGTAGGATCCATTTTCTGACCGTTCAGCTAAATTTTTGTGCTGAGAGGGAAATGCTGCCAATCACGAAAATGAGCTTAATCTATACACCCGACTGTAATTAGGCTAATACTCGTCATTTATTGAAGAATAAATTTCCGTCGGTAAAGAGCCTAGGAACGTCAAATAAATGTGAATGTTTATCTGAGCTTATATTCCTCCCGGGGCTAGCCTAAAGACATAACCTTTAAACACCTACATATGTTTTTCCTTTAAATTTGTTTTTCATTCCGTCAATCATGGGCCTGAAAATACCTTTGCTTATAGTAACATTCTAATGTTCTGATAATGTTAAAGTGATAATAAATCATGACTGGTAACAACGTGATGAGCTTTGTGCAAATGCTCCCCTCCCCGCCCTCTAATAGTTTAAATACAATTTTAAGAGTTTTTATTCATTACTAGGAGAACGTTCAGACATAATACAATATGGTGTGTTACAGATATTACGTATGAATAATTACGTTTTTAGTTTATTCCGTGAACCAATGCGATATCTCATCGTCCGCCATCAACCGTTGACCGTGTGTTACCTGATGTCGCAACAGCAGCTGCAGTCTTATTGACTATGTAATGAGTTTGCAAAAAATAATCTTTTGGTGGCGCCACTCATGTTGAACTACTTTCTGCGGGCTGAAAGTATTAGAATATCATTTGGTTTTCATATCATATCATAAGCAACAGTTCCTAAGAGGAAAGGAAAATACAATGAATATAGATTCAGTAAATTTTTTTATAATGCCGTCTTTATGGATCTTCAGCTTTGCAATATTTGACAAAATATTTCAGAAACGGCAGCAGCTTTCAGCACCGAATTCAACGGGAAATTTGTCATATGACTGCCATGTGATTTTAAGCTGGAGTTGGCGCCATTTAAAAAAAATATGGGGTTCACAAAAATTTTATATATTTGCTGATTTTATCTTGAAGATCAAGGTAAAGGTCATCAGTTTTAAAAATCATCCGTCAATTTGGTTAGAGCAATTTATGTATCAAATTTGTGAAGGAAACATATGCAGTACTTCAAAAGTTATTGGGTTAAAAATTGTCCTGCATTTCGGCTGATTTGAGTTTGAGTTGGTGGCGCCACTTGTGTGACCTACTTTTTTTAAACCAAAGAGATCTTTTCTACATTCCTACATTTAAGTCCGAGATAATGGCACCTATGTCATAGGAGATATCATAAATATCATATCGATGTAACTCATTCTGATCTTCAGACATGGGAAATTATGAGTATGAACTGAATGGAATTATTACAAAATGGTGTCTTTTCTGAACTTGAATGTGGGCGAACACAAAATTTAAATGCTTTATATGTTTGCACGAATCATATGGTGTTTGTTACCAATTAACTCAAGAACAGCTGCAATCATAAACATCATATTACACATGAATATTGATATTATAATTGCTTTCAGATTATATACTGCAGGTGGTCCTGTCTGTCTCTTTAATTTATTAAACATGACTTTATAGTTATTTCTTAGTTAAAAGTCAATCGGGCTAGCATTATAAAAACAATATACTAGTTCTAGAAGTCTAGATATGTTATGGTTTTACTACGATGCACAGGTTATTTGGATTGTATGCATATTTCATTCATTCCATACTTTTACTGTTAAGCACCTTAGAATGTTTTTAACACTATAGAAGCGTTATAAATTAAAAAATGTATTGTAACTATGTTGTGCAGGTCTAAATGATCTTTCCTACTTTTTCATTGTGAATCAGAAAAGGTTAATACTCCTATGTTCATGTCATGATAAGTAATTCCATCGAGCAAATGACAATCAAAACAGGGAGTAAGAATTTCAAATTTCTGTTTTCATGAAAATTTAAATATTATGGTTTCATTTGATTGCATAAACAATGTAATGACTGTCACCAAATATCTCAGGAATTGCCGAAGTACTGATTAAACGACTTATAAGCAAATGTAAGCCATAGATATTGCCACCTTTGTGGGATGACTGCGGAAATAGTGTTTTCACTTTCACTGCTAAATTTTAATAACTTATTGTATCATGCACAACATGACACAGAGGGAACATAAGACCCCTGGCTCGTCTGTTTTATGTATTACCTTATATTTTGTATTCTCTATAATTCAAAAGTCCTATATATTTTGATAGCGCAAAATTCGCGGATTATTTTGGTGAGAAACCAGGACGAAGATTCATTGGAACAGATATACAATTCTCAAGTATTAATTAATTACTACGGAGCAATTAAACGTATGCGTAACAAATAGAACAACGAATATTAAGTATGTAACGGTACATCAAGTTTTATATGACGTCTTCCAAAAATCAATTCTGCGGATATCACATAATCACTTGTTACATTAATATATCCACTTATTCATACGCTGTACGGTACCGCTGTTTCACAACCGCTCCCTCAATCGGCCCCAACACCAGTTAAGACGATAGCGTGGGTGGGGTGTGTTTTACATGGGATTGTGGGGAATTTCTGATGATTGGTAAATTTTATCTGGAAAGTGTATATTAAATTCTCATATATCACAATTTTATGTTATAGCCGACAATTTGCAAATCTGGTTTGCAAAACTAGTTTAGCTATACGAAAAAAAACTTAATTGCTAAGGCGACATTGCATTCATTCATGGGCTAAAGTGATTTGAAATAATGGATTAATCCATTTGAAGAAATTCCGGTATTAAGAGATGTATATCTACTACAAGACTTGAACTTCATTTCTAAATATTTTCATGTACCCTTTCCCTTTATAGCTGCATAATGACAATCTGAAATAATATATTACATATATTTACATATACTTCAGGACTTAAACACACTTGCTTGTGTTCGACAGCTCTGTTTCGTAAGAGCCCCTAGGGGCCCTCAATCGTCAGGAACACTGGGTGGTCTTGTCGGGGCTCCTTATACTTGATCCAGGTGATTTGTCGTTGGTCAGCAGGTGTTTTGACCTGTGCCTGCATGTCGCTGCGATTTCATTTCTTTTGTTGAGAGTGCATTATAATTAATCATTACACCTGCAGACCAACTACAAATCCCCTGGATCAAGTATAAGGAGCCTTGAAAACGGAGAGACAGACAGACAGACGGACAAAAGGAGGGACGGACGGACGACGGACAAGAAATGGTCGCTATAACTCAGATGACTTTCAATCAGCTTAGCAATAAAAAAATGAAAATGGGGAGACAGTGAATTTGACTGTGCACCAGGTAGAAGATATAAGTTAAGAGCTAAGGAATACTTTTAAAAATAAAGGCATGATATGACAAAACGCGTACCTCACTCAAATATGTACACAACCCACGGCTGTATAAATTGGGCTAGACATCATGACAGATGCCCGGAAACGGGGATAATACCTCCATGGAGATATGAAAAATGATGCGTCATCCTCCTCTCCGGTCGTTTATGACGTCCAGCTCCATTTCTTCATTTCAACCATTGATTACTGAAATTTTGCCCGGCACTAAATTATTGATACAACATTGGAGTGTTGTTTTAGCAGGGCGCGTCACATATGTGTCATAATAAGACTGTGGCGCGGAGAAGGTATTGTTTTATTCTTGGTTAAGTGGTTACGATAAAGGAGATGCGTATTCCATTCTTAGATAGCACAAAATATCTCTCCCCCCGGGGTAGTATGCATACCGAACTATCAAACAGATAGAGTCATAACTTTGTGTATATTTTGGTTTTTATAAGAGAACCGCGTCTATGGGGATTCTTGCCATAATAACGGGCCTGGTTACCGTAAGAGCTCCCTCATAAAGCGGTTCTTTTTATCACTTACACTGATAATCAACTGTCCCCGAGTCCTTCTCATACTCAGCGATTGTGAAGCTATCAATAATGTAAAAATTCTGCGTGGGCCGCTCACCCCAAACAGGAATTGAGTAAATACAATTCTCTCTTTGGTCTAAGCTCATAAATTACAACCAAACATTTCATATTTATTTATTTTTTTTCGGTTGGATTGCGGGAAGTTCTAAAAAACAGAAAATATCTTGCTCGGATCAGTTTAATGAAAATAAAAGACCCTAACTCATAAATCTTGTTTCTTTTCTCCCATTTAGCTTCATAACAGTACATAGTTCCTTTTTTACTGCTTTTCCATTTTCTCAAATCAATGCTTGTCTGATTCCAACCATAACGTTTCCTCTTCTCTAATTTTATATTTTTGTCTGTTATCTTTTCCGATCCTTTCTGTTTGTCTGGTCGTCTGTCCTGTATACTTTCTGTTGGTCATCATTTTGCCTCCTCTGTTATCTTTCTCTCCTGTCTCATCTTCCTGTTCGAAGTTCATGTAGCTACCAAGGAAGTTTTTTGAAAACATGTAGATTAATATCACAGTATTTTTTATTACAAAGATGTGTTTATATACGTCTCTTACAATATATCTCTGGTGTATATGTATTCGTGGTTAGTGCAGGATGCATGTTATTCACTTGTTATGTTACAGTCAATGTGTAAAATTAGTTAATTTGTAAATTGCCTCGCATTTCAGTCAATCTGCATAATGCTTGTTTCCTTTGGGCAATTTATGAATCGACCGAACATTTCAGGCAATTTACAAATTGGCTGAAAACCAGTTAATTTATTGGACAGATTGACTCAAAAATAAAAGAGTGAAAACTGTCGTAAAAAAGATTAAACAAACACTTCATATATTTCATATATCTTCACAGTTTTCTCACCGTATCATTAAAAACGCCCATTCTGATAGATGATTGCTTTTTAAAGGAAGCAAGTACTTTTATCATTTTTTTCTTGAGCTGAATATTAGACTGTTTCAGACAGAGTTAGTGACGCTCCGACTGTGATGTTTGTTAACAAATCTTTGATTATCATGATCCCAGAACAGCATGTCCGGCTGTGTGTATATGTGTGTGATAGTAACTGTAAGTCGGGGGGGGGGGGGGGGTTATCCAGGAATTTTCGGGGGTGGGGGCCTGATTCAGGGTATTTTCCCGTGGATGCACAAATGTACTTTGGCCTTCCCTCCATAACTGTTATCTTTAGTCCAGCTGTTAAAGAAAGATTAGTGCAAAAATTTAAAATAGCATGAAACTTGATATGATTGTGTCCAGACCATGCTGAATATTTTTAGATATAGGGCCAAGCGAAATTCACCATATCTTGACCAAAATCCATGATGGCCGCCAGATTTTATGAATGTCAATAACTTTGGCAATTATAATTTACTTTTGAAAATGTATTTTCCCGTACTTTTATTTTTTATCAACTTTTCCACTGATCCATTACTTACCACCGATTGTTTTCTGTCGGTCTCATCTTGACATAATTTGTAAACATCAACAGCGGCGTACCTAGCCTCATTGCCGCCCGGGGCGGTCTTAGATATTACCGCCCCTCTTACAAAACATTACGAAACTAGACAAAGTATAGAAACGTATCACGTCAAATGTCCTTGTGATAGGCTTTTAGTTGATGACAACACAATTATATGGATGAAGTCATTGGCAGGGAATTGTTGCCACACATTAAAGAGCAGTCATCCCTCTGCTAGTGTAAATCAAGTGACCATCCTTACTTCAAACAAGTATAATACATCATGGGATCACAGAAAAGAATAAACTGTAACTAGAATATTACACTGCGAATACACATATAATGTAGTAACTTAATTTTTCATCGAAACATGATTAATGATAAGCTAATATTCAGCATGAAAAAAAAAAACTTCATTTGATGAGCGTTATTCAATTCTCAACGCATATAAATACCTTGTTACTTCTATATTTCCACCTCTAGTTATCCCATATTACAGCAGCTACACCTAACATTGTCCAGCAGTTAAGCTCCCATATTTAGAAAAATTGTGCAAAAAAAAAAAAAAAAATGAAAGAAACATGAAACTTACCAAAGGTTGGGCAAACCCGGGTTTAAAGCATTTAACCCAACCCAGTATGGTTTTCTGGGTAAACCCGCGGGTTTTATGGGCAATATAGTGTCAATTTGAAATATGACTATACAGCGGTAAATACGATTCTAATTTTTTTATTTTGTCAATTTAATGCAACTGAAGGACTATGATACTCTGATTCATATTATTTAACACATGAAGAAATAAATTATAATACACTTAAAAAAAAGAGAATCGTTAGATGGCAGTAAAGACCTACAGTATTCATACCCCAGCGTATTTCACGTTTTTAACAACAAATTGTTGTAAAAGTGGCTACTGGCTGTTAGAAACTGGCCACTGGCTATCACAGGATTTGTACATGAATAAGTGATGATCTGCATCAAAGGGGTATCATTATCCCACCCTGATAATAATGATCATCCAACACTGGCAGGTTGATGTCCAATTAAACATCACCTGCTTATTCAGCCACCAAGCTAGTGCAGTGCACAACACATCCTCATATTATTACCAGTATTTATGGCTGGGCTAAAGGAGGACCTGTCCAGTTTTAATTGTAAACAATGACCAGATGCACTTATCAGGGAGTCAAGTGCTGGATGTAAAGGGGACTCTTCAGTGATACAGATACATTTGAAACATCTCCTGTCGGGCTGTCATGACTGTCTAACCCCAATGTAAATACTGTTTCATATATATTTACCCTATCTAGTTTTCTGTGTTGAATGAGACAACAATGCAAATTAACATGGACACACTGACTGGGTCAAAGAAGGCTTCCAAGCTAATGTTTTCCATAGCCATAGGGCTCTGATAAGGATGTCTGGCATTGCCTCATTGAGAACTGATGACTTTGTTTATCTATAGTCACTTCTATGTACAGGGATAACCTTATTGTTTACAATTCAGTCACATGTAAACAGTGATATGAATATGTTAATACATGACAGGATATTGTAAAATACGCTTTATTTAATATGGAATTTATATATAAACACGAACAGGTTTAAGAAAAGTCCCTATCTTATTGCCTTTAAAAACGACATGTGATATTACCCCCCGGGTTAACCCACTTCGATATTACTCGCCCAACCCTGAACTTGGCAAAAGTGTTCTTTTGAGCTAAATGATAGATTTCAGATACAGGGCCAAGCGGAATTCACCGTTTCTTGGCCAAAATCCAAAATTGTCGAAAATTTTGCCAAAAATGTCCCAAGAAAGCATTACATGTACTCTAAGGATAAAAAATTCAATTTTTGAGGTTCAAAACGTTCCAGGCTATCATTAGCTCTTGTTAAATAAAGATATGGTTAAAATTCCCGTTAGTCCAGCGGTTAAGGTATATTTTAAGTTGAATTGTGCAAAAGATGAAAGAAGAATGAACCTTGGTATAATAGTTGTTCAGACCATTCTCAATGTTCTCAGATATGGGCCAAACGTATTCAAACTATGTTGGTCAAAATCCAAGATGGTGATCAACATAGCCATAATATATATAAAATAAAAATACCAATACCGCGTTTATATTTGCCTTAGAATGCAATTTCAAGTGCGCGATTTCTTGTTATTTTTGGGTCGAGAAATTAATTTAAAAGGGATTCTTTTGTGTATAATGTCTCTGTGATTGAATTCTTGTTTTGTTTGTATTGAAATTGTGTTAAAACTGCACATCAAACAGTAAAAAGTATTTATTGAGTTTTGGCAGTAGTAGTGAATGTAATAAGATGAAAGTGTTATTTGCTGAGGCAGTTTGTCTGCTTTTCAATGCATTTTGATGCTTGAACTGCCGAAATTTTTTTTTGCAATACTTCTGATTTCTTCTCTTTTAATTTCCTTTAATTTGCAAACTAATAAATGCAGTTGGTTAGAAGAAGTGTTGGCAGCAAGAAACTTATCTTTCAAAATCTGGAATAAAAGTAGTAACTTGATTAGTCCGTAAACATATCAAAAAGATTTTTAAAAACTGCATACATTAAATAGATTTTACGATCAACTTAACAACTTAACTTTTTTGTAAACCTCGGCTAGTACAATTGGACCATTTCAAATGCAAAATTCTAACTGTGCTGAAATTTAATATACATTTAAATTTTAATACTTGGAGTCTATGTCTGTTTCAATGAAGTATTATCTTCACTGGCGGCCAGGTTTGATCAGCATAGTTGCTATCATTGAGGGTTGTAGTGGTCCGTCCAAGGTCGGCGGTTTTCTCCATGTCCTTCGATTTCCTTCGCCCCTATGGACTAATAAATTCCACCATCCGAGCCATTGAGAGTGGCTTGTACTAGTAATTATAACCAATTGTACGATCAATGAAATAAAATAAATTAGAAATATAGATAAATTATAAATTTTAAAATAAAGGTTTAATATTCCGAAATATGAAAGACATATGTGAAAAGCTCGCGTTTGTCAGCTGTATTCTATGCCTTATATTCAAATTTTGCTAAAAGTCCTTTTTTATTGGCACATCCAAGAATAAATCCAGCAAAATTGGTTGAATACTGTACTTTCTAATGAAAGTGTCATTTGCTGGGCTAGGTTTTATTATATTTATATATCTGATTCTGATTTCTTCCCATTGATTTCCAATTATTTACATGCTGACGAAAGTAGAGGTCATGGATGAAAAAATTTAGTGTATTAATTTAGAAACTTGATTTACCTGTGAAGAATAATCAGTTAAAAATTTTTAAAATCTAAAAATATGATATTCACTTTTCCGTTCAACTAAACATTCATATAAACCTTTGGTAGTGCAATTGGCCTCTCAATTGTTCGGATGGTGGCTTTCGTCAGGATTTGTTTGAATCAGAAGGCACGGAGAAAACCACCGACCTGGATGGGCCATTACAACATAGCAACAACTTTGATAGAATCTGGGTCACCAGTGGAGAGAGACAAGTGTTTATACCACTCGACTGTCCCGTTCATTGCATTGATAGAGTCATATAGTGTTCAAAAACATGAAACAAATAACATCTTCAATATAATTAATACGGAGTTTTTTTTTTCTAAACCAGGGTTTATACTTGCTTCCGTTCTGATTTGACTCTCGGAATTCGGCAGACATATCGGTGGTGTGCTCTTCGAGGACAAGTTTGTTTTATTTTGCGAGATTATGCCTTATTAAGATGAATAATTAATAATTTTAATATTTCCCCATTAGGTGCCCCTATTTCTTTTGTGCTGCAAGTTCCTCCACGCCTGTGAGGCTTTCTCCGGAGGCGCCTCGGGGATTTTCACTAGCCTGTTAAGACCGTGGCCAGAGCGCATATCCTGCCCAAAAGGCTTTTCCGTGCAATACGCAGTCACGCGGGTCCACTATAATCCCCATTGACACCCCCCCCCCCCCCCATCCATTGTAACGCCTCTAAAGTAATTTTCTCTCACAAAAGGAAGTAAAAGTTTTTAATCCTAAGACCACGAGTCCTCTTTCAATGCGAGGGCTTTTCAGTTTGGTCAACACTGGGCACCGAGTCAAGTGATGTGACCACCGTTTGACACATTTTTTGGGGGGTTACAGGTATGTTGATTTTTATACATTCAAAAATTTCTTTCCATGATAACCATGCTTTCATAGGTTCGGCCAAGTCGTGTTTATGAAGTTTTTTTTAAAAAAAGAAGCCCCACAACTTAATTATCATTCGGGTTGGGGTGAGGGATGAGCGGGTTCATATACATTTGTTAAGATCCGTTATCTGTAGGGACGGTGAAACATGAAAAAAATATCACGAGTACATCTTTGAATTGATAAAAACTAGAATCTGTAGTCAGGGCGTACAGACTTCCATCAGAATCTCCTTTAAGATCAGTCATGTATTTACCTGTATGCGTTTCATGTGTGAACACTGTCATGCTTCAGTAACACGAGACCACCTTGCAAGTGGCAGAATAGATAAATACGAACGGGGACAAAGAAATGGTCCTTTTTCATAATGGTTAATAAGAACATATATATTGTGGTGATTCTTATTAACCCCAAAATGAAATGTACTATGGACCATGCAACGAACGAAGGCTAAAGTGGTTTCTTAGCTCAATGCTTTCATCGAAATATATCTACCTGCTTTCTTTTTATCTGGAACAGTTGTCAATTTTGCATCAGACCTGCTTATTCCATGACATGTTAACTATAATTAAACCAAAAATATGTTGGAATATATTTTTTCTTGGCCTATCCTTTTCACATTGGCAGCTATACGTTTCGCGCACAAGAGAATTCAACGACATATGTGTTTACAAATAACGCATGTGTCTGTTAACATGCCTTAGACTATACCCGCAACTGACTACACTGAATAAACATCGTGTTTTACGATGTCGCCTGAGCTTCAACTAATACAAAGCATCTTTTATATAATTTCACGGTAGAATGCTTCTTTATACAATCGTTATATCTACGATATTTCCCAAGGAATGAAGCTGTCGGACCAATGTTGTTTATCGTGAAAAAAATTATTTTTTGTGTGATTTCTAGAATAGAATAAATTTCTTTCTATGTTGATATTTTTGGGAAGCGTGTTCCTGAAGAACTCAGCAGAAGTACTCTTTATATCATATAAGTGAAACACATGGCAAAAGTTCCTGCAAAACCTTAGGATTAAATTATGCGTCGTTTAGTTCCTATCAGCTCATTACAAAAATATACATCATATAGAGCCGAGAATTTTCCACGGGAGCAGCTAGTGTATACTTAATTTCAGCACAGTATTAAACTAATAAGTTTAACCGTTCTATGTCAATAAAAAAGGCAATTTTAGCACAATTTCAGTACTTATAAAATGCATTCACAGAATTATGAAACCCATGAAATACACGATTTTTGTTATATTTCCCAATGTATTAACTGAGTTTATAAAAAGTTAAGCTGATAAGTTGATCGTAAAAATCTAATTAAATGTATGCAATATTTAAATATCTTTATGATATGTTTATCGACATATCAAGTTCCTGATTTAATTTATCAGATTTGACAGATAACTTTCTTGCAGCCAACACCTCTTCTAACCAAATACATTTTTAGCATGCAAATGAAAGGAAATTAAAAAAAAAATCAAAATATAGTAATAAAGAAAACCAAAACTGTTCGGCAGCAAAATGCATAGCAAAACAGACAAAGCTAGCCCAACAAATGACACTTTCATTTTTTGCTATTTGATATGCGGATTTAGCACAATTTCATTAGCAACAAAACAAGAATTCATTCACAGATTCATCTAAATATACTTAAAATCCTTATAAATGAATTTCTCGTCCCCCAAAAAACATAGAAATAATGCACTTGGAATGCATTCTGGGGCAAATATAAACGCGGATGTATTGGTATTTTATAACCCAGTGGCCATCTCGGTCGCCATCTCGGATTTTGACAAGATATTTTGAATTCGTTTTGCCCCATATCTGAAAACATTGAGTATGATCGGGACAGCTAATATGCCAAGGTCCATTCTTCTTTCATCTTTTGCAGAATTCATCTTAAAAATTACCTTAACCGCTGGACTAATTGGATTTTTACCAATATCTTTATTTCAAAAGAGCTAACGACAGCCTTGAGAGGTTTTGAACCTCTAAAATTGCATTTCTCATCCCCCAAAACATAGAAATAGAGTTCTAGCAATGTTTTCTTTTGACGTTATTGCCTAAATTATCGACATTATTTTAAATTTGGCTGCCATATTGGACGCCATCTTGGATTTTGGCCAAAATACGGTGAATTCCACTTGGCCCAATATCTAAAATTCATCATTCAGCTCCAAAGAACTCTTTTGCCAAGTTTCATGCTTCTTTCAATTTTTTTTTTAAATATGGGAGCTTAACCGCTGGACTGCCAGAATATGGTACATCTCAGCTTTTCAGCTATAAATGAGGAGGTTACTTTTTTACCTCTTTTAGATATTTAAAAAATCAGTTACGATAAATATAAATAAAAGAGCAGAGAATAAAAATAGAATGTTAAGGCAAGGGGCTTTTTTAAAACTTCCATGCGCCAATCAACAGTGATACAGTCTAGTCCACACAATCAAAGTCCGATGCAAGTGCAAGTCCGAGTCCGAGTATAAGTCCGAGTCCTGGCCACTTGAGTCCGAGTACAAGTCCAAGTCCCGGCCACTCGAGTCTGAGTACAAGTCCGAGACCCGGCCACTCGAGTCCGAGTACAAGTCCGAGTCCCGGTCACTCGAGTCCGAGTACAAGTCCGAGTCCCGGCCACTCAAGTCCGAGTACAAGTCCGAGTCCCGGCCACTCGAGTCCGAGTACAAGTCCGAGTCCCGGCCACTCGAGTCCGAGTACAAGTCCGAGTCCCGGCCACTCGAGTCTGAGTACAAGTCCGAGTCCCGGCCACTCGAGTCCGAGTACAAGTCCGAGTCCCGGCCCGTCGAGTCTGAGTACAAGTCCGAGTCCCGGCCACTCGAGTCCGAGTACAAGTCCGAGTCCCGGCCACTCGAGTCCGAGTACAAGTCCGAGTCCCGGCCACTCGAGTCCGAGTACAAATCCGAGTCCCGGCCACTCGAGTCCGAGTACAAGTCCGAGTCCCGGCCACTCGAGTCCGAGTACAAGTCCGAGTCCCGGCCATTCGAGTCCGAGTACAAGTCCGAGTTCCGGCCACTCGAGTCCGAGTACAAGTCCGAGTCCCGGCCACTCGAGTCCGAGTACAAGTCCGAGTCCCGGCCACTCGAGTCTGAGTACAAGTCCGAGTCCCGGCAACTCGAGTCCGAGTACAAGTCCGAGTCCCGGCCCGTCGAGTCTGAGTACAAGTCCGAGTCCCGGCCACTCGAGTCCGAGTACAAGTCCGAGTCCCGGCCCGTCGAGTCCGAGTACAAGTTTGAGTCCCGGCCACTCGAGTCCGAGTACAAGTCCGAGTCCCGGCCACTCGAGTCCGAGTACAAGTCCGAGTCCCGGCCACTCGAGTCCGAGTACAAATCCGAGTCCCGGCCACTCGAGTCCGAGTACAAGTCCGAGTCCCGGCCACTCGAGTCCGAGTACAAGTCCGAGTCCCGGCCACTCGAGTCCGAGTACAAATCCGAGTTCCGGCCACTCGAGTCCGAGTACAAATCCGAGTCCCGGCCACTCGAGTCCGAGTACAAGTCCGAGTCCCGGCCACTCGAAACCGAGTGCAAGTCCGAGTCCCGGCCACTCGAGTCCGAGTGCAAGTTCGAGTCCAGGCCACTGGAGTACGAGTACAAGTCCGAGTCTCGGCCACTCGAGCCAGAGTACAAGTCCGAGCCCTGGCCACTCGAGTCCGAGTGCAAGTCCGAGTCCCGGCCACTTGAGCACGAGTACAGGTCCGAGTCTCGGCCACTCGAGCCAGAGTACAAGTCCGAGCCCTGGCCACTCGAGTCCGAGTGCAAGTCCGAGTCCCGGCCACTGGAGCCCGAGTACAAGTCCGAGTCCCGGCCACTCGAGTCAGAGTACAAGTCCGAGTCTCGGCCACTCGAGCCATAGTACAAGTCCCAGCCCTGGATACTCGAGTCAGAGTACAAGTCCGAGTCCCGGCCACTCGAGCCCGAGTACAGGTCCGAGTCCCGGCCACTCGAGTCCGAGTACAAATCCGAGTCCTGGCCACTCGAGTCCGAGTTCACGTCCGAGTCCCGGCCACTCCAGCATGAGTACTAGTCCGAGCCCTGGATACTCGAGTCCGAGTACAAGTCCGAATCCCGGCCACTCGAGTCCGAGAACAATACAAGACACAAGTTCCAAGAGCGCGAACAGCCCAGAAAATTCCAGATTAGCACGAACGCTGGGTCTTTAGACGCCAGGGTTCACCCAATACGGATTACACCGAGCGCTTTGTCCCTACACGCCGTTGCAGGGCTTGAGCCTAACACGAAACAGAATTTCAACAACGCACAATAAAAGAGACACCTGTAAATATATATATATATATATATATATATATATATATATATATATATATATATATATATATATATATATATATTGTTACGGAGATATTTTGCTCAGGGGAAAATACTGGACTGAACCAGAATAAGAATCCATGTCGGTGGCGCACGTCCGGCGTTCGAACCGCTTTGCTAGAAAAGCAGGCTCTACTAGCGAGACAATACGGTCCGTCTTTACCTGCGCCCCGTAACACAACCATTCTTAAGAGCGTTCTACTATCAGAACAAGATTAAATAACCCGGGAGTCACACTTTTGGTGAACTAGATGGCGGTAATTACCCTATTACTTCAAACCACCATTTCCCGGTGGCGCACATGTCCGGCGTTCAAACCGCTTCGCTAGAAAAGCAAGCTTGACTAACGAGACATTTTGGCCATATTATGTGCACCCCGTAACAATATATATATATATATATATATATATATATATATATATATATATATATATATATATATATATGTAACCGGTGGAGGGCTGGTATTAATCACCCCCTCCCCAGCCCTGGTGCATGTGTTTGTGTGTGTATGAAGATGAGTGTTTGTACCACACTCCTGCTCCTGTCTGTTATAATTCAGAAAAACATTACATTTGGTTTGGATCGTGCATCTGAGTTCTTCTGTTGATTTTGTTGGCGGGATTTTTTTTTACAATTGTGGCATTTTTAAAATGAATACTGATCACTTGAATATCAATGTCAAGTATACGACTAACAATTTTTTTTCGGCGCTTTCGATGTATGTGTACAGACTAGCTGCGCTGACAGATCTATATTGGCTTTAAAGCATGCAAGAACATGCATGGCAGTTAGTGCAGATTGAGCAGGCTGTCGCAGGTTTATTGTCATGCTTTGTATTCTCTGTGCACATTTAGACAAAAGCAAAACCTTTTGTATCCTGGTTCAGGGGCCACTCTGACGTATATATGACGTCAATTTTGCAATGAAATCTGTATGGCGCCATCAAAAATTCAACACACTTCTCCCTGTTGCCCGCTCTGTCATATTTCCACGTGACATTGCAATTATGTTGTAAATTGATATTTTTTTTTGTATGTCTGTGGGTTGTTTTATATATGAACACATTGGATAACGATAGGTTTATGGACTTCAAGGAGGCAAAGATATATATATATATATATATATAATATATATATATATATATATATATATATATAATATATATATATATATATATATCATCTGCATTCGATGGTTACAACACAAGCTAATACTGATACGTGGTCTTGTTTCAATCATCTGTGTATAACTTAACTCGGTTAACCAGTCAACTCAACTCGGTTAACCAGGCCTTGGGACTTGTCACAACAACACGCCTATCATGCTGTCCCAGTTGGAACAAGTAATGATTGACACATTAGAAATTAGAGATGAAATGCAGCTCGCAATGTTAAGTAGAGTATTTATAAGGTCCACAGAAGAATATTTTTTGTTTCGAGATTTTGTTTTTACAGTGGATACTTCGCACGGGTGTTAATGAATATGGTATCCATGAATGAATACCAAAGTCTTAATCTAAACCAAAATTTGTTCATCGTTGAAAGATGACCTCCGATTAAATAATGTCACGCATATATGTTCTCTTTGGGAAATTTTATCTGATGTTACAAAGCATTATTTTGATACCTAAAGCCACGTGTTCCTGATAAATTTTCAAAACGGGTCAATGATCTCACCTTGTCCTCTATTGCAGCTAAAAACAGCATTCGCTCCCACGTCACTCAGGGCATAAACATATTCAGCAGATTAACAAAAAAATCCAGCTTTCAGATTCAGCATCTTTGTCAAGCGAAACTTTAGAGAATGATTCTGGCTTCTTCTCTGCATCCACGGGTCCAATCGCTACCAAGCCGCCTCCGCAGAATGATTCGTATTGATTCCTAGCAAGCACTCGAAAAGCGATCACGTGCGCCCAACTTTCGTTCAAAACACACAATTGAGTCGCAAGTCCGAAATAAAGAGACTATAATACACAGAGTAAAATCGGTCATGGGACATATTATGAGTAAAGGATTTATATATGTATAGCTTGATATTCACCGTAGTAGCTCTAACATTTCGAGTATCTAGCCAGTTCTTCTTTAGTTATGAATATCAGACGTCTCACATGATCTAAGGTTTGTGTTTGTAAATAAAACCAGCTGGTTGGTAACCTGCAGTAACCTGCAGAACCAGCACAGTTCTCCTCGTATTAATGACTATGAAATTGATTTGACACTGCTGAGACAACATTGCGTCAAGCTTATACAGAATAAAGGTTAGATGACAGTGCCTCAAGGATTAGACAGTATCTTAAAGCTTTGTCGAAAGCATAATGGGAAAACCGAATGTCTTACATGTCACTTGTGAAAGGTTTTTTTTTTCATTTTGTTTAAAAGACATGGGAACATTCATGATACGCCAACATCAGTTGAAAATCGATTATATTAGATCGGTTCAACCATTAAAGCTTAAAATGTTGGCGACTGTGAGTTTTTTGTGTGTATGAGGTCACTGTTTATTCAATCTTGTTTCTGTCAATTTTTTATAATACCTTCTTCATGTCACATATAAAAACATAATCAGTGAATATAAAAAAGAGAATTATCCTTGCGTCTTGATACGGAAAACCCGTAAATATACCTTGCAACAGTACTGCGTGAAATACTACAGCAGAATGCTTGAAATACAACGGCAGTATAAGTGAAATACAACAACAGTACCGCGTGAAGTAAGGCAAGGGGAAATGGTGTATTATCTGTCACCTCAGTGATACACTTTTATCGAAGTCTAATGAATGGTCTAATGAGCCAGTAGAGTATTACAGATTTTGTAACATGCAATTAAATACAGACTAGATGCACTGACGGGTACATAACCGTTACACCCAGACATAAAAAGCATGTTTTCATTTCAGATGAAAGGATTTTTACAGGTATAAGTTTAAATATAATTTTTAGCTATGATCCTTACAGTAACTCACTTTGTATGATAAATACTTTTATATTTTTCGTATTATTTATCAAAACTGTTTCCCTTAAATATGGACATATTAATGTGATTAATTAATCCTAAACGTATGATATGACATCCTAGACTATTTTCTGATAAAAACCTGATAAAGAACCCTACACATGGGGTTCCACGAAGAACCTTTCAAGGTGTACGTCTCACTCAGTTCGATGAACCTTAAAGAGTTCCTCTCAGAACCTCTGAAGAGGTATTGGATGAAACCTTACAGGTTTATTAAAGAACTCTAGGGAGGTTCCAAAAAGAAACCCGTCTTTAAGGTTCCATATGGAACCTTAAAAGGTTCCCAACACAGTCCACTCTGAAGAACCCTTTGGGTTCTAGCTGTAGAAGCTTTACAAATGTCGTTTAAATATAACACAATAAACTGACCCGATTATACCGACCCGGATACTTGGTGTCATTTAGATCCAGTAGGTTGCGCTAATAAGCAGGGATAGAACTATCGTATATCAGCGGCAAGAAAGTATATAATGAAAGTCTAAAGATAAACTATCACTTTAATTATCAAGTGATAAAACAAAGAGAAGGCTGATGGAAACAGTAAATCGCTTGTGAATCTTAAATGACGACCACATCATTCTACAAATCTCTCTTGATCCATCCAAAAAAAATGTCAAGAAACGTCGTGTTAAACCTAACATCACTCCGTTCCCTATGCTAAGGATGCCCATTTATAACCCGGACCTGTAATATATGTAAAATATGTCATATTGCTGTATTATTACACAATCGTTTAACATCTTCCTCAGCCACACTGAAGAACGGGATATTCCTCCAATAGTCATCTGTGCGTTCTTCTTTATATGTGCATACCCTTAGAAGTGGGGTAGGCGGAGATTAAAGGCGACCAGAAAACTGTTGATGTTTAGAGGCCAATGACCTGAGAATATAATGACATTTAGCGCATTGACAAAACGCAACTCATAACAGTGTTATAATGGTCGAGGTTAGTTAACCTTGGGGTTAGTTAGATGAGCAATATGCTTAATACAAGAATTTTAGTACCATTACCGTACGGAGTTAAAGATAGCTCCTAATCAGTCTCTCTCTCTCCCTTCTCATGACTGAGTGAATGGAAGTGTAATACCGAAAACATTCACGAATTTTAAATGACTCGTTTATTCGTTCTTACAAATCACGATTTACGAACCAAAGCACGCACACATCGACTATCAAAAGATTAAATGATAAAATTTAAAATGAATTGTTTAAATAAATTTTTTAACAAGAAAGAGTTACAGTAGACACTTATTCCACAAGGTATTTTGATCAAGGTAGTTTGATTAACGTGCTGGGCGAGTGAGGAATAACTGAGTGAATGCATGAGTGAGTCGATAAATGAGTGAATGAATAAATAAGTGAATAAATGAGTAAATGAATAAATGAATAAGTGAGTGAGTCAATGAAATAATGAATCGCTGATACCGGCAAGGTGAGCTCTACTCTCCCTCGTACCTTCTCTCACTCGATCAGTCACTCTTTGTCCGTTTGTCCCTCATGTATATCTAACCACCAAATTATAGCTGATTCACTATCTCATTCATCCGCTAATTCATTCATAATTTCTCGCACTACTCAGAAACTAATTCCACCGATGAGCCTATACAACCATTCACCCAACTTTTATCTCTGAAACAATTAATTATTTCACGTACCCCAAACTTCTCTGTTGCAAATTATGTTGAAATATTAAATTAAATAAATGCCGGTACCGGGGTCTCGATAAAATATATTAATTAAAAGAGCACTAAAACCATAAATAATAAACCAAAAAAGGAACTTGAGTTTTGTTCCGCGACACTTAGCAAGTCAAAATAGCCAGAGAATGTTGAAAGGGAAGTATTTTGTATAATTATCTACGCCTAATCGCACTCGTGATTTAGCCCGTTTATGGCTGAGAGATGGGTTTGTGTACGGATGCTATATTAATGTGCACGGGCCTTAAAAACTGATTATGGATGGAGTGTTTTCCGGCGCATCACACGCGCGAATTTATTCGGCAGGTTTGGTGGATAATAAATTGGGGAATGATGAGTTTCGGAGGACTGAGCCCTGTCAAAGTAGACCCTTGTTTTATAATTTGTTCGTAGCCGGTATAATTTGTGAGGAGACGCTATGATGAAAGAATGATGGCTTTCTGGCGCACAGTCCTTCTGTAATTTTATCAATACACCTCGTTACACAACCACACCCCTACAACGACACACCATGCACAATATCACTTTCATCCTTTAGTTTGTGATTATTACCAGGCGGGTAATTTCACGGTTGGTGTCACGAGGTTTTCCAAGAGAATTTAACAAAATGATAATTAATGATTAAGAGCCCTTGCTGCGTAATCACTGGTATCGATTATGTAATAATCGGATTCATAAGGAATACTAATTGTCTGTAAACAGATTAAAATAGAGTCCCGTGATCTGAATGATAATGTGCTGAAACGCCCTCGGTGTAAGGATACATAACGGTGATGGAGGAGTCCATTTAAAAACTCATCTATGGTTTAATCAAAGGCGGTTTATTGATCCCGGCTTGACTCAGCAGATCCAAGAAGCTTTTGCTTTTTTTCTACCCCTTCTCTCTTTTTGCTTCCTATTGGAGACGCAAGGTCGAGGGCCAGATTGCTGTATGTGCTGGTTCCTATTAAGTCCTTACAGTCAGGCATGTTGGTAGCACGTAATTATACAATATTGATCCTGCGCATGCGTGCTGATAAGGTTATACATGCTATTATTATTTTATTTTTCTGATCAATTCAGACCAAAATCTATAAATGTAATCTTTAGAAGAACTGACAGAAACCTGCCACATGTAACATTGTAAAAAATGACAATTTAAAGAAATGGGATAAATTATTTCATATAAAAAAAATCAAACTTATTCTATACCCATGTCCTTAAACCTACAGTAAGAGCTTTGCACATATCAATAGAGAAAGGAAAATTAAACAATTAAAAAAAGTTGGATAAATCATTTTTTTTTATAAATAAAATACGAGACATTTGTTCCACACTCATCATCTTGTACGTATACACAGTTAGAGCTTGCACATACGTTATTGGATCGCAAATGGAATTCATTATTAACTCTGTTAATATGTACATTATTATTATAAATCACATCATGACATTTATTTAACTGTGGTGTTTAAATTTATGTACGAATTTCTATAATAAACCACAAATAATATTGATTTAATGAGAAACTCAGCAGAAATGCGAGGCTCACCCGTGACGTCACTCCACCACTCCAGCACTGGTACGTCTCTTTATAAGTCTTACACAAAGAAAATTTGTAATTAAAATTTGGGTCGGGAATGATATTACTTTCCATTTACACCACAACAAAGTACCGGAAATTGCAAACAATATGACAAGAATAACGTAGGGGGATAGTGAGAGACACTCTGACATGTAAGAATTATCGTGACGTCTTTTTTGCGTTTACAGTGTGTTTAGACCGATGATGATGATGTTATAAGTTTTATGTCTAATTTGAATATTTCCATTATCTTATGCACGGTATATGGCTTGAAGTAGGTGTGTACGCCGATTTTTTTAAGCCAAAAAAAAAGAATTTTGTCGTTTAATTGTATTGGCCTCTGTTACTTATCACTGGCCAGGGAAGGCAACATACAAATAATTAGAGATAGTAATTAAAGTTCACTCACACCGGACTCTAGTTTCAAATGGTATTATTATTTATACACATGCACAGAAAGAAAGGGATAGAAATATTACTATCCATCTTGATATGACAGAAATGTACGGGCCGAGAAAGAAGAACAATTTTGGGTTTGCGATTATTATTTCAACAGCGGTTTTTATTGAAAAGACATTTTGTTTTCATTTGCAAATATATCATATCTCTGTCAAAATCTTTTATTACACTATGTCGACCATTCAAATTTCGGGCAGCGGAAACACAAATTCCACATAATGGAGTCTCATATGTGTCTGAATAGGGAGGAGTCGAATCCGTCTTGATTAATATTAGGCTTGGTATAATTCTAGATTCCAGCACGCTGTTACCAATCTATCTGTAAAATGGAACTAATTTCATAATGATTATGGGTGGGCATGCACATTGAAAGAGTAATTAAATGTGATTTTGACAGTTGGTAGATTATTAAGTTAGCGTATTTGATGCAAAGTGTTGGAACCTGATGAGTAACATTTGCGGCCGGAACAGGCAAAAATCAATTCAAGATGCAAATTTATAATTAATTATTAATTAAAATGATCGCCAATACGTTTTTATACCGATTTGGCAAAAACAGGATTCACAATATAAGACACAGCACCTATACGGTGACAAACCGCAGTATTTTAGTAGATGTCATTTTATTATTTTAATAGCTTATTAACATTTCACGGAATATTGAGATTTCAAATTATTAAAGAATTACAGGTATTATTTAAACTTATTTTGCTTTTTAGATTAAAAATAAGATCATTTAAAACTGCTGAAATGGGAACTCGAAAACACTTAATATCTCCAACGTGCCGTCTAGCCTGCTTCTTTGAAACGGGTAGAAAATCCTCCTTTCATTGCTTCATATTTTGAATGAGATGGTCTCAGTGCTTGGTAATCAACGTTTATAGAAGTAACTACTCTCTAGGCCGTTCCTCTCCCTCGCTGTGGTGCCCTGTAACATGTATAAAGTGTTATCTTAACTGGATACTCACGGGGATGTGGCATATCATTATACCCGCTCAATGACTTTACCTATCCACATCATTATACCCCCTTTGCGTTCTTTAACAGATTGCTGCATTTAGGTAACTGATCACAGCTAACTACCTTAATACCTTGATTCATCGAGCAACTCTGGCATCTTTTCCCTCAATAATGAAAAAGCCGCGGGTCGGAATCGAACAAAACGAACCAAATGCAAATAATTCGCTTTTCAAAAAAACACATTCCTTCAGAGCTTGAAGAATTTGGAAGGTTTTATTTGATTTTTTTTTAATTCATAGCCCTTCCGGCATTGCTCAATGTTTAATCTGAATATAGTTTCAGGTAGATCGGGGGAGCCACGTAAAAAAAGTGTATAAGTGTCATTTGACAGAGCGGCTAGGAGAAGCAAAATATCGGCAAGATCATATCTATTAGGAAAATGTACAAGCAAGACACTGATAATGATAGAATAACAAAATATTTGTACATCTGCAGACTTCTTGAGCAAGAATGAGAGAGAGCATTTATTATCTGAAGATGTATTAATACAATAAATACTGTGAACAAACAATAGCATTATTTTATTAATAATCTACCCAGGATTATATAGACAGATGTTTTAAAGTTCAATATTTCTTTCCAAGCTCACTCCAGGGAAGCAGGTGGAACCAAAAAAAAAAAAAAAAAAGGGGGGGGGGGTTAGCGGTCATTCCCACCTAATGGGGGTTACATCGGATACATCGGACAGCTAGGGGACTTTGTCATTACAGGGAATTTACAAGTAATACTAGAGTCCTAACTAGAATATGAACTTACATTTATAGTAGAATGTTTTCTATCTTGTTCATATATTTTCTCATGACGTTATCCTTATGTTCAAGTGACCGAATTCAAGATGTACATCTATTTTATACAAAGTTTTCGTGGACTGAGATGCTTGTATAAAAATAAAATTTTAAATGATGAATTTATTCGACTTTTTCCGCGCCTGCAAAAAGTATACGTCTTGAAAGGGCTGTTATTTTTAAAATATGAACCTTATTTATTATACATGGATTGTATTACTAGTATAATAACTAACACGAGGCACTCTCCATTGCACGGATGGTGGAGTCCGGAGGATAATGGTCATCATGCGGGATTAACACCCTTTATGGTTCTGATAAAATATTGAATTATTAATTGTTGTGTGTCCTCGCATAATTTTAAAATGCCCCTGACTGTTAAAGTCAACGCAGTTTAAAAAATGAACGGTATGGAAAAAGAATGGCAAAGCCGTAAGTTTAAGCATTATCCGACGTTTTCTGTAAAGCAGTAACGTAATCTATAAAATCTTATATATAATACATTATACATTTGTTTGTATTTAATTTGTAGAGCATTATATCCCAGAGGAATGGGCTACTATTATATTTTTGTTTATTTAATTATTTTATTCAATGCTCACGAGTGTCATTATCATGGGTTTGGGACCAGGCAGGAACATAATTACTTGGTCGTAACCCTCATCATATCATAACATGCCATTTCCAAGAATGTTTCCTGGAGGTTTTTTAACATTCTTTTGAATGTTAAATGCATGATTTCTACGATCACTTGTGAATTATTCCACAAAGTGAAAAAGCAAAAGAAAGTCGCCCCGCTGTCCCTGGGCCACCGACTAGTCTTAGAGGACTTCGAACATAAATACTTAAATGTAAGGTATAAATATATTGCACTATTATTGGCTTTTAGTTTCGTTCGGCGCAAGATAGTAAAACATATGTTAACACCATTTTATTCTCACATTACACAACCATGAAACCATGGAACAGGAAATAATACGGTATATTTGATGAAATTATACGTTGTATTTTATTGATAGATCTGCGGTCCGGTAGTTCATGCATACCCAGTACGGTCGTCCTTCATAAATCCTCTTAGTCGTTTGATAATAACGCCGGGGCTCTCTAGGGCAGAGTCTTGGGATGTAATAGTATCTCATAAAACTTTACTGATTTTTACAAACTACCCCACGAAATCCTTGAGCAAACTGATCCTTCTGGGCAAGATCCAATGAAACCAAGTAATGCTGGGGGAAACATCACTTTATTACAGCGGGGTATTTTCTCTCGGTTTTTGGCCGCCATCAGTTGTCATTAATGCGAATAAAAAGTCACCTCATGATCGACCCTGGGCACGCTAGTTCCATTATGACCTTGCCCCTATCCTGTCATGAGCTTAAATACCAGGTAAGAATATTTTTTCTCACGAATTGAGAAACGATTTCTTGGACACCAATGGCCAACGAATCATAATGACGAACACAATTTTGGCCTTCATATATTTTTCTCAAATTTGACTTGACGGTCGTAAAACACAGTTTTCGGGCGACTAGTAGATTTTTCAAATTATACTTGATGCAAAGAGACATTGAATATGTGAAAACCAAAGCTAACGTAATGGGAATTAATCCTACATGATACAAGTATGTAATCATTCTTTGTGAATGATTGTGAATGATTGACGAACTCATAAAAAAAAAATTACTGGTTACAATTTTACAGAGTTCAGGCAGACTTTCCGATCATGTGACAGTTGAGTCGAATAGGTGACATTTGTTGGGCAGATACACATTTAATTCTTATGATCTTGCACATGACAGAGAATACACTCCGAATTACGAAAAACTCACAGAACAGCTGTCATTTCGATACCCTTATTTCTTTTGATAAACACCTATCTCAACTAGCAATCTTTTCATCTCTACTTAAATCGTTTTATTTATGAGTTTAGGAAAGTTATATATTACTAAATATCTGCACTCTAAGGAATGAAAACCTCCGCCATGGGGGGGGGGGGGGGGTCTTTTGTGGAATGCTCCCTACCCGAGTTTGTATTAACCTATTAGGCCCATATCGAAGTTTAATTGTGTGACTCTACAATTTTGAATATTTGTTGATGACGTTCCTGGATCCGGATCATGTGCCGATCCCACCAAAATCTAATTGGTCCATTATAGAAATGCCTTGAAGATTTCATGAGACTCCGTTCATGATTGCGTGTGTTATGTTGTGAACAAAAACACGAACACACACACTCACACAAACTCACACACGTACGGGTTATAAAAGGATACCCTTCTTGCGGAGGCGATTAAGATTCCCAGGATAGAGAAGGGGAGAATTTCTGTGCCTTTTTCCCGTTTTTTTACCTTGACCTAATCCAGGGAAGCTTCCCTTGCGAACGATTGGTGTATCATTGATATATCGAAATAAAATTGACCGAATTAAAATAACTGTAGACTTGCAAATCATGATTTGTGTTTTCTGTCAAAGTACCAGACAAGCATGGTCTTCATCCCTTAAGTGCTTCAGTGTTAGCATTCTCCCGTGGGTGTCGCCGGAGTTTCGCTGAGGAGACGAGAGCTGGGGTATGGCTCTGGGGATGACGCTGAAATGGAGCGTGTCCATCAGAAGGCTTGTCTCCACATGGGGTCCGTGGGTACGTGACACATACCAAACCTGTAATGGTGCAGTCCGACCATAACTGATCCGTTACGAGATGTTAATCCCTATATATTACGATATATATATATATATATATATATATATATATATATATATATATTTATATAAACTTAATTTATCTTATACAGATTACATAAGTAATTATAATAACTAATGCATGGCACTCTCCATGGCTCGGTTGTTGGCGTTCGGTAGTCTGCAGCGGTAAGGGAAACTGGAGAAGCCGGAGGAAACTACCGGCTTTGACGGGCCACTCTCACAGCAACGAAGGGGATCGAACCCAGGTCGCCAGTGGAAGGAGAGCCGTCTGTTTCACCACTGGACTGTTTAGACCCAAGTTATTATTACGATATATTGATCCTTGCTTTGTGAAATTTCCTTATTTTACCATATCGTTCGATAAATATGTCTATTTGTCTTTCTGTCCATCTGTCTTTTTATTTATTACAGCTAAAAGTACAAATACTTTTTTTGGATTTCAATAAAATATTTTTACTTCAATAAAGTTTTGATAGATTTTCAAAACTTGACATAGTTGTTTGAGAATTTTAACAAGTATATATTCTGCCGATATTATTCAAAGTAGATTGTACTTTTCAATTCGTATATTAAGAGGCAAAACAGTTGACAAACTATCTCAGAAAATTAATGAGGTCTCAGTGGTAACAGATAATGCACTCAGACTTGATGTATAGCGTCTTAAGAGAATAATAAGAAAGCAAGGAAATACAACTTCAAAGGCAGACAATGATATAAATTGGTCCGTCGGTCTTCCGAGTTCCTTCGGTCAACCTTTGATTCACGTCAAGTGATAATGGAATGTACAATGAAAAACCCTCTTTCATATATCTGTAATGTATCACGCATGGTTCGGGTATAATTAACTTTCCAGGTTAAGTGCATGTACAACTGGGTCTCAACCAAGTTCTGGTACTGTAATATAAGTATAAGGGAAAGGGGATACAGTATTGTTAAACAGGAAATATTGCCTGGGTAAAATTTTCGGAACACAACTTCTGTTTTTTTTCTATTTTGATAATCTTGCAAAGCAATGGACTGTCGGGATTTAATTTTTAGTACAAACCGGGAATTCCTGTATTCCTTTTTTAAGTTACTAACGGCATGGCGTCCATACAAATAAACATGGCTCTGCCATATAGACTAAAAAAAATAACTATAGAAGAGCTTCTTTTAGTTGTGTCCAGTAGGCCTATCAGGCCTCGATACAGGAGGTGCGAGGCCTGGGCTGGAGGGCATGTAAAATGTACTAGAAATCTGCACTCTAAGAAATGCATGCCTCCGCCATGTGTGTATATTGAATCCCAGGTTCATTCCATCCTTCCGCCAGAGGTCGTTTCTACTCGAAACGAATATCTTCTGTTTGGGCACTGTGGTACGACCGGGACTACTTATATATTATAATACTTATTCCGTAAAGTCCTTATCACAAAAACACTCATGTTTATGTAATTTGCCTTAAAACGGTTCTTGTGTAACACACTTGAATGGACTACATTGTCCTAATTCACTACATTTACGAATACGCCGCTAGTGTATTTGTAAGCACCGGTGCATTGTGGGGGTCAGATTTGGACTCCAGCAATCCCTAAACAGCAGAGTCTTACTCTTGTGAGCCTCAGTCTGCGCAGTGTGGGATCATTCGTGAATATAGTGATCGTATATTTGTGAAAAATCCTTGATCGATGACGTTCCCGAATCCGGATCCACACCAATATATAATCGCTTCTTTATCAACGCATTCCGGAAATGTCCTGAAAAAATGTCCTGAGATTCATTCCATGATTGTAAAAGTTATAATTACACAAAAACACACAAGAACACACTTACAAACACACACACGAACAGGGATGAAAGCATATCCTCCTGGAATAGGCTAAATTCATAAAATTATGATGAACTGTTCATGATTTTGTAAAACTTGTTATTAACTAGGTGAAAAAATGTGTAGGTTTTAATTACATATATGCAAGTGCTGAAAAAGTAGGAGATTATCGTGCTTTCCTCAAAATAAAATCTGTCAATTTAATGAATAATTATAAATAAAGAATTCTACTTCAAATTATTTCTCATTTTTGTTTGTGCCTGGGTGTAGAGTAAGGAAGGTGAGGGCTCTGGGCCATGGCGCCCAAGCTACCCCCAAAATAAGAGCCTGCGCAGTGTCTCATCTTTAAATCACTTACAACAACACTGTAATATTGCGTAGAAATTGCGAGAAGAGGTCTCATAATATCACCCAATTGTATTCACCATGTAATTAAACAATAATTTGACATCAGGGTCCAATTCACTGGCATTTTAGTTAAATAGGTCAGTCTGTTTTTAAATAAAAATGATAAATTTATGTGTCTGTGTTTTTTTTGGTACAGAGACTAATCCCCTAACCCATGAGCTTAGCCCACCATTATTGCCCACCTGGATGATATTAGTGTTTTGTTAGAGTTTGCACTGTCAGTTTTACTTCCCTGGCAGTAACGCCTGCACCCATTTGGAAATGCCAACAAACTGTTACTTTTTGTTTTAGAAATTAAACCAGTTACACTTATTTTTATATCTTTTTACTTTAAATAACATGGCCAGCAATTTTAACAGGTCAATTCAAATTTTCAGTTTTATGCATTCCTGGTAATTATGTAAACTAGTAATTTATATCTAAATGTCATAGGAATGTTTAACAGATGTAGCAGCTGGTTTATACCATTTAATTCATTATTATACGCTCTCTTTTTATTATGAACATATCATGATATTTAATTTCTGAGAAACGGAACCAATTTTAAATGAAAATCATGAATTGTAGGTAATGCACTTGAGATAAAAAAAACCATATGGTACTATAATACCGGTGCTGTTAGGTTCGTGGAGACTACCTGACGGTGATAGAGCTTATTTAGTTCTAACTACCGTAATCAGTGACAGGTGGCTCTTGTATTAAGCGATACTCGGTCTGTCATCAGGGACTATTTCGCTGTTAATGACGTCACGCAATTTCTAATGGATGAGGATATTAAAGACTTGACATAGACAGATGTATGATTTTTACCTTCGTGTTTTGAACAATTGTTACTACTTTTGTTAACGCCCATGACGAACCCATGATATGAAATTCCTGAAATCATTAATAAATTCACGTATGTTCAGATGTTTTGTTATTAACACGGCAATAAAGTAACATGTGTGAGTAATTATTAAGAAACCTTCAAATGTCTTTACTCTCACGCTGTTTTGTAAATAATGAAGAAATTTTCATTAACAAATAACAAAACGACGCATATAGTGTAGAACTCAGGTACCTTTCAGTTCTTACCAGAACTTTTAATAATTTGAATCCCGTCAATGACAAAACAGTAAAGGAAAACATATAGAGATGTAATAAGAGCCGCAGATATTTCCTTTAAGGACTAAAGGACAGTTTTTTAAGGGAAGATAATCTTTAGTTGCGCTCCATTTTGTTCCGTTTTTTAAAACAAAACTCGTCTTTTCAGATTGTTTTTCAAACCTGCTATTTTCTATGGGGTCGGAAAAAAAAGTTTAATGCAGCGTGCGTATGACTTTATAAATAGAATCATTCTCTAATCTTGTAAGTCACTTATTAAATGATATGGGCAGTAACACGCTTTATGTCATTTCTCGTTTCATGAACCAATCAAACATAAAACAAATACGAATATTCAATTATCACATTAACGATAGGTCCTAATTTAAAGATATATGACGCTTTAATACGAGTTTTGCTTCAAACAATAACGAAGGGTGCAGTGAAACCCCAGTTTGATAAATAATATCTATATTTGCGACTTACAATTTTTTTCTAATGATTAACAGAAAAACACAACATATATATATTATATGATAACATTAAATTATGGTGTAAAACCATATGGTTCATAAATTGCACTCAATAGTTATCAGTTCCCCTCTCCCTGGTCCATAAGATGGGGTATTTCCAAATCTAGAAATGGTCCTACCCACTGAAAAATTGTGTTTAAAAAATCTTTTCTGTATAAACATACAACGAGTCATACTCATCATATCGCCAGTCATTTGTATTTTAGACCTATGTAGATTAGCGCCATTTCGATAACAGATAATAGAGAGCACCGAAAAGTTAGCCGTAAATACACGACTCATTATAGGCATTTATATTGGTATTGTAAGCCTTACTTGAGTCTTGATACACGCCATATGGGGGAATGAACTTCATCCAACCTGCTGCATTCATATCCTGGTAAACAGACGATAAACTTAATATTAACACTAAAAGATTACATGTTATGTCACAAACCAAACCAAACGAAAGGGTAACAAGTAGCTAGGTCTATATTCCTGTATCGCGTACAAGTTGGCTGTCGCCCAGTTAACCAATGCGAGGCATGCGGTCAGAACCGCAACAAACATGCAGAGTGAGTTACCAAAATGCTGAGTTAAAACGAATTTTCTCGCACATGGTAGGTGCTTTTAGAAGGTACATGAATACTTAAAAGGCTTAAGACTGATTTGGTTTAGGTCAAGTGGCAGCGTACTTGTAGGACACGAGGCATAGTAAATGATGAAATATTTGTATCCTCAGGGAGCGTTACATGGGAGTCCTCATTGTAAGATGTATAGCCACTCTGACGCTAAATAGGCGAAAATGACGCTACCTAATGGACCACTGGGTCGTTATTCACGGCTACATATAGATCTGACCTTCTACTTCCGTGTGTGTGATATAATGTGATTTATCTCAAAACAAAAGAACGGGAGGAAAAACACATGCAGACTACACAAACTAGCAATGCTAACAAAGTTTTGGTAAAAATTGGTTGAAATGAAAAAGATTTAGGGTGGAATAACCAGCATTATGGTCCAGGCTGCCACTGGAAATACACTGATTTTGATCGGTTTAGAGTACACTTTGCTAATACAGCTTCTTTGCATTATGGTCTTTTCTGTATGATTAACGTACCTAGTCTGTAGGGTACCGGTTGACGTAAATTGAATATTTATTTATTTGCCGAAACATGTTTATGTGTGCGCATGTGTATATACATCATGTAAAGCAAACTGTTAGACACGAGGTATGTGTTTATGTATTGTGTATCTTTGAATTTATAATATATATTTTGACAAAGGAGAGGGATATATAACTATATATATATGTGTGTGTGTGTGTGTACATGGCCACTGGTCAGTGCTTGGTAACTTTTTGCATATATTAGTGAATGTGTTTGAAAGAACATATATTCCATTGGAAGGTGGTAGCAATAGATTCGGGGAAAAGTACGGGAAACGAGACCAGAATGGGAATTAATAACAATGATTATCATAATTCAACCATACCTCCACTTATTTCGTTTTCGGTTGAATATGGGCATCACAATCATTAATTTGGCACCAGATACACTGTGAATGTTCCGGTCATTTATTAGACACCAGACACACTGTGAATGTTCCTGTCATTTATTAGACACCAGACACACTGTGAATGTTCCTATCATTAATTAGACACCAGACACACTGTGAATGTTCCTATCATTGATTAGACACCAGACACACTGTGAATGTTCCTATCATTTATCAGACACCAGACACACTGTGAACGTTCCTGTCATTTATTAGACACCAGACACACTGTGAATGTTCCTGTCATATATTAGACACCAGACACACTGTAAACGTTCCTATCATTTATTAGACACCAGACACACTGTAAATGTTCCTATCATTTATTAGACACCAGACATACTGTGAACGTTCCTATCATTTATTAGACACCAGACACACTGTGAATGTTCCTATCATTTATTAGACACCAGACACACTGTGAATGTTCCTATCATTTATTAGACACCAGACACACTGTGAATGTTCCTATCATTTGTTAGACACCAGACACACTGTGAATGTTCCTATCATTTGTTAGACACCAGACACACTGTGAATGTTCCTATCATTTATTAGACACCAGACACACTGTGAATGTTCCTATCATTTATTAGACACCAGACACACTGTGAATGTTCCTATCATTTATTAGACACCAGACACTTTGAATGTTCCTATCATTTGTTAGACACCAGACACACTGTGAATGTTCCTATCATTTATTAGACACCAGACACACTGTGAATGTTCCTATCATTTATTAGACACCAGACACACTGTGAATGTTCCTATCATTTATTAGACACCAGACACACTGTGAATGTTCCTATCATTTATTAGACACCAGACACACTGTGAATGTTCCTATCATTTATTAGACACCAGACACACTGTGAATGTTCCTATCATTTATTAGACACCAGACACACTGTGAATGTTCCTATCATTTATTAGACACCAGACACACTGTGAATGTTCCTATCATTTATTAGACACCAGACACACTGTGAATGTTCCTATCATTTATTAGACACCAGACACTGTGAATGTTCCTATCATTTATTAGACACCAGACACACTGTGAATGTTCCTATCATTTATTAGACGCCAGACACACTGTGAATGTTCCTATCATTCATTAGACACCAGGCACACTGTGAATGTTCCTATCATTTATTAGACACCAGACACACTGTGAATGTTCCTATCATTTATCAGACACCAGACACACTGTGAATGTTCCTATCATTTATTAGACACCAGACACACTGTGAATGTTCCTATCATTTATTAGACACCAGACACACTGTGAATGTTCCTATCATTTATTAGACACCAGACACACTGTGCATGTTCCTATCATTAATTAGACACCAGACACACTGTGAATGTTCCTATCATTAATTAGACACCAGATACACTGTGAATGTTCCTTTCATTTATTAGACACCAGGCACACTGTGAATGTTCCTATCATTTATTAGACACCAGGCACACTGTGAATGTTCCTATCATTTATTAGACACCAGACACACTGTGAATGTTCCTATCATTTATTAGACACCAGACACACTGTGAATGTTCCTATCATTTATTAGACACCAGACACACTGTGAATGTTCCTATCATTTATTAGACACCAGACACACTGTGAATGTTCCCATCATTAATTAGGCACCAGACACACTGTGAATGTTCCCTTCATTTATTTGACACCAGACACACTGTGAATGTCCCTATCATTTATTAGACACCAGACACACTGTGATTGTTCCCTTCATTTATTAGACACCAGACACACTGTGAATGTTTCCATCATTTATTTGACACCAGACACACTGTGAATGTTTACATCATTCATTAGACACCAGACACACTGTTAACGTTCCCTTCATTTACTTGACACCAGACACACTGTTAATGTTCCTATCATTTATTTGACACCAGACACACTGTGATTGTTCCCTTCAGTCTGTCTGTATCTTAGACACTCTTCAGTTTGATGGACATCCGACCTAAGCTTGTCACAAAAATATTCTTCTTCTGCTCGCAAGATGTCGCTCTCGTTCGTTCTTTTTTCTAGTTAAATATATGGACACCTTTAATAAAGTTGTGTTCTCAGGAATAAACGTGGATTGATGTTGCAAGGATTTCGATGATCTTATATATCCTAAATATTCATATGAAAAAAAATAGTCTCTTATAATTTCCTATAAATTTTTCAGCATTTAGGCCTAAATCTCCTGTGTTCGCCTTTTTTTCATTGCGCAATCATTTTTCCAATATAACTGTTAATATTTAATAATTATTGTTACAAAGACCTGTTATTATTGTAAACGTTCGGCTCTTTTGTAGTAGTGTGCCTTAAAGTGTTGCAGTCACACAAGTAAAAACCACGCTAGATGCATGTAGACACTGCCTCAAGAGCTGACAGCCATATCAAGTAACCGAGTATAGCACGATTGTACAGTAAACACTCGGATAGTTATCTATTTTACTGGCTGGAAATTCCTATAAACTCCTAAATTCCTATAAGTGATCATACAAAATTCCTATATTTCATTATGAGCCTGGTGGGAGCCAGCAGGTGCGTGATGATGATGACGATGATAAAGATGATGACGTGTTGATGATGGCGAAAACAAAGATGAGACGGTAAAACGACAATAGCGTTTAAAATGCAAAAGCACTTATTAAAGTGGTGATGATAGTTTTTTTTAAATGATGATGATAATTAGAATGATGATGACACGCAGGGGGGGGGGTTGATTTTGTCATACTGCATGGAGAAAAACCTCCAGTCGTGCTAATGATAAAATAGATCAGGCGGTGACAAAAAAATCAAGGCTTATGATGTAGCTGCTGTTGTTAATGGTGAGACAATGTTTATACAAAAAGTGGTAGTGATGATTGCGGTTACTGAGGTGATGGTGATAATGATGATGGTCATTGTTACTATGGAAACGTGGTGGTTTGTATGCTGATGACGAAAAACACTACGTTAACAATACTGCTGTTCTAGATATTAGCCTATGCTAGTTAATATTTGTAATCGCTGATGTGTTAATTATGCTGTTGCCACTATTAATGGTAACAATAGTGTAAATGATAATGGTGGTGATTATGATAACGATGTAAAAAATCAAACAGCCAAAAATCTCAGGAACACTAGTAAAATCCAGCCAAAGAACCAAGTCGCTGTCATTAAGCGCTGCTTAATATTGCAACACCGATTGCTTAACATTCGTGACAAATGACCTGTTAATGGTGATTACATTGATATGAATGACCGAGAGTATTATCAAAGAGAGTTTAGTGATAAAGATGATAAAAAATACGTCGTAATGGTGAAATAAATTTAAATGAATGAGTTAATGATCGATTAAGATGGAGCATGAGTAGCCTGATGAAGCTGATGAGAAGAAAACTAGATCAATATTTAAAACTGCCCTGGCTTCTTAAGTAATTGTAACTTCAATAAGATAACTATTAAATTAATACGATTATCTCAGTAAAATCCATATATAGCGATAATGGCATTTTGTACCCTGTATCCGGACAGTTAATACAATAGTGAATTGGGCAAAACCTGTTTTCTGTTACAGTATACTTAATAACGAAATGACAGTGGGTTGACAAATGGTGACGTTCTTGCTGCTACAATGGCTGGAGTAAGGCTGGGACAGGGCATTACGTTAATGGCTGACCCAATCATAAGGTCGTGAATCTCTCTGTGTTCTGTCCCTAGAGGATGCAGCTGGCGATGTTGAAAAAGTCACTAGAACAATAACTGGATTACGTTACGCCAAGTCAACAATCCTCTAACCGGGTTGACATGAGAAGGCCTGGTTATCAGATAGCATATTCAGGGGAGTTGAAAATTCTTTAGCTGGAGGGCAGTGATGTAGTTAAGTAGGGCTAATCTGAGACTAAGACTGAGAACACATGAACCGAGACCAAGACCAAAACCATTTGTTAAGAGACCGTAGGGCCCGAGACTTAGACCGTGAGCATGGAATCAGACACCATGGGATCCGAGAACAAGACCGTGAGCATGGAATCCGAGACATAGGACCCGAGACTATGGGAACCGAGACCATAGTAACCAAGACCATGGGATCCGATTACAAGACCGAGACCATGGGATCCGAGACCATAGGACCGGAGACTATGGGATCCGAGACCATAGGACCCGAGACAATAAGACCGGAGAACAAAAACGAGACTATAGGTCCGTAAACAAAACCGATACCATAGGACCCGAGACCATGGGATCCGAGAACACGACCGAGACCACGGGATCTGAGACCATAGGAGCTGAAACCATTGGATCCGAGACCATAGGACCCGAGACAGTGGGATCCGAAGCATAGGACCAGATACCATAGGACCCGAGACCATGGAATCAAAGACCACAGGACCCGAGACTATTGGATTCGAGAACAAGGCCGAGACCACGGGATCTCAGACCATAGGACCCGAAACCATGGGATCCGAGAACAAAACCGAGACTATTCGATCAAAGACCATAGGACCCGAGACCATTGGATTTTTAGAACAAGACGGAGACCATGGGATCTGAGACCATACGACGGAAGACCATTGGATCAAAGACCATAGGACCCGAGACCATTGGATTCGTGAACAAGATCAAGACCATGGGATCAAAGACCATAAAGCCCGAGACCATGGGATCCGAGACAATAGGACCCGAGGCCATAAAACCCGAGACCATTAAATCAAAGACCATAGTACATGGGACCATTGGATTCGAGAACAACACCGGGACAATGGGATACGAGAGCAAAACCGAGACTATGGGATTCGAGACCATAGGACCCGAGACCATGGGATCCGAGACCGTAAGACCCGAGACCAATGGACCCGAGACCATGGGATCAAAGACCATAGGTCCCGAGACTATAGGACCCGAGACCATGGGATCAAATACCATAGGACCCGAGACCAGGGAATCCGAGAACAAGACCGAGACCACGGCATCTGAGACCATAGAACCAGAGACCAGGGGATCCGACACAATAGGACCCCTGACCATAGGACCCGAGACCATGGGATCAAAGACCATAGGTCCCGAGACCATAGGACCCGAGACCATGGGATCAAATACCATAGGACCAGAGACCAGGGAATCCGAGAACAAGACCGAGACCACGGCATCTGAGACCATAGAACCAGAGACCAGGGGATCCATGACCTAAGACCCGAGACCAATGGACCCGAGACCATGGGATCAAAGACTATAGGTCCCGAGACTATAGGACCCGAGACCATGGGATCAAATACCATAGGACCCGAGACCAGGGAATCCGACAACAAGACCGAGACCACGGCATCTGAGACCATAGAACCAGAGACCAGGGGATCCGAGACAATAGGACCCCTGACCATAGGACCCGAGACCATGGGATCAAAGACCATAGGTCCCGAGACCATAGGACCCGAGACCATGGGATCAAAGACCATAGGACCCGAGACCAGGGAATCCGAGAACAAGACCGAGACTACGGCATCTGAGACCATAGAACCAGAGACCAGGGGATCCGAGACAATAGGACCCCTGACCATAGGACCCGAGACCATGGGATCAGTGGCCATAGGACCCGAGACTATGGTATCCGAGACCATAGGACCCGAGACAATAAGACCCGAGAACAAAACCGAGACCGTGGGTCCGTAAACAAGACCGATACCAAGGGATCCGAGACCATAGGACCCGAGATAATGGGATTCGAGACCATAGGACCCGAGACCATGGGAATCGAAAACAAGACTGAGACCACGGGATCCGAGACCATAGGACCCGAGACAATGGGATCCGAAGCATAGACCAGAGACCATAGGACCTAAGACCATGGAATCAAAACCCATAGGACCCGAGACTATTAGATTCGAGAACAAGACCGAGACCATGGTATCTGAGAACAAAGGACCTGAGACCACGGGATCTGAGGCAAAAGACCCGAGACCATGGTATCCGAGAACAAGACCGGGACCATGGGATTTGAGACCATAGGACCCGAGACCATGGGATCCGAGACCATAGGACCCGAGACCATTGGATCAAAGACCATAGGACCCGGGATCATTGGATTCGAGAACAAGACCGAGACCATGGGATCAAAGACCATAAGACCCGAGACCATGGGGTCCGAGACAATAGAACCCGAGACCATAGGACCTGAGACCATTGGATCAAAGACCATAGGACCCGAGGCTATTAGATTCGAGACCGTAAGACCCGAGACCATGGGACCCGAGACCATGGGATCAAAGACCATAGGACCCGAGACCATAGGACCCTAGACCACGGGATCTGAGACCATAGGACCCGAGACCACTGGATCTGAGACCATAGGTCCCGAGACCATGTGATTTGAGACCAAAGGAACCGACACCATGGGATCCGAGAACAAGATCAAGAACGATACCATGGGATCCGAGACCATAGGACCCCAGACAATAAGACCCGAGAACAAAACCGCGACCATGGGATCCGAAACCATGAAACCTGAGAACACTGAATCCGAGCCTTTAGGACCCAAAATCATGGGATCCGAGACCATATGACCCGAGACCATATGACCCGAGACCATGGGATCCGAGACAATAGAATCCGAGACCATCGGATCAAAGACCATAGGAACCGAGACCAGGGGTTCCGAGAACAAGACCGAGACCATGGGATCCGACACGACATGTTTCCGAGAAAGAGAGACCAAATTCCTACCTTACAACAAATCAAACGTTCCCTTGCATAAAACCTCTGAACATTCCTCATGAACTAGTTGCTATGTATATTGCTGCCAGTATTTAAGACATGCATGTAGCTTTATTTTGTTGTGTAAAGAAAAAAAAATAAACAGAGACCAAATCGAACATGTGCACATCCTGAGTTTCTGCTCGAAGTTGAGACCAGCTGTAGAAACTTAGAGCAGTTTTTTTCAAGACCTCCGAGATCCTGAAAAATATCCAAAGCAGTCATGTAGGTCTTGAGACCGGCTTGCTCTCGAGACTGATCTCGATCGAGACCTGCATTACTTCGGGAGGTGCTGGGTCGATTCCTGCCCGAGCGTCAGAGACAGAATGCTGAACTATATATTCTGTTTATATATATTTCAGCAGCCTCACACAGAGGATGTTTCTCCTGGCCGGATTATTTTACTAAATGTGTAATGGTCAGTGTCGAAGCCTATGAATTAATGAGAATGGTCCCAACATCGGCTTAGCCAGATGAATTATATATTTTTCCTTATTTTCCTTTAACCGATCAATCGGTGTGTCTGTACGTGGGCACAGTGTCTATGTGCTGATGCTCTCTTATCCGTGGGTCATGTTCACAACAGAATCGTTACAATAAGGAATTCTGGTATAACGCATGCATTAAACACAAACATACATGCACTCTTTGTACAGTCAAGTACTGAACACAATAACACTCAGTAACATAATTAATTAGTTGGTATAGTTTATTGCATACGTCATATTTATAAACGTATATAATATCTTTAGATATGAGTTATTTAAGGTCGCTTAAAAGAACATGTACAAATATAACTCTAGTTTACTTGTTTATCATTATTATCATTATTATTAATATAATTATAATTATATTATATTATATTTTATTATATTATATTATATTATATTATATTATTATTATTATTATTATTATTATTATTATTATTATTATTATTTATCATATTATTATTGTTATTATTATTATTATTATTCATTGTTGTTTTTGTTATGATAGAGAAGTTATTATATAACACTGCCTATGGGAGAAACGAACCATGGACTTTACAACAATACCCCAAAACATTAAGTATATAATCTTTAATCGTTAATAAAATAATAAACCTCTTTGAGTTTGAGACTTTATGTGAACTGGGATTTAGATTTTTATAATGCTAATGCTTTATTTAGGATCATTTATTTGTCATTATGTTTACTACTAAGTAGTTTGGCCTAAAAGTCTGATATCACAAAACAAATTATGAACCATGTCCATTATCGCGTTGAATGCCTACAGATTAGGTACGTTAATGACGTTTATATTCATCAAGGATATAATAATCCTGATCTTTCCTATTGATACAGCGGTGTCCATAGTCCATACACCCACTGCCAGTTGATACCGACAGGTGTCGCTGTTATGTCGCTGTGGCGGTTTGGGGGGGGGGGGGGGGGGGGGGGGTCCCCATAATGCAATAATGGCCATGCATGCAGATAAGAATACACACACTACATCTATATTATAATAATATTACTGACGGTGGTGGCACTAAACAGGAAAATGCTTAATTGTGTCATTGACTAAGGAGGTGCATTATCTATATTTTCTCCAAATCCTGAAGAACTGTCATATATCAGAAACTAAATAAATGTTTCCAGCTCGGCCAATTGAAAAACCGGCCAGTTTAGGACTAAGCGTAGATAGATACCTACCTTTGGATAGGCTTACATACACAGGTATAACAAATAGTGGCGTGACCTAAGTACTTACAGACAGCTTCCCGTGTCACATTAAAGATGTCAGGTGAACATCGCCGACAGGTGAGCAAACATTACCTTATCAAGGGGTCGGCGGTGAAGCCTCATGGCTCAGAACATGATGTTCTTTTTCAGTGCGTGTTCCCACACGCATACTAATTTATACCCGAATTATCTTATCATCAGGCAGTTTTGATGTGACAGATTCCCACGCTCATCCGACTTACTCACTATACGGATTGCCCTTGAGTGGTAATAAAAGATAAAGAGCTTTATTAGTCAAAGATTCAAAAGAAAGCATATTAACAACTGTTTAGTTCATATTTTAAATTTTAATATGCAAATTAGGACCGCCATTGATGGAAAGTCTACTTCTTTGATATCTTCAGAACTAATCATGATAATTCGTCGAACATATTGTATAAACCTAGGTTTTCGTGGTCAAAAAATACAAATGAATATAAATGAATACAAAATAACAACGGTTTAGTCCATATTTTAAATGTAAATATGCAAATTAGGACTGCCATTGTTAAAGATTCTAATTTCTTTAATATATGGAGAACTCACCTTGATAATTGGACAAACATTGTATCTAGACCTAAGTTTTCATGGTCAAAGCTTCAAATGAAACCATGTTAACAAATGTCCAGTACTTAATAAGACATTTACATGTAATTTAGAATCCCTATTGATTAAACCCTCTTTCTCCAATATTTCATCTGGAAACTATGGTAACTGGTCTAACTTGATGAACCAGGTTTGGCCAAGATTGTTAAAAGACCAACGGAAAAAAAATCTCAGATAATCTTCGGCATTATCCATAGAACTAACTATAATATTTAGTCATACATTATATCAAGACTTGGGTTTCAAGTTTTTTTTTCATTCAAACAAAACTCTATAAATTTTTATTGTTTATTTTCGATTTTAGTACACAAGTGAAGACACTCCTTAAAGAAACAGCATTTCGGCAATATTACAGTTAGAATATTTGATCATGTGAATTGACTAGGACGTAGCCAAGTGGCTGGGGCATTATTTTTGGCCTCGAAGGGACACGGTTCAATCCTCAATACTGCCTGAAAGGCTTCGCTCTGATGTCTTCAGGACAAGTTATGACTGCTTAAGTCACATATTCTTAATAAGTTAAATTGACCAAATTACATGAAATTTTATCATCTCTTTCCATCTTCAGCCGGGAATAAATGCTAAGAAACAAGAAAATTTTGACCAGTAAGCCCTCCTGGTCACCGATATCCACAAGATCAAAAATAAAATTTAATTTCCTTCATATGCAAATTGGGAAAATCATTCTGGAAAGTACCAGTGTAAATATTAAAAATAAGTTGGGAATTCGCATAATTATGGATCATGTTTGTGTATTTTAGCTTGTGTGCATAGTACAACATTAGATGCCTGCAATTTGTAACAATAAATAATCAGGATAGGTAAAACTGACAAGATTACTTAAACCTGACAAATTTGCTGTTGTTATCACCTGTCTTGATGTTTGATGCATACGACATAGACCCTGGATAGAATTTGTATCACATCTCAAGTCCAGGAGAAGAGTAGCTCGTCAACTGTCAACTTTATTTTTTATCAAAGAGGCTATTTTTTTGTGGAATAAGAGTTTTTAACCAGTCCAAGTTATATTAGACCAGGCAGGCAAGCATTAATGCTTTGTTTTGAATATTCATCAGTGTTTGAATATTGTATAAGTGTAATCATACAGTAATGTGTATATAATGTAGTATATTATAGACACGAATATATGTTGGTCAAAGGCCAAACCGCCGGAAAAAGGCATATCAAGATAGGCATTATATATACAAATACGCATTTCTACAACTATATAGCACTCGATTTATGTTTTTCTACTCAAACTGCAAATATGATAGCTTATACTACGATCAGAAAAGCAGGGTGTTTTACATGATTGTTATTATAATGCAGGGCAAAAACAGAGGTGAAGATAGGACCTTCAAGTAAAACTACCTTGCATCTCGATATACCGTGAATTTCAGAATTTGGTATCAAGATATCATTGTCCAATCATATTCACCAAGTATAAAAACATTTATTAATATATGTATATATATATAACATATATATAACAAACAAAAAGTATATATAAAGATATATATATATATGTATATATATATAAATATATATATATATATATATATATATATATATATATATATATAGATAGATAGATAGATAGATAAATATATTTCTTGATATACTCCTCATATAACTTATACTGGACCCCAAATAGAACCGCTACAGGAATTATGCATTACCATTCGTTAAATATAGAAACAAATGATTGATGCACTATACATTTTGACTCTACGTCATAATATTAAGCACACTGGTAAACCCCTCGGCAAGTTTGTTGAAGTTATGACCGCATGAACACAATCATGGCTCGCACGGGTTACAGGACGCAGGCAACTTGCAGGCGATACAGGAAATGACTCGTTCCATAGAGACGGGGTTCAGTTTGGGTTGTGAGTTCACATGTATTCCCTTGTGTGAAATAATCATCCGTAGCGTAATGTTAGGATTATTGGTTGTCTCATCTCAAGATGCTTTATTCCGATTTTCTCTGCTTCTCTCCATCAACGTCTTGATTGATCGACCTTATGAAAACGCCTCGTAAGGTTCCAAATAGGAGACCCTTTTGGAATCGTAAAAGTGACTTTTTATCCAGTGTCAACATAAAATAATTACCTTTTCGTTGTCCTTTGATGCTGTATGAAACTTCTGAAAGGTCGTAGCATGATTTATGTAATACTTATGTATACATAGAGAAGAAACCTCCATGTTATATGGAAAGTCCCACAGTCCTTTAGACCGGGGGATTTAGACCGGGGCCCCGCTCTGATGTTATCGCTGTTTGAACTAGAAAAAGCGGGCGTAAATATGGGTCCGTGCAGGGAACCAGTCGATCAACATCCGCTTACAACAAGTTCAAAAAGTTTATGTTTAAATCATGGTGGGCTTACAAGGATCTTCAGGGGCAATGTTTCATTAGCATATTGAGGTAAGAACGAGGTAATGTTGCAAGAAAGACTCATTTACTGCCAAAGACAGGACCGGATTATTTTAATGTGTGTATTTAGCACTTTTAGAGTTTTTTGTGCCTTCTACCATAACACCACTACAAGGCCTGAATGTACACATCATTCCCACAACTGTGATCGTATCACAGTTGTGGATTCTGAAATAAGATTATTGGTGGTTTTACCACAGAAAGAATGCAACATGATAGAAGCCACTGCGATACATTCCTCGATATTGCTTGTATCACGACTCAAATAGGATTACCAGCCAAATTATCATTGCCCAACGAGTCGAGTTGTCACGGCTACACCTATACCTACGCAGCCGGCGTATCCAGGACCCCGATTCGTTGTCGGGTTTAGAACCTCATAAACACATGAACCCATAAACCCTAACCAGTGGAGTCGTCCTCTTGAGAGTTTGTTTTCCGTTTGTGTTCTCGAGTTCGTTTCTTTTATTCAGTTTTGATAATAGGGATTTTAGACTATAAAGATATTCGAGTATGATTTTGTTTTGCTAATAGTCCTCCATAGAAACGAGTCGAGTGTTGCACCTTAGCCAACACTGACCAACTGACCCCTTCCATGGCTACTATAATTATGTTTAAACATACACGACATCCAGTAACACCTACACGATTAGATGATTTATTATTATTGAATGTTTGACAAAAAGCAAAAAGCATTATAAAAGCATGACTGCCTTATAAGCTCTATATTAAGCATTAAGTGAGTGATAGTGATAGTGATACGTTATACATTGGCACCATATTCTAAACACTAACGCAGGGCTGAGAGCAATTGGGTTTTCCTTTCCATTACCTTACAAGATCCTTGTGGAGAGTGTGCTAATATCTCTTACACTGACACACGGTGGCGCCATGCAGACTTCTTTATTGTATACCTTTGGGCAAAATAAACGAAAATTTATCTAATAGATATAATTTTATGACTTTCATCATAAAATTTATTATTTTGTTTATTTTTTTTCTCATTATTATTTATTTTTTTATGTAAGAACTTCAGAAACTATTTTGTAATCAGTTTCCTTTCTTAAAGTAACTAATTGTTTCAACCTATTAGGGAGCGGCGACGAAACAGTCCTAACATATGAAAATAAAAAGGGGCTGTGGCAAACTGCCGTATGTGATATATCTTGTAAGGGGACACAGCGCTGGTAAGTAACACGTGACAGTCTGGTATGTAAACATATTGTACTGCCGTAAAGTCAGGAAAACCCTAGGCCTTCGAATTAAGTTATTCCAGCTTGTATTTTGGCCGACCATCGAAGAATAGCGAACATACACACTGAGTGTAACAGTTCTCGGTATTCTTGTTGTTTTTATGTTTACTAAATGTTGTTGTTTTCGTCGGGTCAGGCATGCTTTCCTCTCAGAAAATACAAAGGTATCATATTCAGATTCAAGAGTTTCTCTAATAAAGTTCATGTTAATCCCCTCATGCAAACATATCAGCATTCTGAAAATATATGGGGGCGCTCGGTGATGACACAGAGAGACAGCAGCAGTGTAGTATGCTGAACAACGGAAATGACATCATAATTTTTATATCGTGCAGCGTGAAGAATGTTTAATGAAGTATAGGCCCAGGCGGGTTCATCACAATGAAAGCATCAATCACGGACTCTCGTTAAGAAGGAAGGTTATAAAAAGTAGGCTCAGTATATGTCACCTAGTATATGTCAATAAAAAATATCCTATGCAAACAAACCATTTCCTCAACACATCTAAGGGAATGTGTTTTGCAGTTGATCATACCGAGTCAGACTCGTGCTTTTAAAGCACAATTGCAAATATAACAGCCGTGTCATAATAAACCCAAAAGAACCCGAAGAAAACTTAGACAGGTGACCCACGGCTTGTTTGTACTGCTCACCCATGATGAGGGATATAATGACAGGAACGTTTTATCTCGCAGCCTAAAGAATTTATGATATCTTTCGTTTGAATATATTAATACTGGTATAAAGAAATGACAAAAGAAGGAAATTATAAAGCCTGCTAAGGATTACACTGTATAGAGGCTGTACGTCGACTTGCCTGGGCATATAACATACATGTTTGTATATGTATCAGAAAAAAAAGATTGATAAATTACCGGGTATTTATCCAAGTGGCATATCACGGATATGTTTGCTTAATTTGTTTAATGTCTTGTGTATGCATAGAACAAGATGATTAAGGGGAAAAGTGTTAACTTGGTTTCTTTACATCCCCATGGACCTGTAAACATCCTTGTTATCCTTACACTCCCTGGGCGGTGGTCAGGATACATTAGTTATAGACCGTAACCACGGCCTTCTGCAGCACGGTTTGCTGGATAACACAACCAGGATAGATATTTGGGTATCTGGCCAAGATAGACACCTGCATTAATCTGCTCGCAGTGCTGGAGAAAGCAGTGGTTTAATGGAGGGAGTTCTAGAACGAATGCAGCGTGACCAATACCTACGGATTGTATGTTATCCTCAGAGTTTCTTACCGTATCAGCCCGAAACTTTTTGCTATTTATCTATTGCTAGATTTATGTCTGGCATGTCTGACCGTCAACTTAGTCAATTTTGAGTTTTGTCATGCACAAGTTACATTTCTGGGTCATATTGTAGGGCATGGTCAAGTAAATCCTGTTGATGCTAAAATAAGTGCTATTTCTACATTTCCTAGACCAGAAAACAAAAAGCAAAAAATGCGTTTTCTTGGTATGGTTGGATACTATAGGAAGTTTTGTCTAAATGTTTCTGCTGTAGCTGAACCTTTGACTAATTAGTAAAAGAGGAAACAATAGTTTGTATGGAATATTCAGTGTGAAAATGCATCTAGAATTTGAAAGCAATTCTGCAAAGTTCACCAATTTAGCAGATCCAGACCTTTCTGTACCTTTTAAGTTAGCTGTAGATGCTAGTGATACTGCTGCTGTGTTGTTAAAAAAGGCAGTGAAGGCATAGAACTATTGAAAAAGAACGTTTGGCTTTGATTTTTGCATTGCAACATTTTGAAGTTTATGTTACTTCATCAGTCAAGCCTCACGTTCATTAACAAGTTAAAGTGTAAAAATCAAATGTTGTTGAGATGGAGTTTGTTTTTACAGGATTACAATCTTGAAATCAGTCACATTCAAGGGAAATTCAATGTACTTGCTGATTCCTTATCGAGATATTTATGAAATGAGATGTTTATGTGATGTTGTAAGTAAGATGATTTTGAAATATTGTAAAAAATTATTGATTGTGATCGCAAAAAGAAAGTTAAAAAAAACTTTACTTTTTCCTACAGGAGGGGGGGGGGGGTGTTACAGGTGTCTCTTTTATTGTGCCCTGTTGACATTCTGATTCGTGTTAGGCAGGCCCTGGTTTGTTGTGCGCAAGAGTCTTGCATGTGTCTTTTAGGCCGGCATAGTTCGTTGCCATGGAAGACATGCGAGGTGGCCTGGTCCACGTGAGAGGTCTGAAGGGTAGAAACACAGTGTTCTTTGTTCTAGATGTTTCAAGACTTTTCCTGTAACGTGTGTATTGTTCTAGGGAGTTTACCATTTCTAGAATTTTCCGACAAAAAAAGTTATAAATAGGTGTTTTTGGAGCCGAGGGGGAGAGAGAGAAATATTCCAGCAGACACGGAAGAGTGTGAGTCAGTTTGTGGACCTTTCCGATAATTGCAGCACTTATAGATATTCTTCGAACTTTTTTAAAGATTTTATTATGTCTTCAGTTTGCCTTTCGGATTATTACCAGAACTTCACTTTTGGATGACAACCGAATGATTTCGGGATTGAATTGGACTTATATCGAGGAGATTAGCATTAACTGTTCATCTAGAATATAGATGTGAAAGGACTTGTTGAGCTGTGACAGTGGTGGTATCCAGAAAAGCCTAGGATCCGGAAACTCTGGTACTGTACATTTTTATTGTTTTATATATATATTGTGTGTTGGTGAGGGTGTGTGTGTTTTCTACTGCTCAATACTTTTTTTTAATTGCGGATGGATAAAAGTATAATCGTGATGCTTGAAAAAAATTCACAAATATTTATCCACTTTTCCCCAATTATTTAGCTTACTTTGCCATAAATCTATTCATCACATTATCATGTATATGTACTGGTGATTTATAATTAGTAATGTATTAGTATTCATACTAGTTAAGATTTATATAGAGTGATCGAGGATCGAAAGAAATCGTATGCACTCTCCGTGTCTTTAAAAAAAGAGGAAAATATACATGCTTGATAGGCTAAAATTGTTTATACCTTTCCTTGCTCCATTGTTATTCTTTACAACAGTATTATACTCGTGTATCCTGACATGGTCTCGTAGTTATAGTATTCAGGGGCGGATTCAGAATTGAGGAAAAGGAGAGGTCCACCCCTGGAGGACAAATGAGAAAACCTAAAAGAAGGTTCCCCGGTCCCGACAAAGGAGGTCCAGGACGCAACAATCGGTCTAAAACCCTTTAAAAAGGTTGTTGCGGCTGAAAGGGGGGGGGGGCGGGTTCTTGATTCGTCGAAATGGTCTCTATCCCGCTCATCAACAAAGCGGCAAAATAGACTTTCCCGGTTATGTGAATGTTTATGCTTTGTCTGGACAGGTGTTACACATGCACTTGCATGGTCTTGTCGGACTTGCATCTCAAGTATCTCAAACATCCTGTGTTTAACAATTATAATGTCTCTTATCTACTAACTAGGTAAATACACATTAGCACAGGCCACATATACCGAGATATAAGTTTATTATGTTATAAATGTTGTACTGTGGTTGATTTTTAAAGAAGGGCCGAATTTACATGGAAAATATCAACCTGATTAAAGTGATTACTAATTTTGTGGTCAGCAGGTTTCTGTTTCAGTAGATTCATACTCCAAGTGGGGGATGGCAGGGGCGGTCAGCCCCGAGGAGCACCTTTATAGGGAGGTGACATTTTTGGTGACTTAAAAAATCAATAAATAAAAATGAAATCGCTTTCCCTGTTTTTTTTATATTTCCTTGTTATGTTTTACCATTGTCTACCTCTGCATGAATTCATTATGAAACCAACATATTTAAAAGACGTGAAACCACCAGTATGCCTCTTGCCTATTTCCTAATGTTCATACAATAGTCACGATAAAATACAGTGTCGCACTATATCCTGATCATCACTACAACCACCTGAATTCCTGCCACTGTTTGTATGTACCACGGGTGCTCTAATATGACTTAACCATGTATTTAAAGTGAATGTCCCCAGACCTGTGTGTGAGGAATTGTATGATGACAGATGTGATTGTAAGTTAACTATATCTAGTGTAAACGCTGTGCCACGCGTTCAATATACATATCAAGTATCAGTTCAAAACTGAAATAAAAATATATTTGTCTGTTCTGCAATATCATTAATGGTGCAGCCGATCCAGTCTACCTGTTATCTGCTTCTTCGTGAAACAGCTTCAGATGAACAACAATGATATGCCAGCTAAATTGGTATTTTATATGGAATCTAATAGGACAATTTATTGATTACTTAATAATTATTAGTTCTAAAATAAGACTTGAAATAAAGTATGATTTTTTTTAAGTTTTAAGAATAATACAATAAATCAAAAATTTGTCTGTCAACATCTATCCAAATATTTTAAACTTTTTATCTAAAAAAACTCAAATGCAATGCATATATATAACTCATGATATAGCCTACTGTAACAGCTTATATAGAGTAAATTGGAATTATATGCCTTACTTCCTGTACAACCATCAAAGAGCTGTATTAGGTGTATATATAAGTGACAAGATGTTTATTTGTGTTCACTTTCTGAATTCAATAATATGTTAATCACTAAATACGGTCTTAACAAGTAAATCACAAATCGTGTGTCCACGAAAACTTACGGAACCACATTATATGTGTAATCAACAATACAATGGTATTTTTTTCTAGTTACCGATTATCGTTTTTTGTACGTAATAAAGTCCTTGTTTGAATACGGTTGGAGAGATCTTTCAGTTTTCTTTTCGGGGGGGGGGGGGGATGTTCTTCTAGTGAATAACATAATATAATTTTTTATCTATAAAACATCTATAACTACGAATATTAAACTATTTTTATGTGTTTAGGATATATTTTTTTTTCAGAGGGGCGGAACATTTTATGACCGCCCCAGGCGATACAAACGCCTGACACGTCATTGCGCGTCGCTTCATATTTGCATTCCAGGTTTGAAGCAGTGCATTGTATGCAAACATCGCATGTTTGCTTTCTTCTTGAGCACACGTTGTCAGGGCGATACAATGGATGTGATGTTTGGGTGTCTCAGACAAAATGGTACGTATACATTTTAAGCTTACATATTGGTATGTATTTCTATACTGTCACCTTACATGAACTATAGTAAAAGCGATTTGCATGTTTGAAGAAGTAAGGAAAATTTATTTTTACCCCATGTAAAACATTAAATGATTTATGAATATGTCCATTCTCTGTCTGCAATAAAACAGTTCGACATTAAATATATCTCTGTACCCTTCAAACCGGAAGTATAATATATACGATGGGCACAACAGAAAATCAGGGGCGGATAAAGTACTTATAAAAAGTGGGAAATCAACATCCCGGCCCAGATGAACAAATGTATACCGGCAATGCCAGTAGACTTTAAACAACTATCGCTTGCAGAAATGGGATAATTAACTCAAATTCGGGCGTTTTTGTTTTTTGTTTTTTTTTTGTTTTATTTTTCATATTTATGGACCGGAAAAAGTAATCAATCTAAATACTCTAAATACACTTTAAATGGTTCTAAGACAATTCTAATAAGTTCCTTTTACAACTGACTTCGAATACAGAATAAATAACGAATCAGTTTTGGAACAAAGTTCAACCATGCATGGCCGGCACACAAAAATAGTTAAGTCGCAAAGAATCAATGCCAATAACTCGAAAAGGCTCTCATTTTCGAAACATACCGGATATATTCGTGAGCTTAAAAAAATTGAAATTGTTATAAGATAATTGGACGTTTTTAAACTGGCCTTTTTATTACGAAATAAGTCTGGTGAGATAATTACAATGCTGACAATTTTTCAATACATTTCATGGCTGTTATCACAATATTGGCATTTTGTATTCAAGTTGACAAGTGGATGCTACATTAGCCCCTTTTATTTCAATATTTGTCGGTTGTTACAATACAATGAGGAATCCAGGATACTACTTTAGGGTTCACGGGTATATATAGCCTCATTGGAATCATCATCTCTGTAAAAATATTAATATCACATATTCAACTACAGATTTGACCTTATGTTATGCCATTTGTTGGGGACATCTGAGATAAATGAATTAGAAAATTAAAAAAAAAAATATTAAGCTCACCATATCAACAACACGGTTAAAAACCAAATATGGCAAAGGCTATTCTTGAATTTGGGCTTATACGGATTCTGTCCACACTTTCAGGAGGGACACCCTCGCTAAATTTTAAAATTGACCTTCAATGGAGATAAATCCGCTGAGATACCAACATTCGCTTTTCACGGTCAGATGGCATAAATAAAATCGAGAATGTCTACTTTCCTTCCATTATAAAAACGAAACACTCATTTCCGCACAACAACTTTACAAAATACTTTCCCTATAAAGAACATATAGACTATTTTGTTTACTGAGTTATCCTTGCAACATTGAACACTTCTGCTAACAATAAAATAGAATGGCGACTTACGAAAATCATGACGCGGACTGGAGTGATCAATTTTGTTTATTCTAAATAGGGTGATATAAAAACGGTGGAGCAAGGGACAGAGGATGAACAGACGTCCCTTTATTTATTATTATATTGAAATGTAAAAAAGAATTCGAATGGTTGTGCTTTAAAATATGTTAAGGGTTATCAAACAAAATCTTTTTCTTTCAGTTTGAAAGATAAAGTAAAAGCCGTAGGACCCATTATGCTTTGCTCAGATCAAGCTTGTGCCGAGTGTAACGTGAATATTTTCCCTTTTCATTTACCAAACAATGTTGAGCAGATGTTTAAAACTAAATACGAGCACTATAGACACATTCGATGTTTGCAAACAAAGCCCCCCAACTGGCGCATACATGCGCACTGGGACGTAAGGCAAGAAGCACAGCCCAGCCTGACTGCCAGCAATATAGTCAGCACAGTTTACCTATATGATAGTATCACTCTCTCTTTAATCAGTATCACAATAGAAGACGTTACGTGTACTCTGCCATGCCCCTACAATAACTTTAATTATCCGGATAATTTAGGCTACACTTCAACCATTGAAACAAAAGGCAAAGGCCTAATTACTGCAACAATTCATATTTGGTTCTATCAGAGATGACGTTTGTAAATATATATAAGATAGAAGGAAAGAAATGATAAAGTAGTAAACATCTAAGCATAACTGTCTTCCATATAGCTTATACAACTTGAAATTATGTTCAGTTTAAGCGAAAAAAAAACTTCCATGGTTTATAAAAGAGTAGCCTTTAACTTGCATTAATATACACTAAATGGTGCGGTCTCTCTTAAAAATTAAAAGTACCTTATAAAAAAGATTACTCAACTGTTAATTCAGTCTTATTTCTTAAACACAATAGTGCCACATAGATTTAAATTTGTATATGTATATCATGATCTTACGATTATTGAACAAATTTGCAAAAATAAGTGTCATGCAGTGGAAATGGTTTCCTTTGACGTATTATTGTGATCATTTGAATTATTGCTTAGGTGTAGCAGACGATAAATGCAACGATTTATGTTCATTTGAAAAAGAAAGCCATTGCGTTGTGTAAGTTTTTATTTTTCAGTTGTGGTAAAAAATTTGCGACATATGATAAGAATATAAATTAATTAAAATTAAAATAAAGTAAAACTGATTATCACTGGAAAAGATTAAAGATATATAAATTTGCTAATTGTCCTTTTCAGTAGTTTTGATATTATTAATATAATTATTATTTATGTTATTATTATTTCTTATTTATTATTATTATATTTATTATTATTATTATTATTATTATTATTATTATTATTATTATTATTATTATTATTATTATTATTATTATAACAAGCATAAAAAATATACGATAAAAACATTAAATTGAACTAGCTGCATCCGTGGAAAATCCGTGGCTCTATCTGATGCATATTTTTTGTAATGAGCTGATAGGAACTAAACGACGTATATTTTAATCCTAAGGTTTTTGCAGGAAATTTTGTCATGTGTTTCACTTAAATGATATCAAGATTACCTCTGCTAGAATTCTCCAGGAACATCCTCCCCCAAAATATCAACATAGAAAGAAAAATTTAGTCTATTACAGAAGTCACACCCAAAAAAAATTTGGAAAGAGAAGTGAGGCATATACAGGGTGTACGATTTTTTAAGAGAGAATTTTTTTTTCTGATAAACAACATAGCTCCGACAGCTTCAATGCTTGGGAAATATCGTAGATATAACGATTGTATAAAGAAGCACTCTACCGTGAAATTATATGAAAGATGCTTTGTATTAGTTGAAGATCAGGCGACATCGTAAAACACGATGTTTATTCAGTGTGGTCAGCTGAGGGTATAGTCTAAGGCATGTTAACAGACACATGCGTTACTTGTATACACATGCATATGTGAAAAATAATCCAACAATGTTCAATTTTTGGTTAAAGTACTGTAAATTGTCATGGAATAAGTAGGTCTGATGCAAAATTGACAACTCTCCCAGATAAAAAGAAAGCTGGTTGATATATTTCGATGAAAGCATTTAGCAAAGAAACCACTTCAGCCTTGGTTCGTTGCATTGTCTTTCACCAAATTAACTCAAAATGTAATAAACAGATTTTGCAAAAACTTTGTAGAGGGGTAGAATAAAACTGAATCCGTGATCTATTACATTTTTGGAGGGAAATCGGAATCACATTTTTTCTTAAGTGCAATAATAACAATTCCACAAAGGAATAATTATAAGGGGCTATTCCTTTGTCCCCGAGTGGAAGCCGCCCATTCGTATGCATTTGTTCTGCCACTGGCCTAGTGAACCCGTGTTTCTGAACAATGACAATATTTTACATGAAACGTGCATGTTTTAACGAACGACTGATTAGTAGATTCTGGCGGGGGTTTCAAAGTCCCAAAGAGATAGAGGACTCTTTGAAGTGTGTGCAATCCCCCCCCCCCCCCCCCCCCCCCCAGGGCTTTCTTTTGAAAAAAAATTTCAAACAACCCATGAATCGGTCGAACTATTAAAACCATGGATACATTCTAAATGTATAAAAATCAACCAACATGTAAACCTATAAAACGGTGATTGTGTAAAGGGTCTCACCTCTATGTGTCCACTCAAAGGAAAATTGCTCCCTATTAAAAGATTCTTGTGGACATGTGTTACGCGCTTTTATTTAAAATCTTTACTTCCTTTTGACAGAGTAAAATTCCTTTACAGGCGATATAATGGAAATGGGGTTCAGTTGGGATTACAGGACGCCTCCTGAAAAAGCGTGACAGGCAAAAAATGTTTTGCTGAACATTTGTAGAGGTTTAGAGTAAAGACATATCAATAGTCCATTTCATTTTGGAGGTAATAAAAAAATCACCAAAATATGTATTTTCTTATAAACCATTATGACAAAGGACCATTCCTTTGTCCCCGTGCGGAAGCCATCCATTCGTAATTATTTGTTCTGCCACTCGCAAGGTGAACTCGTGTTACTGAAGCATGACATAGTTCACACATGAAACGCATACACGTGAACACATTAACCTGATTTTAAAGGAGATTCTGTTGGAGGTCTGTACGCCCTGACCACAGATTCTAGTTTGTTATCAATTTAAAGATGTACTGGTGATATTTTTTTCATGTTTCACCGTCCCTACAGACATCGGATCTTAACAAATATATGTGAACCCCCCCCCCCCCCTTACCTAGACCCCACATAACCCGAATGATAAGTAGGTCTTTGAATTAAAATCCTTTACTTCGTTTTGAGAGAGTAAATACCTTTAGAGGCGTTACAATAGATATGGGGGATCATTGGGGATTATAGTGGACCCGCGTGACCGCGTATTGCACTGAAATGCCTTTTAGGCAGGACATGCACTCTTGCCACGGTCTTAACAGGCTAGTGAAAATCCCCAAGGCGCCTCCTGAAAAAGCGTCACAGGCTTGGAGGACCTTGCAGCACAAAAGAAATGGGGAAATATTGAAATTATTAATTATTCAGCTTAATAGGGCATAATCCCGCAAAATAAAACAAACTTGTCCTAGAAGAGCACACCATCGATACGTCTGCCGAATTCGGAGAGTCAAATCAGAAGGGAAGCAGGCAAACCGTGGTCTAGAAAAAAAACAAACTCCGTATTAATTATATAGGTAATAAGTGAAGAAGGCATATGCAGGTCTGGACAAAGAAGTCTGACATTTCTTCTGCTGATTTGGTGAATAAAATTCTCTATGTATGTCACACGAATGCAACTGTGCTTGTGGCAGGAAAGCATATTACAAATATATAGAATGAAGCCTGAAAACCCATATGTGAAAACCTTGATTAGCCATGACTAAATGTTAGGATGCTGAACACCAGATGGAATTGTCAGCTGCAAATTTAAATGTTTTAGGAAAGGCCTCTTGGATTTCAAATGACAATTAAATTGTAGGGACCCTGTAGAACGAAGGGTATTTGATATGCACAATGGCACTAAGCAGTGGGAAAAATGAAGCGTTACTCTGACTGGTATTTCAGTGTAAATACATAGCACAGTGCCTGACGCAGCCCATAATTTGCCTTACAGAGCACCACGTGGTCACAGAGCACCATGTAGTCAGTAACCTAGTTGTGACGTCACGGTCGGATGTGTCTTTAGGAACACTGCATTGTAACATTATCGTCGATTGAAACAGCTGTCATGTCAATAATGTCCCCATAAGCTGACGAGAAAACATTAAATCATACACTTTTTGCTTTCCAGTTTCGTCTAAGAACTCCCTGTCTGATTACATCTGCCAACATGCCAGCCGCTTACATGAGCCGAACACGGTCAAGTGTTCATGAGCTTATATAATCCATATGCCATATGGCTAAAATGCAGATGTGCATATATCCTCTTTTCGCCAGAGTTATAAAAATAAGTACGATGAAACTGCAGTGGTTGTGAGTGCCATATGGCCAAATTGTGTTGTTATGTTAATAGCATAAACTGACACGCCATGCAACAACTGCCAACCTTTGAGTTAACCGAAACGTCTCATGCTGACAGGAATCAGTGTACTTTCTTTTCTCACATACCGACAATACAATTAAGTATGTCCAAGCATTTTAGTTATAATTGATTACCCTTATCTGGTTCTCAGCGACACACACACACGGGCACTACTGGCTCCCAATACGTTCTGTTCCCGCTTCATACATAATCACTGAATTAATACAGCCAAGCAACCCATTTCCTGTTTACACTTCACTCGTAACCGATCACCTTGTGCTAGCTCCCAATCAGGGACGTCATTGCAGGTTGGGGGAGGGAGGGGGGTACATAATACCCCCACTTTTTATCATGGTCAGTGTAATGATTCTCCCTAATATTGAGAGATAAATCTTTATATATCCTTATATATTGGAAATGAAATATATAAGTAATTAGAATATTTGACTTTGCTTCCATCTCTGAGTTCACTGTGAAACCTGGTTTACATTTAACACATACTGGAAACATAATAGCTTATCTTTTTAAAACCCGTACTTAATTGGTATATATTTGAAATTTGTCCACAAACAAATAACAGGTATATATATATATATATTTATTTATATATTTATATTTAAGTCGTCCCCACTTTGAATTACCTCCCACACCTGCGAGCAGTCCCCCACCCTTGACGATAAATTGACGCCACCACTGCAAATGAATGATCTATCTGCATTTACCTCGTAATCACTAATACCTAGACTATGCTGGTGGTTAAACTTAATTCCTGCCGACAGAGCCATATAATTTGCTCTCGCTGTGCCGCAACCTTTAGAACAGGTACCGACACCTCGCGGCAATTGATATAACTAATTTACGGCACTCTGACCAAATCATTTCATTTATCAATAAAGTCGGGAGGTTTTGCGCCACACCTCGCTGAACTTACGTCTGTTCCATTGACGCCAGCATATTTTATGGGGTGTCTTTCCATTTATTCAGAATGCGCCTGTTCCAGATAGCTCCCAATAACCTGGTTTAATCTGTCTCAAAATATCATTACGCCCTCCCATAATGTTTATTCTGCTGGCCGCTTGGTGAGAGTTCAGTCATCAATATAACCCCTCAGACTTCACAGCTGCAGGTGTTACAATTACGGCTTATCAGCCCATCATTCTTCAGAATCGGCCTGTTTAATAAAATGTAACAAAACTCTGGCTTAGCCAGTCAGCGTGGCTCCAAGTGAGTTATACAAACTCCCAACCAATATGTAATATATGCAGACGATCAGCTCCATCGAATAGATTAGGAAAACACTTATTAGTGCCTTGGAAACACAGTGGATTTTTTTTTTAAAATGCCGATTTACTTGTCCTGTGAAAACGGTTTATTAACTTTTTAGGTAATTTGGCAATTGAAATGCCATCGGCGACAAAAGGAACGTCACGACGGTTGTAGGAGAAACATCAGGAATGAAATAACAGTGCAGTATACAACAAATGTACATGGTTTAAGATTCTCCTCGATCTCAAGTAAGAAGTCATTTTATAATCATATGTAGAACGAATGTTTGGCATACATTGGTACAGGACGCGGGGTATTTTGACATACATTTAAAATTCGGGGATCGGGAGATTCAGGAAAATAATAAAGTCTCTCGAAACCAGATAATCTCTTGTCTAGCTGTGTCATGAACTAAATATGAAATTGGTGGAACATGTGTCGAACATTTTAAATTATAAAACTATATAATAGTAAAAACATCCGGAAGGGCAGACAACTTTAATACACAGAACTGTCAATAACTCAATTTTCCACGTTTTATTCTCCCATATAGATCTAGACAGACAATGTTGATTGGTATTTGCCATCTCCTGTTGGTCCTTGACAGCTGTATACCTGCTGTGAAAAGTTCACAAAGTAGGTATATAAATAATTCTCTGTATATAAAAGATCATGCCTGTGCAATATACCTGAGATTATGATGAGAAATTATATTATCTACATACATTCGACATTCGCTACACATATGGAAACCATGCTTGAATCATATATAATATAGTTCTAATAATTTATATATATGATACTACATATAGCATATCTGTTTTGAATAATATATTATATATTGTATTTGCACACTTATATGCATATGTATATAATGTGGTCATTTGACAGGAAATGTAAGGTTTACACTGATGTTCAGCCATGAATCGCATACATACAGTGAATCTCATAATAAATGTACAAGCCTCCCGCATGGTCCATGGAATCTTCCGCACGCACATGAGCCACACCATTCCCTCAAGGTTTACCAACATTTAAGAGTCTTTCTGGTATCCAAAGGAGTGGCCAGGGCATGGTTGGCGCACAGGAAAATACGCTTCCAAAAATGGAAAGTTAGCAGTGACAATGAATATGGTGAGTGGCTGTATATATAATAATCCCCAGTCTGTGAATTTTGTATTGTTACACAAACGTATTTGTTATAAATGTCTGATCAAATCATTACCAAAAAATCAGTCAGCCTTGTAAGTTTGTATCTTTGTGCGTGTGTTTCTCTTTCTTTAAAATGTACACTGAGAAGATAACGAGAAGACAAAGATCCATTCACTGCATTGAATTAAGTTGAAAAATATATCATTTAACGTACCTGCCAGAGAACGCGAGTGACCTCACGTTATAATTCTGTTCAGGAAATTAGCAATATTTTTAGGCGTCCAAATTGCCGAAAGTCATAGAAACGGTCTGCCAACGGAATGTGCGTCGCTAAGGTTACGGTACGACTCCGCGGAAGGTGAAGTGTGTAACACGACGGGGGAAGGATACATCTGTGAAATGAAAAGTAACTCACTATTCAAATACTCAATGGAATATATATATATATATATATATATATATATATATATATATATATATATATATATATATTTAAGTTTGTTTGCAAGCGGATGTCAGCAGTAACGTATGGTTTCTTTTCTTTTGTTGTATGTACTCTTTAAGAATACGGTTAAAATTTACGGCTGAGATAACGTTATCGGTTCTGAAGCCCTATTCAAATTTCAAAGATACAAAAAATACAAACATAATTTTGAGTATCATAGAGTAAAATGGATGGTGCTACAAGCGAATTTCATCGCAAATGATTAAAAGATAACTATTGCAGACAGACGAACATATGTCTATAGAAGTAATACATGTATGTGCATATATCTAGACGGATCAGATTGCCGACGCAAGTCGTCTGGGTACAGCTGTGTATCACTCATGGGGCGTTATTTCTACATCGGGTGTGACGCCGCCAGCTGGTTCGCATCAAGAAATACGTGTGAATTTCTGGGAGGGAAACTAGCTGAACCTGAAGACAACAGCATGATGGGGGAACTGGCTAGAGCTATCAAACTCCGAGCCCAAAGACCCTGTCAGGACTACTGGCTTGGGATAAGGAAAGCCGACTGGTATATTCATAGTAGCAAAGGTCAGATGTTACCAACATTCGTGTAATTTAAGATGAAAGCTGCTAAAAGGTAGCCTGAAGGAGCAGTTCATTCTAGGTTATTTAAGGTGTTTTGATCAAAAGGAAAGTGCTGCTCTACCAAAGGCGTTCATTTTAGGTTGTTGTTGCTCTTCCCAAATCGCTTATTCAATGTTGCTGATGTGACTTTACCTGAGGCGTTATTCAAGGTGGTTGTTGTTGCGCTACCTAAGGCGTTAATCCAAGCTGTTGTTGTTGCTCTACCCAAGGCGTTTATTCGAGGTTGTTGTTGTTGCTCTACCTAAAGCGCTTATTCCAGGTTGTTGCTGTTGCTCTATCTAAAACGTTTATTTTAGGTTGTTATTGTTGCTCTACCTAAGCCGTTTATTCATGGTTATTGTTGCTCTGCCTATGGCGTTTTTTCAAGGTTGTTGTTGTCGCCCTACCTAAGGCGTTTATTCTTGGAGCTGGTGTTGCTTTACCTGAGGCGTACAGTTTGGGTAACTGGAGCTGCTTTACCTGGGGCGTTTTGTTTTGGTGAATGTTGTTGCTCTTCCTGAAGCGTTAAGTCATAAGGTGTATTTTGCTAAAGGTGTTTTTTTTTACTCTGCCTGACTTCAGCCATCTAGAGGTCCTTCATCCAAGCTGTTTAATGTTGAGGATTGAATGCTGCTTAAGGGTGTGGTATATGGGTACTTTAGTGGGTGCGTAATACCTATGGCTTATATCTGAAAATCGACTGCATCACTTCAGATTTCTTAATTTATGATGATAAATCATATGAGTGACTGGAAGCCATGATATTTACAGAAATCCAGCATTTTCAATCGATGCAATTGGATTGCAAAGTAACGTGGCCCATGATGTACACTCACCATGGAATCCTGGGTCAGTTGCCCATTGAACATGCTGCCCAAAGCGAGGCGTTGGGTGTCAAAATCGCAATGCTCTATGATAAGAGCCTTCGTCGTTGTAGTTGCTCTTAGGTCGTAATGTGTTAATATGAAGGGACCAGGTAAGGGTTCCGAAAAGAAAGGAACTAGACCAAAACATTATTTTGAATATTTTCTGCACACATTATATCTATACATTTTTAAGGTGAACGTGTACGTTAAAAACACATTCGCCTAGTATGAAAAACAAGGGCAATGATATCATTAATTATTTTTTCTTGTATTAAATTTATATAATATTTCTAAACTGAGTTTTTATGAAACATTTTGAGGACATATCGTGGATGTGCATTCAATGTGGCACACTGACCAGCCTGACCCCCGTCATGACTGTGCAGTTGCCGAGATCGAGGGTGACCATATTCACTGGGTATCATCAGACTGTGAATCCAAACACCCAGTCATCTGTATGAAAGGTCAGTAGAACTCAGTAATTTCACTATAAAGTGTCCATTTAACAGGCAGTGACTTTGTCTGACCGGGATATCCGCATCTTGGATCCTGATAAGCTTTGTCAAGCTGTGCAAAATTATTATCTATATGTCGAAAAACAGCGCCATCTATACACCAGATTGTTAACGATTTCACCTGGGCCGGCTATTTCTGTTTATTTTTGTTACCATTTCGGATATGTTTTTGTTTTTGGATAAAGATATGGCATTATAAAAGGAATAATTATGTTTTAATTGTATGTATGTGCTTTCCAGGTTCAGCATTAAGCTTCACCAATGTCACTGAGATTATCCGTTATGTGTTTTTATAATAGTAATAATAATAATAATAATAATAATTAGTAGTAGTAGTAGTAGTAGTTGTAGTCGTTGCTGTCGAAATAATGCTGCTTTCTGTTTTCAGTTCATCAAGTGACCACAATATCTCCGACCTTTAATTCAGACCTTGCAGGTAAAGAGAAGTTGATCGTTATCCAACCTTTACATAGCTGTCATAATTATTACAATCAATTAAATTAGTCTGATACAGCAAGCATAAGTATCAATTATGAATATAATCATTAATCATTTTATCAATTTGACAGCATAAAAAATATGTTTAACTTACTAGGTTCTTAAACTGTAATTGTACATGTGTAAATTTTGTCCAATATACGTGTACAAAGAATATAAAATAATGTTTTGCTGTTTTTTTTGTAACATTCCAAAGTGGAACCAGTAACCGTGAGCCATACAACATGGTGCAAATATAATACATCCTATGATAAAAATCAGTTTCATTAAGTTATATTCATGATGTCGATTATCACACTACTGACAGATCCAACACCGGAAAACAACTGCATCTCTAATGTAAAGGTAAAGGATGAAGTTACAACACAGGCAACAACATCTGGTTCGTGTGGCTCTTATTATATTTTCAGTTTAGACGACTTGGTTACATGATGATTAATTTAGGTGTACTTGAAACAAAATGATTCACGATTCAAAATCGAATCTGTGAATAATGGAATTATAACCTCATCATAGCACTGCCACCTAGGTAAGTAGTCCATTGGCTGAGAGGGTTCATGTGTGCATGAGATGTGTCCTAAGTTACTTTCATATTAATGAACTAGACCATGGGATATAACAAAAGTGAGGTTAGATTTTCGGTAACTGCTGAAAAAAAAGAGTTCTAATTAGAGCCGGGGAAACGTAAACGGCTATATCTTTAGATATACACATCACAGAACAATTAAGTGCGATTTTAATTGTTGATACGTAAGTCCCCTACGCATTACAATTATTAATATGCAAATTAGTACAATAATGAGGTCAACAGAGGTCAAAATGTCGCAAAAATCTGGAAAAAGTGAAAATTTTACATCACTCGGTAACAGGTGTTGTGAGACAACGGAACTGCTCCAATCTTCACTGCAACATCTGGGTATTTTGAAGTGGAAAGAGGAGTCAAACAAGGGGACCCTTTGTCCCCCTACCTTTTCATATTAGTCATAGAAATTTTAGCATTAAAAATAAGGAATGATCCAGCTATTAAAGGAATTAGAGTAGGAGAGGAACAAGGTAAACTCCTGCAACATGCTGATGATACTGCAATTCTATCAGATAAAACATCAGGCAGTAAATCTTAAAACAGGTTAAATTATTTGGAGAATTCATTGGACTGAAATTAAATTTAGAAAAATCAGAAAGTTTATGGATAGGTAAGTCTAAAAATAGTATATTAAAACCATTTGGAATTCACTGGCCTGATAAACCAATCAAACTTCTTGGAGTGTTTATTTAATATGATAAGCAGCAATTTGAAGATAAATTAAAACAAACAAAAAGGCTCTACAGATTTGGAAACAAAGAAATTTGACATTGCAAGGAAAATTTTTTTTCAAATGATAAAAACATATATAATAACTAAAGTTAATTATTATTTTAGTAATAAAAAAATATCAAATAAATACGTTCAGAGATTAAATAAAAATATATTTTCTTTTCTGTGGAATGGTGGAAAGGAGAGAATAAAAAGGTCTGTTCTAGTGCAAGAAATAGAAATTGGTGGTCTGAATGTTCCACACCTGCAGTCAATCTTTTTGGCATCAAAAGTAAGATGGATTAAAAGATTTTTTTTCAGTGTGAAAATAGACCCTGGAAAGCTTTGTGGATCTACAATTTAAATAAAATATGTTGCGATATGGTCTGACTATTTAATTGAAACTATAAACCCGATTTATTAGTTTTTAAAAATTTAATGAATTTTACAGAGAGGTGTTGCAAAGCTGGTATTTCTTAAAGCTAGATTACTATGCAGAGATGAATTTAAGAGCAACATTTGTGGCACAATAGGCATTTTGTTTTAAATAAGAAAACTTCTATTGGGAACAATTCTATGATGATGGAATGCAAAAGGTACAGGACCTATTTGATGTACAGAACCATGTTTTATCTTTTGAATATTGGAAATCAAAGGTGTTAATTAGTATTCATTTTATTGACTGTTACAGTTTAGTATCATTAGTAATGAAACAATGAAAGGCAGATACTGATCAAACTAACATAAGTGAATTAGAAGATAATATGGAATCTGAAGATCATATATCAAACAATTTACAACTAAAATTCAGGATATTTTTTTGTGCCATTGAGCCAGTTGAAATCACATCAGATTTACCAGGTATTAAGAAATAAGATATTTTCTTAACAACAAACTAAGCCGAAGATATCAAAATATATGACAAACACACCAGGTGATTTTACAAGTATTTACACTCTTCCCCATAGAGTCCTGTATGATACGAAATCTAGGATATTTCAATACAAATGTCTTAATAATATTTAAGTGAACAACTATTGGCTAATTAAATTGAAATTTCAGGATGTTGATTATTGCACGTTTTGCGAGGGAGAGGTAGAAACAATTAATCATTCGTTTTTGGAATGTAAATTTACTAAGAAATTTTGGATGGATTTGAAGACAAGGTGCAATGACCAGCTAATAGAGTTTAGACTTGAGAAGTTAGGGATATTTTAGGTACAATAGATGAAAGTGATATGTATAATGTTATATTGTGATAGAGGCTAAAGATATATTGACTAGTGTAGAAGCCAAATATACGTGGATTTAATTTCTTTTTATATGAATATATTAGAATTGAATATAAAAAAGGAGAAAAGAATAAGAAATTAGAATGTTTTAGGAAACGATGGTCACAGTATCTATTAAATCATGAAATTACAAGTTACGGGTGGGGGGCGGCTGATTATTATTATTATTATTTTTACATAGGTTTTGTTATCTCAAAGGCATTTCGATGAACTTAGAATTGTCTATAAATGAATTGTCTTAATCTGTTTTGTTTCTGTTTTTACTGAAAAGTTATGTTCATTTGATGTATGTTTTTGTGGAGTGAATAAAAAAACCCATCGGGGAATGATCAGTAAACCGTTCAATAAAGACACTGATGTATAATCAGTGACTACCTTTTCAGTTACGCACAAAATATTAATTGCATGAGTATACATGTTAACAAATTTGAGGTTTCCCATTTCTCAATCTGTAAAAGTACAGGCTTCTGTGACTCAGGGATAGATCATAGGGCTCAAGGCCGGGAGATCGTGAGTTCGAATCTCAGCAGAGGCGGTGAGATTTTCCACGACTGGCCCCTATCGATGGTGAGCGCTATGCAGGATTAATAGGGAGACTGTGCCTAACAATCGTGTTTCACTCACAAACGAATGCGCCTTTCGGGGGTCCTCGATGTTTTGACCCGGTAATGGGGATGACACACATCCAGTACCCGCTGGAGTGATACACCGAGCCAGGTCGACGCCAGAGCTATCGCGTGTAAGCCCCTGCCACGAAGTAAGAAACCAGAATTGAATTCTGCAGGTGTACATAGAACATAGAATTAAATAAGCATTTAAAAAATAGAGGCGGTTACCTCCACCAAAAAAAAAATTAAAAAAAGTATAGTCTGCGTGCTGATGTTTTCTTTTCAGTAATCAGTCGCAATCAATCATTATTTCTGCCTTGTTATCTTAAGAACTAAAGTCTTTGTTCTGATATTATCATTTTAATTATCTATTGCTGCATTATGGTCATAAATCATTACCTCTATTTTGTTTGGTGTATTTGACACTCGACTTTTAAATGTGGGCCAATAAAAGTCAAAAGTTCATTGCGGCACAGATCAATTTGTAACAAGAGTAAGATTGAATAATTAAGTTAACATGCAACGACTGATGCCTACCAAAGGATAACATTCCTATTTTAAAAATGTCCCTTTAGCTACAATTAGGTTTCATTTGAACGTTATATAAAGACTGAATAAGGTATTCTATCATTCAGAGGTAAATATGTACCAAGCATTGTCAATATAAAAAGTACAAAGACGCATTATGTTACTTCCGTACCGTTTTTAGCTCAGCTGACTGAAAGTCATCTGAGCTATAGGGATCACCTTTTGTCCGTCGTCCGTCCGGCCGTCCGAGCGTCTGTCCGTTAACAGGGCACAAATCGTAACCGCTAGAACTGGAATCTTCTTACTTGACATCCTGGGAGGTCCATAAAAATTTTTTTGGAAACCAGAAATTAGGTCTCTGTTACCCATATCCTTCGAGCTATGGGGCCCCAAAGTACCCCTCCCCAGAAAAGTCCAAAATTTCATACAAAAACTTCAATATCTCATTAACTACTTGACTGATGGTCATGAATTTTTGGCATACATATTGATCATGAGAGGTTCCATCAGTTCCTGAAGACTGGTGGCGCCACCTGTATTTTTCGATAGTTTACGATTTTTTTCTCTATTTTTGAGACCTTTAAAAAATGTGAACATCTGTTAACAAGGCACAAATCGTAATGACTGGACTTAGAATCTTCATTCTCGACACACTGAGAGACCTATGAAAAGTCTCCATGGAAACCAGAAATTAGGTCTCTGTTACCCATATCCTTCCAGCTATGGGGCCCCAAACTACCCCCCAGAAAAGTAAAAAATTTCAAACAAAAACTTCAATATCTCATTAAATACTTGACTGATGGTCATGATTTTTGTCATACATATTGATCATGAGATGTTCCATCACTTCCTGCACACTGGTGGCGCCACCTGTATCGTTCAATTTTTTACGAATTTTTTTCTCTATTTTTGAGACCTTTCAAAATGTAAACATCTGTTAACAAGGCGCAAATCGTTAAGACTGGACCTAGAATCTTTATTCTTGACACACTAAGAGACCTATGAAAAGTCTTAAGGGAAACCAGAAATTAGGTCTCTGTTACCCATATCCTTCGAGCTATGGAGCCCCAAAGTACCCCCAAGAAAAGTAAAAAAAAATGTCATACAAAAACTTCAATATCTCATTAAATACTTGACGGATGGTCATGATTTTTGTCATACATATTGATCATGAGATGTTCCATCACTTCCTGCACACTGGTGGCGCCATCTGTATCGTTCAATTTTTTACGAATTTTTTTCTCTATTTTTGAGACCTTTCAAAATGTAAACATCTGTTAACAAGGCGCAAATCGTAAAGACTGGACCTAGAATCTTCATTCTTGACACATTAAGAGACCTATGAAAAGTCTCCATGGAAACCAGAAATTAGGTCTCTGTTACCCATATCCTTCGAGCTATAGGGCCCCAAAGTACCCCCCCAGAGTAGTCAAAAATTTCATACAAAAACTTCAATATCTCAATAACTACATCACTGATGGTCATGATTTTTGGCATTCATATTGATTATGAGATGTGTCATCACTTACTGCAGACTGGTGGTGCCACCTTTATTGTTCGATTTTTTACGATTTTTTCCTCTATTTTTGAGACCTTTAAGGATGCTGTCATCTGTTAACATCTGTTAACATCTTGACACACTGAGAGGTCCATGAAAAATATCCTTGGAAACCAGAAATTAGGTCTCTGTTAACCATATCCTTCGAGCTATGGGGCCCCAAAGTACCCTCCCCCCCAGAGTAGTCAAAAATTTCATACAAAAACTTCAATATCTCAATAACTACATCACATATGGTCATGATTTTTGGCATACATATTGATTATGAAATGTTCCATCAGTTCCTGCAGACTGGTGGCGCCACCTGTATTGTTTGATTTTTTACGATTTTTTCCTCTATTTTTGAGACCTTTAAGGATGCTGTCATCTGTTAACGTCGCACAAATCATAACGACTGGACCTAGAATCTTCATTCTCGACACACTGAGAGACCTATGAAAAGTCTCCAAGGCCAAAATTAGGTCTCTGTTACCCATATTCTTCGAGCTATGGAGCCCTAAATTACCCCCAAGAAAAATAAAAATTTCATACAAAAACTTCAATATCTCATTAACTACTTGAATGATGGTCATGATTTGTGGCTTAACTATTGATCATGAGATGTGTTATCTGTTCCTGCAGACTGGTGGCGCCACCTGTATCGTTCGATTTTTTACGATTTTTTCCTCTATTTTTGAGACCTTTAAGGATGCTGTCATCTGTTAGCATGGCACAAATAGTAACGACTGGACCTAGAATCTTCATTCTCAACACACTGAGAGACCTATGAAAAGTCTCCATGGAAACTAGAAATTAGGTCTCTGTTACCCATATCCTTCGAGCTATAGGGCCCCAAAGTACCCCCCCAGAGTAGTCAAAAATTTCATACAAAATCTTCAATATCTCAATAACTACATCACTGATGGTCATGATTTTTGGCATTCATATTGATTATGAGATGTTCCATCAGTTCCTGCAGACTGGTGGCGCCACCTATGTTATCTATCAAGAGGGTACAAATTGCAACAACTGGACCTAGAAACTTCATTCTTGTCATGCAAGGAGGCCCATGAAGAGTGCCTGTGGAAACTTGAAATTAGGTCTCTGTTACCCATATCCTTCAAGCTATAGGACTCTGAAGTATCCCTCAGAATAATGGACAATTTGATACAAAAGCTGAAGTATCTGAACAACTAGTACGGAGATCATCATGATTCTTTGCATGGATATTGACCATTAAGTGTTTTAGCTAAGCTGACTGTAAGTCATCTGAAGTATCCCTCAGAATAATGGACAATTTGATACAAAAGCTCAAGTATCTAAACAACTATTGCATTGATCACCATGATTCTTTGCATGGATATTGATCATGGAATGTGTCATCAGTTTCTGCAGTATGGTGGCGCCACCTGTATTTTTTTTTTATTTTTACGAATTTTTTTCTCTATTTTTGAGACCTCATAAGATGCGGTCATCTGTAAACATGGCACGAATCGTAACAACTGGACCTAGAATCTTCTCTCTTGACATGCTGAGAGGCCCATGAAAAGTTTCCTTAAAAACTTGAAATTAGGTCTCTGTTACCCATAACCTCTGCTATGGGGCTCCGAAGTACCCCCAAGAATAATGGAAAATTTGATACAAAAGCTCAAGTATCTGAACAATTATTATATTGATCACCATGATTCTTTGCATGGATATTGATCATGAAATGTTTCATCAGTTTCTGCATTCTGGTGGCGCCACCTGTATAATTTCAATTTTTAGCTCAGCTTACTGAAAGTCATCTGAGCTGTAGGGATCACCTTTTGTCCGTCGTCCGTCCGGCCATCCAGGCATCTGTCTGTTAACAGGGCACAAATCGTAACCGCTAGACCTTCTTACTTGAAATCCTGGGAGGTCTATGAAAATTCTCCTTGTAAACCTGAAATTAGGTCACTGTGACCTATATTCTTCGAACTATGGGGTTCTGAAATACCCCCCAGAATAATGCAAAATTTAATACAAAAGCTCAAGTATCTGAACAACTAATGCATTAATCACCATGATTCTTTGCATGGATATTGATCATGGAGTGTTTCATCAATTTCTGGAGATTGGTGGCGCCACCTATATTTTTTTTTATTTTTCACGATTTTTTTTCTCTACTTTTGTGATCTTTAAACATTTGGTCATCTGTAAACAGGGCACAAATCATAATGACTGGACCTAGAATCTTCTGTCCTCACCTCCAGGGAAGCCCATAAAAGGTCTACATGGAAACCCGAAATAAGGTCCCTGTTACCCATATCCTGTGAGCTATGGGGCTCTGAAGTACCCCCCAGAATAAAGATTTGGTCATATATTAACAGGGCACAAATCATAATGACTGGACCTAGAATCTTCTGTCCTCACCTCCAGGGAAGCCCATAAAAGGTCTACATGGAAACCCGAAATAAGGTCCCTGTTACCCATATCCTTCATGCTCTGGGGCTCCGAAGTACTCCCCAGATTAAAGATTTGGTCATCTGTTAACAGAGCACAAATTATAATGACTTGACCTAGAATCTCATTTCTTGATATGCTGGGAGGCCCCTGAAAAGTCTCCTTGTGCACCTGAAATTACATCTCTGTTACCCATATCCTTCATCCTATGCGGCTTTGAAATACCCCCCAGAATAAACATTTGGATTTGTTAACAGGGCACAAATCATAATAACTGGACCTAGAATTTTATTTTTTGACATGCTGGGAGACCCCTGAAAAGTCATCTTGTAAACCTTGAAAATAGGTGTCTGTTACCCATATCCTTCATGCTACAGAGCTCCATAGTACCCCAATGAATATTGGATGATTTTATACAAAAGGTCAAGTTTGGAAAAAGTATTTCATTCAAATTTGACATTCAGATGATAAAATTACTTTTGTCAATGTCTTCCTGGTCAGCTGAGCGTCATGACCCCTGGGTCACTTGTTCATTTATCCAGTGGGTTTTCTTATTATAACAGTCCACAAACAAATATATCTTACCGAATGGCACCAGATTTCAAAAGAGCCAACCAATCAATACCCGTGTGTGTGTGTTTTTTTATGGGATAATGGGTTTCCCTCAAGACATTTCTTTCCCATTGTAAAGACGCGCAACCATATATATGGTACCGGTTTTGATAAAAATAACTTGAACTTACATTGAAAAGATTGACCATAATTTCAAAATTGCATGATTTTTTTTTCATGAAAAAGCCCATAATACGATATAAACAGAATAATGATTAAGAAGAACGTAATTTTGCATTTGTGCAGAGAGGGAGGCATTTGTTAAGGAGTACAACATGAATAGTCTGGTTGGTATTCGATGTGATATTCTACTAGTGGTTAAAAATATCATCTCGGATTATTTCATGCATTTATATTGTATATATGAGCAAGCCCATTATCTTGGAGCGATGTGATGACCTAATTCGATATTTGAATACACAGTGACTGTAGTAATGAATTGTGAAACTTAATATCAACAGTTTAAGTGGTTATTTACTCTACTGTGTTTGTGTATCCAAAGAAAGTATATACCCCCTACCCCTGACTTACGCTCTTTGTTAAGCATGCTTGGAGCGTGACTAATGACAGCATTTTCTGAGTAAACCCCTTGTTACCAAAAATTTACGCAGACTTGTTTGTTATGTCTTATAGACTTGTTCATTAATATAAATGGTAACGTTAGACTCACCTTGTGGGTAAACCCCCTCTTCCAATGGATTAGTTAAACTTTAATCCTCTTGTTTTGCTGCAATATGACCTTTAGTACTTTATTGTCCTAATTTAAAGGGGGTTTGGTTAAATAAACCAAACAGGACAAAAATAATGATTTACGACCATGATGCAGCGATTGATTATTGAAAAGAAAACTTCAGCACACACACTATACTTTTACAGATTTTGGAGCGGGAAAACCTCAAATTTGTTAACATGTATACTAGCTTATACTATTAATATTTTGTGCGTAACTGCGGACAGGAAGTCACTGATTATAGATCAATGTCTTCATTGAAAGGTTTACTGATGATTTCCAGCTTTTGTGGTGTAGATTGGAGCATTTCCGTTGTCTCAGAACACCTGTTCCCGAGAAATGTATAATCTTAACTTATTCCAGATTTTTGTGATCTTTGGACATCTGTTGACCTTATTATCGTACTAATTTTGCATATTCATAATTGTAATGCATAAAGATATAGCCGTTTACATTCCCCTAATCCTAAATCGAGTTCTTTTTTAAGCAGCTGGGGCATGGGAAATTGTGTCATTTCCTGAGGTATTGCCAGGTTACCGAAGGTCCAATCTCACTTTTTTTGTTAGAGTACATTTCATGCACACGGGAACCGCTTTAGCCAAAGGACTATAGCAAGTGTATCAATGGGTATCTGGCATTCATTAAAACGAATTTATTCAGTATATTGCAGATTTTAAGTCGACCATACAACCAGTAATTTAACTCATGGAAATGTGGAGGACCTAATTATATTGACAGCGCCTATACCTATGAAAAAAACTAGAAGCATATACTTGACAAGGCCAAGGCAACCGGGGTCAAGGTTACAATGTTTGAACTTGTCTGATATCTTGGTGGAGACAATTCGCGTATTAAATTTGAAGAAAAAAAGAATTATTAAAAAAAGGGGTTCACAGAAAATCCTATATTTCTTCAGATTTCACCTCGAAAACCAAGGTCAAAGTCACAAGTCTTGAAAAAAAATCTGAAATATTGGTGGAAATTCTGTGTGTGTCAAATTTGAAGGAAAGAAATGATGTACTTCAAAAGTCATTGGGTTAACAAAAATCCGATATATTCGTAGATTTCACCTTGAAGATAGGGCACAAGATCACCAGTCTTCAAACATGTGTGAGATCTTGGTGGATACAGTTTTGTATCAACATTTAAGAAAAGAAATGCTATATATTCGCGGTTTTGAACTTGAAAAGCAGGGTCAACGTTACCAGTCTTCATGCATGTGGGAGATCTTGGTGGAAAGCATGTCGACAACTTATCATTTGACATCTTTCATTTTGATTTTCTGAAATATACATTTATCCACTTTTTTTTTTTACCAAATATGGAAATATTCAAGGCCAAGGCCACTCTCATAGTAAAGGTCATGACTCCAATTTAAATGGACTCATCCTGTAACACATATCCATGCATGTGCGTAATATGAAAGAAATATGTGCGTTAGTTTTTTACTTATAATGCTTACAGTACTGTCAATTGTGTCAATTGGCAATGATGGGGACATTTAAAGACACACAAAGAAGAAAAAGACAAAAGGTGGAGCCACCATTCTAGCGCACAAGACAAAGCTATCCAAGATCTTCGGTCAACTTAATTTTTGGACAAGTCGATGAAGCCTTTCTATAGATATTTAAGATTTTGTGTGCTTTCACTAAAATTGGACCTATTCAAGATCAGATAAACTCACTCATATCTGTTCACATGTCAAGTTTAGTAAAGATCCGTGAAATATATTTTAAGTTACCGCGCAGGCACGATTTATCTGCGGCGGTTCATGGGACCAGGACCGTGCTGAAACCATGGTATCCCCGACCTTGTCTTGGGATACAATAAAGTGTTATATATGTATATCTGTAATATAATGATGATATACGTATACAGAAATCAGTCGAGAAAGAGTTGTTACTCTGCAGTTCAGACTTGGCCTTTGAAAACCTATTATGACACTTGTTGGTAGCCTTTTCAGAAAACTGGACAATGGAGTAGATTCTAATAGAATTAAGAAAAGTGCTTTAACAGGATTGGCGTCATTATTACATAACAAGGAATAAACAGGAAACTTAAGGTAAAAGTAATTTAATTTTTGGGTGATCAAAACAATATGACTTAATATTTTACAGTGTGTGATACTGATGTGTCATTCATTTTTTTTTTGGTGTTGGCTCACCAGATGTTAAATGTTCGGTGGCCTGCAACGAAAAGACAACAGGTATGATACTCGACATTGTGACAGCTTGCGCCGCATCACTCACACTGATTATCGTTTTAATTCATCTATGTTTGAATCGGAAAGGACAGTATTCGGCGGTTCCGAAAACAGACGGAAAGTAAATATACAGTAGGTGATTTGTGTTCATGTATCTTCAAAAATATCTTCATTTGTGCTTATTGTATGAATACACAGTGCAGATACTGCAGCATACATTAGTCTAAATCATGTTAATGAGACTACACCAGCAGTACTTGGATATAAATTTATATAATTAAAATTCATAAATATGAATTTTTGACTATGAATATTTTGATGTGTTATCTCTCTTTTCAGGAAAATGTGATACTGTGAGTACGATTCATTATTACAAAAAAAACCTTTCAAATTCACTTGCAACCCCACATTGGACATATACTGAAGGACATGTTTATCCTGAGGGGACCAACACATTCTTCAATAGGCCAAAACAGTTGGGATTGGATTGGCTTTTACGGCGCAACCTGCAATAACCTTTTGCGCTGCTTCACTGCGTTCCATAATGTGCTCCAATTTGTTTATATAAAGTCTCCGCTAGTGTTTTGGCCATTTTCTGAAGTAAACAACACTTCAGACGCTTATATCATAATAAGATGTGTATTATTAATATTGATCCACGAGAGGTTAAGCCTTCATGTTTTGCCCTTGTTTCAAAACTGAAAGTTTAAAACAATTATTCTCTTTTGTTGATATATTATTTTATATAGCAGGTATATGCCGGTGATTTGTTAACACATGTGCTTAATTTGTTTGATATAGATTTTAAAACTGTATATTATAGCGAGATACTTAAAGGATACTAAAACCTTAAACTGAACTCAACATAAGGCCTATAAAAAAATCAGGGTATTGTCATTTTTTTAGTGTGAACACTGAGTCATTAAACACAGAATCCTCACATGTTGATAAATCTCCGAAGTTTACACTGAATTTACACTTTACATTGAACTGACCTTATATATTTCACAGTTATGTTACTCTGTTGACATGTTATGGTTTTATGTGTTCATGTTAATATTACACTTTTACCTTAGAGACCGCAATCATAACATTGCAAAGGTATTATTACACGACCTGATCAAATCTCAGGCATAGAGGCCATTATGCTGAATATTTGACCAGCAATTTAGGAGGTGTACATATATATATAAGTACATAATATGCAGCTGCCATGTGAGATCTGTTTCACCATGCACTATATACCCAAAAAACTGAGTTCAGACTTTGTATATTGCATCCAGCCTTTTTTTAATATTATCGTGCATTCGTTCTTTTTATGCTCTGGTTCAACTGAGATACTATGATTTTATTTCCAAAATTTAATTTAATATCAGCCACATACTCTTTCATATGCTTTATGCTAGTCGAAGACTACCAAAATTTGCTCTCATTTTGAAATTAGAGTTTGTAACTGCATATATAAATTATTGTGGAGGTAAACTGTTTTGAATAAACACAATTTCATGGTGCTACAATTATAAAATAGATAGTTTGCTTTGTGAAGGCATTAGTACATATTTTAATGATAGAATTATTGATTAATCAGTCATTTAGAAAATAAACGAAAGCAAATACATGAGTGTAAATGAGTGTAAAATATTAAGTTTGTTTTTATTTGATAAATTATTTTGTATAACCGTTTTCTCTTCAGATTTTTATGTATTCTTTTTTTTCATGTGTTTCTATCAATATATGATTTATTGTCCACTAAATGCTTACCATATAATTTATTACATTTGTAAGTTCTGTTTATTACGTGAGTACTGTGTTTGTGCATCTTATATTAAACTGTATATAGGTAACAATGGTGCAAGTTTTCTAGCTTATTCGTTACAAAGGCTGTGTTGGTGATATATCCAACTGTTCTATTCATAGTTTTCTAGGTAGGCTATTAGGTAGTTCGTAACCTGTAAATGCATGTTGTTTATCAAAATTAAATTATATTTGCCTTAAAGGGGTCTATAGTCTTTTTACTCATGGCTTTTTAGGTTATTTCTGCGTGTTGACTGACGAACAGGGCCGATATATCTCGCGACAAGTTAAGCAGAGAAACACACCCGGCATATCGCGTCCTTCATGTCCTGTTGGGCGGGAAACCTGGATCAGCTTTAAAACCATGCCCAGTAATCAAACAAGTACACTTATCCATTTAAACTACAAATGTGCTTGAAAATTTGTAGATTGATCAGTAGGCTGAAAACACAAAGGTTAAAACATTAAATAACCTAGATCCTTCGAAGATGCAAATTACGAGTGGTTTTTAACAGGAAGATATATAATCAAAGCCCTGTTAATAAATGCTGGATTATGAAGATTGCTGAAACAAACAAATATGTCTATTCGTTCAAATTTGTTTAATCAGAAAAGTCAATTCGCCCTAACGCGTTACTTAAACGGGTCCCTCTGCAGATTCCGATTGAGTATCTGTTGGTCACTGAGTATATAAATATGCAATCAAATAAAGTAATGATTAAGACAATTAGAAATATGCATAATTACAAATATGCTTATCGAATACATTAACATTTTTTGTGACCATGAGCTCTGTTCTCGAGCGTATTATCCAGGGAATCGTTTCAGCATTAGCTGATATATTTAATATATATATATATATATATATATATATATATATATATATATATATATATATATATATACATGGTTATAGCCACGCTGGTCGGGGCTAGCCTAAACGGGATTCTGCCGGCTGCACAAAGCTAACTTTTGCAACCCTCTGACCGGGCACAAGAAGGCTTAAAGATTTTCAAAATTCCAGCTTCCAGAAATGATATTTATTACCCAACACTGATTTAAATTTGTGCCTCATAGGAATCTTAACAAAAATTAATCCATTGAGAGTCAAAATATTCATTTTAAAATTGTTATAACACATAGAACAACGAAAAGATAAAGCTTACATATTCCGAATTGGAACCCCCCTCCCCCTACTCCGAGGAGAAACTTTCCATGTAAGAGGGCTAGTCATGGGCCCCGATGTTGTTAAGTTGCTAAGTCGCAGCACGGCAGTACAAATGGGTCTTATCAAGAGACTTTGATGAGGTACAGCAGTTCCCCCAAGGATGTATTTGGAGATATAGATGATGAGAGGTTCGCCTGTGAAAATCACATTAAAAGCAGGCGCAGTTAATACTTCGCTGCGCATTCCGTTCCCGTTAATGCTGAAAGTTTTCGCAGAATTGCGTCGGATGCAAGCGCATGATGTCATAGAGCCGATGACAGCGGACAGCGAGTTATGCGCGCCAATTGTTCAAGTTGTCAAAAAGATCGATCAGGTATGCATATGCGTTGATCTAAAGAAGCTGACACAGTCTGTCGAACGTGAAAAGCACATCCTGCCAATACTCGACGAAATAATACCACGGTTGGCAGGATCTACAGTGTTTACAAATCGGATGCATCAAGCGGTGTCTGGCAGATACCCCACGACTAAGTCAGCAGTCTGCTCGCAACATTCATAACCCCCGTCGGACGTTTTCGATTCAAGCGATTACCGTTTGGCGTCACAGCACCGGAAATTTTCCAGCGTCAGATGGAAGAGCTGTTGAATGGTGTTATATATGTGATGACTTAACGTTTAGAATCCCGGCCTTTCGCTCTTGTGGTGCGGGTTCGTCAAGTCGGGGGCTGTTTTTAATGTGAATCTATAGCCCAGCGGTTAGATACCCGGCCTTTCGGTCCGGCGTTCTGGGTTCGGTTCCGGCGAGAGAAGTCAGACACATTTTATCCTAGACCAGTGTTCCCAAATATTTTCTTAAAATTGCAGATAATACGTTTTGCGTGTCCTTGAAGAGTATATGCAGGTTTAATATATTTATTTTATTCATATTCATTTTATTTAAAATAAGAGGGGCGTGTCAGATTATTTTTTGAACTCATAGTATCGGAAAGGATTCCTGTTATTGCTTTGTCGTTACATCCGGGCGATAGGAAGCTTATTGGTCGACGTTCAAGTTTGGCTTATGCTTGCATATTTGAAGTTGTGGATATATCTTGAAACTTATTGGTACACACTGAACGGATAGGTTGCCTAAATTTGAATTTAGTGTTGTCATATTATGATTGCAGCTCTTCATAGTGTACGTTATAATGGAATATATGACGGCATGTTGCATATACAAATTGCTGGATGTTTATTTCTGCAGTTATCGCTCACTGTCAACATTAACCCATTTTTCTAGACACATTTTGTACCTGCTGGTTGTAAGTTTTGGTTTATTCGTCAGTACGGTTTATAGGACTTGGGTACTGTTTATGACAGGGTTCGTCTTGTTGAAACCTTATTATCCCCTCGCAACGAAGTTGACAAAGGGATATAGTAACGCCTCCGTTCGTGCGTCCGTCTGTCCGTCCGTCCGTCTGTCCATCCGAAATTGCCTTGTGGATCAATTTCAAGCCAATCCGTTTGCCAAAAACCTTTTATCTCGCAGATATGGCTTACCCACCCATGGATGAAGAAACCTATCGATTTTGAGGTCACGGGGTCAAAGGTCACGGCCACAGCACTCACTTCTTGAAAAGCTTGTGGATCGATTTCAAGCCAAACCGTTCGACCTAAATCTTTCATCTCGCACATATGGCTCACCTACCCATAGATGAAGAAACCTATTGATTTTGAGGTCACGGGGTCAAAGGTCACGGCCACAGCAACCACTTCTTGAAAAAGCTTGTGGAGCCATTTTAAGCAAAACCTTTTGACCTAAACCTTTCATCTTGCACTTATGGTTTACAGATCTCAACAAAACCTCTGAAATGCCTAGAAGAAGCTGGATTTAAGCAGAATGTCACAGGTGTCACAAAAATGTCGGCCTCTTGGATAATATCTTCACCAAACACATAGACGTACACACCACAGGCACTCTCCATTGTTATTACTCGGACCACTGTGCAGTATACCTGGCACCTAAAACTACTCACAGTGATGCCTGACCAAAAAACCACTCTACCAAGCCATTTATCAACGGTAGTAATGTAATCAAATAATTAACATTAAACCCCAACTGCTACGTCATACTCCACTTTGCAGTGCCCTTGCGCCATAAGCCTTTTTTCAACTGGACCCTATCCTTCTTTCTTTAATTGAGTTGCTAGCCCAATATGTTATTATCCCCTCATAACAAATTTGCAACAGCGGATATACTAACTCATATGTTTGTACATCCGTCTTCCTGTCTGTCTTCCCATCCGTCTCAATATACCTTATTGATCAATTTTAAGCCAAATCATTTGATCTTATGCCTCACCTACACATACACGTACAACTTATTGAGTTTGTCGTCAAAGCTCAAGCTCACACATCTCCCCTCCTCATTTTAACACTTGCGTAATACACCCCATATCATTATGCTCCCATGCGAGGGGATGCTCCGCTTTGCGGTACACTTGTTGTTGTTTATGCTGAGTGTGCCACAACAACAAGTCGCCCATCTAAAGGGGTCCCTTGTGTGTCACCCTTGTCCAGTCATTGGCAAAAATATATAATTTACGTGATTTTATACTTGACGTGCTATAGAGTGTTGTTATACGTTACATGAATGGTAATAAGTTTACATATATAAATATATGGCCTGTTAACAAACTGTTTACAGCATGTTATTAATTAATTGACGTTGATGGTACAAAATCGTGACCTCATATAACATGCATTTCAGCACCAGCCTGGAGAGTGTTTGTACATGCTGGTACCAGTAATAGCGTGGTCATGTCTTTGTAGAAGGCGCATGAATCTTGTAAGTTTCATTTAAATATTGCTACTATGTTCAGCATCCGTTTTCATGTATGTAAAGATTGGTTGTCTTGCTCGGATACATGCTATAGGTTAATAATTATTCTGTAACCGAATAATTACCTATTGTGACGTAAAGTTAATTAATGGCGGATTATGATATATTCACAGTTCGGAATCAAGCCTGTTCCTTATTTTGTTCCGACAATATGCACATAGCTCCATTAATGTAAATATATATGTGAACACATCCATCATTATAAGGTGTCATTAGTGTTGGTACATTGTACTAAGGTCATGCCAACAGAGTTCAAGTCACTATAACAGAGGAGATCGCCCTTAAGTACTGTTATATATCATATCATACATTCAGGTTGTTATTAGGTGGAAACATAGTTTCTTTTAAACCGTTTTAATGTACGAAAAGAAGAAGTATATTGTGATGTGGACTGGACTTCTAGTGAAAATAAATTTGGTTTATGACTGACTTTATATCGCATTGCTTTGTTTAAATTGACACAGATTTACCATGTTTGAGTGAATAAAAAAAAAAAACATTTCTACATCTCCAGGTCGTTTTCCCTGACCACGCATTACAAATGGCCTTCCTGGAGCTGAAGTTATAATGGACAATATCTTGTTCCATGGGGTCGCTCGCGATGAACATGACAGTCGACTCACAAGTGTAGTTGAGCGGATCAAGTCATCCAGACACAAATTGAATCGCATAAAATGTACATTCCATCGGAATGATCTTGGGCCACAGGATAAGTGCAGGAGGGGTCAGCCCCTATCCAGACAAGGTCCAAGCTATCCATCAGAGATCTCTGCATTGTACTAGGTATGGTCAATTATCTAGGCCGTTTCTTGCCCAACTCTTCCACAGTCGTGCGCCCTGTTGGATGAGCTGTTACAGAAAGACACTGCGTGGACATGGAGACGGCCACAGGAGAAAGCTTTCAGTAAGTGAGGTGAAAAAAACATGATCACAAAAGCTCCTGTACTCACATTTTATAAATTAGGAAAACCAACAGTTTTAAGCCCTGACGCTAGCAGTTACGGGTTAGGAGGAGCAAGGTGGAAAGGACTTGGTACCCGTCGCTTTCTGTTCCCGGAAGCTCACAGACGCAGAGAGAAAATACGCCAAGATTAAGGAGTGCCTGGCTGTTTGTGGTCCTCTATGCGATTTTCAGGACATCCTGTTGGTCTGGAGAAGTACCAAGTTCTGACTGACCACAAACCACTGGTGCCGCTGATCAATAGCCGCGAACTTGACAGAGTACCTGCTCGATGACAGAGAATGCTGCTCCGTTTTATGAGGCTAATCCACGCGCAGTGTACACACCTGGCAAGTCTTTTATTATAGCGGACACTTTATACCGCAATCCCTTGCAGTTGACTGGTTGATGCGTACATTGATGTTGTTGAAACTACTAGGCCTGTATGTTAGAATAGGTTGGTTAAAATTCGCAGTGAGACCAGGACAGATCAGCAACTCAGCACTTATCTCGGGTACACACAGAAAGGGTGGCCCAAATACATAAAGGACATTGAACCTGTCCCCCAGGAATACTGCGCTCATCAGAGCAATCTGATTGCTCTAAACGGTTTACTAGTGTACGGAACCAGAATCGTTATTCACAATAGTCTGAGAACCGCAATGCTACAGTGTATCCACGAAGGCCATCAAGGAATAACCAAGAGCTGTGAGAGAGCTAAGCAAGGCATTTTGAGGCCAGAAATAAGTAATAGTATCAAGCGAACTCATGTGAGCACTGTCAAGCTCATAAGCCATATCAGCACACGAAAAGACTCATTGTTACCAGACGGACATTAGATGAAAGTGGCAGTGACATTGACTCATCATGCTACATGGTAGTCGTTGACTACTCCTCAAGGTTTATAGAAATTGCCCACATGTCACGGACAACTTCAGAGTGTGTCATACATAAACTCAAGGCAATCTTTGCACGGTATGGTGTAACAGTCAGTCTAGTGACAGATAACGGAACTCAATTCACTTCCTACTAATTTAAAGAATTCGCCAGAGACTATGATCCCCCCCCCCCCCCCCACACACACACACACAACAAGCTCTATAGAAAGCACGTGACACCCAGCTCGTACATAGTGGAAGCCACGCAAGGCACTTACGGCAGGAATCGACGTTATATACGCCAACACGCTGAGCCAGATCCTTTTTCCGATCAGGCAGAGATGGGGCAAAGCCTAAATAGCCTGAAGAAACGCACAGTGTGACTACTCCCAAAACCAACAACACAAAATCAGAGATCATCCAGGGACTAGAGACACTGGATACGGGAGAGTGCGGAAGCTCCCACAGATATTTCGGGATGAATAAAGTGTTCTTTATATGACGCACAATTGCAACATGTACCAGTAGTTTAAGCATTCTAAATTGCAGACCTGGCACATGGGTCAAATTATTACCCGCTAAGTACCGTCGGTTAACAAGGTAGTCTACGCTTGTTCACAATTTTTTGCATTAGTTTTAAAAACAAACATTTGTTTGAAAACATTTAAGTCTGATTTATATGAGTATACTTTATTTATGTTTGTGTGAACCTTTAACAAAGATACAGGGACTGTAAAACTGCCCTATGACCGTAGGGATGGGCTAGAGTGCTGCCTGATTTGAATCCTGAAGAGTCCGTCGGAGTCAACCTAGACCAAGAAAAGGGCTGGGACTGTAATGTGTAATAATATTTAGTTTATGGATTGAGAGTATTTTGAACTGAAAGGGTAGGTGTAATGATAGGGTAATCATGCATATCGGCATTGCCGTAAGCGATAGTCGAAGGCCTAAGCGTAACCTTTGACCTCGAGACATGTACAACGTGGCTATAATAAACCGTGTGTCCTACTGGTAAAACCCACTGAGTTTGTCACTTTTTTGACATATAGGACCACGACAGCATATTTCCCTTCCAATTTTATACACAAATTGTTTCAAACGAGCTGGAAAACTGGGAGCCTTGACAGTGATCTTCAGGGTCAAATCTGCCAAAATGTAGGCTTGTGACCCCAATAACTGTTTAACTATTGAATATTAAATCCTTGTGAATTAATCCACACATGGCTTCAGCCAGTTTCTTGTAAGAGTTTAAAGACTAAGCTCAAATCTACGGACATGCAGTCTATTTATTCCTCATTTTTTGGATGGGCCCAAGGGGACACGTGCATATTATTTTAAAAAAAGAAAATTCTAGTTTGCAAATATTTCCGAGTGAGATTGCAAAATATGAATACAATTGGCCGAACCAATTCTTCAGAAATCTGATAATTCTTCTGTACAACGTGAATAGACAAATCATAACTTTATTCTTACTCAATATATATGTGACCAATCCATTTTTTTTAAGGAAAAACCCTGTCGAAATTGGTATCAGAAGGTCACGTTCACCTGTGAGGGTAATCGCAATTTGGTTTCCAGATGGCAAATTCCTGTTGTAAATGTTACTCTATATCATAATACTAATCAGCTGAGCGTCATGAACCATGGATCACTTGTTTTGATCCTCCAGTTATTATTAAGTTATTAATCAAGTCCCATCATATTTTATTTTTCTCATTTTCAAGGTAATTAAGTGTTAGTCATTTGTATACTTGGCATACGATTTACCGTGAATGCGGATATACTGACCAACGTGCGTTTAAAAGTTGTTGTAGATCTTATTCCTGCCCAGACGAAAAGATGTTCGGGGGTTTGGTTGATAACAGAAGGGAGTTCAGAGGACGTTAGTCATTGTGATTCCATCTTTGATAATCGTAGATCGACTTGGTTTGCGTAGCTCAGTCGGCCATGGGTCATCAACACTGGGTCATGAGAAATAAGCTTAAACTAAATGATAACAAAATGATTATTAAAAAGGGTTCTTCTGAGCAGTTACTAAAATGCCAAGTATCTTATTTGGTAATCTCTGTATTACTGTTGGTATTGGCATGCACAAACCATAAAGTGCAAAATCTTTGAGTCAGTCTCCATAATCAGATGCAACAAATTGAAACTTTTTACTTAATATATGTAAGAGTACTTATTTAAATCTTTACAACCTTGGATGGGTCCGCAAATATCTTTCTATGTCAACTGCACCCCGATTCTCGCTGAATTTAATTTTGTCGAGGTTCGATGTTTGTAAATCTGTAATACGTGGATTACCCAGTACTGATATGTTACGACTGCTGTGAATTGAAATAAGATTGCTCACATTCACGTATTGTATCCAGATGTTCAACACGTAATCATATCTCTTGTCTTTTAAGAACTACACTGGCTACCTTTAGAATTTCCATCTCGGTTCGAAATGTTGCTGCTTTAAGGCTCTAAATTGGAAAGCACCTCCCCCCCCCTCTCTTTCTCTCTCTCTCTCTCTCTCTCTCTCTCTCTCTCTATATATATATATATATATATATATATATATATATATATATATATATATATGCGTGTGTATGAAACGGAACAACTCCAGCTGCATCACACAGCTCGTGATTTAAGATCACGTAATAGGAACATGTGCCTTTGTGAACCTATTAGTAAAAGGTCTACATATACGAGGAAAGAGCATTCAGTTGTTGTGACCTAGCAGGTCATAATGATTACGAGATATGAATTCTTTGTTTAATTAAAAACGCAAAGAAACCCACTATTTCAGACAAGGGGCGTTCTCGGCGCTCAGCTGAATTTGTCTATAAGGATATATTTTAAGATTTTTTTTCAGAATGATAGTTTTGTGATATTAACCAATGACCTTGTGACTGACCGAAAAATCTTATAACTGATTGTCCTTAAACTTGGAGCATTTAGATTATTGTAACAATCTTTTAAAAAGTGACCTTGACCTCTGACCAGGTAACCTCAAAATCTACAGATTTCCTCACATTGGACAAGTAAGCCATGTGTGAAAGATGGGAAGTTTCGGATGAAAAGTTCGATTTACAGTGCATCCACAATCTTTTTAAAGATGTGGCTCCCATAACCTTCAACTTAAATCTTTGGACATTGAAAATCAGAATGAATTAACTTAAGTGGTGGGTCATTAATAAATCAAGTTTGAAGCCAATCTGTTCATCCAAAGCAAAATTATCAACCATAAATTAATTTGTGAATGGAGAGGCCCTGTGACCTTGACCTTTGACCATATGACCCCAAAATCAAATAGAATCTTTCCCTATTAGCATGTTAGCAATATCTTGAAGAAAGAAGGTTTGTGATGAAAAGTTTGGCTTGAAATGCATACACATTCTTTTTTAAGGAAATGGGTCCTGTGATCTTGACCTTTGACTATTGGACCAAAAATTGACACCCTTCTTACTTAAGTTTAGAGTCCTATATATGTTAAGTTTGAAACCAATATGTCAAACTTAACTGGAGTAATCATCTGGAAACAAATTTGTGAACAGATGGCCCCTGTGACCTTGGCCTTTTATCTTGTGACCCAGAAGCGGATCCGGGGGGGGGGGGGGGGGGGGTCCAGGGGGTCCGGACCCCCCCCCCCCCCTTTTTCATCAGAAACAACGATTTTTTTTAAGGGCTTGAGACAAAATTTTGCGGCCTGGACCCCCCCTTTTCCAGACCTGGGGACCTTTTTTTAGGGTTTTCAAAGGTCCTCCTGGGTTGGACCCCCCTCCTTTTTCTAAATCCTGGATCCGCCCCTGCGACCCAAGATTCATTTATGTTTCCCCATACTGGCAGGTCAGCTATATGCGCATGATGGAAAGTTGGGATGAAAAGCTTGGCTTAAAATGAAGCCATAATCTCTCTAGACCCAATCTATACCAATCACCTGTGCAAGTAATTTATCATCTTGTTGGGAGGGGGTAAATGTGGATTTAAATGCACATTTGTTAAACTTTCAAGGGAATTATTGGCCTAAATAAATTCGAACATAAATATATACTAGCTATTTCTTGGCACCGCAGGTGCCATAGTATCCCCGCACATTTACCCCCCCCCCCCCTTAAGAATAGGCCAATCATCTCCAGGAGCATATACTGAAACTTAGCAAGCAACTATGGTTTCTTCCATCTTTCTACTTGAGAAACAATATTTTTACCAAATATGGGGGCCAATACGGTGATCACTCATGAGAAAAGGGCATTAATTTATTCTACAAAAACGGGGAGGTAGGTGGCGCCACCTGTCTTGTTTACGAGAAAACTTTCCAAGATGGATTGAGATGCCAAATTTCAGGCCAATACCTTTAACCACGCCGGAGATATGAGCAATTCTCACCCAAAGCACATGTACAGATGGACGCCATGGCAAAACGATTGCAGATGGCGCCCCCCCCCCCCCCTGTCTTAAGTACAAGATGGAGGAGTCCAAGATCTATAGTTATGCACAATTTTAGGCCAACTGGGCAAATCACTCCTCAGAAAAGGACATCAATTTATTCTACAAAAACGGGAAGGTATGTTGCGCCACCTGTCTTGTTTAGGAGAAAACTTTCAAAGATGGATGGACATGCCAAATTTCATACGAATACCTTGAACCACTCAGAAGGACGCACGGAAAGAAGGACGCATAAACTGATTCGTTTCTTTATCCCCTCCTGCAACTTCGTTGCAAAGGGATAATAACATTATCGACCAAGAAATAAGTAAAAGAGTCACTACCTGGTTATTTATGACTTTTCAATAATAATAATAATAATAATAACGTTATGTAAGAGATAGCACAACAGAATCAAGGGCAACCGGTTCGTTTAATTTTTTTCCATATTTCTTATTAAACTTTAAATTCATACACGAAAAGCGCTTGTAACAAAATTGTGTTCCATCTTCTCTTTTGTATTAAACACTTGCATTAAATTACTGAAGAAATTAAATTACTTTAGGAATAACTTGAGCACGATTTATAAGGCCTGAAACACAATCTGGTAAATAAAATATCAGGGATTAACCATTATCCTTTGATCCAATATTTGCCAATTTAACGTTGCTAAAAACAAGTTTGGTGTGTATGTGTCTGATGTTACCAAACCAGGAATTTTTCTGTTTGCTCACCAGGTCTTGCCATAACCGAACAGCAATAAACATTCGGGTTACAGAAATTAGTCATCTCATCTATCATACTGGGGATCATATTGGTCGAGTATCCGATCGAGTGATTAATTGCTCAAGACAACAGCTTTGGAAGTTTTCAGAGCAAGCTGGATCTCGAGAATTATGACAAAGATATACCCATGTAGCTTATAGCCAGATGTTTAATTTGTGTGACTGGCGTAAATCATGTTGAAATACTAACCGAGTGGTTCATGATAGGTTTCTGTTTTCTTTTAGTGTAACGCACTTAGTCTGATGGAGCAGTTCTTTGTCATGTAGTTGTCATGCTAGCTAGGGGCTTTCTCGCCTGGCCGAGGCCATGTGGACCCTGCTGTGTAGACACGCGCAGCGGTGTTCTTCTAGATGATTCCTGTAACGCGTGTTTACTGTGTTGTGTAAGATCTTTTAGACTGTTGGAGAAGTGGAAAACTCTCGGCTTGGGGTGAAGAGTATATAAAGTGTTTTAGAGCCGAGAGAGCAGCAGAGATGATTTCTAGCGGACGCAGAAGCGTGTGTCAGTTTCTGGGACTTTATCCTTATCCGGCAATTATAGATTTTCGTCAGACTTTCTCCATGATTTTGTGCATTTGGACTTCAGTTTACTTTCTGGATTGTTACAGGAGCTTTACACTTGACTGTCATTCTCCGAGTGTATACATTTAAAGAACTTATCGTTGTGACGGTGGTGGTATCCAGGTACTGTGCACTTTGTGTATTTTACTGTGTGATTGTATTGATTTGTTGTTATACCGCTGTTTTACTGTATAATTATATTGATTAAGTGTGTTGTAATGTTAGGGTTGTTTTAAGAATAAATTATGGTTATTTGTTAACAACAGAATCTGATTTTTTTTTATCTCCATTACAAAATTTGTGTATATCACGCATACGTGATCTGTTTATATAAAGTTCCGTAACAATATATATATATATATATATATATATATATATATATATATATATATATAATTCCACTCTACATTACCACAACCATAGAGAGGCAAGCATATATTAATAAACATGTACTTAAAACGCCATATTTTATATATGTGCCGGGAAAATCAACAGTAACAGCTCTTGGCAAATTTTAAAATGATATATATATAAATAAGGATCGGGGGAAAGTTACAAGCTTGTTTTTCGACCTAACCAAAGGACTGATGCTATAAATCATAAAAGATTACTAGAAAAACTGCATACATTAGGTACTGCAAGCAACAGAGGCCTGGTTTCATTCATATCTCCATTAAATCGTTAACATAGAGTAAAATATAATAATAATCTATTTTGCCAAGCAGTTGTGAATGTAGGTGTTCCTCGGGGTACGATACTTGGACCATTTATGATTTTAATATCCATAGATGATCCTCCAATTGTAATTGTATTGTGATGTACGCAGATGATGTCACTGTATATTGCCATGATAAATATGCTGATGAAGCTGAGATTAAATTACATCATACTGCAGAACAAGTAGCAACCTGGTATGACAAAAAGCTACTCGGAAGTGCGAGAACAGCGAGACAACTTGATTAGGGGGACGCGATTTATGCAACTGCATTGCGTATGATTGGAGATAAAATTAAGAATTTGACATTGCTATTTGCGTATGTCGTGCGAATATTTCACAAATATTGTGCGAATGTCGTGTGAACATCGCACAACATTCGCGCTACAGGTATACGAACTCCAGCCGATGTTTGGGAAAAATTCGCCAGGAGTTCTTTTGATATTTGTGCAACACTCCTGCGATGAGCGCAAACGTGTCGTAAGCCGTAGGCGTATAACATATATCTAATAAATTCGCCTGCTATTGAACTGTTATATAAGCATAAATAAGCAGCTAACCATTTGATGTAAATTTAACGCTTTCAGGATTCGCTACACAAATGGATACTGTGCTTGAATCTGTTAGTTACTGTAAAGTTGAAATACAGGACTTGTGTTGATCATTTGATAGGAAATGTCGGGTTTCACTTGATGCCTACCCAAGAAACTAACAGTAAATCTCATAATATATGTGAAAGTCTCCCTCACGGACCATGGACTCTCCCTCCCTCACGTGACCCTCACAGTTCTCAGGAGATCTACGAGACATTTCGAGTCTACATGTTACGTATGGGAGTGGTTAGGGTTTGGTTGGCTCACAGAAAAAAAAACGCTTCAGGAGATGGATAGTTAGCAGTGACAACAAATATAGTAAGTGAATATAGGAATAACCCCCGTTTGGAAAGTTTTTTGTCACCGCCCGTTATGTAGTTAATTTTTTTAACGTGATTGCTAAAGCAAATAACAACACTTTGCATCTTTGTGCGTGAGTTTCTCTTTTGACATATGTACACTTGTATACGCTTAAATACAAGGGCGAGAGCCATTCAGTGATGAAAATACATGCACATATATAAAAAGGTATAATAATAAACTGTATTCGCCGGAGAACTCGATGAACCTAACACAGCAACTACGTTCAGGAAATTATCAATACTTATTGATGGTCATATTGCTGAGAGCTCTAGAAACGGTCTGCCGACAGAATGTGCGTCACTAAGGTTACGGTACGAGTCCGCAGAGGGTGCAACACGGCCGGGGAAGGATACATTTGTGAAATGAACTGTAAATATTACCATGGTGACTTATCTATGCATATTTTCAACGTAAATAAAAAACATGTTAAAACATGCATATGTTAATATAAGCTTTAAGAAAGTGTGTTCTTCTAAAGGTAGACATTTACGGACGGTTACGGATACTACAAAAGTCCGGCTAGGATAATGCTATAAAGTTTTGAGGCAGTATTTATCTTTTAATTGCATGTATTAAAAAGGGTACGCATGTGCTTGTGTGAATGTAGTAATGGGTACAACTTGTCTTTTCATATAAACATTATGTGAGAAAGATAAAAATGACTGTCGTCATCATATTTCTGTATATGTTAGATTCTTCAGATTGCCGACGCCAGTCGTCTGGGTACAGCTGTATATCAATACGGGGTCGAATTTTCTATATCGGGTGTGACACCGGCAGCTGGTTCGCCGCAAGAAAAATGTGTATGTACATGGGAGGGATACTGGCTGAACCTGAAGACAAAGGGGTTACGAGGAGACTGGCTAGAGCTGTCAAATTTCGAACCCAGAGACCTTGTCATGACTACTGGCTGGGGATGAGGAAAGCAGACTGGTATATTAATAATGACAAAGGTGAGTTGTAAATGTAGATGTAAAGATATAAGGTAGGCCCGCTGTTATATGACGTGGTGTACTCTAAATGAGGTCCTGTGATTCAGGGGGCTGTGCAGCTCAACTGAGCCGTTTGGTATCTAAGGCGCGTTGATATCTGCAAAGTTAATCTACAAAGTGTTGTACGAGTAAAGTTTGTTCCTAAGTCATATAGAATGCTTTAACAAGGTGTTGGTTCAAAGAGGTGCTTTGACTGAGTTTCAATTAGTTTCAATCAGGCAATTTTGTCAAAAATGTCGTAGTCCTGAAGGAATCGATTTTATCGGCAATTGTTTGTTCTAAATTGAGATTTGAGGAAAATTATTACTTCAGTCAGGGTAAAATGAGGGGCATGGCCTGGGTCATCGGTACTTAGAGAAACAAACATACATAAGTCACATATTGGAACTTAATATGTTCGAAAGGAGACATTTTGTCTGAATGGTTGGCGGTAATGGAGTTGATTTGTGAGGTGCCTTAAATGAACAATATTTACTCATATCCCATTTCGGGTTTGGATTACAAGACATTGCTGTAGCACTCGCTTCCTATAATATTACTTATGTATCCTGGTGTCACCCAGGCCCGATGTCTACCTGGGTGTATAATCATCCCCATTGCTGGGTCATAACCTCAAGGAACCCCAAAGACGCACTCGTCTGTGAGTAACGGGAGGCTCTGGAGCATAGCCTTCCCTTTAAGTCTGTAGAGCGCTCACCTTGGGTGGGGCCGACCGTGAAAGTCTCACTAACTCGGCTGACCGAGGGAATCCTTCATAACAGCACAGTCGATGTACTCAAACCTTGAGAAGCTTCCCTGATATCATGGTGGAGGTCGAAAAAATGCGCGTTTCACACGGATGGACCGTTAACGGTCGATCTCGGATAGTCCGTCGCGGTCCGTACCCTCCTCCGTGTCAGAGTCAGACTTTACACAATATAAAAATTAGGAGGGCAGCTCTGTGACTTTGACCTTTGACCCTGTGATCTCAAATTCGACAGAGTTTTTCAACCGTGTGTGAGTGAGCCATGTGTGAAAGAGGAAAAGGTTTTGTCAAACGGTTTGGCTTAAAAGGCGTTCAAAGGCCTATACCTTTGACCCTGTGACGATATATGAAAGATGAAAGAATATGGTCCAACGGTTTGGCTTAAAATGGATCCACAAGCTTTTTCTAGAAGCAGGGCCCGTGGTTGCCTTAACCTTTGAACCCGTGACCTCAAAAAGAAAGGGGTTTTCATCTGTCGGTGAGTGAACCATATGTGAATGCTGAAAGATTATGGTCAAACCGTTTGCCTTATGTAAATGTAAAATTATGTAAAATCATTAAATATGATTAAAGAATGCACTATCCCACTCAAATAAATAAATGATTTGTCACGATTCGTTAACTTTCCCCATGTCTTAAGGTAGCCACATAAAGACGTAATGAAGTGTCAGTTAAACTACAAAATATATTTTGTGCCCACACAGAACCAAAAGATATACAAAATCATTGTAGTTATAAAAATATTCTTGGCTCTATATAAACAGGTCAAAACCTTGACCACAAGAACGTACGAGATTTACACGATAGCCCACAGCCCAGAGCATTCGATTTGTATAATTTTTTTTCATATTTCTTTTGTTTTTATCTTAAAATTAATGAGCGCAACAAATTTTTGTTCCACCTACTCATTTATATACAACACTTGCATATAATGCAGATATATATATATATATATATAGATGAAAACAACTCCGCGGAATAACATGTAATTACTTAATCCAAAAACTATTTTGAATTATACGGCCTTGCTTTTTCGCAATCAAATAAATTCTGTATCTGGGCTTATCCAGTATCCTTGGATTTAATTTGTGTCCAGTAATGTTGCTACAAACAAGTCTGTCAGTGTATGTGTCATGCTTACAGTTCCTAAGTCAGGTTTTCTATATGTTTGCTCACCAGATTTGACCGTAATCAAACAGTTGCCCACAGTGATGAAACTGATCCTGGTCATCTCAGTCCTCACATTGTCGACCACATTAATTTTCTGGCGTTATATTCTAGATCAAGACAACACTGGTGGCAGTTTTCAGAGCTAGTTGGGTCTCGAGAATTATGAAGTAAACTAAAGAGAGATATACCCATGTATATTACAGCCAGTTGTGTAATTAATGTAATTGGCGTAAACCTTGTTGAAATAAAAACAGTATGTACTACCGAAGGGTTCATGATAGGTTTCTATTTTCTTTTTATTGTAACGCACACGGTCTGCTGGAGCATCTCTGTGGTCCACTTCAATGTTAAAATACTAAATTATTATTCTTGTCATGCATCTCAAAACTTTAAATGACAGTCTTGTCGCAATTCTCTCTGTCATTGCCAAATGTTTATTGCAGAATATATGAATATAATTTGATATGCTTCCCTGCAGATTTCACCATTTCTGAGTATTATAGTCCAGTACAGATTTTATAAATATAATTGATAAACTGATACCATTATTTCTGTGTTTCTTTTCCTTTCAGTTGAAGAAAATTAGGCAGAAAAATATGGTAAATCAAAGTGCATGATGATACTTGATGGAGAAAACATTGCAGAAAGTTTAACTGTTAGTTTCCAGTGTCGTATCCAGGACTCCCAGATATATATATATATATATATATATATATATATATATATTTATATATATATATATATATATATATATATATATTGCATCAGGACTCTGCCATTGAGCTTGTGGACAACACGTCCCTCATTTGTATTCTGTATGCTACTTTCGGAATAAAGCCTTGTGTCACGTACCGTCCCAGGTCGTATATTTCTCCACGCATGTGTGCGCTTCTTGAGCCCCGTCACACCCTCACACACACACACACACACACACACACACACACACACACACACACACACACACACACATATATATATATTATATATATATATATTTAATTCCACTGTTAACATTTTTTTCACTTAGACAAAGAGAGATGGAATGGTCTCGTGAGATTCTCATGATTTTTTTTCTTATTAGAGCACTCCAAAATAGAATATTGATTGGAGACTTTTTTAAGCACAAATAAAAATAATAGGAACAACTCAGCCACATTTTCTAGATTGATTTTAATCGTTTTGAAATTACCAGAAATAGTACCAATTCAATAATTTAATGTGTGATTGCTTTCATCTATAAAGTTTCCAAATACGACTGATCGAGACTGATCTCGATCGATCCCTGCCAGAGCGTCAGAGACAAAATGCTGAACTATATATTCGACCCTGTCTGTTTGTCCCTGAACATTTCAGCAGCCTCACACAGGGGATGTTTCTACTGGCCGGACTGAATGACATTTACTATCCGTGTAACGGTCAGTGTCGAAACCTATTAATTAATGAGAGTGGTCACAAAGCGGGTTAGTCAGATAAATTATATTTTTTTCTTTATTTTCCTTTAAACGATCAATCAGTGTGTCTGTATGTGGCCACAGTGTCTATGTAATGATGCTCTCTTATCCATGGGTCATACCCACTACAGAATTGTTGAAATAAAGAATTCACAAGCTTTTGTACTGTGTACTTTTATTCTTATATGTTTCAAGACGAACGATATTACATGGCTTGATACATGCCTTGGAAGACACGCTATAACCCTGGCTTCATCATGCGGGCGGTTGCAGAACAATTTTCTCCAGCTTCAAGAATAGTACTATTACGTGTATAACACAAAACAAAATTGCCCAATAATGCTATAATGGCCATACAAGCTGACGGTATTCGTGAGCAGTATATTCTTGCATGCAAATAATTCTCCACACACTAGAATGACATTTATATTATAATAATATTATTAACGGTGGTGACACTAAACAGCCCCGAAAATGCCCGTCTTGAAGTGCAGGGAACTATGCCAAATGTGTCATTGATCAAGTGGGTACATTTTCTAAATTTTCTCCAAATCCTGAAGAACTGTCAGATATCAGAAACTAAATCAATGTTTCCATCTCGGCCCATTGAAAACCGGCCAGATTAGGACTGAGCGTAGAGAGATACCTACCTATGGATAAGCCTACATACACAGGTATAACAAATAGTGGCGTGACCTTATTAATTACAGACGGCTTCCCGTGTCATATTAAAGATGTCAGGTGAACATCACCGACAAGTGAGCAAACATTACCTTATCAAAGGATCGGCGGTGAACCTGGCTCAGTATACATGATGTTCTTTTTCAGTGCATGTTCCCACACGCATTCTAATTTATACCCGAATTATCTTATCAACAGACGGTTTTTATGTAACAGTTTCCCACGCTCATCCGACTTACTAACCATACGGGTTCCCCTTGAGTGGTAAAAAAGATAAAGGCCCTTATTAGCTTTAGGCATTAATAAGTGTTAACTAATAAATTGTCTGAAAGGGGCTTGCATTTACAGCCAAAGTATAGCCAAACTGCCGTGATTCAAATTAGCGTGAACATTAATATGATGATAACTTCATAGCTCCACTGATATATTATACCTTTTCGTAAACCTAAGAATATCATCTAATGAATTCGTAACACATTATAAAAAGTTTTTTTTTGTTTAAAGATTTTCAAATTTACAGCAACATCTTAAGCGATATATCTCATGTGTGGCAACAAATATGTATTAGACAAACAATATAATCTCAAAATACATTCAAATATCCCCAGGCTCTTTCTTTGTTGTATATTTATCAACTTTATTTTCTTTGATGGTTCAATAAATAATTTTTTTTATCGGAAATGGCCTGTAACTATTATTTAGAATAAGATATCGAAAAAAAAGTGTATTCCAGTATAGTTTTTGAAACATACGTACGAAATTAAGACAGTTTTACTCCTGATGGTTTATGAAATATGGACTTGAAAACCGGGAAGCATTCCTATCATTCAGGGTCTAATTTTCCCTTAAAACATATTAAATTCGTGGTCTTGGTGCACCCTACAGAGACAACGTAGATTGGTAGATTTAACATGAAAAATGACTCAAAAGAAAACAAAATAGGTAATAAGCATCGTCTGACTAATTCAGTTTCAAGGTTGACCGATTAGACCGGTCCGCAGTTTTTGAGCTGGACCCACCTGCCGGCCCCCACTATCCCCCAACCGGTTTATTCCCGACACGTCCGGACAGCCCCTCTCCCTCTCTGAAATAATATAATAAGCTTTTGCTAAATTTGTTTTATGTTTTAGGTTCTGCCTGCAGACCTTGTTTTGAAAAATATGCTTGTTTGTTGTGGGTTGCTCCTAAATGTTGTTGTTAACCTTTATTTCCTCCGACAAAGCGAAGTTCAATATACAAAATGTCAATAAAGGTAATACAAAAGCATTTCAAATTACAAACCGATAATCAGAAAGGTGAAATAGAAAAACATTTCATGTTGTATGGCATACAGGCAATTAATATGTTATTTGATAATGATCAATATAGTTCATGAAGAATCTTCTTAGACTCTTTAAAGAAAAGAAAGACCTCATTTAGTAAAGCGGCTATATAGTGTTCGAGTTCGGAAGAATCATTTAATCCATATACAATGTCCGCTTTAATCAAGGCTTTAACTAGTTCAATGTCCTATTAAGTAATGTTAATACATATGTATTTTTGTGATAATTTTGTTACTGTCAGATATCGTATACCCCAAGATTTCTCCCGGACCTCCATGTTATTGTATCCCGGACATCCAAATTTTTGTATTAGTAAAGGTCAAGGTCTTTTCCGTGAACCGGTAGAAGTGGACCCCCGTTTTTATATAGGAATCCCGCCATTAAGATGCTCACATGAAAGGACTGTGTGTGTGAGCCAATTATTTGTATCGCTGTGAATAAAGTTAGGAGTACCCCACTACTCTCGTCGTTATGTCTAACCCAACATGTCTGACAGGGCAACCAATTGTGCTTCAACCTGAACGGGTAATTTATCACTAATAAACTTCCACATATGTTCTCTCTGGTTAATTGTAGCAGTACAGAATTCAACTATATGTACTACTGCATTGAAATATAATTTTCCGCAACGATGACAAAGGAAATGATGTTGCATATTAAAATTTTCCAGATTCACAAGTAACTGCGCTAAGTACCTGAACCTAGGCGATGAACCAGGTATCTGACTTAATGTTACCCACAGAGTAGACGGCGAGAAGCGATCACCGTGAACCTCGAAAAATTACTCAACGTCAAATCACGCGAAACGCTAAATCAATGCATGGTATACTCATAGTTAACAATACTTTCAATTACTTTACATCTCCATTCGTCCCTGTCTGAAAAGGGCTCACAACCGATTAAGCAGTTATAAATGGTATCAAGCAGTTCATATTTGTTAAACAGTCGATACACGTCGGCGGTAAATCCGTATATTTTAAGACTTTTTTCAACAAGAAGTTAATGAAACGGTATATCACGATTTTCCTGCAAGGATTTGAAATGATTGATCTATACAAGTTACCAAAAAAAGTTATCTTTGCTTTATCAATAAAAGATTCTAAATAGGGTATACCTACCATTGATAAAGCAATATTAGTTCTAACAGTAGGCTTGAAGTCCTAAGAAATCTTCACGCAAAACCTGTGAAATCTTTCCAACATCAAGAGTTCAGTCATATTTAAATTATTCCATAGCTCGCAGCCAATATAGCACCAGGAATTACAATCTATTTGTATAACAACATACACGAAAGTGGGCTTAAAACCATTGGCCGAACACCGATACCAGCCAATGACAGAAAAAATCCTTTCCCCCCATGACACGCGTTAGCAACAGTTTCTTTGTGCGTGAAGTCAGTCTGCAGATGTACACCAAGATGGACGTGACTTCTCGCCTGTCGAATCAGGTCCTGTCCTAAATACCACGCTCGCTTTGAATAATATTTGTTAAACGTTGAAACACTCTCCCCAAACGTCAGAATAACTGATTTTTTGGGGTTGAAGTTTAAACGCCATTTTGGACTGTGAGCATAGCCTATATTGATCATATTTTGAAGACACTAGGGTGTAGGCGAGAGTAGCGCAACATCATCAGCCTGTACTGGAGAACTCATATAAGTATCGGCAATGCAGGCTTCAAATTTAGAATATCGTAATTCTTCTAAGAGATCATTTATGTACACCAAAAACCACCAGGGTGATAAGACCCTACCCTGCCGTACACACTGTTTAACATTGAACGATCTACTTTTATAACTATCCACCTGAACCGCGCTCTGAACATTGATATAGGAAGAAACAATAAGCCTCCAAAATTTACCCTTAATTCCTAAATTGAAAATCTTATATAGAAGGCCATCATGTCATACTGAATCAAAAGCTCTCTGATTATCGAGGCAGCGCAAATATATATTTTAGATCCTTTTTCTCTGGAATATGAAATCACTTCTTTAACTATTAAAGAAGCATGTAATAAGAACATTTGTTTTTGGGAAGCAAATTGTAGACTGTCGGGAAACTGGATCTGAAAATAGGATCAAGAAATATTTTTTCAAAAACTTTATAAAATAACAGACAGGAGCGAAATTCCTCTGTGTGCGTCCGGTTTTGTAATGTTTCCTTTCCCTTTTGTTATCGTTACAATAAGGCCGCGCTTCAGGCTAACTGGAATTTCTTCCGTGTACAACATTAAATTGAAAAGGTGACAAAGATGATCCGTCAATGCATTCCCACAAAAAAATGAGGTGCTCATTTGTTACACGATCAAGACCGCCGGATTTCCCTCTTTTGAGGTCCTTCACCGCAATGCGCACTTCTAGTTGTGTAACAGCGCTTACGCTCCCGAGGCAGCAGAAATCTTGCGCTTCTAAAATATCTACTGATTTTCGCGCTGCCTGGTTTGACCGTTTATGATGCACTTAAAAAACCAGGTGGTGCACATGAGCCTCTCTGCAGGAAAAACTGCTGATGTGACGAGCAGCCAACTAAATGCAAGTCAACAAACACTCGACAGGCATCAGGCTCCGCCCAGAAACCACGTGAGGGGCAATTCTCTCTGAGCCTGTGGCCTGTTCAAAAAGTCACCGGGGCGATGAGCTGTCACTCAAAACGAAATGAACAACCTTGGCTCAGTGTATTCCTCGCTTGGCTGGTAAACCATGTTGTCTTCAGCACAGGGTCTCATCTGATTGGACCAATATACAGTGCTCCCCTCTGGTGCAGAGATTCAGGATACAAGGTCATAACAAAAGGCGCTTACGATATAGGTAGTTGGCCTATGGGTAAAGCGCTGTGTAAAGAGCGTAAATAGCGCTATCTAGGAGCTTCTTCCTACAACTAAATGATACCTTTTTCATGTGGCTAACTTGCTCGACCACGTTGTGATAACAACCACCAAAATGATTTTGCTGTTTAGGGGTATATATATTTTCAAAATAGTAAGCCCACCTTTCTGCAGTGTCTTGTGGATTATACGAAATATGACCTGGAGTGAAAGAAATACCCCCAATATGTTTACGCTTAAACTTTCTCTCTGTTTAACCATTGCCCAAAATCTATTCATATCAATTTCTGAGTTATCATGCAGCTCTCGGAAGAGCTCTTCCTCAGCAACTTTATGAATATGCCTCATTGCACGTCTGAATTCACATTTCGCTCATTTATCCGATCGATATTCACTGCACTCCCAGCCACGCGGACTCCCCGCTTCCAACCATTTTATTAGTGCAAACCTCATCATGTCATGTTTAGGTTTAGCTAAGGTTTTCCATTTTGGTTTAAGATACTTTTTAAACTTTCGGTGCTGTATAGTGCAGTTCGCACTCACATGTAAACAATTTGTTAAGTTTTTGTAATAATCTTCCAAAGTAGCTTCGTTACAATTAGCTATATCCGGCCTGGAAAGCTTGTTAAGGTAAGCTTGTAGCACACAGGTGTAACTATTTTTTATTTGAACGGGAATTACTTTTTTCCAGTGCAGGGATCCTGTTTGAAGTGGCATGGGTTGAGGAACACAAATACACATGTTGAGATTAACTGCCACAGGAAGGTGGTCAGAATGGTTAAGTTCGTGGTCATCATAAATTCTAGACTTTACAATTTGACTTTCTATTTGTGGTTCTACCAGAATATGATCGATAAAGGTTCGATTGCCGCTTACACCCGCGTCATAAGTATACGATGACCCTTCACGCATTGGATGAATCATCACAGATATCACATTGACGTCTTTTAGAAAAGATTGAAATATACCCGCTCGTCCCTTGCTACAAGATGGCTTACATAAATTACAATTTATATCTCCCATGAATATCACATGACCAATAGAACAGTATTCGTTATAAAGTTCATAAAGTAATTCAGTTTTCTCCATATATGTACCTAAATTATTATTGGTGCTTGGTAAATAAACCTGAAATATACAAAGTGAGAAAGAACCACAGTTAACTCGAATACTTACAACAAAATCGTACACTTCATCTATTGGAATAATTGACACGGCATGTTAAAGAGACTTTCTCCAAAACAGACACACACCATCCTTACCACGTCTATATGGATCTAAAGGGTCCAGGCTTCTGTCAGCCACACCATAACAGCTGACAGCTAACCCAAGATCAAAGGTTTTGGGGTCATCGAGCAGCTCAGCTACGTACATGCTACTGGACATAACACCCCTGCAATTATACGACACTATTTGTATACTATTTGGTTCAGCCATTACTATAGAGTAGAGTAAATATCTCAAAATTGTCTGGTATAGTTGCACTAGAACATCTGGTTAAATATACAGTGGCCAAGGCTCGAGTTTCCAACATAGCAAGAAACTATGTAAAACAAATCTTGTCTGTCTAATGAGGCTGGCGGGTGTACCATTTTCTGATACATGCGCCCTTTGGCCAAAAAGTACCAGACTCTAACTGATCACAAGACGTGTCCCACACTCTGACCTTGGTACAGACATATCCAGGGATTTTTCCAGGACACATACGCAGATCTACTAACTCTACATTTCTCCTTTTGATGTACGATATCAAATCATCATATGAGACACAGTTTTCTATTTTAACGACGTAATAGTCCACTATATGTCTGTCTCGGTCTCCGCTCCGTCTCAGCGAGACACCAGTAAACGAGCCTTCTATTGTATCAGTATTCCTATTGTTATACGTGCGTGTGTGCCTTATGGGCACAGTCTTGGATGTCGTTTTCTGCAGACCGGAGCCTTCCATAAGACAATCTGATGTCATTTCCAATCTTCAAACGATCAGTTACAGCCTCATTTGTCATTTCTTCTGCACGTCTCTTCACATTATTGATAAATGTTGTTTTGCCAAATCATCCTTAACACCTCTCACAGAAATTTCGAAGGTAGAGCGCATCATGCCAAGTTCATCAAAGCACATTTTAATATCATTTTTCATGTCTACCATCTCTGCACTTAACTGAGACAATTAAACTGATTGTTTAGCAACGTCATACTTAACGTCATTCAAGCTTTGAATAGAAAATCTTAAGCCCTCAATTTCTTCATTACAGCGACTTATTTCACCATTTTTATCTGGGATTTCTTGTTTTAATTCAGACACAGTATCAGAGAACAACGCTTAAAACATATTAAATTCGTGGTCTTGGTGCACCCTACAGAGACAACGTAGATTGGTAGATTTAACATGAAAAATGACTCAAAAGAAAACAAAATAGGTAATTAGCACCGTCTGACTGATTCAGTTTCAAAGTAGATATATTTTGGGCGTCGACCCAGTAAAATATATCTGAACTAAAAAAAAAAAAACGATGTTGACCGATTAGACCGGTCCGCAGTTTTTGAGCTGGACCCACCTACCGGCCCACCTATCCCCCAACCGGATTATTCCGGACAGGCCCGACAGCCCCTCTCCCTCCCTGAAATAATATAATAGGCTTTTTGCTTAGTTTGTTTTATGTTTTAGGTTCTGCCTGCAGACCTTGTTTTGAATAATATGCTTGTTTGTTGTGGGTTGCTCCTGAATGAGAACTCCGAACCGCAAACAATGTACTAAAACCAAATTTGTTTCGAGCAAGATGTTCTTGCTAGTATAGACGTAGAATTTCAGGGCCGACGCAGAGGGGTGGGGAGGGGGGTCTCCATGCACGGTCATTTTAATGAACATATATATACTGTATATTCAAAGTTAATTATTATTATTATTTTTATTATTATCATTATTATAATATGATGTCATATAACCTTGTATATGCAGGGTTGCGTGTTTTGCCTTTTAGTCTTCGGCATAAACCGAACCCTGCATCTCAACCCCGGAGTCAAGCGGATCAAGTTGAATACAAAATGATCAAGGCAATAAAAGTTTGAATCCTTAGAGTATGCCACATGTTAAAACAGTATGAAAAATGAGATGAGCTTCTTAACACATACTTGTTATTTTCTCACAAGTAATAATTTTTATGGTCCAGTTAATAATAAAAAGATAAAGATTCAGATAAAAATAAATCACAACAAGCGCGGTTGAAACAAAAATTTATTCACATATAACATATATGTAAAATCAAATATTATATTAAAAAATACCGCTTTCGTGGTTGTATAAGTCCCATGCTTGGTCTCGACCAGGACACCTGCGCCCGACCCCAACACGGGTGGACACCCTGCTTTTACGGACAAAACGTCCGGTCCCGTGTCTGTCCGCCCCAGAGGGGTTTCACTGTATTTGGAGTAGCTGAAAGTGAAGGAGAAAACACTAATGATATTGTACTTGATATATGTAAAAAGAAGCTTGGTACTGAAGAATTACACATAGATCCCCTGGCACATATGTTGCCAGTTCCCTAGGTTGTTCACCTTAACATACATGAATAATGTTTGAATATATACTCATTCATGTGCTTTATGCATTACATGTGTATATGTGTTAATTTGTAAATTTGCGTGTTTATATATGTGTGTAAATGTATATATATATATATTGCTTTTTCTGCAATAAATATAGTTTTTAACCACCTTGGATCATGTTTCACGGTGTATTAATCAATCACTGGAATGGGATTTAGCTTGTTCCAGTCACACTTCCTACATCCTTAGTATTAGTATTTAATGTATGGATTAAATGCACATTTCTTTCAAATAATATATCCGTATACATATCTACCGGCAAGGAAACACTAAAATGAGAAAAACGGCACCAGTGTAGCATGCAGAGCAACGGAAATGAAGTCTTTTTTTATTGCTGCATGTTAAACGTTCGAATAGATCCAGGCCGGATATCTCAACGAAAATACCAATCGTTACGCAAACAAACCGCTTCCTCGGCATAGATATGCAATATATAGTGTATATGTTTTGCAGGTGATTATACTTAGTTGATAATGTAATTCGGCAGCACAATTGCATTTGTGTCAACCTTGACATTAATTAAACCCACAAGGACATAATTGAAGAAAACTAAAATAAGGGGCCTTTGATTTGTTTTCAATGATCATCCATTAAGGGAACGCATTACTTAAGGTAAGCAACAAATAACAGGAAAAAAGACATGCTCAAGCCTGTAAAAGTTGTACCTTGACTACTCTGGACATTCCACACAAATGCATATCAGATAGCAAGATTTGGCATGTCAAAGGAGCATGACACAGATACGTTTGCTCAATTCGTTTGAACATCTTGTGTACACATATAGAAGGATGATTGTGGAGCACGTTGATATACCTTAGCGGCATTTCGTACTCCGTGACCCTGCAATTGCTTTTGTACAGTAGCTGAGCAGGAGAACCTATTACCGAAGAGTGATGCATTAGTTCAATCCATGAACGTTTCTTTAGGGGTTGGGGTCCTGGCGGGGACAACCAGGTAGTCTTCAAATATCTGACTGCTTTATGAATTTGTGTAAATCAGAAACAATGGAAACTGCAAAATGCACTCTTAAAAGCATTACTTTCTACTATTTTTCGTTGAAAATAAATATCGTTGGATTTATTTTAGGAGTAAATGAACTAAGTGTGGAAGAACCTAACCAGTCTCCAAGTTTCCATTTCGGCCCCTTCTAAACATACCTGTTTTGTCACTTTCTTATCGGTATATTTTCCCGTTGGTACCCTGAGCCAGACATTTCGAATCTGACAGCGACAGAATTTGACAAGGAATGCCTTTGACGTAACTATCCACGTCCTTACTTTGTACTTGAGATCCTAGAAGGCAAATTTTTTTTTTCTAAATTAAGAACATATGGAATGGTCAAAGGTCAAAAATATAAACAATATGTAGTTTACAATATGTAAATGCGCTAAGGGTTGACACTTGCCAAACGAAGGCAAGTGGTTTCTTCGGATATGGAATACAAAGTAAAATTCCCATTCCGCTTGCATTTTGCATAAACAAAGCCCATACACATATATGTTTTATATAAATTATAAACTTCTTATATACAACTTAAAAAAACCTAGATTCACAAACTGTAAAACGTCCCCCAAAGGATATTTACCCTTGCAGGGGTAAAGAAAGAGAAGTAGATTTTCCCGGCGTCTATGGCTCGAGGGGAGAGCACGGGATTTAGGGAATCTGAGCTGAGGAGCAGTGAGATTTTCACGGTCCGCTCCAATCCAGGGTGAGCGCTCTGCAGGCTTAATGCAAAGGCAGTAACCCAACAGCTGTTGATCACTCAAACAGCTGTTCGTGTTTGGGATATTCCTCGCTGTTGCGACCCAGTAATGAGGATGATTGTTCACCCAGGACCTACAGGTGCAGGAGACACCGGGCCTGGGTGACACCAGGATATAAAATAAATTTACAGGAAGCGAGTGCTACCACTATAGCATTGATGAACCTGAGAAAATGGGCTGAAAAAGTGAATGCAAGCATTGGGGCATCACGCAATAATTAAGGATCTCCCCCCCCCCCCCCCCCACCCCTCTCACAGGGACCCCTTAGAATACAGATTTCTAGTTGTTGTGAGGTTTATAGAAAGATTTATCAATTTTTTACAATAATACTACACCAAAATACACATTGTGTTCATTCCCTTTTCCTTATATCCCCGCAGTAAGAACAGTAAAACCCCTCTGCGGCTGACAGTCACGGGACCGAACGATTTGTCCGTTATAGCGAGGTTCCGTCCCAGAGGGGTTCGAGCACAGGAGGTCCGGTTCAGATCAAGAATGGGACTAAACCAACCATGAAAGCCGGTATTTTTATTTCATATTTGATCTTAGATATATTTTATATATGAATAAAATGTATCACAACGGGTTGTTGTGTTTTTTTTTTCCTTAAAATGAGCCTTTTATTATTAACTGGAACATTATTGTCATAACTTGTGAGAAAATAATATTCTAACATTGATCCACATTGATTGGACTTACTCGTAGGCGTCTCAACGTTTTTCTGCACTAGGTCCGTAAAATTTCTTAATTACTCACTCTTCCCGTGTTATTAAAAGAATCACTTATGAAATAAATTAATTTCTGACATCTCGTTCAAGTTCTGTTGAAATTCTATATGATCGTTATAAAACGTGATAAATAAATGTATGGTATCATATGCGCCTTATGATTAGTAGGTGAGTCTCATTTCTGTGATACAAATGTTACAGGTTCATGGATTGGCTCCCGGCCCAGGCGAGAGGTCATGACCCGTGACAATGATCGTCCGAGTGTGTTATTGTGAGTTAATCATTTTTTGCAATGGCGGAACGCATTGGTCTCCATTAAGCTACATAAAAACGTCTTTGATCGTTTGATCTAAAGCCCAGCTGAGCCCCCGGTCTGTGTGAGAGGTAATGATCCGTGATTTTTATGGTCCGGATGTGTAACAGATACATCATCAGAAGCGGATCCCCCCCTTTTTCCATTAGTCCTCCTGGGTTGGACCCCCCCCCCCCCCTTTCCTAAATCCTGGATCCGTCTGATCTAAAGCCCAGCTGAGCCCCCGGTCTGTGTGAGAGGTAATGATCCGTGATTTTTATGGTCCGGATGTGTAACAGATACATCATCAGAAGCGGACCCCCCCCCCCCTTTTTCCATTAGTCCTCCTGGGTTGGACCCCCCCCCCCCTTTCCTAAATCCTGGATCCGTCTGATCTAAAGCCCAGCTGAGCCCCCGGTCTGTGTGAGAGGTAATGATCCGTGATTTTTATTGTCCGGATGTATAACAGATACGTCATCAGAAGCGGATCCCCCCCCCCTTTTTTTTCATTAGTCCTCCTGTGTTGGACCCCCTCCCCTTTCCTAAATCCTGGATCCGACCCTCGCTCCAGGGACTATATAAGAATGATTATCCAAAATTCAGAATTAAAATGTAGCTTCAGTGAAAGCTCAGCTCATCATAAAATCTGTGATTTTTGTCATTTTGTGATTGGCACTGCTATGGATAAAGGATAAATACCTTTTAATGATCCAGCTGAAAATAAGGTGAATTGAGTAAAACTGGCCCAGGTCTTATAGTCTTAGCGATATATGCCTTAATGATAAGAACATTTAAGTGATATAAGGCGTACCGGATACAGACAAAAAGTATTTACAATTTCAAGGTATTTCTTGCGACATCGATCGGGGCGGCCGCTTGGATGTTCGTTAGCCGGGATGATTTTAGTAATTGGGCGAACAAAAAGTGTCCGTTGTCCTAAATAGCGAGATGTCCATCCCAAAGGGATTCTTAAAAGAGAAAAAAGTACGGTCGGCCCAAAAATTGTCCGTCTGGGTGTCAACCCCAGAGGGTGTCCGCAGCCCGGGGTTTCACTATTGTTATATGTGGTACTGCACAGCACCCGAAGCGAAGTGTTTTATGGTATGACCTGTGTGAACACGCCGTGTGATGCAAATGTTTGCATGTTCTTATCAGTGTAAACTCTACTTGTATCTCAAACATCCGGCGCATTTATTTTTATCCACTTGATACATGAGTAGAAAACGCATACCATGTTAAACGTTATATGTGACACACCAGTCTCAGGGGTTTAGGCCTATGACATTTCCCAAGGGTATCTTCAATGTATTTAATTACAATTTCATAGCTGCTCAAGAAAATTAGTACATTTAGTCGAGTATGAAATTCCCTTCGCCTGGAATGGAATATAACAAGCCTTTGAGTAAACACGAAGCTGAGATTAACCTTTTGATAAAATCTGATTGGATACCCGGGAACAGGTGCATGGCTATGCGTTACAACCGGAAGAAGAGAAGCGTCACTTATTGCTTCTGAACAACATAGTGGCGTGCGGAATGCTATGACAGACTTGCGTACATCCTAAACGGATGTACAAAGGGGTAACATGTACATAGATCTCAAACAGAAAGGTAAGTTAACTTATAAAATTTACATATTCTGTGCATTTCTGTACTGTTATTGTTTCGAGTAACGTATAGGATATTTAGGATAAAGAAGCAAACAACAGTGATCGTTACCTCATGGAATAAATAAATGGATTGATGAATTTGTCAAATTGAAGTCTGCTTTATTTTGAGTACATATGTCAGTCCTTACATGGTAACACGTTAGTATAATCGATGTCATGTAAACGGCAGTCTACCTACCTGATAATCGCTTTAAATTTATGAAAATAACAAAGTTCGGTTCATCTTAAAGTGAAAACCATCGATGTCCTGAGAAAATTTCAAGTCCGCTTCATTTATAATTGTTGGCAGGCGTGTGTTCTAAATGCGCGTTCAAATACACTTGCATGAAAGCCGTCTTTGTTTGTAACAAACATGAGTAGATGTCAAATAAGAAATAAACGCGGTTTGTTTTCAATAGCATGTATAGTAGCTCTACCCAATGCATTGGTTGCCCTGATAAATACGTTCATGGAGACCTGTGCTGGCACGGATCCAGGTTTTTTTAAGGGAGGGTTCAACGGGTGTCATGCAAAAAAAAAATAAATCGTCTGTTAAAGGTCGTTAGTTAAGAGCGGGGGGCAGGGGCGGGGGGTTGTCGGCACTTGCTGCGGTAAATCATGAGGTCCACACAAATACAAATGACAATCGAATAAAAACATTTAATCAACCACATCACAAACATCGTTACGTAGGCCGTATCCGCACTTAGTTCCCATCTGAACCGAATTATTCTAAACCGGTTTACTTTAGTCTCGAAGCAGTCCGCATTCCGTCCGCACTGTAGTTCGCTTTACAAAAGCCTAAACCGTTTTATACAACTTGACTTTGCTGTCCGCACTTGGTTAGTAATCCGATTCAGGCCTGCGCTACCTCGTGCAACGCATGCTGGGGCAACATCACTGGTAGCGATCAAGGCCGTTCGCTGAAACTGGACTCATTCGGACTAGAAGCGGGTTTGTCTGTACGCACTAGAAACCGGTTTACTTTAAACTAGACTTAAGTAAACTGGACTTCTGTAGTCCACCTTTCAAGTGGACTACAATAAACCGAACTGATGCGGATTGGTGGCCTCGTGCAGACAGATTAAACCGGTTCACGATCCGCATTATTTGCTAGTGCGGACAAGGCCTTAAACATCATTTCTTTCCTTTTTTGCCGCTGGCAGAATTTGCAAACTATGCAAAATATAAATTTTGAACTATTCCATAAAATCCTCAAATCGGTAGATTGTGCTCTTGCGTAGGTGGGAAGAAAAGAAAAACACGCCGGGGACCAGGGCTCCATACTCATTTGAATTATGAACCCATAACAAATCCGCATCGTACTTTGAAACAGACTGTTACCGGTATCCTAGGCCCAGGCAAAATCCAGCACCTGCTGGAAATTCATCATCTCGTGGAGAGTTGGTAAATGTGGAGTTTATTGCATTATATTGTACATGTATTGAACTTTAAAGGAAATTATTGGCCTGGGGCGATTCTTACACAAATATATAAATGCTTTTTAGCACAACCGAAACGCACACTTGTTTAAGAAAGGTGAAACGTCAGTTTGAAAGGTTTCCATACATTTTCTGCAAGATGAATCCATCAAATACATGTATTTATTCTGGGTCTTTTAATTCTGAAATGAACAAAAATGCAATAGTTGAACTATGAATCAGTCACATAAATAAGGTGAACACCGCCATGTAACCTGGACACATTAATGTGCATATTATTATCCTTGACTGAATAGTCCATGGAGTATTATTCATCTTGCTAGGGCGCTTTTATGGAAATCTTTTCGATGAATTTCTGAATGGATAATCTTATTATTCTGTACATTGGGCATATTGTACACACACCATCACACACACACACACACACACACACACACACACACACATATATATATATATATATATATATATATATATATATATAGAGAGAGAGAGAGAGAGAGAGAGAGAGAGAGAGAAAGAGATAATCGAATGCTTGGCAAAGCTGAAACAGTTGATGAATGTGTGTTCATGCTTTATATCTTATTGCAATCACATTGTCCTGAAGGCAGCCATATTGGCCTGCTAGTGCATTCAATTAAAGAAAAGACAATCTGTAGACGAGGTACACTGAATTCCTGATAAATATAAAAAAAAAAAAAAATATATTATGAAGCTATCATTTTACCTTCATACTGATCGTCGGGTAGCCGACATATTTACAGGTGTAGTAGAATACACAAACTGTCAACATAAACTGTGAAATATATGGATGAATTGCAAATACCATTACAATTAATGATGTCTTAAAGCCATGCATTATACTACCATTTTTATTCGAATGTAAGTGATTTCTGGCTTATTCTACGTTATAAATTAACTGTCAATGATTTGTGTTATACGTATGTGCTAGTTTATCTTCAAGATGATAGCACTAATCGCAAAACAACCTTTGTTTTTCTGACTGGCTGCCGTTGTGCCTTTTGGATGTATTTGGGTTATTTTGACCCACAAGTTATACAATTGGATATAAACAAAACGAAGAACCTGTGTACAGTAACATTGGGTGTTCGGACCTCGTTTTATAAAAGAATTTTATATGGATTCTCTTTTAGTAAAAGGCGCCATTTATTAGGATAGGCGTCTTTAATGGGATGGTATCTTAAAACACAGCAGGTCACAGGATCGTGGTGAACCCATGCACATGCATATATTTATGATTAACAATGTGGAAGGGCCTTAACCTTTGCAAAATAATATGTTGCCAATTTTTCTAAAGGGTCATTAATTTTAATTTTAGAGCAAAACTGCAGGGCCAATATGTTTAAATATTTTGTAACAGGTGTCTGTTTTGTTGTGCGAAGGAGTGTTACATATGTCTGTTGACATTCTGATTCGTGCAGGCATAGTTCGTTGCTATGGGAACCTCGGTTGTTGGGCACTGGCTCGCGTATGGGGTCTGAAGCATAGAGACACAGCGTTCTTTGTTCTAGATGTTTCGGGTCTGTTCATATGCGTGTGTATTGTTCTCTGAAATTTTTCATTTCTAGAATTTTCGGGTGAGAAGCTATAGATAGGTGATGTGTTTAGAGCCGGCAGAAAGGAAAATACCAACGAGCACTAAGAGTGCTACTCTCTCATAAGGTTTTCGGCCTTTTCCGATAGTTGTATTTGTGTCAGATATTTAACGGATTTTATACAGATTTATTACGGACTTTCTCCAGTTTGCCTTTGGATTATTACTATTTACGTGGATTATTCATGTTAAAGGTTTCTTTTTGAGCTGTGACAGTGGTGGTATCCAATCAAAGCCTAGGATCCAGACACTCTGGTACTGTACATTTTTATTGTTATACTGTGTAATTGTATTGATTAAGTGTATTGTAATGTTAGGATTGTTCTAAGAATAAATTATAATAATTTGTGAACAAAAACCACTGATTTCTTTCATCATTCCCTAGACGTTTCACGCTATCTAGTGTTACAGAATGTGATTTTTTTTCATCTCCGTAACAAAATTAATGCTGATCACGATTACATGATCTGTTGTTATTAGGTTCCGTAACAATTTACTTAAGAGGAAAATCTTGCAACATAACACCTCAGTATGGCCAGTGTGATACATTAACTCAAAATAACTTGGGCTTAAAGTTGCTGTGTTTACAAATATGGTGTTGACAAACAAATTCGTTCATCCTTTACGAAGGCCTTGTAAGAACTTTTCACAACCAAAATAACCCTCAGATCATTAATATATACACAGTGGAAGCCAGAAATCACATAAATTCTTTTTCTACAGATAAGTGAATGGGCACCTTTTAAGCCTTAAAGGGATCAACGAAAGATGTTATCTTTCCCTTTGACCTCCTGAAAACTAAGTCGACAAGGTTCTTCTAAGTCATGGGTCACACCTTCAGGGCACACATCATAACATCGGTACCAAGAATCTTCCAACTTGACATCCAGGGAGTTCTATGAGAAATCTCCTTGAAAACCTGAACCCCCCCCCCCCCAAATAATGGAAAATTTCATACAAAAGCTCCAGTATCTGAACAGCCAATATATTGATCAACATGATTCTTTGCATGCATATTGATCAAGGGGTGTTTCGTCGGTTCCTGCAGACTGGTGCCGCCACCTTTTTAAGAATTTAAAACATTTCCCCCTTTTTTTAAACCTTAAAAGATGTGGTCGTCCGTCTACAGGGCACAAATCGTAACCGTTGGTTCTAGAATCTTCTAACATGAAATCGTGGGAGGTCCGTGAAAAGTCTCCTTGGAAAAATGAAATTAGGTTTCTGTTGCCCATATTCCCTGAGCTATGGGGATTATAAGCATCCCCAACATTTTGAAAATTTGATTCCAAAATTGGGCACAAATCATAACCATTGGACCCAGAATCTTCCAACCTGATATCATGAGAGTTTGAGCATCCCAGAAATAATGCTAAAATGCACACCAGTTGGTGGTTCCTCAGGAAAGGCTGATTGGATCGTCATCCAATTTGGTGTGTTTATTTGATGGGTCTTGATGAACTTCAGCTAATACGCATGAACGGTGATGACACCTTCATTATCTTAATTAGTTTTCTGTGCAAGGACATAATGTCAACATGTCAGTCGGCTTAGTGTCATGACCCATGGGTCACTTATTATATGTTATTGTTAACCAGGCCCGATGACTACTGCATCTGTCTGCCCTGACATGACAAATTTGCAGTACAGTGAATACTTGCTGCAAATGCAGTCATAGCTCTGCATTTAAATGAAGAATTACTTGGAGCTTTGCAATTAACGAAAATGACATTTTAATTGCAAATTTGCAATGCATTCGAACCCATTCCTGGATTTACGTCTGTGAATAAACAGATTTAACCCCGTCAATCATCTGTAGACGGGCCATATATGGCGCTTTGTTGCCTTCTTTTACAATACTTTGCAAGGGGTAGCATGAAAAAAAAGTGTGGTCGGCAAATGAAAAGGGAAAACATTAAGGTTTCACTCACTATATTTACTCAGAATATTTATCTTGACCAAAAGTATGGTTTCATATATCGTTTTATGGCTTTTAATACTGTAAGAAAAAAAGAGTGTCCCAATAAATCATTGAAACGTATTTTTAGAGCACAGAAAAGAGAATTCTGTTAGTATTCTACTAATAGTGTAGGAGCATATGTAGCAAATTTTGTAAAAATGTGACACCCTATGCAATTTTGTTCTTCATCTTCCTATGAAGAATAAAAAAACATGGTGCCAATTTTTTCATTCAGTTTTGACATTTCCTTCAGCTTATTTTCAAATGTTTTAAAAAAATTAAAAAAAAAACAAAAAAACTAGACGACCATAGGTCGAACGCTTGCCGGAAATCGGAAGTGAAACACAGACGGACAGACAGAACATATTATCGGTTTTCTATTAATGGAATGACTCTCAGGGACATTGCTGAGAATATGTGGCCCGTAGAATGACATATGAGACAAAAGAACAGGCAAGCAGACAAAGCTGACAACAAAAGACGAACAGACAGACATACTGACCTTGTGAGACAAGATTGACACCAGATGACTTAACCTGGTTATAGAGAAGATTCAAAGGAAGAAAATGAGTCATAATTTATGTAATTTAGATTTATAGATTTTTGAGGTATGGCGAATTAATAATATACTTGGGAGGCTCGACTGTAGCGCCCTCTAGCGGACATTCCGAAGACGACAAATGCGTTTCGTATTATTAGTGTATGACATGAGATGTCCCAGTTTCAAAAGGATTCCGTCAAAGCTGTGGCCTGTAGAATGCTATATGTAAGGCGTAAGAACCAGCAAGCAGGCAACTTTGAGGATAACGGACAAACAGATGGACACACTGATACAGTGACAGAAGTTTGAAACCAGATGCCTTAATCGGGTTATGGAGAAGACTCAAAGGAAGAAAATAAGCTATAGTTTATGTAATTGAGGCTTTGGGTTTTAGAGATATGGCCAATACAATGTTATGTGTGTGAGGGTCAAGTTCAGCGCCCCCTAGCGGCCATATCCGGAAAATAAAAAATTGATTTCGAGATATCAGTGTAAGACTTTAGATGTATTAGTTTTAAAAGGATTCTTTCAAAACTGTGGCCTATAGAATGCTATATGTGAGACGCAAGAGCAAGCAGGCGAATTCGAGGACAACTCACAAACAGACGGACACACTGACAAAGTGACACAAGATTGAGACCAGATGACATTATCAGTTTATGGAGAAGACTCAGAGGGAAAAAATAAGCTATAGTTTATGTAATTGAGGCTTTGGATTTTAGAGATATGGCCAATGTAATGATATGTGTGTGAGGGTCGTGTGCAGCGCCCCCTAGCAGCCATATTCAAAAAATGAAAAAACAGTTTCGAGATACTAGTGTAGGACTTATGATATGTCAGTTTCAAAACGATTCCTGCAATAATGTGGCCTTTGGCGCAAGATGAATAAAATCTTTAAATATCTCTATTCACGAGATATTTTACGAGATACTGCAAGACTTGTAATAAAATCTTGTAGTACTAGTTGAATGCTACCTGATGCAAAAAACTAGATTACTCTAGCTTTAAAACTGACAAAGTTAGAAAAATAAGACCCCTTATTTTCGAATATCATGACTTTTCCCCAAAAATTTGTAACCATGGTTACGGCAAATTTGAGTCAGCTACACACCAAATGACAGGCCTTGGAATGACGATTAAAATGAGCTATTGTTGAAGTAGATACGACTGATAGTCACAAAGATATGAAGAAAAAACGTTTTGAGAAGTTTTGACGACCTTGACCTTGACCCTTGACCTATTTTAACCAAAACAATAGGGCACCTAGAAACTATGTTTTTCATCATCTCTGAAAGTTTCAAGGTTATTGTGGCAAAATTGCGGCCAGGAGAGTGCAAACAAACAAACAAACAAACAAGATGACCAGAGGTCACGCGCTTGCCGGAAATGGAAATGATAGAGACAGGTAGACAGAGAGTGCATGTAGAAACAGTCATATGAATGAGCAACATTGTGGGGGCAGCAGAAACGGATAATATGTTTATTTATGCATGCTGACCTTTAACAGCTGCATATCTTTCTAGTGTAAAAGGGACCAAGTTCAAAATTTTTTCATGAAATCCCGTTAATCTCGTTTGACAAGAAGCAGTGAGACGTTTTCAGGTTTGTCATGTCAAGCTGGCCAAATGATATGAAATGCCGAAAACTAGACCTGTCTAGCTATAAAAGCCGCTGAGTTATAAGCATTTGCATGAAATCTCGTGTTTTCTCGTTTGACGGGAAATGGTGCGAGCTTGTGCCTTACTTGGAGTTCTGTCATGTCAAGCGGGTCATGTGGAACTAAATGCCGAAAACTAGACCTGTCTAGCTGCAGTTCCGTGAAATCTCGTGTTTTCTCGTTTGACGGGATACGGTGCGAGATTTTGCCTGACTTTCAGTTCTGTCATGTCCAGCAGGACATGTGAAACAAAATGCCAAAAACTAGACCTGTCCAGCTGTAAAACTCGCCGAGTTATAAGCATTTCCGTGAAATCTCGTGTTTTCTCGTTTGACGAGATAGGGTGCGCGATTTAGCCTGACTTGTACATCTATCGTGTCAAGCTGGTCATGTGGAAGGAAATGCCGGAAACCAGACGTGTCTAGCTGTAAAACTGGCCGAGTTATAAGCATTTCCGTGAAATTTCGTGTTTTCTCGTTTGACGAGATATGGCGCGAGATTTTGCCAGACTTGCATATCTGTCGTGTCAAGCTGGTCTAGTGGAACTAAATGCCGAAAACCAGACGTGTCTAGCTGTAAAACTGGCCCAGTTATAAGCATTTCCGTGAAATCCCGTGTTTTCTCGTTTGACGAGATACAGTGCGAGATTTGGCCTGTCTTGTAGCTCTGTCTTGTCAAGCTTGTTTGGTGGAACGAAATGCCGATAACCAGACCTGTCTAGCTGTAAAAGTCGCCGAGTTATAAGCATTTCCGCGAAGTCTCGTTTTTTCTCGTTTGACGAGATATGGCGCGAGATTTGGCGTGACTTTCAGTTCTGTCGTGTCAAGCTGGTCATGTGGAACAAAATGCCGAAAACTAGATCTGCCTAGCTTAAAAACTGACAAAGTTACAAAAAATGGTCGTGTTATTTCCAATTTCCATGATTTTTGCCCAAAAAATGTAACCATGGTAACGGCACTTGCATATCTGTCGTGTCAAGCTGGTCTAGTGGAACTAAATGCCGAAAACCAGACGTGTCTAGCTGTAAAACTGGCCCAGTTATAAGCATTTCCGTGAAATCCCGTGTTTTCTCGTTTGACGAGATACGGTGCGAGATTTGGCCTGTCTTGCAGCTCTGTCGTGTCAAGCTTGATTGGTGGAACGAAATGCCGAAAACCAGACCTGTCCAGCTGTAAAAGTCGCCGAGTTATGAGCATTTCCGCGAAGTCTCGTTTTTTCTCGTTTGACGAGATATGGCGCGAGATTTGGCGTGACTTTCAGTTCTGTCGTGTCAAGCTGGTCATGTGGAACAAAATGCCGAAAACTAGATCTGCCTAGCTTAAAAACTGACAAAGTTACAAAAAATGGTCGTGTTATTTCAAATTTCAATGATTTTCGTCCAAAAAATGTAACCATGGTAACGGCCAATTTAAGTAAGCTACATGTCAAAAGAAAGGCCAGGTGATGACGAAAAAAATGAGCTATTGCAGAAGTGGATAAGCCTATTTATGGCGAAGTTATAGTGCAAAAACCGTTAACCATACCTGTCGTGACCTTGACCCTTGACCTTGGAGCAATGTTGACCAAAAACAATAGGGCACCTAGAAATCGGTTTGTCAATCAAGCCTGTAAGTTTCAAGTTGATTGATGCAAAAGTGTGGCCTGGAGAGTCGTGACAAACAAACAAACAAACAAACAAACAAACAGACAAAGAGACAAACAGACATACGCAACTGACGAACATGCTTGCGGAAATCGAAGATTTCCGGCAAGCAACAAACAGACATACGCAACTGAGCAATATGCTTGCCGAAATCTTTGATTCCGGCAAGCAACAAACATAAAACAACGTATACAAGGACGAGAGCATAAGAAAGGTCATTTTTGGAATAGCTTACATACTAAAGTCACTTTAATTTGACATTTTTTTGGATTGTCTTAATTTACATTGTTGGTTTATATTAAAGAGACACATTCATATACCTGGTATGTTAATTATACACATATAGTATTACACACATATACACATATAATCCTTAAGTATTAAAATATTATGATATCTGCCAATATTTCATCCTTATCCTAGAATCAATTATACTCCTGTACACAAGTGGTGAAAAGCTTCCACTAGGCGAAATAATTGGTGCAAAATACAAACATAGCGGGCACGCCACCTGGTCTTGTCTCTTTATTACATTACTGTAAGATTACTTAATGTGTGCTCCTTCTGAAAAGAATAATCCACTTCCTCGTAACTTAATCTGAGCTTAGTGTTTCATTTCTTATGGTTTCTTATGTACCTATGGGTTCGGAAAGTACATGAAGCCAAAAATCATTCGATGAATTTCGTCATATTTGTTAGAATTAAACGGACGAATACACCAAAATTACAGGGTATGGAGATGATGAACTCGAGGGCTCTCATAAATAAATCTGATTTCTTCCATAATCCATAGTTTCACATATAGTAATATTTACATGTCATATTTGCCAAATTTGGATAAAGATAATAATTTTATTATACTCACATAATTTTTAACAATTTATCAATGTTGTGTTTGTGGGAGATCATCATTTGTTCCTAATAGCGTTAACCATCCTTTCTAACGTTCTTTTGTTTGCTAATATGTCCACACACGAGCTCTAAAAGTTGAATTTAACTTCGTTACATCGGGAATTGTGGACTTGTGAACATTTCCTTAAACTTTTGGATGGATCAGTGCGATGTGAGCTAGAGACGATTTCGAACCAAAAACAGCCTCAGTTTCCAATGTATTCTGCTATTTTTTCTTCACAAAAATAAACATAAAAATAAATAATCCGCCAATTCATTTCTTTCTTACCCCGTGACTTAAATATGCACAAAAATCCTTAAAATACATTAAGAACCATAAGATATTTTTTGGATAATCTAATCGAAAGAGATGTATTTCTATGACTTCACTTTCAGCGAGTGAGATAATGGTGTCAGTGATGAAATGATGGAACAACGGATTGAGGAAATAGCAAAATCCTAATAATAGTACAAGAGGGTCATTTTTATATGTTCTGTCTAAATAAGGCTAAATCTTTATCCTCTAGTGAGAACCAGGGATCACTGAGCAAAAGTGATTCAGATTACCTGAAATCAGCCAGTGGTCCGCCATTCCTATTTTACAAACTACAACAGAATATTTTGTTTGCTCAACGCGTATTTTTTTTATTGATTTCACTGGGGTTTTTTAGGAACAATGGATCTTGGGCCAAGGAAAAACTGATTTGATTATTCAATTATTTGTTCATGGTTAGTCTGTTTAAGTTTAGTGTATGTTGATGCGGACCCAGGTATTGGCGAAGGTATGTCCCTCTAAAAGTGCTTTCTAAATTTGTAATGATAATTTGTTATGTATCATTTAATGTTGACAAATGTCAAAAACATGTAACCTAAGATGGTAGGTTGCATATATGCAGAGGTAGAAAGGTCACTGGTTGCAAAACGCCATTTACAAAGCTCCAAGTTTCTGATTTTCTGCCAGATGGTCTTGTTGAATTTGTTTTTATTATTTTGGCGGGCCCCATCCTATCATAACCACGTTTACGGGCTATTTTTATAAAAGCTCCAAGGGATTACCATTAGTTTATAATGGTCAGATAGGTGATTGAGCCCCTTTTAGATGATATAAATTTCTGTTGTAAACGTTGGGCTAAAATGGCTTGCTGTACAGCTGAGCGTCATGATCAGTGATTTACTTGGTATTACACATATTATAAGCAAACGTAATGATAGTAATAATGGCAATCAATGATAATAATAACACGTTTGAACAATAGATATGTACAACATGCATTCCAAATGCTCATGGCACATTCCACCTAGTTAGAGTAAATTAAAAGGGATTAAGCTCTCAGTTACTTTAAAACATGAATTAATTCAAAGATCACTGACCGGATACCTCATAGAATCGATCAACGTTTTCCTGCATTGCCGTAAAGTAAATAAACTGATTCTGTCTTCCTGAATTAGCCCTTTTATTCCTGACTTCATCTAGATCATATAGTATGTTAATTGACATACCATGCAAGATAATGGGTTTATTTTGAATAAATAGGTCCTCATATTAGCTGTTACAATTTCGACTCACAAATGTTGGTGTTTTCATTTGAAGCTTCTGTGACAGACGTGCTACAACATATTTATATCATGGAGTTTTTGAAATGCTTAAAATAATCCCCCCCCCCCCCCCGTCGTCGAAGGCGCAACCAGAGAATTACATAATAGACAGGCAAGCGTCCGGCCGTCTTTCCGTCCGTCCGATCGAATTGGCGTTGACCTGAAACGAATTTAAGGCACCGTCATTATACTCGAACCATTCATGCCAAACATAAAAAGGTTATATTAGTTTTGAAAACTAGGGACCTTGACACATTTCCAAGGTCACAGGGTCGATCTTGCTAAAATGATATTGGCCGAACAATCGGAAGGTATTTAGGGCACAGTCAAAACACTCAAGCCATTGCTGCGCCAAATAAAGGGGTTGGTCAAGTTTGAATATTGGAAAACTTCACACATTTTACAAGGTCACAGATGTGATCTAGCTTAAATTTTGTTTGCTATGTCTAAATATCTCGTAAAGAATTTGAAGTTCAAGCACCAAACTTGCCTCATTGATCCACCTCATGGAGAGCTTAGTCAAGTCTGAAAAAGTTGATACACTCATCAATCTCTCAAATTTCCAACAAGTGTTCAACAAAAAAGTGACTTCATTTAGTTCTCGAGGATGCTGAAGTACCTACCTTAGCCCCCACATCTCTATATCTTGGCTGACATTGATAAAAAGAAAATGTAAGTGCCTTAACCAACATCACGCACTTTTAAGTTTAATGTTTATACAATTAATGTAATAAAGTCTGAACATGATAATGAACAAGAACATAATAACTGTAATCATAATAACTGTAAACATAATAAAATAATCATTTCAAACAATAAATAACCTGTGCGTTATATACATGTTATAAACATGCATCTACTGTCTAAAAATTAATAATAGCAGTGAGAGACGGTCTATATACCACTGCCAACATTCTGGTTTCCTGGATGGAAATTATTACCACGATCCTGATCAAACATTGGTGTGAGCTACGTAGGCCTAAGGACAGGGATTACGTGTGAATTCATGGCTAGAAAAATAACTCTTTGATAATAACGTACTAACTCCTTGCTAAGGTATCATATGACTAATTAATGACCCAGAAACCCTGTGATAAATAACCATTCGTTTTCATATCATTTTTTGAGATTGCTTGCAATAGCGTATGTTTGTATGTTTGTTTGTGTATCTTTTTTAATCTGTTTATATCATTGCAAGTTGAACTTGGCTTGTTTCTTGAAAAAAAACCCACAGCGTCATGGTCAATACCTGTTGCCGCCTGCTCTTCTTGTGTGCTTACCTGCAAGTGTTGAGAAGTTCCACAGGTAGGTTCGGCAATAATTATAACTGCTTGATTCAAACATCATTTCGTTTAAATCTTACTTTTCCAAATCATTAAAAGCGCATATGGTTAGATGCCTAATATTGCTATATTTCAAATTAAAATATACGGTGGATCATTTTACTATTTTTATTGAATATTTTAATGCGGAGTTTCAACATGCTAAGATCATGAAAAAAGATTATTTCATGGACAAATTTACAATCAAAGATCAGCAAACTAAATAAATCGTTGCGCAGCAGATGTCGTGTTACTATTTAAATGTACATTTTTATGCGTATCTAGAAGACATTGTGCAATATGATCACCAAACTGTTAACCTCGGAATGCACTGAGAATTCAGAATTAGATTAAGCATTTTATAAATAATAATAAAGTTAAAATGTTATATACTCACAGGAGTTTAAACATGTTAAGATCATGGAAAAAGATTATTTCATGGACATTTACAATCAATGATAAGCGAACTAAATAAATCATTGCGCAGATGATGTCGTGTTTGACCACGAAATGACCCAGAAGACGTACATGCAGTCTAAAAGGATATGTAAGGAAAAATCCTTGACACTTCCTTACTTACGTGACCCAAGCAATTCTCATGACGTATACGAGACTTTACGAGCATACATGACAAAAGAAGGAATCAATAGTGCGTGGTTGGCTTACAGGAAAACCCGGTTTGGGAAATGGAAAGTTGGCAGTGACAACGAATTTAGTAAGTAAATATATTAATTTATTCACTTGAAATACCAATAACTTAACGGGAAGTACATTATATATTTTCGCTCCTGTTGTTTTTGGTATATCTCTCAAGGAAGCGAAAAGTATATATTTGTATTTCCCTTTATGTTTATAGCTTGCCTGAAAATTTCGAATTTCGATTTCGATTTGGTCAGTCCAATATGTCTGTATGAATGATTGTTACTTGCCGGAATCAAAGATATCGGAAAGAATGTTGGTCAGTACCGTTTGTTTTTTGCTTGCCGGAATCAAAGATTTCGGCAAGCATGTTGGTCAGTCCCGTACGTTTTTGTCTGTCTGTTTGTGTGTTTCTCACCGGAACCAAAGATTTAGGCAAGCATGTTAGTCAGTCCCGTATATTTGTCGGTCTGTCTGTATGTTTGCCCCTGCTCTACAGGCCACAATGTTAAAACGATCATTCTGAAACTTAAAGGATAATTGTATCATTTATAATCCTCGGTCCCTATTATTTTCGACCATGATCAGTCGAAGGTCAAGGTCAGGGTCACCAAAAAGCCTGAAAACGTTTTTTCTTCATATCTTTTTAAAAATTATGCGCAGCAACTCAAACTGTAGCTCATTCTTTTCGCGACAGGAAGGCGACTTGCACCACTGCAAAATTGTTCCATTCTGCTGTTACCATGAGTATGCATTTTGGGGTAAATGTCAAAAAATTTGATTTTTTTTCACTTTGCCATTTTAAAGCTAAAGAGGACTTGTTTTCTGCAGTAGGTAGTATTTAATCAGTTATTTATGATTAACTGAAGAATCTTGCAGAATCTCGCACCATTTCTCGTCAAACGAGATTTTCAAGATTTCATTAAATACAATCTACAGGTCACAATTTTACTTGTTTAGTCTTGAAACTTATATATCAAATGGCATTTACTAATATAGAAATGTTTTTTTTTTTTTCATTTTCCGAAAATGGCCACCAGTGGGCTTGATACCCAAAACACTGTAACATATTTTTTCTGCAATATCTAAAAAAATATTAAACTATGACAATTAAAATATTATCTTATCGTAAACTAGGATCATCTGAACAGGTTGCCTTGGGCTGCCGTTACCATTGTTAACTAATTTTGAGGTAAGATCTCGTCAAATCTCGCACGGTATGCGGTCAAACGTGAATTTACGAGATTTTACAGAAATTCCTTTATCTAAATCATGAGATGCTGGATATTTTATTTTTCTATTGTTGAAGAATCATTTGACTTGTTTTAAGTGATATAGGTGCATATCTCGTCATATCTTGCACCGTTTTCAACCGAACGAGAATATAGGACAGTTCAAACAAATGCTAATTATTTTGACAGTTTGTTATACTAAAGACCTATGGTTTTCACCTTATGATAGCGTCTGACACTCTCAGTCGTATTGAGTGATTAAATTGTAAGTTTCGTCAAATCTCGCATCCTCGGACCTTATTGTTTTTGGTCATGATCGGTCAGGGGTCAAGGTCAAGGTCATCAAAACTTTCCAACACTTTTTTCCACTATATTTGTTATTATAAGCCGCATATAACAATTAAACAATAGCTCATGTTTTTTTTTATACCAAGACCTTTCTTCTGGTGTCTAATTGCCGTAACCATAGTAACGCATTTTGGGGGTAAGTCATGATATTCGAAAATAAAAGAAATAATTTCTCTACATTTGTAAATTTTTACGCTAGAGAGGTCTAGTTTTTTTTTTGCATTAGGTAGCATTCTATGAGATCTACAATATTTTATTACAAGTCTCGCAATACCTCGCACAATATCTCGTCAAACGAGATTTTCCCGGGAATCTTTTAGTGATACACTAGATTCCTCAGTTTTTGACAAATCCCTTTGAAACTAGAACATCTATTGTCGTACACAGATATCTCGAAACTGATCTTTCATATTCGGAAAAATAGCTGCTAGTGGGCGCTGCACTTGAAACACTTAATATATCATTTTTTGCCATATCACTAAAATACAAATCTTACCTACAAAAACTATAACTCATTTTGCTCCTCTAAACCTTCCCCATAACTTTTGCTGGTCATGTATTATCTAAGATGTGTCACTTTGTCAGTATGTCTGTCTGTTGTCAATTGTCCTCAATTTCGCCTACTTACTGGTTCTTGCGTCTTACAATTAGCAATCTACAGGCCACAGTTTTGCAAAAAAAACCTTTTGAAAATGGTGCATCTTATGTCTTACATTAATATCTCGAAATGGATTTTTCATTTGTTGGGATAAGTCCGCTAGGGGACGCTGAAATAGGACCTCCCTTAGATATCATATTTTGGCAATATCTCCCAAACTATAAACCTCAATTATATAATCTATGATATATTTTGTTCCTCTGTGTCCTCTCCATAATCTGGTCAAGTCATCTGGTCTTAGTCTTGTGTCACTTTCTCAGTATGTCTGTTTGTTTGTCAGTTATCCATAATTTCGCCTGCTGGCTGTTACTTGCGTTTTACAAATAGCATTCTACAGGCCACAGTTTTGCAGGAATCCTTTGAAACTGAAATATCTTATGTCTTACACTAATATCTTAAAAGGTTTTACATTTTCGAGATGTGGCCGCTAGGGGGCGCTGCACTTGAACCTTCACAACAAATTATTTTTGGCCATATCTCCAAAACCATACACTTCAATCACATAAACTACAGCTTATATTCCTTACCTCTGTCATCTCCGTAACCTTGTTACGTCATCTGGTCTCAATCTTGTGTAATTTTGTCAGTATGTCTGTCAGTTGTCCTCCATTTCGCCTGCTTGCTGGTTCTTGCGTATTACAAATAGCATTCTACAGGCCACAGTTTTGCAGGAATCCTTTTGAAACTGAAACATCTAATGTCTTACACCAACATCTAAAAAGGGATTTACATCTTCGGGATATGGCCGCTAGGGGGCGCTGCACTTGGACCTTCACAACATATGATTTTTTTTGCCATATCTCCAAAACTGTACACTTCAATTACATAAACTACAGCTTATTTTCTTTGTCTCGGTCATATCCGTAACCTGGTTACGTCATCTGGTCTCAATCTTGTGTCCTTTTGTCAGAATGTCTTTCTGTTTGTCAGTTTTCCTCCATTTCGCCAGCTTGCTGGTTCTTGCGTATTACAAATAGCATTCTACAGGCCACAGTTTTGCAGGAATCCTTTTGATACTGAAACATCTTATGTCTTACACTAACATCTAAAAAAGGATTTACATTGTCAGTATGTCTGTCTGTTTGTCAGTGGATCTCAATTTCGCGTTCTTTCTTTTTCTTGCGCATGACATAGAGCATTCTGCTGGCCACATTTTCTCAGGAATCACTTTGTAACTTAAACATATAGTATATGGGAAGGATTTATTGAAGGCGTATGTGTATAATTTGAATAGGTCAAATTTCAAGGTCAAGGTTTTGAAAACATATCAAAATCTTATTTTCCTCATAACTTTATCAATATTGGTCCTATTTTTATAATTTTCTTTCTCTCTGTGTTCTTTGTGACCTAGTTTAGTCACCTGATTACCACTTTGTGCCACTTGTCAATATTACTGTCTGTTTGTTATTTGTCCTAAATTGAGCTTTCTTTTTGGTTCTTGCGTCTTATATATACATATAGCATTCTACAGGCTACAATTTAGCAGGGATAACTTTTAAACTTAAACATAACGTATTTAGGAACGATTTATGTTTATTATTTATAAAGGTCAAAGTTCAAGGTCATATTTCATCAAAACACGTGAAAATTATATTTCACTCATAGCTTTGTCAATATAAGTCTTATCTTCACAAACAATGGCTCATTTTCTTCCTCTTTTTCATTGCTCATTCATTTGACTATTTCAACGTCATTTCCAGAAAGCTCGGCCTCTGGTTGTCTAGTCTGTCTGTCTGTCCGTTTGTTTGTCTGTGCCCTCATTACAGGCCACAATTTTACAGCAATCGTTTTTAATTTAAACACAGTTGATAGACAGAAGTCCTAGCTTCATATTGTTTTTGGTCAATATAGGTCAAAGGTCAAGGTCAAAGCCATTAAACCTTCTCGGTTTTGCAGGTATCCTTTAAAACTGATACATCTTTTGTAGCATATTTATATCTGTAAAGAATTTTTTTCATTTTCGTAAAATAGCTGTTAGGAGGCGCTGCACTAGAAACACTACAATATATCATTTTCTGCCCAGAAACTATAAATCTTACTAACATAAAGTATAGCTCATTTCTTTCTCCACCTTCTCTATCAGTTTATCTAGTCATCTGTTATCTTAGATGTTTCACTTTGTCAGTATGTCTGTCTGTTTGTCATTTGTCCAGGATTTTGCGTGTTTGCTGTTTCTTGCACGGTCTAGTATGTTTTTTTAGCACCTTTATCAAATTACAGCACAGAGATAGTGTGTGCTGTAGTTTGTGTGTGCACAGTTTGGGGTACTTGTCTTAAACCTCTTCCATAAATTAAAGCGAATACGTATATCATCTCTCAAACCTAAACTCATAAAGCTTGGATATTGATGAAGTAAACATATTGAGCGAGTGTCATCCCCCGGAAATTACCAATACTTCCAGGTGGCCATATTGCCGAGAGTTCCAGAAATGGACTGCCAACGGAATGTGCGTCGCTAAGGTTACGGTACGACTCCGCGGAAGGTGAAGTGTGTAACACGACGGGGGAAGGATACATCTGTGAAATGAAAAGTAAATGTTAACAATACAATATTTGAACAAAATAAACTTTATGAAGTGTCCCAAATTGTTACATCTAAGTTAAAACATAATTTAATTTTTATACGCAACGTACGTTACATTTACCCTTTTTGTTTAAAGGAAAAGGCATTTTGGTTAGCACTTTAATATTTGTTTTGCAAATGTCTAAAAGCTTGGCTTTATTGCATACTTACAAACGCCCGGATACGCTGGTGTTTGTAATCACTTTGGTAAGCACTATAATATTTGTTTTGCAAATGTCTAAAAGCTGGGCTTTATTGCATACTAAGAAACACGCTGGTGTTTGTAAGCACTTTGATAAGCACTTTAATATTTGTTTTGCAAATGTCTAAAAGCTGGGCTTTATTGCATACTTACAAACGCCCGGATACGCTAGTGTTTATAAGCACTTTGGTAAGCACTATAATATTTGTTTTGCAAGTGTCTAAAAGCTGGGCTTTATTGCATACTAACCAATTCGCTAGTGTTTGTAAGCACTTTGATCAGCACTGTAATATTTGTTGGGCTTTATTGCATACTAAAAAATGCCAGGATACGCTAGTGTTTGTATTACATAGTGTTAAATGCTGTTTAAAAAAATTTAAAAGTTACCACAAAGGGCTGTTTTAGGAATATGTATGTTAGCAATATACCTTCCTGTGTCAGATTTTTCAAACTGCCGAAGCAAGGCGTCTGGATACAGCTGTATATCGACTGAGGACCGATGCTTCTACATCGGGTGTGACGCCGCTAGCTGGTTTGCTGCGAGAAACACGTGTGAATTCATGGGAGGGAAACTTGCTGAACCTGAAGACAAAGCCGTGATAGGAGGATTGGCTAAAGCCATTAAACATCGAGCCCAGAGACCGTGTCAGGACTACTGGATAGGGATCAGAAAAGCCGACTGGTATATTAATGATAACGAAGGTGAGATATTCTTATATGATGTTAGTGTTGAGGTAAATATGTAACTTATGGATGTAATGGACCGGAGGTTAAGGTTGTGCTGTTCTGCTTATAGGATTCAGACAACGAAGGTTGTGCTACTCTAATTTAGGCGCTTTTACCATAATTAGTGCTGCTCTACCTAAGAAACTTAGACCATGGTTAGTGCTGCTCTACCTAAGACAGTAAGACCATGGTTTGTACTGCTCTACCTAAGACAGTAAGACAATGGTTTGTGCTGCTCTACCTAAGACAGTAAGACCATGGTTTGTACTGCTCTACCTAAGACAGTAAGACAATGGTTTGTGCTGCTCTACCTAAGACAGTAAGACCATGGTTTGTACTGCTCTACCTAAGACAGTAAGACAATGGTTTGTACTGCTCTACCTAAGACAGTAAGACAATGGTTTGTGCTGCTCTGCCTAAGACAGTAAGACCATGGTTTGTACTGCTCTACCTAAGACAGTAAGACCATGGTTTGTGCTGCTCTACCTAAGACAGTAAGACCATGGTTTGTGCTGCTCTACCTAAGACAGTAAGACCATGGTTAGTGCTGCTCTACCTAAGGCAGTAAGACCATGGTTTGTGCTGCTCTGCCTAAGACAGTAAGACCATGGTTTGTACTGCTCTACTTAAGACAGTAAGACCATGGTTTGTGCTGCTCTGCCTAAGACAGTAAGACCATGGTTTGTGCTGCTCTGCCTAAGACAGTAAGACCATGGTTTGTGCTGCTCTGCCTAAGACAGTAAGACCATGGTTTGTACTGCTCTACCTGAGACACTTAGACAATGTTAAGTGCTGCTCTGCCTAAGACAGACCATGGTTAGTGCTGCTCGTGTAGTGTTAACCGATTTATTTTTAACAATTGTACATGTATTAGTACCAGACAGATCCTCCAGAGGGCGGGACCAAACGGTAAGCTACTGTAACAATTAAACATTCGCCAGAGCCTGACAGGAACAGTTAGTGCTGCTGTACACGAGTCACTTTGATCGGATGTTGCTCTGCTTTCGGCGCTTTGAAAAGTTGACTGATGTTGTTCTGCCTTAGCCGCTTTCACTTGATGGTGCTGCTCTAATTGGGGCGTAGAGGTGATTCATTACCAAGGTTAATTTAGTAAGGCAGTTCTAATTGAGAGCAAAGGATTTGTAGTTCATAAATCAGTTCTGAGGCTGTAAAACAATATTTCTGGTACTGAAATTATCTAAATGGTGACTCCTAGGCGGATGGTTTGTTGGTCTTTCTCTCTATTATTTTGAAAGGTTATGGGCCTTTGTTTCGGCGAAAGGAGGGGGGGGGGGGGTTGCGGGTTACAAGAGTTAAAGTACCGTGGTCCTCATTTATCAGGGGGATATAATACTTTTTTTTTATTTTGAAATTTTGATAGAATTCAATAAATCAGTTTATAGCATCATCTTATTTCCCTCAAAAACCTTTCAGTTATGCCCCTAATATTGAAAATAAAATATTTTGCACGTGTCAGTCGCCTCATTGCATTTTGGTCCGTTTTTAAATGTTATATTATATTTCTATAAATGCTGTAAGTTGACAAAAAATTCCATATATTGAAGTTAAATGATTTATAATATGTGGTGGGAATAAACAAAAGTATGATAATCTGGAGTAGGGATTTGTCGTTTTTGTTTTAAGGGTTGTTATACGGAGATTCATCAAACAAGGACCATAATCCAGCCTACTCCAAAGCATTTTGACCAGATGGTCATTATGTATGTACAGTCAATGTTAAATAGACTTAAATGTTCAAGTCGGAGATAACAAATATTTGGCCATATACAACGTACACAGCACTACCGCCACCTGTAGGACACTGTAAGTAGAATTGGTACTCCAAGCTAAACATAAGATTGGTTGAACACATTTTTCGGACAGTGCTCGGCTTAGTAGGACTTTTTTCTAGAAGTAGTGTGTCTGCCGTACAGAAAATAAGGCACCATACATAAATCAGAGACTACGGCACATCTGTGACAGTTACAAGGCAGTCTCGCTGTACTGAATAAGACGTACGTTGCTCTGGACGGAGCAAATGTATTGCTTCTCAGTTGTACCAAACTATTGCAGAGACGGCGCTAGAGCGGTAACAAAGTCATGCTTGTAGGTGGGAAGCTTTATTAGACAATTTGCTTAAGGTAAAACGCTTTTACTGCATCCTTGTTCTTGAGTTTTGTGTATTCCTTGTGCCTGTGCCGTGATCCTCTAGATCAGGCCTTTGGATCATCCATACCATAACCGTTACACCGCTCAGGCAATAACTAGGGTTTCTACGCCGCAGTTTTGCCTCTTCGGGTCCCCCTCATTCTGCACTGAGGTCGCCAGAACTGACACGCCAGCTAGCCAGCTAGGTCCGGCCCGCCCTCGCCAACCGTCAACCACCGAGGAATCCCCCAGGTGTTCCGGGAGCCTGAGCCTCGCAACCTGCCAGTAATGTCCGAGCGCTACCGGCCTGCCCCTGGACTATTCGCAGTCCCGTCATGAGCCTTGTCCCTTTCGACCAGGTACAGCTCTCGTTCGATCGGAGCCTTCTCGGGAGCCTTCTCGGGAGCCTTCTCTGGTGCTTTTGCCATCATGTCTTGAGCCTTGTCCCTGCTGGTCCTGACCGGACCCCCGGTTATTATGACGTCTTGGAGCCTTGTCCCTGATCCTTTCGGGATCCCCGTAACTTTTTCCACCAAACGGCTGGCTCTACAGGGCCAGGTTCCATACTGCCGGCAACAGGCTGGCCTACTCTTCTATCGAAAAACAGTATGGGGTCTTTTACGTGCCCGTCCCCTTCTGGACACGGGACCGCCATTTAACGTCCTCATCCGATGGACGGCCCGTGTTTGTCTTTTGCAGGCGGGCGCTGCGGTGCCCCGGAGCCTTTCTACCCTTCCCCCACTTTCTCTAGTGGGGTGATAATACTGGGTTTCCGTCTGCCACTGATCTTTTGCCAGTCGAGCCACATTTTGAGGTCTTTATAAAACTTCTCTTGCTTCACCTTTTCGACATAGCCTTTGCTCAACCTTAGTATGTGGTCGCTCACATACTCTATATCTGCCTTCTCGTGAAGCACAGATATCCGCGTGCGGGGCGGGAGTCTCAAGGCCGTCCTTAAGGCTCTGTTTTGAAGCCGTTGAAGTTTTTTAATGTGGTGCTCTTTGGCGGTGATCAGGGCTATGCAGCCGTATGTCATAACCGGTCTGATCCAGGCTTTATAAAGGTATATCAAACTTTGGGTAGACATGCCTCCTGATCCTGCTTTTAGCACTCTTAAGCAGTTGAGTCTCGCTTTGACCCTCTGTTCGATATCCTCTATATGAGCCTTTGGATCATCACGTGGCTGAACTTAATATATGCTTGTCCGGCTGAAATCAACAGATGAAAGGTTTCTGAAATGCAAAGGGAGTTGTTAGATCCCTTGAACCATTCTTTTAAATTTCAAAATATAACTAAACTGTATTAACTAACCAGGATATAATCAACGGTCGTTTAATTGAAAGAAAAGGAGAAAGCAAATCTTTTTAACGTTTGCGATAAATAAAAGAAAATATCTTCAGTATATTTGGATGCAGGTGGCACTTGAAGAATTAATTCCGTTATGTATACTCAATATTTAAACTGAACATGTTTATTAGAAAAAATTGCAGATGTGCACACAATGTGGCAAACGGGCCAGCCCGATCCCAATCTTGACTGTGTAGTTGCCGAGATCGCGGGCAACCACATTCACTGGATTTCAGCAAATTGTGATTCTAGACATTCGGTCATATGTATGAAAGGTCAGTAGACTTTAACTACTCTGTGGCCTATACATAAAGTATGGAGTTTCTGTGTATATCGGGTGTATTTAACCTAATAAGCTAATAACTTTGTGCCAGTAAATGTAAACGTTGTGTGTAGACAAATGTAGCCATTTGTACACTACATTGTAAACTACTTCTCCAAGCCCATACATTTATTATGATATATAAGAAAATTAAACTATTCGAAGGCCATCATTGATGCCCCAAAATACTGCTTTATAAGTTAAAGACATTGAAAAATATAAAACTATCACTTATTTTGTTTAATAATAATAAACATTATTTTTTGTTATTTTTATCATCAATATTAGCGATAATTTGAAATAGTAATGGAAAGGTTATAGTAAAAGTTTTTATCCACAGCAGTAATATAGTTGTTTTATGATTTTTATCAGATCTTTTGATCACAACCCCTCCAGGCCCGAGTGAACCGGAACAACCATTACTGACAGGTAAGACAGATAGCGTGACCCTAATTTTAGATTTATCTTCTTTTCAATATTTACATGGTCTTGAGTATATTCCAAAAAATTATATCCTCACTAGAATTAGAAATATCGCATGGTTGTTTGGTCAATTTTGTCGAATATGTGTGTAATGCCATGCTATGTCAATGAAGATACCAAAGTAAGCATTTATGCAACGTCATAAGATTATGGCGATTATGGTGATAAAATGACGTATAATGACAAAGCATCAATATTTCACTCTTGATTACATGAAATAGTACTTTCCTTCCTGATTTACTTAGTGATGTGATAAATGTATACATAAATTATTTTCCTAAGTGCGTGTGTTTTGTGTAATGCCGATTATGAAACAAACATGTGCACCGCAGATTTTAAATTTCTTGTACTCAAAACTTTGTTACACTTGGTAAATTATATCTTTATCTTACCTTACTCTTTCATATTAAACACTAGAAAAAGACTACATCTCAGAAAAAACGACACAATCACCAGCATCGGGTTCGTATACCTTAAGATTTTTGTTACACCTTTGACAACTTATTCTTGTATGCAAAAAGAATACGTAATTTTTACATAAAGTTATGATATGTGTCTTTAGTAAACCTTTCTTATAAAATTGAAGCGATTGGAAATGCATGTATCTTTACCACAATGTTACTGTTTTGTTCGCTCATCAGACGCGACACGTCCCACGGTCTCCGACGATAATGCTGGATGGAAAATATCACCAGACATCTTGCTCGTGCATTTTGCTGTCTCATCATTAACGTTTCTTGTCGTGGCGGTTTCCCTCTCCATACAAATCTGCCATTTGTGCCGTGGGGAAAAGAAAACTAAAAAGGCTGGCTCAACAACACCAGGAGATGAAGAACAAAAATTAATGAAACGTTAATGTTACCATCTGGCAACTGAAAACTGCAACTTTTTAATTATACAGAGGGTGTAGTGCCGTCTTATATTATCCATATAAAGACATCTTAACATATGAAGACATTTTAACACATGGTAAAGCTTCTATGAATACAAAATATTCCTCATGAATCGACCAGAAAACTGTATTATAGGAACGGGAGAGACAAACATATACGCAACCTGAATGGATCGGACTCGGCATGAGGAATTATCATACAAAGACAAGGCAGCGAGTATTGTTTCTAGCAAACTTATTTTAACCCTTATTTACAGAGGGTCATTCATTAATGTTTTATGTTTTATTTTACAAATTTGTCATTCTGCAGGGGCGGATCCAGGATTTAGGAAAAGGGGGGGGGGGGGTCCAACCCAGGAGGACAAATGAAAACCCTAAAAAAAAAGGTCCTCTATCTGAAAAAGGGGGGGGGGGGTCCAGGCGGCAACATTTTGTCTGAAGCCCTTAAATAAGTTGTTTCTAATTAAAAAGGGGGGGGGGGGGTCCGGACCCCCTGGACCCCCCCCCCCCCTGGATCCGCTTCTGTTCTGGTGAGTGCATTTTAGCACATGGAATGTTATGGTAAGCTCTATGTGTTCATGTCAGTAGCACACCTTTCTTATCACTTTTATTTTGAGCAAAAACTTTATATTTTGCTAGTATGTTTACACGATTTTATATTGTAGAATCTGTGCTAAAAGTGGCAAGTATGATATTGGACAATTGTCGTAATTGGCCACCATATATAGGTGTGTTTAATGAATGAAAATATAAAGATTATTACTTACACTTGGAAATTTTGTCAAGCCTGTAGTGTTCAAGTTATAACATATTTATCTAGAATTTCCGGGAAAGAGGATGACAACTCAGGTATAAGGCTCATATATTGAAGATACGGTTTTAAATACATGTACAGGGTATATTCATCAGTGTGTAGAAGGGAGTGCTGCCTTTGGATCATGTATGTTTAAATCGTAATTACGGCAGCTCATGCAGCGGCATCAGCTTATCTTCCCGAGTTATCCAGGGTTATCTTAAAAACCCGGATGCTTTTAGCACACCAGAATCTGATTCACAGATGCCATGTTAGATCTGGGACACGATACACTATGTACAGCTTATCTCAATTTTGGAATAATATATACAGGAACTGCCATGTTAGATCTGGGTCACGATACATTATGTAAAATTTATCTCAATTTTGGAAATATATACAGGAACTGCCATGTTAGATCTAGATCACGATACACTATGTACAACTTATCTCAATTTTGGAACAATATATACAGGAACTGCCTTGTTAGATCTGGGTCACGATACATTATGTAAAATTTGTCTCAGTTTTGGAAAAAATATATACAGGAACTGCCATGTTAGATCTTGATCACGATACACTATGTACAACTTATCTCAATTTTGGAACAATATATACAGGAACTGCCATGTATAAGATCTGGGTCACGATACACTATGTAAAATTTATCTCAATTTTGGAAAAATATATACAGGAACTACCATGTTAGATCTGGGTCACGATACACTATGTAAAATTTATCTCAATTTTGGAACAATATATACAGGAAGTGCCATGATAGATCTGGGTCACGATACACTATGTAAAATTTATCTCAATTTTGGAACAATATATACAGGAAGTGCCATGATAGATCTGGATCACGATACACTTTGTAAAACATCTATCAAATTCGGAACAATTCATACATAGGAGCTGTCATTTAAGATTTGTGTCTAATCAAAGATTTGTAATAATGCATACATACTAGAAGACATGTAACATCTGTGTCACAATACATTGTGTAAACCTAATATCAGATTTAAAATAATGCATACATAGGATCTGTCATGTACTATGTAAGATATGTGTCTAATCTCAGATTTGTAATAATGCATACATACAAGCTTTCATGTAAGATCTGTGTCTAATCTGAGATTTGTAATAATGCAAACCTACGAGCTGACATGTAAGATCTGTGTCACGTTCCATAAAACTAATCTGAGATTTAGAATAATGCGTACATACGAGCTGACATGTAAGATCTGTGTCACGATGCACTGTGTAAACTAATCTGAGATTTAGAATAATGCATACATAGGAGCCGTCATGTAAGATATTTATCTTATCTCGGATTTGTATTTATTCATACATGCAAGCTGTCATGTAAGGTCTGTGTCTAATCTGAGATCTGTAATGATGCATAGATACGAACTGACATGTAAGATCTGTGTCACGATACACTGTGTAAAACTAATCTGAGATATGTAATTATGAAAACCTACGAGCTGATATGTAAGATCTGTGTCACGATACACTGTGTAAAACTAATCTGAGATATGTAATTATGAAAACCTACGAGCTGATATGTAAGATCTGTGTCACGATACACTGTGTAAAACTAATCTCAGATTTAGAATAATGCATACATACGAGCTGTCATATAAGATCTGCGTCACGATACACTGTAAGAAACTAATCTCAGATTCGGCCTGAAAACTATTTTTAGATTTGGAATAATGCATACAAACGAGATATCTTCTGTATTAAAGCACTATGTATGCGGTCATTTCTACGTTGGATATAAGATGTTTTACTTTGTATATATATATATATATATATATATATATATATATATATATATATATAAGCTGATTTAATTTAGGCTTTTGAACATATATAACAATTAAATTTTCTCTCAAGCTAGAATCAGGCTTCTACGTATACATAATTCTAATAATGTTAAAAAGATTCCTTAATTCCTTGGTACTATTATTTTGTAATGTTGCCTGTTGATTGTTAAGCTTATTTTTATCTATAATTTTTTTGTAATGGCGTTTACTTATTTTTTAATATGCATTCAGGTTTTTCATAAATATTCTTACAACTGATGATTCATTGCCCGTTCAATTCTTACCACGTTATTCAATATAATGGCAACAGCTTTTTATTATTCAGGTACTAGCTGTAGGTGGGTTTCAGTCTTAAGTGAGATTCTTATGTAAATTTGTAAAATTTGAATAAATATTTCTGATGCAAGATTCTTTCGTTCATCGGAGAGTCTGATGTAAATTTAATGTTGTCTACTTGTTTATTGTATGTTTTACGATATAGGTTAGTGAGAAGGTTTTGCCATTTGGCATAACGTTGTCATTTTATTGCATATTTGTCAGCACACCATTAGAGGTCGAGTGATTTTGAGCAAATGGGTTTTCTCAATCTGTTTCAGGTTTATTCCGCATGTGATAAATAATCTTATACCAAACAGCCATATCCTAAGTATTTAACTTGAACATGTCGGTGAGCATGCCTACGAGTTTAGCCATAGGACAAACCTAGGACAAGTGCTGACTTCTGACTGCAAATTACTTAACTAATTCCCAGAGTGTCATTTTACAAACTGGTACAGTGAAGCCCGGGATGGGTTAAGGTACACTGGGCACCGATCACCTGCACTGAGGCTATCTCCAATGACGTCAGCAGCTATAGGGGTCTCTTGCAGAACTCCATCGCCATATTCGCCTGGGTAATTTGAGGCATCAGGTAATTCTATGTTTCGCCCTTTGGGCCCTTATTGGCCCAATGTTATAAGCTATATTAAGCTGTGCATTTTTGTACTTTGTATTGTTTTTCACCACAAGGTCATGGTAGTACCCTTATAGTTGTCATAGTGGATTCGCAAGCAAAGCAATCAGGGGCAGTTTGGAACCACCATATTAAAATGCCTAAATAGCTAACTACTAGAAGCTACAAGGATGATGCCATGCAACGCTTATATAATTACAATATTATAATATAACGTGAGAAGCATCATTGTGAGGTAGGGGTATGCAGCCGGGGCTTATAAAAGAAAGCAATAACTGCAAAATGGAATGCATACGCACTGCCGTGTGCCCTTCTTGTCGATTTTCTTTTAAGTTACCTAAAAAAAGGACAGAGAGTCAAAAACTGCGGGTCGTGGTGGTGACTAATCTTCCTAGGCACAAGTTGGCTAATTTTTTTTAAAGCTAGGATATATAAAATATAACATAAAATAAACAAGAGGGTTTACCTAATGCTTGGCGTGTTGATATGCAAATGAAGGGAAATCACCAACCCTTGTGCCGTTCTGATCTGCTACTATTAGTGATTCACCAAGTTCACCAGATAGATTGTCAGTATATATGAACAAGCACAAAACTCGTCACATCTAACCATCTGTGCTACTGTGTTACTAAGAATGGACATATGGTGTGTCTCATTAGGACGCTCATCCATCAATTGCGATAATTGTATCCATAGAAAAGGTTTGGCGGATACTATACGTTCACGCGGGTTCCGGCGTCGTCTACAAGAAATCTTTGGAGACATTTGGACCAATCTTTTTGAAACCCAGCCTAATTATTAAGTCACATGTGAACTCTTGCCTGACAAACATAGGTGGAGCCACCTACAACATTTTGGCGTAGTGTCTGTCTGTGCATGATGTTTTATTCATAATAATACATATCTAGGGAGTGTTTCAATATACGGAGCTGAAATTGTCTACGAAGAACTCCTTAGAGGCTCTTGGACCAATCTGATGAAATCCATCATTATTATTGGGTTGCATTGGAACTCGTGCTTAACACAGATTGATGGCCACACCTACAAACCTTTTCGCTCAGTGTCCATCTGTCTGTCTTAGAAAAACTAGAACGCATATCAGCAGTGGTTTAGTGTATTGGGATGAAATTGTGCCTGTCCACAGGCCATGGATAACTTCAGATCTTATTTCAAGAATGGTGGCGCAATCAGGTGATGTCGATCCGTGCATTTGCTTTCGGTGAAAATCCCTCATAGTTATGGAGTGGTTTAATGTAACGGCCTGAACTTCGTCATGCCCATCCATCTTGGATAGCTTTCTCGTACACAAGGCAGGTGGCGCCATCTTTATTTACGTATTCGAAGAATACATCAATTCATTTATCTCGGGAGTAATTTGACGTATCAGCAAGAGAGTCTGCACGTTTATCCATCTTGGATAGCTATGTCGTAGACAAGACTGGTGGCGGCACCTACCATCACGTTTCTTAGAACAAATTGATACCCTTTTCTCAAGAGTGCTTTGGCATATCGGCATGAAATTTTGCATGTTCATCCATCTTAGGGATTCATCATACTGTTGGCGCCACCTACTCCTAGATTACATTCAAGCTTTTTATCTCAGGAAGGTTAATTTATCATCCTGTATCTCAGCATATCTGTAGATATTGTATTGCTATATTTTTGTTTGGAAATCACATATATCTGAGCTATGGTTTGGCTTATCGGCCTGATATATAAGTATATTTTGTGTAGCTTTCGCGTATACAAGATGTGTGTCGCCACCTACAATCACACATGCGTACAATATATCTGCGCTTTTAGCTCAGGAGTGGTTAGATGTATCCTCCTAAAAATTTGCATGTCCATATATCTTGGAAAAGTTTATCATGTATACAAGACCGGTGGCGCCATCTAGAATATATTTTATCTGGCGTCAAATTGCAGACCTATTAAGTGCTTTTGGTAAAAATCAGACATATCTCAGGAATCGTTCAATGTAATGGCGTGAAATGTTGCATGTCCATCCATCATGGATAACTTTCTCATACACATGACAGGTAACGCCACCTACAACCCTGTATTTGTAAAAAAACATTTTTGCATTTATCTCAGTAGTGGTTTGCGGTATCAGCCATGTCCGATGGTGCTACAACCTACGATATTTCTCGTCTATCCGTGTGTCTTGGGTAACAGTCACTCCTGTATCATGGGCACCCTTATATCAGAATCACTCCTGTATCATGGGCACCTCTGAATTACAGTCACTTTTGTATCACGGACACCTCTATATTACAGCGACGACCATATCGTGAGCACCTCTATATTACAGTCATACATATCATGTACACCTCTTATATTTCAGTCACAACTGTATCATGTACACCTCTGTATTACAGTCACTTTTGTATCACGGACACATCTATGTTACTATGCCCCTCCTATATCGCGGGCACCTCCATATTACAACCACTCCTGTATCACGGGCAGCATCCTATTACAGTCACTCCTGTATCATGTGCACCTCTAACTTGCAGTCTCTCCTGTCCATGGATATCTCTATGTGATGTTACGTCTTTGGAATCTGGAAACCCCTTTGTCGTTTTCCTTGTGTTATTCAAGTTAGTATATTAGTATAATTCATTGATACCAGATGGCAGAAGCAAGTTAGGGGTACAGACCCTTACTCCGCTCTAGTCTATGATATGATCAATAGGGGGTGGTGCAACGAGATCAGCCTCAATATGACAGGATATTCATATAACAACAGTTTGTTTTGAAGGTTCTTGATAGGGAGTTTCCTATGGAGTTTTCAATATGAATTCTTTCCTCGAGGAGTGGCTGAAAGTGCATCTTGACGCAGGCAACCATCTTGATGCACCCCTTTGTCTAGAATGCTAGATCAACTAGATCACAGCATAAAGAGGGCAGCATCCACAGTATATTTAAAGCAGTGTATTAAAACTATTCTTTTACACCATTTGTCCGTGATTTATTAAGGAGCTTGGATTACATTTGGTGTCACAAGTGGGATCACGGATGTAAATTATAACCAAGCAGTTTCATTATGTGAGCAGAAGACCAGTTAATGTGAGGTACCAAGTGTGTTGCGTATTCCACGAGGAGTCTATATTCGCTTTGCTGTTCTGGCTTACATGTTACCCAGCCATGTCAACAGAGGAAAAGATCGCGTCCTTACAGGCAAAACTAGACGAGTTCCTGAAGCAAGCCATTCTTCCTCCGCAGCTGTAGGAAACTATTACTGTGAAGTTGCCCCCAGAAAAAAAAAACTGCGGCAGTCCCTTGGCCAACCTGAAGAACCGAGGAACTGGATAAGGGACTGTAAAGGGATTGTGTATACACTAGATGACTCTGAACAAGCTGACTTTGTCATAAGACATCTGGATGGGGCTGCAAGGGAGGAGATTAGCTTCCAACCTCCATCCATTAAGGGAGTTGTCTCAAAGATATTTGAGGTCTTATATATCCTTTTTTGGAAAAACATGATGCAGCTCAATAAAATATATAATATATATATATATATATATATATATATATATATATATATACGATCGAGTGCAATAAGACAAAGAAAGCATATCTACATATCGCCGATCACTGGCTAGTTTAGTCGCCAGATTAGGACAGGTTAAATCAGGAATTAATGATATTAGAATTCCTGTTCAAGGTTTCTGTCAGAATTTTAAGGACAAAAACTTGCGTAGGTATTTTAAGCAGGTACATCGTACCAACCCTGATATCCAATTCATGGAGGTCCGCCAGTTAGCATTGCAGTGGTTGGAGAATTAGGAGCCAGCCAGTGTCAGGCCGCTGAGGCACTCCTCAGTCAGCCAGGTCCTATTGACGCTTTGCTTGAAAGGTTGATAGATTCAACTTCAAGAGGAAATCCCCCCAAAAAAACTAGTTGAGAAAAAGCGAGCCACCAAATGACTGTTTCTAATTCCTCACCAGCGCAATATTATTATTGCAAACGCCTTGGGCATTACCAGGCAGGATGCCCAGATAATCCCATGAGACGTTGACTCAGACGCAAAGCAAGCCCAAAAACTCCAATGATGCCTCAAATACGGGAAACATGTAACCCCTCCTATTGGGAGCCTGACTTTAGGGGAGGAAAAAGGCTCATCGGATAACATTGTAGGTGATTTACCTGAAACAGAATGTTATATTCATGGTAAAGTGGCTAGATGTATCCGAAAGGGAGGTATGTGGTGCAGGTTATAAATGCTCGGCTGACAGACACATGGCTGAGACCTGGCAGTCCATTGGGCACTTTAGAATCTCTAAATGTTTTTTCCGTCAGGGGAATGTACTTTTTGAGACCAGTATTGACCAGTCAATGAGGTGCGTGTCTCACTGGTACCACCGATGGCGATCCCTGTACCAATCAATGGGAATTTGGTGCCTGAACCAGAGTTATTGTCAAGGCCACTTGTATTATCAGGAACTGTAGCCTGGATTGATGAGCTTGTTTGTGCAACAAAGTTAGATGGTGAGGAACGTACCGCCCTACGTCAGCTGCTGTTAAAACACCGGTCTGTTTTTCCAGAATCTAATGAGATTTCGGGCACACTTCCTTGGTCGAACTTCACATCATTTGCACAGACGATATACCAATGCAACAGACATACCGTCTTATTTCACCAATTGAATTTGGAGAAGTAAAGCAACATCTCGCTGAATTACTACATAAGGGTGTTATTCAGGACAGACATTTACCATATGCCAGTCCTATGGTACTTGTTCGGAAAAAAATCGGGTAAACTAAGGATGTGCATAGACCATAGAACCGTTAACTCCAAAACCATACGTGATGCCCATCCACTACCGCGTATCGATGATTCACTTGACACCCTTTCTGGAGCAACGTCCTTTTCAACGCTTAATCTCCGAAGTGCTTCATTCAAGTAAATGTAAACTGGCCCACTCCATGAAATATTTATGACTTAATTGTTGCTTCTGACAGAGAAATCAAACGTTCCCGCGTTGTATCGCACTTAGTATCGGTACCGCCATCTTGCGGCAACTCATAAAACTAATTTTCTACTTTCGACCCTCTTATTTCATAGACTGGTAATCTTGGCCGGTTCCCGGGAGGTCAGCGCCACAAATAAACGACTCGTTGAACAAAGGTCTTTTTTCAGTAACGTCAGCAGTGGTCTTTCCCAGATCTTTTTTTTCAAAACCAACATGGTACATTTAGTCATCGCCTATTCCGGGCTACCAATTAGCTACCAATTCCCCGGCTGAGGAAACTCACGAAGTCAAGCTCCTACTTAAACAGTGGAAACGATTATGTAAGGAAAATGGCATCCTCCAGAGGCAAATGACTGATCCTATAGATGGGACATGGTATAAGCAGATCATCATCCCAGAAGCTATGCGCCTGTTGATACTGAAAGAACTACATGATTTGTTGGGGCATCAGATGGTGGATCGAACAGAATATTTGACACGGAAGCGGTCCTATTGGCCGAAGATGCATGACACCATTGTTGACTGGATTCAGAAATGCAACCTTGGGGAAGATGCCATACATTAAAATCAGGCCACATCTTGGTACATTGGTGCATTAAAACTGTTCTTTTACACCATTTGTCTGTGATTTTTTAAGGAGCCCGGATTACACCTATATCACACTCACTCCTGTATCAAGGGTACCACTATATTACAGCCATTCCTGTATCACAGATACCTCAATATAATAGTCACTCCTGTATCACGAACAACACTATATTACAGGCCCTCTCCTGTAAACCATCTAGTTCACCTGTACCTATCTTTTTAAACTACACAGTGAATACATACTTTCCAGCTCTTTGAAAACCGGACTCTGCTAAGAATTTGATGAACTGCATATTTTCCTTCAAATTTGATACACATATTGTTTCAACCAGTTTCTGGAAAGAGTTTCGTAACTGTTTACCTTGGCATTCATCTTTAAGGTCAAATTTGCGGAAATGTAGTTTGTTTTTCCTCATTTTTCGGGATGGGGCCCAAGGGTACATTCCTGCATGATTATGCTGAGGAGTAAATCAGAGAAATAACATTGACTGTGATAAATTATGCACAGAGTGTTTTTTTTTCATGGAATTATGCACAACAGGTATATTTAGAGAGGTCTTATGTTGAGAACTCACTGGAGCGATTATGGGACCTATGCGATCAGTCTTCATCAATGTTTATTGTGATAAATGACGGACTTCTGCTTAGTATAACCCGTATGTTCCTTGAATAAATGTCAGTTTTCTGTCATTTTACATCTACACACTTCAAACACGTATTAATTATTACCCTTGTTTTATAATATTCAGTAGATGCCAAAACTTTTCTGTCATTGGTGTTGTATTTCTTGTATTATCGCCCATGTCTAAAGCGTCCCAGTGATGGCTTAAGCGTCTTAAGCAACGGAGGTTTCACATACGCAGGCACACTGCTTGATGTTTATATTTAACTGTTTTGAACCGAGTGGCAAAATAAGATTGTTCCGATAATTATCTTGAATTTTCAAGACTAAAATAAGGTAATGCTTACTTAACTGACAAAAGAACTAGGTCTCCGAAAACCAAAGAGTCGTTCTGAAGTGATGCCGCAGAGAGGATTTCCACGATGTATAAATTAACAGCGGCTTCTCTCTGTGCCAATGGTTACGAAGTTTTATGACTCGGTAAGCAACATTCGACACGGCGGTTGCTGGAGTTGGAACTCCAATCTCTATAAACTTCTTGGTATTCCCAATCACTTATGGAAAAACCGTTAATCGCAGTTTGGTATTCAGATGATAAATTCCTTGTGTGAATGTTAGGCTACATATGTCATATTAATCGATTGAGCGTCAAGACCCATGGGTCACATTTTTTTTATTTATCCAGCTAATAATGTTTATTATGTTGTAAGATTTGGCATTATAGGCTGTTTATTCTTATATTTTCATATCACATTAAATGAGTTCAATGGGCTTCTCTCTCTTATTTTCAGCTGTTCTCAATAATATGAATATTTTAATTATTATTATAACTTTACTGATTTTGTGAATTTAATCTTTCGTATACATTCAAACTTTTGCGTTACCTTGTGACATATCACACATAACAAGTCTTTGTTCCTTGATGCCCGGGTACTTATTGCATAATCTACTAGCCATGGGCACTCGGCCCCTTATTGTACAGGCCAGGTCTAAATCTGTTTATCTGATTAGGATAAAGGTGTTGATCTCATCAGGGTGACCTCCAAAGGGGGATCCCTTGATGTTTAGTCAGCTAGGAGCACACACAGATAGATGATTTAACGATAACGTATAATTACACTGTATGTAGACCTTGTATGATCAACAAACTCTCCGTTCATTTCATTTACAGATGGTGGAGTTCACCCTACCCGTCTGACCAGTTGAATGAACTGGGGATGTTATTGGTTATATTCCAATGAGAGAGAGAGAGAGAGAGAGAGAGAGAGAGAGAGAACAAAAGCCAGGGTATAATTATGTGCGGGACGGATTCCTTTTGGCCATTCTGCACTGAGGACACTTTTTATGTATTGAAATTTTTATATAATTTGGATGCTACTGAAAAATAAAAATGGCTACATAAACTGCCGATTTCAATTGTTGTGGCTGTGAGCCAAAGATGCCACGATTTTGCTTGAACGAAACGCGAGTGGGGGAATTACGCAGATTAGTAAAGTAACATGTTTTCAGTGTTTTTAAGTCCCATCAACTTTGGTGGGGTCGTGGTAACACATTAGGGGAGTTCAAGGGACGTAGATAACCGTAGTTTGTCTTTCGCAAAAAGTCTTCAAAACTGGATGATACAAAATAAGCTTTAACGAAATTATTATGAAACAGGATCACGTTCGTGGCCGAGTCGGTGTGAATCGTGAAGATCAGGACGGGTCATGGAAGGTCGGAAGAGGACCACGACTGTTTTGAGACTTTTCAAATGAGTCATGGAGCAGCTATGATTTTTTATAAATCATAGTTCCGCCGCAAGTCCGTCGTGATTAATTGGTCCGAATTAGTATCAATCTTGGGTTACCTGGGCGGTCATAAGTCATTTCCGTACATTTTGCCTGACTTCTCAGCGGTTAAACTGCAACGTTGACACAATTTGTCACAGTTTGTCGCGATAACCCGCATGGTAAGTCAATCTTGATTAATCGTACTACTACTAGGATCGTCGTTTAACGCAGAGAGTCATGGCTAGAAGTATGTTTATTTCTTTTACGTACACTCACGACTTTGTGGCTACGATTTAAAAGTCGGTATTTAATAGACCGTGACACGTGCGAACTAACCTAAAGCATTTACTAAGTTGTAAAGCATCTAAGTCGCTCAAAGATAATATGATATGTCTTCGTATCTGTTGTTTATTTTATCGATATATTATACTTTCTTGTTATGCGCATCGAGCAGATTCTTGTAATCAGGAAATGTGCGCTTTAAAATAAATTATTATTATTATTATTATTATTACATGGTCCTGAGAGGACCGTCCATAATTACAATCAATCAGCTTCTAGGTTATGGAGAACTTGGCCTTAGTCGCTATGGGTCATCTGGTAAATAGGGCATCATGGCCTCATACCATGTGACATCGTGAAGCTTCTCCCCCGACAGCTTTGTGGCTAAGATAAGTCGGGATAGATCGTGGTCGAGGTCGTAAATACGAGGAACCTTTTAAAGAACATATGCAGCTTAATGGTTGGTTACTCCCCTTTATATTTATATAACGTGTTGTTTGTCATTGTACATAAATTACTGGTTGATACGCAGTTCGATCCCTTGTCAATCAAAGTCACTTTCTCTACAATGTCGTTTCTTGTCATGGCTGTGATTCTGGTATGTGTACAACTGTAAATCAGTTCACATTGGATCCTTGTGTATTTAAATCCACACGATGCTGGTCCTCTACACTTTCCTACTATGTTCGTCGCAAAGAGTCAATAGACACACCTCAAGCAAGACAAATGATCGAGACTTAAACAGACTTTAACTGAGTTATATCTGAGGAATGGTTATGAGTACGGTCTTCACGTATGTCACGTTCAGAGGCCATTTTATTTGGTGCAGCAATGTAATTTTTCTTACTTAGACGATGACCAGATATTACCTAATTCACAACAGATAATACACACAACACCAGAATTATATTTTATACTTACTATATATAATCCACTGCTGTGATTAAAATGCCACACTAAAGAAGATTTGTTGAAAAATACACTCTAGTAACCATACGTTTAAAGCCTACAAGGCATGAGAGAAAGTAACTCATAAGAAGTCAGAAATTCATAATAAGTTTATTATGACATGATGTCAACGTTTGGTATTTTGAAATGCATACAAATACCCAGAAAAAAACGTTATTTGTATCATTTTTATTGTATTTCAGCATAAGATATATTTAAACTCATTCCAATCTTGTTTCTCCCTTTCCTTTTGTTTTCATTTAGTTTATGTTTCCTTTTATTTTAGTTTTGCTTTCTTCACACCAAGCCTGCATCACGCACACACACAAAACGGGCTAAGCATTTCTCATTGTGCTGTCACATCCGTATATCATCATTGTCAAGAAATTACTCCTTGGCCTGAAGACCATTACTAGGACTTTCTATGAAAATCCCCCCATTACAATTTGAAATCCAGTTAGCCCCTTAATCATGACACCAAAATCCCCCTAAATGTATAACAGTAAACAAACTGCTCACATGCCTGTGCCTAAAGGTTGGATGTCCTTACTCTAAAGAAATACATTTAAGGTCCATTTGTTCACATTCTCATAAATAAGTTTTTTTAAAGTACAGCACTAGAAACTTCCATTTCACGAACAATCCAAAGAACACAACAATACATAATACACATGCGCCCCAAAAAAACAATACAAGACACGCGCTCATAGAGCGCAAACAGCCAAGAAAATTCCAATTTAGCACGAGCGCTGTGTCTTTACACGCCAGGTTCAAGTACGGATTACACCGAGCGCTGTGTCTCTATACGCCATAGCAATTGACACCCAGGGCCTGAGCCTAACACGAAACAGAATGTCAACAGCGCACAATAAAAGAGACACCTGTAACATTATATATTTGATATATCACAACTCCAAACAGGTCTCAAGGAATACCAAAATCAACTGAACTTACAATACGATGGACTGATTCATTCTAATACTTTATTGCAGTGAATAATGAGCCATTAAAAAGAAAACCTGGAACGAATCATCCATTATAGAGAAATCTAATTTTTGTCGTTTTCCAACCACAGTCAGACTACGCAAACAAAACGTAAAACTAAGCCTCCTATCTTGCCTTACCCTCCAAATTTATACTGAATAATTTGACCCAAGGAAAAGAATTATAAGGTATTATGTGTAACATTAAGTTATTTACAAATATGTATGTCAGAACGGATGCACAGTTTACGCGTTTCTGGAGACATTTCGGAGAGCGGGACACCTTTGAAGCTTCATGGTGTCAGCATTTTAATGGGCTCAGAGAGAGCAACAATTTTTATGAGATGTACAATAAGGATCATCAAATTAGCATGGTTTTAACACGTCCTCTGCCGGCCGTTCCTGACCGATGGCCAGAGAAACTGTGTATTTAATTATGACGGGAATAATAGGGGAAAACAGGAGGGCAAAGCTTATTTTGTCTGATCACTGAAAACCCATGAGAAGTTTGAACTCATCATCCTAAGTATAAATTTTAACTCATCATCCATCACTTTTTCTCCTCACATAGACTTCTACAAACGATTTGTGACGTGATACATTAACCGCCAAATTTAACCTTCCTGTTTGTATCAAGGCAGATAAATGTGATAATATGAGATTCTAAAGGCTATATTTAAATACACATGTTCAGTTCTGCGCGAAATCAGAATATTTAATATTATTTAAATGATATATATATATTTCACGAATTAAAAAGTTCCCCAGTATCTTATTCTTTGAGCCCGTTTAAGACGTTGAATTAAAATGTTTTTATCGTTTTAGCCATTATTTATTGATTTTATATAATTTGTTTATGTCAATCCAGTATCCAAATAACACACCCCAATATTGCCGTGTAATTATCCTGAAACAACAGATACTGTTTTTTTCTTATTTTGTGTTTAGTTTAGATTCTGACATTTTTCAAAATAAGAAAGTAGAAGTGTGTTTAAGAAACACATCTGTACTCTGTAGAAAGGAAATAGTTTTTTTTCACTACTTCACGAATGAACAACAGTTGGTCTGATGAAAGATAACTATCGAAAGGCGTTTATGGAGAAAGCATAACACTCAACACAATGCACATCTCAGTTAGGTATACAATTTTATAGAAAATCAAAACATATCCAGTGAGCTCTTTTTTATTGATATGGCGCAACATGATAATGAACACAGGGATCAGTGTAAGAAAAGTCTTGCCTGATAAATAATATGTATAAATAACATGATTAAATATTAAATAATAATGATTAACATCATACCAAATTTTAAAATATACAGATAAAGATAAAACAGGCTAATTCCCGTTATAACAGGTCAAGATTCTTGTGTTTTCGGTTAAAATAAAATATGGTTAAAAGTATCGGCGTGACAATGAGCAGAGTATAAAAAGTATAGTTGACTAGCGAATTTAATTTGATTCTTTTCCTAAAGACTGTTACAATAGAATTACATGACTGTACACAACTAGATGACTGGAAGATTCTTATAAATAAGGGTGTATGTAAATGCTTTACATTTATTCATATATTTTACACAAAAGAAAGATTTTCATGATTTGTAGGAACTGTGCGGGTATTTATAATATAAAGAACATTCATTACAGCATTCCATGTATGTTAATGAATGCCTGAGAAACTCATCTTACCCTACAATCTAACGCGATGCATTTGTCCCTTATAGGGCTCCTGCTCCCAAAAAAAACAGTATACTTTAAATAGGTAAAGTAATTAGTCCTATGTATAACATAACAATAATAATACAAAGATAGTTTTACAGCACCGTCTGTTAAATTAATCTGTAACAGCACCGTCTGTAAAAATACATCTGTAATCACATTACTGCAACCTAGCTAAACTGATTTACCTTTGAAGCATGCCAAGCTATACAACATATAATTAATTAATTACATGTCAATATATAAAAATACATAAAGCTCTGACTAATATGTATAAATAATATATATATATTTATATATATATATATATATATATATATATATATATATATATATATGTCAGAGACGAGATTGAAATCCAGGCGGATTTTAAATTTGCCTAGAAGAGATTGCAATTGTGATCTTGGCTAGACAGATTTTAAACTCACCTAGACGAGATCACAATCTCAATCTCGCCTAGGCGAGATTAAAATCCATCATGGAGCAGGCCAGGATTTTAATCTTGCCTAGGCGAGTTTAAAATCTGTCTGGTGTCATCCAGACGAGTTTAAAATCTGCCTGATATTACTTAGGCGAGTTTTAAATCTATCTAGGCGAGATTAAAATAGTGATCCGATATCAGCATTGAAACTGACATCTGAAAGATGTTTTCAGTCAGATTTTCAATATTTTAACACTAAATGGTTATACATAGTTAACAGGTAATATATTTATTAATATTCACAGAATATTATAGTATTAATGTAATAATAAACTTTTTTTACAGTAATTAAATAATTATACAAGTAATAATTAACATTAATTTTGGAAATAGAATAATGAAATAGATGTTTGATTATTACTTGCACCTTTGATGTGTTTCATGTGGTCTACAGCATCCATATCATACCAATTATTTGCTAAACATTAATTAATCTTTATTTTTTTCCCCAGTTTTCTTAACAACCTTTGGGTTGTAAATATCACTAATAATTTTTACAAAAGAAAATAATAACTTGTAATTGTATTTAATATATGGCAATTAGAGAGTAACAAGAAGTATACTGAAGCACACTTATGAGATATTATGAAGAGCAAATCTCGGGGGGAAAAAGTCATCCACTTGCATATTGAATCAATCATAGATAGATAGACAGATAGATAGTCTAGATAGATATTACTTCACTATTTAAAGAGTATATTACACATTAACATAAACAATCATCCTATTTGATAATTCTTACAGGACAAACAAAACAAATTAGTTGGTTGATCTAGTTCAAATGTTTCTTTTCACCCAGGTATTCCACACTCAACAGTCAAAACATGTACACATAAGGTACAAAATATGCAGGGTATCAGTATTTATGATGGTCTTTGATACGCCATCCTTTTTTTTGTATTTAAACATCATATGAGAATAGGTAAAAATTGATACACAGATGTAGGCATGTGAATATTTCTATGTCTTATTTAGTCTTTTCTTCTAATGTATATAATATTCTTCTGATCTTTTTTTTAATTGAGGGATTTTGTGAAGCTTCAATATTTATGTAGACTGTGTAACAAAAAAACTGCCTTTTTTGGAAAGTATTATATCATATCAGAAAAGATATGATTTCTAGATTCATAGATTGATAGATCATTTATGCATGTAAACAGCAATGAATTATATAAAAAATAATAATAAATAAATAATGTCTTTTTAAAGTGCTACATTACTAATATTACTAATACCAGTTTCCCTTCAAATAAATATTGACAACAAAGTTATGTAAATAATCAGCAGCAGCCCACATCATATATAATTTAAATATGCCATATACAATACCAATGTAAGTTTTTTATTACGGTACCCAGTTTATTAATAATAATATAAAATAAAAAATAAATGTTAATTATTACATTAATAATATAGTATTTGGTAAATATTAATAAATATGTTACTTGTGAACTATACATAACCATTCAGGGTTAAAATCTGACTGAAAAAAACTTTCATATGTCAAGTACAATGTATAATTTATTGGGAAATTATATCAAATTACTATTTTAATCTCGCCTAGTCAGGTTTTAAACTCGCCTAAGTGATATCAGGCAGATTTTAAACTCGCCTGGATGACACCAGACAGATTTTAAACTCGCCTAGTCGAGATTAAAATCCTGGCCTGCTCCATGATGGATTTTAGGCGAGATTGCGATTTATTTAAAATCCGTCTAGCCGAGATTACAATCACAATCTGATTTTAAATTCGCCTAGATTTCAATCTCGTCTCTGATATATATATATATATATATATATATATATATATATATATATATATGTATATATATATATATAAGATTAAACATATATATGTTTCAGGAGAATAACTCATTGTATACTGATTAATCTTTTAACAAAATTACGACAGGCTTCAAAATAACTTCAATACTTTACTCAAGAAATTGCCTTATATCTAACTACATGGCTCATCTCCGCAAACATATAAAATATTATGAAAATCCAGTGATATGAATTACAATAAAAAGTTACATTAGAGTTATGCGCCATGCAAAGACGACAGCGACACCTAACGAGAAGTTAGGTGTCACGGGAAATGAAATTTCCGTAATTTCTCGCCTGTCTACACCTCTGGACATTTTCATGAAAACTTTAATATATAGAATATAGATATATTGACAGTCAGTCGTTTCATTTGGAGTCCATGAACATTTTTTTCGGTCCACCCATTTTTATTGTTTAAAATATCATGACACAGTCATAACTCTACAAGCACCCGACACCCTTCAAAATACAATGATATTTCAACCAAAATACTAAATATCAACATAAGTTTTACTTGAATCACATTTCAGTGTAGGCGACAAAAGCATTTTGTCATTTTGTACTTTAAATATGGGTTTTTACCTACAAAGGATAAAACCCACGTGGAATACATTGATGCAGCCATTGTCTAAAAGTGTCATGCCTATAATAAAATAATGGCCAATATCCCAACTTGAGACAAGAAACTGCCAGAACTAGGCTAGTTTTTTTAGTTAATACATTGATTTCAAGAAGTAAAGTATATGTTCATAATATATTATTATAAATTTATTTTTTCAACTAACAGTGGAACGATATTTATGCACTTGGGTAGTATACACAATAATGAACAAATAAATCTATCGAGGAACACGTTACATACAGAGAAACAATTTTACTGCACATTATTACCCAATGCTAGAAGCTAATTGACAAGAACTGTTAGCCACACACCTAGAAAAACTGATTTGCCAAACTCATAATATTCAAACATATTGTAGGATGGTTACAATATAGGGGAACATGACACAGCCCTTCTGATAAGTTCTCAATAGATCAGTGGAATATCTGCGAATCACTAATATACTCTGTGACATTCACAGCCTGTCCTGGCAAAATGTAACCAGTTTCAAGATCACCAAACAAGGTTAAGATCATGTTAATTAATATTTTTTCAATTATTTTTCAGGGTCAGTTGTCATTTCGTGAGATTTTCATAAAAATATAGCCAGATACTTTGTTTTAAAAGCGTAAAATATAACCATTTATAACCATATCAATCTTAAAATCGTAACCATCTCTTCCGTGCAGATTCAAGGTCACATAACAAGGTAAAGGTCATATTTTTTAATGTTTTTGTTTTGTATTTTTAGCGGGGTTGGTCTTCATTCTATGGGAATCTCATGACGAAAGCTCAAAATATGCATAGTACATGCAGCTTATAATGCTATCAGTCTATAAAGTACCATGCTGACATTTTTTCTCTCTGCAGATTCTTGGTAATCAAATGAGGTCAGGGTCATTGATTTTAATCCTTCTTTCTGTAGGAATTTTTGAAGAAAACTTGCAACATACGTCCTTTTAGATCTTATAACCGTATCAATATAAAAATTCCTTTTGCAATTTTACCTGAAGTTTCAAGGTCCCCATACAAGGTCAAAGTCATTGCCAGGCGCGGATCGGGAGACCGGTCGGGTCGTCTACACCAAGTTTATCAGGGTGTGCAGCAGTGTGTTCTGCTTCGGCTGGGTAGTTGTCTTCTCCTGTCGCCTTGCCATCCTTCAAGCTCTTCAGAAGTTTTCTGACATTTTGTTTGGTGATCAGGGCTGTGTTTATGTCCATTGTGTCCCCTGGCTCAAAAATGGTCGTGTTCTGTGGAGCTTGCCTGTTCAACACCTCATGTAACTGTTCCTTCCACCTCTTAATCTGTTCCTCAGCTGAAGTAAGCAGCTGGCCCGTCTTATTTCTCACAGGTCTGTTGGGGTTGCCCTTCCTTCCACTCACCAGTCTGGCAGTCGCACAGTGCACCTTGATGTCTTCCTTGGTGGCTGTTGTTTCTGCCTCCTCTGCTAGTACATTGACGGAGGACCTCTTGTCTTTTATCAGCTGCTTCTATATCTTTTTGATCATCCCTCTGTACATGTTGCCGGGTTCTGGCCTGGTCTAGCTCCTCCTGAAGCCCCTTTCTCTCCTCTTCCCTCTGCAATGTTGCGTCGCTGATCCAAGTCTTCCTGTTGCATGGAGGTCACCCCTGTGATCCCTCGCAGGTTCCGCCTGTTTGAGTGTGGTCCAGGCATAATCCACCGTCTCCTTGGCGTCTCACTCTACCTGTAAAAAAAAAATAGTTCTGTTGAGCGGTTTGGAAAACCTCCTTGGTCTCCCTGGGGCGCAGCTTCTTAACATAAAACTAGACTCGTGGATGTTATGTTGCTTCTGTCTAGCTGACCGCTTCATCTTTAGCAATGCAACAATCAGGTAGGGGTCAGATCCAATATCCGCACTTCTCTTTGCCCTCACATCTTGCAGTAAGCTCCACCAGCGCTGACAAACGATGACGTGGTCAATCTGTTTTTCCGTCTGAAGGTCAGGTGAGACCAGGTGGTCCTTTAGAAGCGTTGGTGGGGAAAGAGGTTGCCTCCGATGGTGAGTTCATTGAAGGCACAGAGGTCCGCCAAAGTTCTCCATTTTCATTCATGACCAACAGGTCATGTCTCCCCATTCCTCTCTCCCTGCTGGTGTTGTCACTGCCTACCGTGGCGTTCAGGTCTCTGATGAGGATCAGACTTGTCTCGTTTGTAGATCCAGTTGTGTCTCTGTTGTAAATACCGAGCCACAGGTCCCTGCCTTCATTTATCTAGCGGACGGGAATGGACTACACTCGAGTGATGTTGGGTGCCTATCACAGTGCCCCTGTGCGACTGTTTAATTCAAGCAGCAATGTGCATGCATGTGTTACATCATTACTAGTGCAAGGTGTGAGTGTCCTTGTTACTGGACCACTGGCTACACTCGATCACTAGCTACACAGACAGCGTTGTTACAAAAGTTATACACAATAGATTGTTTCTGCTTGCCTGGCGCATCTATCACATTTCAGCTGGATGCACCAGTATGTTGGCAGTGGTGATGAAACGCGCACGGCTAGCCTGAAACGACCAGCCAATCACCTGGGGCTTAACCACAGGCTAAATGAACTCAAAGTTGGTACATCGTCGTCAGCTGCATGGGCTCCTGTCCGCTAGATAAATGAAAGCAGGGTCTGGTCTCGTTTGGTTCTTTATCAAGAGCCGCCTGAAGCTGGGTGAAGAACAGGTTTTTCTCTTCTTTCTCTACGCTTTTTGTTGGAGCACAGCATATGATGATTGATGCCTTCTGAAACCTAGACACGAACCGGGCTGTGATGATTCGGTCAGACACTGGTTCCCACTCCATTAGACTTCCTGCCGCTTCCTTCGACAACGTAAGGGCAACTCCAGCGTCATGTGGGTCATCCTCTTTCTCCTTGCCTTTTCCATACGAGAACTAGTAGTTGGTTTCCCTAGTAGACTGGCGTTGTTTTCCGGGATAAGGATTTCCTAACGCCAAACCCTCCTCCTTTATCCGGGCTTGGGACCTGCAGGCCGCTCCACAAAGGGGTGGCGAGGCGGAGTTGCTCAATGTCATAGTCATGGCAAATTATTGCAAGCTGTCTGCTACTGAACCTCTACGTTTTGCTGGAATCCAGTAAAAGGCAAAATTGATCTCTCAGCTGTTCTTGACACAGACATTTAACTTATGGAAACGCTACGATGAATCTATTCATGACAGGGGATGAGCATGCTGATAACTATGATCATGTATAATCATAATTTAATCCAGTTGATAGTTTTTGTTGAGATGGGTGCCATGATGGGTTTATCAACTATCAACATGATATGATAATTACATGATGGCATTAATGTTGTAGTTCATGTTCCATTAATCTAGGTTCCCTCTCTTCTATTGTTCCTCTCCTGGAATAGATATGATTCATAAGATATAATCGTCTAAACATGTGAGGTAAATTTGCATTGATGTTCACAATTTATTTATAGATCTTTTTATGACCCCCAGTCACACGTTACAATATATGTTCTAAGATTCATGATTACACTTGCGTTCAGTCTGTAGTTCAGAAGTTTAAGGTCTTGGTCATTTGTAAATGCCCTGATCCTAATAAAGTGACAATCCTGAAAGCAAGACCATGTGTCATATCTAAAGATATTAGTAGAACAATGGTAGATACTGAACATCAAATTTCGAACATGATTCTCAGTTCTGGTTGTTGACAAGGAAACTACTGAGCATACATTTACTGCACTTATTTTGTCAGAATCGCGGTATTAATGAAGGTTTAACAAAACTGTAAGACCTACCCTTCCTTGATGTTGTGTTTCCCGCTTCTGGAAAGAAATAAAGAAAACTGATCACAGGATTCCTCAAACAGTTTTTCACTTATATCTACTTAAGCTAAATTTCCAAAGGAACGGATGATGCCTTTAAAATTGACATGCATGAAGACGAAGTTACCTTTGTGTATAACCACACATGCATACAGACAAAATGTGCCTGTAGAACTAAACATGTTTTATACGTTTGAATTGAACCATCGGTCAACAAGGTAAACAAGAAGTTAAGTGTCTTCAATTTAAATGGTGAAGAAATGAATGGCAGAAATTGGTTTATTAAGCTTACTTACATACTATACGGCATTTCATCATTGTCATTCCGTGATCTATGCATTTAAAAATATCCTAAACACTTTTTTTTTCTACATTAAACACGAAAAAATACATAAGAATACAGATAACTATGATTAATCTTTTCGTATCGCAATTAATGTGTATGCATACCTCTTGAATTGATATATCAGTATGAGCAGGCTCAAAAGACAGATGAGGATAATAAAAATAAGAAGAGTAAGAAGCACTCTCATCATTGTCTCTCTCTCCTGACATATCTGAACACCAGTGAATCCATCAGTAACAACACCTAAAATAATAGAGATAAAAAAAGTTTTATTATGGGACAAACTTAAACATTAACTGTCAACACTGTCTGGTATTTGTCAAATCACAAATTTAGTTTAATATTCCCCAAATTACCTAATTGCCGTCGTTCCGACCATGTGATTTGTTTTTTATATAAGTTGTCAAAAGAATGGAAAGAGCGTAATCTGTGATTTCCTTAACTATGTATTTTTGTCACTATTTGATACATGATGGTTTAATAAAACAATATGGTGTGATGATGTGCCCCACCCCGAGTTGAACGTTAAAATGATGTGTAAGTCTGTCCCATAAAAAGAATACTAAAAACGGATTAAAGTATCAAAATATGTGAATAACTACATATGCAGCTTGAAGAATAACTTATTTCAAACCTGTAATTGTTACATCAAGGTTAAATAACGGTAAAGAAATATAAACTAGAGTTTTGTGACACAAAAACAACGGTATGTCTCCCCAGACTACGGGCCTAACTTTTCCATATTTGAGGGGAAAAATGGACCCCTTCAAGAGCTATGTGTTAACTAAAATCCTGGATTTCTAAAGATTTGACCTTGTATGATGATGATAAAGGTACCCAGGTTATGACCTGATCTTGGATAATATTCTGGCTAGTTTGACCTTGAAGATCCAGATGAAGGACTCCAGGTTTCGAGCTCCTCAAGGGACTTGATTAATACAATTAATGTTTCAAGTTTGAGGAAAAAATATGCGCTAATTCTGAAGTTATGGGGTTCACAAATTATTCTTTTTCGGCCTATTGAACCTTGATGATAAAGGTCAAGGTCACCATTTTCTTTTAACTTGTCCAGATACTGGACTGGTATAGACAATTCACAAGGTGAATTTCATGAAAATGTATCAAGTGGTTCAAAAGTTATAGCGTTAAAAAATAATTCCTATCCTGGCTAAAATGACCTTGGAGATCAAGGTCAAGGTCACCTTTTTCAAGCTCCTCGAGGGACATGATAAAAACAATAAGTGTTTCAAAGTCTTAGGAAAAAAAATGCAATACTTCAAAGGTTATGAGGTTCACAAAAGAATTCTACTTAGGTCTATTTGACCTTGATGATGACGGTCAGGGTCACTTTTTTTCTAAATTCTCTGAGATATTAGTTTAACATTTCAAAAGTTGAATTCCAAGAAAATATGCCAAGGGGTTCAAAAGTTATAATATTAACACATAATATCTATTCTGGCTATTTTGACCGTGAAGACCCAGGTCAAGGTCACCAATTGTCAAGCTCCTAAGAGGGTGATCAATACAATTAATTTTTCAAATTTAACGTAAAATATGCAATACTTCAAAAGTTATTGGGATAACCAAAAACAAATCTATCTTGGCCTATTTAACCTTGATGATGAAGGTAAAGGTCACCAGTTTTCGAACTCGTCCAAGATTTTGGTAGAATCAATTCATATTTAAAATTTCATGACAAAATGTTATCGCGTTCACAAGATATGACACAGACGACGACGACGCCGCCGACGACAGACCAAACACTATTTGTCCCCCCCCCCCCCCACACACACACAGGGAAGGGAGAAGGGAGACATAACTAGTGGCCCATGAGTCATGACGCTAAGCTGAATTCAAGGAACGTTGAACAATGACTACCAGGGTGCAAAAAAAAAAAAAATCATGAATTTTGTGAACAGTCCTTAGAAAATTGGTTACAGTGGGCTTTTTAACAGATGCCCACTTCATTAGAAGGTCTCATTAATAGTACAAATGCGTAACAATTTGAAAAAATACTGTAGTGCCACCAGTCTGCAGGAACTGATGAAACACTCCATGATCAATACGCATGCAAAGTAATTCATTAGTTATTCACATACTGGAGCTTTTGTAACAAGGTTTTAATTATTCTGGGAGGGGGGGGGGGGGGGCGGTTACGGTTTTATGTCCTGTTGATAGTTTCTTCGAAGGTATCAAAAATAGAGAAAAAAATCGAGTAATAAAATAGGTGGCGCCACTAGTTTACAGGAACTAATGGAACATTCCATGATCAATATTCATGCAAGAATCATGCTGATCAATGTAGTAGTTATTCAGATACTGGAGCATTTATATCAATTTTTTAATTATTCTGAGGGGTATTTACGAGCCCTATAGCTCGGGGAATATAGCTAACAGAGATCTAATTTCATGTTTCCACAGAGACTTTTCATGGACCTCTATGGATGTTAAGTAAGAAGATTCACGGTCCAGCGGTTACGATTTGGGCCCTGTTAACAGATGACAGCTTCTTTGAAGGTATCAAAAATAAAAGAAAAAAAAATTGTTAAAAAATAGAAAAAAATACAGGTGACGCCACCAGTTTACAGGAACTGTGGGAGCACTTCTTGATCATTATTCATGCAAAACTTCATGGTGATCAAAGCATTAGTTATTCAAATACTCAAGGTTTTTGTATTATTTTTAAATTATTCTGAGGGGTTCTTACAAGACCCATAATTCGCAGAACATGGGTAACAGATACTTAATTTCAGGTTTCAAAGGAGATTTTTCATGGACCCCCACCCCTCCCCTAGATGTCAAGTTAGAAGATTCCAGGACCAGCGGTTACGATTTGTGCCTTGTTAACGGACGGCTGAACGGACGACGGACGAAGAGTGATTGCTATAACTCAGATGACTTCCAGTAAGCTGAGCTAAAAAAATATCATTGATTAAATGTAGAAATAAAACCAATAAATGAATAATTGTTTTCACTATTGGTACAAATTATACTATAATAGCTTTTATCCGCTGCTATAAAAATTGGTATGTAGTGACCTGCTTACCATTCACAGTACCGGGAGTGGTAGTGTAATCTACAATAACATACAAAACAACTGTCACTCATGATATTAAGTAGACTATATATACACACCTTGCTTTCATTTTGTTTCTTCGGGATTGGTGAAAAAATATGCAGAATGTATCACTAGAAACAAAATGAATTCCGTGGACAAAAAATTTAGTTAATTAAAATGCATTCATGTTTCCAAATATGTTCTAGGTAGACATTTTCTGGTTGACTTTCCTAATTCAGTTTCCAACTTCAAACTTAAGCTAAAGTTATCCTGAGGTTAAAGGTCTTAAATACTGTTACGGGGCGCTCTGCTTATGTTATAATATCTTGCAAAATTAAATGTTCGTAGTAAAATTTCTTGATATTGGATGGATTCCATAGAGGGCTTACAATATTTAATCATTGACGCAAATCATATTTTGAAAGTGCCATGATTTTCAGGTGTAAGGTCAGACTGACCAACCTATGGACCTTTAGGTGGACATTTTAAACTGTCAGAAAAGGGTAGGGGCTCTGAAAGTATGTATTAATTATGCTGCGCACCAGATAAAAAAAAATGGATTCCCATAAAACAGCATATTTAGATGACTCGTCTGAGTTTAGAGAAATTAGTTATATTCATATATGTAACAAGGTCTACAGGCCTAATGCGAACCTGTGCATTGAGAAATACACCAGGTATAATGCTTCAATGCTGGACCATTACTTTTCATATATATGGACAATGCAAGTACTAAACATTCTGAATATGAAACAATTACACAAACATCACTGCTGAAATTCTGGCATGGGTGCACACAACACAAAAATGATTGTAGCTGGCACCACCAGTCTTACATACAATGAAGCTACTAGAGATATATACATATGCCAAATTTCAGACTGATATATCAAACCCCTCCTGAGAAAAACACAGGGACACACACTGTACAAAAGTCATTGTAGGTGGCGACACCTGTCTTGTTAGCGAGAAAGTCATCAAAGACACTTAGACAGGTCAAAATACTAGGCCAATACATCAAACTTACCTTGAGTCTGATGCATGGGACTGACCAGGCTTAGGTGAGAAAGGCAGTTGCCCCGAGTGAACTGTGACAAATTGCTTGCTCAGGCTACTGCATTGAGTGATTTCATAACCTGCACCTGGCTCCACTTTGTGAACTATTGACCTGTTGCATAATCTGAGACAGGTGGCAGTCTGCCAAAGCTATAAATAGATCCAGGCTGAACTTTGGTGCCAAATCTGATGCAGTGGGCAGTCTGCCAATGCTATAAATAGAATGCAGCTATTGCACTGAGGGAACTCCTGACCTATAGCTGGCAGCACTGAGTGAACTCTTGACCTGTTGCCTAATCTGATACAGTTAGCAGTCTGCCAAAGCTATAAATAGATCCAGACTGACCTTTGGCCTGTTGCCAAATCTGAAATAGTAGCCACACCTATGCATAAGCTCTCAGATTGGCTCCACATGCAGCCATGAGGGGCATGACACACATTAGGTGATCACATGATATTCATGAGTTGATCACATGCTACCTACAAGGTGATCACATGGTGCCCATGAGGTGTTCACATGTCACCCATGAGTTGATCACATGCCTTGTGCATGGCTGCACTGAATGAACTCTTGATCTGTTGCAAAATCTGAAACAGTTGGCAGTTTCTCAACCTATTTAAAAATACAGACACAATCATGGCCTGTTAGTAAATCTGTTTACACATACTGAAAGACTTTGGCTAAAATACTTTTTTTCAGGCTGACATATTCATAAACTTTTTATGAAAATATCTAGAATAATAAAAGATGCAGTCCTTTCATTGTTAAAGGTCCAATAGTTCTGCCAAAAGTAATTCAAGATTTGAACAAAAGCCACCTAAGAATAACTTTTGTGCAATGTTACAGAAAATATAATTGAAACAATAATTTTGTAGAAGAACACTATTGCAGTCCTCAGTTTGAAATAGACATAATAATGGCCATAAGACCAATTTAAGCTTTTCACGACTCAACCAAAAATCAACAAACTCAATCTATTCTGATATGATTGAAAGAATCATGTCCTAGGATAATTCTTTTGAAAAACTGAACTATTCAACTTGACAGTTTCATCACAAACATTTTAAGCTGAAGGTTTATTTTGAAATTATGAGGGTTTTTTTGCCCATAAAAAAACAGGTCAATGTAGGTGGCACCACGAAATCTGCAACTTCAAATATGAGTCATGTGACCAACATTTGCACAATACTTGGTAATGCTAGCTTCTGACATTTCTGAGATTACTATGTCAGTATGCTTACTTGGCCAAATGACTAAGTTCAAATTTGTGTAACTCCGCTAAAATTCATCAAATGCAAACCATTTGAACAAACTTGAGAGGGCTTGCCTCTGGGATCATTTCTGTAAAATATTGAACAATTTGGCTGGACTGTTTACAAGAAGAAGACTTTTAAAGGTTTTTCAGCTTTTTCCCTATAAAATCTAAGTACATGCAGATAGCAAAAAAATTAAGCTAAATCTCACAACATTTGATATGTGACAGATTATTGCATAAAATCTGGGGATGGTCGCTCCTGCTATTCCTGAGAAATTATGGGTTAATGTACATATGACCAATGACCCCTGCACAAAAAAAGTCAATGCAGGTGGCACCACCAATACCTCAGTTTCATATATGACTCATGTGACCAACACTGGCATAAAATTTGGTGATGATAGCTCCGGCCGTTTCTGAGATTGTCGTTTTAGTATGCTTTTTTGGACAGATGACTAAGTTTAACTTCCTGTAACTCGGCCAATATTCACCGAACTTGAACCATTCGAACAAACTTGTAAGAGATGATATAAAGATTATTTCTGTGAAATATTGAACAATTTGGATTGACCGTTTGTTCGGAGAAGATTTGTGAAGGGTTTTTTTATATTTTTCTCATTATAGTCTAAGAAAACGCAGAGTTTTTCAAATGGCTAATTTTTTGCATTAAATTTCATGATTCTAGCTCCAGTCGTTTTCGAATATGTTAACGTATAGAGGATGGACTACGGCCACCGCGACAACATCGAATTAGCTCACAGGTTCACTAAAATTACTGCAGATGCATATTGAATGCAAAATTATAATACAGATTCATCTGACTGATGGCAAAATCTTGAATTAAGTTGAGTATGGATTCCAATTATTTATAATCTTTGTATAGCCGTCTTTATATACCCACAAAGAGCTGTATACCTGTGATTGTTAACATTGCCTGGCATGAAGAATATCTAAAATCATAAATCTACATTTTTTAAAAGCTTTAAAAAAATATTCTTGTCAATATTAACCATAGATAACCTGAAAACTGAAGGTCTAGAGGCATGATGTAACGGATGCTGATAAACTGGTGCCAGGCTAGATGAATCTGCTTCACACAGTTAACATATATAGTAAAATGACGTAATTCAATCTTTATAATTCAGCCAAAATTCATTCTTTGGAACTTTAAAAGATAATTATTATGAAAATTATTCAGGGGATTATTCTTGTAAAATATTAAACAAATTGGCCTTAGTGGCATCAGTCAAAAATTGTTTTACAGGTTTATAACTCATATGGGAAAATACAGCAAAATGGCTAAGTTAAGCCTCCCATAACTCAGCCAAAAATCACTGAACCAAAACCATTTGAACAAACTTGAATTATCAACATCTAAGGATAATTAATGTGTGAGATTTAAGAATTTGGCCCAGTGGTTTTTGAGAAGAAGATCTTTGTAGCCACTGAGCTAAAATGGGCTGTTACAGCATATGACTAAATTCAGCTTCCCATAACTCAGCCAAAATTCACTGAACTGAGACCATTTGAACAAACTTCAGAAAGCACTACCCTAGAATCATTTCTGTGTGATATTAAACAATTTGGCCATATGGTTTCAGAAAAGGAGTTTTTTGTAGCCTTCAGTATGATACGGGCACTTATGACCCCCCCCCCCCTACAATAAAGGCCGATGCAGGTGGCGCCACCAATACCTCAAATTCAGATATGACTCATGTGACCAACATTGGCATAAAATTTGGTGATGATAGCTCCAGCCGTTTCTGAGATTGTCATTTTAGTATGCTTTTTTGGACAGATGACAAAGTTCAACTTCCTGTAACTCGGCAAAATATCACTAAACTTAAACCATTCGAACAAACTTAAGAAAGATTGTTCCAGGAATCATTTCTGTGAAATATTGGACAATTTGGCTGAATAGTTTCGGAGAAGAGGATTTTTAAAGTTTTTTTTTTTTTTTGCTTTTTCCCTATAAAATCTGAGAAAATGCAGTTAGCCAAAAAATAAGCATAATCCGATAGAGTTTTTTAGATGACTAATTTTTTGCATAAAATTTCGTGATGCTAACTCTTGCCGTTTTCAAGATAGTATGGGTTAACGTACTGACGACGGACGACGGACGTCAGACAACGCCACACCATCGCATAAGGTCACAGGTTCGCTAAAAATCAGCATTCATAAACTCATGGCATGCAATGTCATTGAAATACAGTTCAACATTTCCGAGTAATAGTGAAAAACAGAAAATACCTTTGAACTAAACTAGTTTGACAGCACTTATGTTTAATGTGTTATAACCACATACTAAATTTTAGATTATTTTACAGATAAAACCTGGCTAAAGATCCATAGTTATAAAACAAAAGGACTTTTCCGTACCTGTTGCTGTTGTGGTGGCTGAAGATGGCACTGTGGTTAGATGGCTGGGCCCTTAGTTGAATAAAAAAAAATCTAATGAATAATTTGTCTGCGATTTGCATGCATCCGAGGGCTAATGAACTATTGTCTTTTTCAGTTATTTGTGCTTAGGAACCAAATATTTTACTCCTTGATTTGTCAGACGCAGAAGATTACAGTATTAATAATAATCCGATGGTATAACAAAAGTAAGGAAACAATAAAAAGAAAAGACCTGAAAATTTACCTAGTGTACATATATAGCTATGCTGACTAGTACATGACACAGCTGCCCAAAAGAAACCTTTCTCATCCCTTTTCAAAACAGTACAATCTCCACTTGATGAAGGCTCATTCTGACCCCAGTAGGTTAACTCAGGAATCACATCCCCTACAATATATAATAACATGTGCATAACCCCCTCCAGCCCCAAATGGATAATGAAGGCATCACATTACCTGCAACACACTTAACATAAAAACCGTCTCATTCTATATTCCAGGAGGTCACAAAATGTATAATATACAGTTCAACACATTTAATTTTTTTACAGCTCAGTCTGTTTTAATTTGGTAAATCCTAACATTTTATCCCTTACAACTTTTCTAGGTCAACCCAGATAATGTATCCATAGAAACCTCTAACAATTTGACACAGCCCATTTTATTCCCGACAGTTTCACCCAGGAATAAAACCTCTACAACCAGGGCAGCTCATTTTATCACAAGATGTCAACCAAAGCATTACATCAACAACAACATATGTAACTTCAGGATGGCTCATTCGTTTTTGAGTAGGTCAAACAAGGCATATTCCCTTCAACATATGGCAACGTCAGGAATGGGGATGCCCATAGAGTTGCACAGGCCTGAGAGATACATTAGGGGCTTAGAATGTACGCAGAGGTTCACAAAACTGAGCTGGTTTCAATCATTTTCATTGTAATGATTTGTAAATATTTATCCATGCTTAAAGGAAAATAAACCAATTAATTGATTAATTGCGCTTCTATATTATGAATTAATATAGAGGTTATGAATTTATATAAAGCGAAGAACTTAGGCGTGGAGGGAATCATGGCATAGCGTTCTGCTGCAATGAAAAATACAAAGTAATTATATACCTGTTGCGTCTGCTTCAAACACCCAGTAAGTCTTCCTCAACCCTGTCCAGTAATCCTGACAGGGCCTGTAAGATTTCTTTATGTCTCTAGCCAGCTTCAATGCTGCATTTTGATCTTGAATTTCGACCAAGTGAGCCCTCTTCTTTTGGCAAGCATTCTTGGCATCAGCCCAACCTCCGGCATCACAGCCAAGAAAATAACAGGTTGAACCAGCACGAATACAATTGTATGGTGAGATGTCAGGTGGACAAAACTTACATTCTAAAAAAAAGGTTGAGATCATTACAAGTAGGTGGCTAAATCCTGTCCTCTGTATCTGGGAGATGCTGATGATATTACACCAACATCGATAGAACTGATACTGTAACATGACCTTACGATCATTGTTAATTCATAATTTACCAATAGGTGCCTAAATATCTTTTGAGCTATTCACAATATGACATAGGTTGGTATTACAAACACTGGCATACAACTGGTACTACGTCCACGCATTATTATACCAGATGCACCTGTACCTACCTTTTTGACACACCCAGCCTTGTCCTGCTGTACTACATGCCTTTCCTTCAACTGATTCATAACGCAAGCTCAGTGATCCACAATCACTTGTTCCAGCGACTGGACCACCTATGCAGAATAGTTAACAATAGAACGCCTAGTAAACGATAATCAGAACTCGTAATCCCGATATATGCGCTTAGCGCTACAATCCTAGGGTGCTAGTTCCATGTAATAAGAAGAATGCTGATATTTAAAAGGTATTAATGTTTAGTATAGTGCTGGAATACAATAGACCACCCGTGAAATAAGTCTCTTACATGGTTCATCAGCTGAACCAAACGTATACATTTTTTATGATAAAATCCGATATATGATGCTAGCCGAAAATCCCCCCAAAAATCTATTTAAATTTGCCCCTTCATTAATGTTAAACAAGGGAAATCTGCTCATCGGCAGAAACAGCCAGTCTCAAGTTTTTGTAGCATTTTACTGAAGCTTTCTGCAATTATTTAAATGTGATTAGGTGTCAGGTCATTATGCACATTCTGAATCTGCATACATGCATGCCTTTTTCAAAGAATTGTTTAAATAGGATGAACCGAACCTAAACAGAGTTTGTACTCATTGTACTCCATTGTATATTAATGAGATCATACACGTATTGTCTAGTTCTTCTGAAGTCTCATGAGTGTGTAAACAGTACAATATATACAAATGTGTGTCTCTCCGTACCTGGATACATCTATATTTGCTTGTGCATATTAGTGGTTGATGGTCCATTGTCTTGTCGCCCATATTTGGGTCTTTACCAGGTATCAATACATATTTTGTGACAGACTTTCAGATATCTCATTGCATTCCAGTAACTTCCTTCCGCTGCAATGGTGCCTTTACGTGTGTCATGTGAAACTTTTTCCTGGGATTATGTGAGCCATTGATCAGTATGAATGAGGAGAGATGAAATGCAACAATGTTATTTGTGACAACTTCAAAAGTAGTTTGTATGTCTCTTTCAAACTTTGTATGAATGTAGGGATATGTATGAATAAAGCACATAGTTTTAATTGTATGATCCAACGAGAAATATTATTATGGGAAATATTTTATTACACTGAAACAGGTCATGATACAAGTAACTCAAGTTAAAATATAAAAATTGCAATGTTAGAACCGGACCTAGGTCTGGTGGCACACAAGTCCAGCGACCCAACCGAGTCACCAATCAACAATGCTATCTAACGAGATAGTTAGGTCCGCCTGTACATAAAGCGTAACATTTGAACACGCCCCTTCATCTTCAAAACATCCTTTTCTCAGGACTTAGATTAACCGTCATAAGAGTAACAAATAAGTATGGTTCCTGGAGATTATCGATATATCGCTAAATCGCAATGTTAGGAATCGCGATATCGTTTTTATCTATATTTTGATTTATTTCAAACGTGACTTAAACTGCATTTATATGAGTATGGTTTAATATGGTTTTTACTAAATCTAAAAGGGTTTGGAATAGTGAAAGGCAAACAATGAAACCCGCTTGAATATCGGACATTTTCAAATAAGTTGAAAATCCATGCATATGATTAAAGGTGCGTCCCAGGAACTTTTTATGTTTGCTTTTTATGGTTATTTGGTACAAATATATTTTCCCACATGAAAAAGAAGGAAACACGGCCATTATAACTTTATTTTTTATAAACATTCTCTCCATTCACCTGATGAGGACCGCATAAATATCATGCGTCATGTATACAATAACTTTTTTCAAGAACGACAGCTTTGTGACGTGAAACACGGCTGTTATTGTGCACAACATGTCTCTCTGTGCAAAATCACAGTAAACTATTCTTTTCATATTTCAATTTTGGTTGCACACGTTAGCCCAAAGAACATTTAATTTAAATATTTCTTTGAGTATTGGTAACATTATTTTACTTGTAAATACTTAACTTAGTACATGACAAAGTAACGTTGGCATATTTCCCGTGTGAAATAAAATAAGCAGCAAATACCTTTATGGGGTCATTATATTTAACATGATAAAGAATTAACAACCTATCATATATCAATTATATCATATTATATCATAATTAATCACCAGAATACACTTATCCCCTGTAATTTGATACAATAAAAATATCGCAATACGTTAGCACATAGCACATATATTGCAGTAGCATTATTCTAGGCAGCAGTAATTACATAAACCTTTCTCCAGTTTCTATCGCTGGGCGCCCTTTAAGACGAACCCCCATGTGTAACAGGGGCAGGGTGAGACAAAACAAACTCCGCATTAAATTTAAGATCACGAGTAAAATAAAAATTACTGAAGGGCCGATCATAGAACCAAACCCAGGGCCAGTGGCACGCAAGTCTAGTAAGTCATTTAAGCAAAGCTCGCCAGTGAAACACTTAGAACCACCTTCATATGAACCGGAACACAATGACATCTTGTTGATCTACCTTGATCTAAAATAAGAAGATTGGTCCAGCAATTGGCCCAAACCAGATTACTATTCAGTCACATATTCCAGGTCTGGCCCAGCCCAAATCACCATCGGAGTTTAGACCAAACTGATTCCCTATTACAATATTCATTCATTTTTGTATTCTTAAATAATGTTCATAGAACATGTTTGGCAGATGTATAACTTAATATATCATTTAGGTCTTTTGTTTAGTTTTTGGTGCTTCACACTGTAAAGGCCTACATGATGCCAACGTTGAACATAGGTTATAAAGATAATGGACTATCTTAAGAATTAAATTTATCCAGACTTTAAAGACTTAAAGTAATATTTAGTGATATTAAAGATTTTTAGACAATTTTTACAAGGAAATAACCGTAAAAAATAAAATATTTTATTTTTGTCCACAGTAAATCTGACAACAGATATAATACATAAGATAGGACTCAAGTTCATTTTCCCATGGACCCATAACTTGGGCTGGAATTCGGTGACCTTCATTTCCAAATTGGATATTTTACTTGATTCAAAAAGTTCAGGAATCAAGTTGAAATAAGAAGGCGATGTAAATGTCATTCTGACATTCAGATATGGTAACAAATCATCAGAAAACTGATATATGCGAACTACTCACAGACTACTAATTTTTTTTATTAAAATAATGCCACAATGTTTACAGTCACACGATTAAAGTCATAGCAACAATATGGCCAACCATTTTCTGAAAGGATAAATGGTCTTCCATTAGTATGTGAAACTAATGAAAACAAAAAGTAAATTTTTGAATATTTGAATTTTTTGAATATTTGATTACCAAAAGATTGAGACACGGTCCTCAAGGACATACACCCCGCATGGTTGGACATGGATTATCCCTCAGACGCGAAAAATGCTGAAATTAATATACAACACTTATACACAATCAAAACAAAGAAATAGGAATTCCTACTGTATGAGTTGTTGCTTGGATACTTCCATCCACCGATGTAACGTTTTCGTAACGGCAGCCACACACTGCTCACAGATTTGTTCATCATTGCTCTGAGGTACTGCTCATGAACGACATCCTCGTATGATACATCCTTTGGAATGATAACCTCCATCTTCCACTGGGCATGAATGTACATGATTTAACTGCATCGCTGTAAGGGAGCTTGACATCAAATAGACCTATTTCTACTGCACCTGCAAAAAATAAAAAATGTCATTATAATAATTGTAACCAGGTGCTGCAAATATCCAGTATATGCCAGATCTACATGTGGACTTAGTGAACAATCTGAATGCCTTTTTTTATCAAGAAATATATTTACATTGTGAATGGCTTACAGACAAATTTCATACAGCTCGGTATGTATGTAAGCTCCTTAATATGACTAGATTCCTTTTACTTGAAGATCATGAGCCTGTGAAAACTGAGAAGTTGTTGCATCATGGAATCAAGGCCTATTGACTTGGTTCTATATTAATTAAGTTGAGGGAGAAGTTACTTGGTTATAAGTGGTTGGGTTAAGAGGGCTGGTTTTATAATGGCTGGGGTAAAATCTGAGTGTTCACATTTAAAACAATACAATTCTGTACCACACTGCATGCACTTAATAACAAGCAGTTTTAAATGAGTTTTGCCTGAAAATGTTAGAGCATACTTAGTTAGTGTATACTTGATTGTAGAGTGTGGAGTAAGAATTCCTGTTTGTCATGTTAGAATTTGGACCTGGCATACTCAGTCTTTGGTGCAGTCATGGGTAACAGAGAGTTAATTTCGGGTTTCCATGTAGACTTTTCATGTACCTCTCTGTAAGTAAAGTCGGAAGGTTCTAGGTCTAGTTGTTACGATTTGAGCCCTGTTAACAGATGACCTCCTCTTTTAAGATCTAAAAAACAGATAAAAAAATCGTAAAAATTGAAAGAAATACAGGTGACGGCACCAGTCTGCAGAAACTGATGAAACACTCCATGATCAATATCCATGCAAAGAATCATGGTGATCAATGCATTAGTTGTTCAGATACTTGAGTTTTTTTTTAATCAATTTTTTCATTATTATGGGGGTACTTCGGAGCCCCATAGCTTGACAAATAAGGGTACCATAGACCTAATTCCAGGTTTCCGAGGAGATTTTTCATAGGCCTACCTGCATGTCGAGTAAGAAAGATTCTAAATCCAGTCGTTACGATTTGTGTCCTGTGAACAGATGACAGCATATTTTAAGGTTTCAAAAATAGAGAAGAAAATAGTGAAAAATCGAAAAATACAGTTGGTGCCACCAGTCTGCAGAAACTGATGAAAACACTCCATGATCAATATCCATGCAGAGAATCGTGGTGATCAATGCATTAGTTGTTCAGATACTTTGGGTTTTGTATCAAATTTTTCATTTTTCTGAGGGGTATTTCGGAGCCCAATACCTTGACGAATATAGGTACCGGAGACCTAATTCCAGGTTTCCAAGGAGACTTTCCATGTACCTCTCTGGATGTAAAGAGAGAAGATTCCAGGTCCAGCAGTTACGATTTGTGCCCTGCTAACATATCACCACATCTTTTGAAGTCTCAAAAATAGAGAGAAAAAAATTGTAAAAAATTGAAAAAAATACAGATGGCGCCACCAGTCTGGGGGTTATTCCAGTCTTCCAAAGAGACTTTCCATGTACCTCTCTGGATGTAAAGAGAGAAGATTCCAGGTCATGCAGTTACGATTTGTGCCCTGTTAACATATCACCACATCTTTTGAGGTCTCAAAAATAGAGAGAAAAAATTGTAAAAAATTGAAAAAAATACAGGTGGCGCCACCAGTCGACAGAAACTGATGGTACTCTCCATGATCAATATCAATGCAAGTTAATGATGGTGATCAATGCATTAGTTGTTCAGATACTTGAGCTTTTGTATCAAATTTTTCTTTATTCTGGGGTTCCTTCGGAGCCCCATTGCTTGAAGTATATGGGTAACAGAGACCTAATTCCAGGTTTCAAAGGAGATTTTTCAATGACCTCTCTGGATGTAAAGTGAGAAGATTCCAGGTACAGTGGTTACGATTTTTGTCTTGTTAACGGCCAGACGGCCGGACGGACGACGGTCAAAGAGTGATCGCTATAATCCAGATGACTTACAGTCAGCAGAGCTAAAAATGAGCTCATTTTTTTTTGCATTTAGCTCCTTGACCTTGAAGTGGGTTAAGGTTACACATTTAACTCTATCGAGATTTTGGTATTTAAATTGCTTGATGAAATAATTTTCTTTTTTTACATATCCTGCTTACAAAGTAAAAGTTAACGGTGAGACACCGAACGGAAATTGTATTTAGTGCATGTCCTGGTTACGAGAAATTTCTTTACCTAATGTGCGCACAAGGATTATCTTCATAGTCTATTTTAGATACTCACCACAGCTTGCTACAGCGAGGATGAGACTGGATACAGCTGCACGTGATGCCAGATGAGCTGTCTTCATGAACCTCCTCACTGAAAAAATATACAACACAGGAAGTTTATTAGAGTTGCATTATTACATTTTTTAATCATTTGTCCAGAAAAAAAAACATGTGACCCATGGCCCACGATACTCAGGTGAATTAAGGAATATTGGTTAGGTCATTAAACCATAACTGACCTAAGAAATTACAAAGGAAAAATTATATTCATATTTCTGCAGAGTAAAACACCAGTCTGACGGCTGCTTAGCTTTTGTTATATATTAAAGAAACTGTCAGTGTGACATTGTAAGATACCTCCCATCAGCAGGGGATAAATGCAACAGGGAATAAACTTAAATCTTATTATATCATAGGAAACACTTTAGCCCTGCATGTATTGAGTACTTATACAAACTGTATAAATAAACAGTCTCAAATTAATGGACCATATCATATTAGCCAGGTTTGAGTGAATTTAATATTTATTAAATTGACCAGGTTTGACCATATTTGACATAAACGGACAGGTTTCTATTGCATTTTGAGTCTGTTTCATATATAAATTTATCAGTTACATTTAACACGAAATATTTTAACTGCAAAGCCACTCAGCGCAATAATGAAATGAAATGGAGATTCTGAAATAATAAAAAAAAAATGCTATTGTGATTAAATTTGCTTAAATCTCAGATCTTTCATAAAAGAATTTATTATATCAATTATGAACCTAGAAAAGTTATTTTATTTTTTGTTGTGTTACAGATATGTGAAAACTGTAATATACAAATTTATATTATTAATTTCTTTTTTAAATTATTTACCCAATGTAAAATATTATGCACAGCTCAATATTGTCACGCCTGTGTTGTCAGTGTTTGAAGTACAGATATTGGTATAGAGTTCTTTGAGAGAAAAATGAATTGGTGTATAAACTGGATATGACTGAGTATTCTCATATCTCAAAGTTGTATCAGTACGAGATATACTGTTACTGCTGTTAGGAAAAACTGATAAAGGGTTAAATTGCTCATATATACATCTATAATTAATTTACTGTACTTTACTTTACACTTATAGCCAATCATGTGTCGCAGTGCAAAGAAATGAAAGATCAAATGCTTCATGCATTTGAACCGTTTGGGTTACATTTGTGATTTTTGAAAATTATCTAAAATTACCCAAGTAAAATGAGTCTGTGGGGCATCTAATTTTATAATTTTCATTTTATAATGTTCTGTTTATCAGCTGACCGAGGGATAACTAGTGAACATTTGCCGTAATTGGTTTTTCTCAGAGCGCTCATGAATGAGAATTGGTGATCTATTACTGTTTAAGCAAATAACTCGTTGCCTGAGACTTTAATAAAATTAAAAAGTATAATGACAGCTATCATTAATTCACACCTTGCAATCAAGTAGTATGCCTTTTTTAATGTTATCGGCGTATGCATAGAAAAATACTTGCAAAATGAAAGAACTTTAAGAGCCATTGCATGTGAAGCAATAAATATGAATTCAATGTAGACTCATGTAATGGGTCTAACCTATGAACTTAAACGTATCGAATGGGACCCCAAAAGCCCACATATACTACTGACATGCAAAAGAAGAGAAAATGTGGTGTCATCTTTGGGTTAGGAAGGCTTAACTGCCCTTGATAACGCTTACTTAGAGCTTGTTTGATTTGATTTATCTAGTATTCCATCACATTACAAAATATGGTTATAAACATGACACATGCAGATATTACCACTGTACATGACACACGAACATAATATAAGAGGACAGAAAACATAGTGGATTACTAGGGATAGTGCAAAAAACTACTCTAAAAAGTAAATATTTTCATTGTGTTCATTATGAGTTTTGTTCGTGAGATGAGACAGATATACATCTTAACAACATATAAAATGGACTACTTTGTTGTGCAAACATAGGCGGGAGGTCACCTAGCGTAAAGAATAGAAACTATAGTGGTCCTCTGAGGTGGCTGACTAAATACTAAATTAGGCACACCTACACTAGGACCAAGTCAGACCAACTTGCACCTTGGAATATTTAAACAATTCAGTAAAAAGTGTTTATTTACATTTACTGTCCAGCCAAATATTCCCCAAGTGTCATGGCCTGCAACAGTCCCAAGGAGGTCAGTTCTGGGTGGGAATTTGTTGAAAACGAGGGCATGAAGTCCACCTGGTACATGCAAGACGATAAAACCTGGTGGTGTTGTAGCTGATGTGAGCCACACACCAGTCTATGGTGACGTATACAGTCAGAAAACTTCAGCTTAAAATTTGTATTACGTCACTGAACAAAGAAGTTCCCAGTGAAAGTTCTTAAGTTAATATGTTAGATTAATGTCTGTCATGTAATATTGCGTTATTTAGTTTAATCCAGCACGTTAAAGGTTTACATGTGCGTGTAAAGAAGCGTTCCTGTTATAGTTTTGTAACTTTGGTATTATTGCGCAAAAGTGACAGAGCGCCAAGAAGCAAGCATGGCGAAATTGGTAGCTCAGGGGTAAAAAAGCGTTTCTTTTCGAGCCAGTGTGTGGATCTTACTATGATTAACCTGTGTAATTCGAGCTCACAGACAATCCTACGCGCCATACACGGCAACAAGGTGAGGAATCTGATATCTTTACCTGAAAACACTATGTTTTAACTTTGCTGCCGACGTCTTAAGTTTGCCGTTTCACATGTTTCATCATTGTCTTGTTGCAGAATCCACAACTGTGATAAGGTCACAGTTGTGGCCCTGACCTGTACACTGTGGCCGTGTGATGGTGAAATTCTAGACGGAATCAAAAAACTCTAAAAGTGCTAAATATACACATCAAAATACATCCGATCGTGTCTTTGGTGGTAAATGAGTCATTCTGGTAACATTACCACATTCTTACCTTAATATTTTAATGAAACATTATCCCCGAAGTTCCTTGTAATCCCGCCGTGATTTAAACATACCAAACTGTAGAAACTTGTTGTGAGCAGACGTTGATGGACTGTTACCCTGCAAAATCCCCTATTAATGCCCACTTTTCCCCGTTCAAACAGGGATAATATCGGAGCGGGGTCCCAGTCTAAATCCCGTCGCACAGGACTGTGGGATACTTCATACAATCATGGCGACTTCTTATCCATGTAAACATTAGGTCTCTTGTAAAATTATGGATGTGTAAGGCAATTGAGCATTACAGTGGTGCAACAACCTTTCAGAAGTTTTATACAATACCTAAAGTCAACGAACAGGTAATTATTTTATGTTGACACCGGATAAAAGGTCACTTATACGATTCCGAAGGGTCCCCCTATTCGGAACCATACACGGTTTAAACTGTAGGGCCGAACTCAAGACGTTGATGGAGAGGAGCAGAGCGAATCGGAATAAAGCGTCTTGGGACGAGACAAATCATTGTCATGAAATGTAGTTTGATATGACGTGTTTCATTCGTCTTTTATTGTAAAGTAGAACTGTAGATTTAGTTGAATATCATATATCAGACGTTAGTATGTTATACTTGAGCCCCATTTGTGTACTTCCACGAGTCGTTCTACTAACGTTTAATGTATTACTCCAATATGCTTTTTTTCATATATTAGTTTCATGATTTGTCGCTAGATAACAGCACTGTATGGATACTGTTGTGCGAACTCGCTCTATATTTTACTGTGATGATGAAGATAAAATCTTCAGATACGGACCTTATAAGTTAATACGGTAACTGTTTGTAAGGATAATGAACATCTTGTAGTTAGAAGTATTTTTCTTTGTTTTTAATACAGTTTTTCACGGTGTTGTACTGAGGTGATGATTTACTACTGCCACAAGGACAACATACATAGTGAATTGCAGGTGTTGTCACAAGGACAACATACATTAAGTGAACTGCAGATGCTGTCATAAGGATAGCATACCTAAAGTGAACTGCAGGTGTTGTCACAAGGACTGCATACACATATTGAAGCACAGGTATTGTAACAAGGACAGCATACATAGTGAACTGCAGGTGTTGTCACAAGGACAGCACACACATAATGAACTGCAGGTGTTGCCACAAGGACAGCATACATAGTGAACAGCACTTGCTTTCATAAGGATAGCATCTCTAAAGTGAACTGCAGATGTTGTCACAGGGATAGCATTTATAAAGTGAGCTGCAGGTGTTGTCACAAGGATAGCATATACAAGGAGCCAATGATGCCGTGTTATAAATGATGGGTAACATTACAGAAAAGCCTCCTTTAATTCTTTACAAGTCTGGCAAACAATAAGCCAGTCACAGTTTATATGTGACCTTTAGTGAGTGACCTATGGAACCCATTTTACAGAGAACTTTATGATATGATACTGTTTTCTCTTATGCATGTTGAGTTGATGCATGCTACTTGGAATATTTGTATTATGATATGATACTGTCTTCACTTATGCATAATGATTTGATGCATGCTACTGTATATATTGTTGATGATATGATACTGTTTTCACTTATGCAAATTGATTTGATGTATGTTACTGTGAATATTGTTGATATGATATGATACTGTCTTCACTAATGCATATTGGTTGATGCATGCTGTTGTGAATATTGTTGACATGATATGATACTGTCTTCACTTATGCATAATGAGTTGATGCATGCTACTGTGAGTATTGTTGATACGATATATGATACTGTCTTCACTTGTTGTCAACCACCTTATGACATGCTGAAGTTATTGTTAATGTTGATTGCATATTCACATTGCTGAAAGTACTTTTGTAATGATTGCATATTCATATTGCTGAAAATATTGTTAATGATGATTGCATATTTACATTGCTGAAAGTATTGTGTATGTATAATAGCTTCACTACTATAGGACCGAACTATTATGTTTAGTTTATGGCAAGGTTGTGAAATAATATTGCACATGTAGAAATATCACTAGATAGTGTAACAGAATACTGTTCAGTCAGAGTATAGTGGTTCATTTATTGGTTTATAGATATCATTTATTGAATAACGCAAATATGTCAGAACCATTAGGTGCACAGGGTGTTAATTGCTCATCTGAGGAGCAATCACTCTCTTTCCTTGCTGTCTCAACAACCAGAGGTGGACATGACCAAATAAACAAATCAGTCAGGGAGGTCTCGTAAATTAACAGTGAAAGCAAGACAGTTAAAGGAGGATGAACTGTTAAAGAAATTTTGGCGTATTCATAAAAGTCTGAGGTCCAAGATTCAAAACACCAGTAAGGAGTTGAGTGAGCCCTCTCAGGTGGCTGAGATACAGGGTATTATTACTGAAATTCAAAATGTGTATCATGAACTGCGAAACACTTGTACTAGTTCCCCCCCTTTGGATGTGCGCAAGGGGATTGATAGCATTATCTCGGCTGTAAATAAGACTGTTATCAATCCATGTGCCCAGATAGATAAAACAGATAAGAGCAGCATTAAGTCTGCTGCTTCACTTTCTTCATGCTCTGGCAAATCGTCAAGATCGTCAAGATGTTCAAGGGCATCAAGCACATCTATGAAGATGAAAGAAGCAGCTGCAAGTGCAGCTGCACTCCGCATTGAGCTTCAGGCTAAACAAAAGGAAGCTATACAAGAGGCCGAATTGCGAAAACTTCAACTAGAAGAGGCTAATCGGCGTGCACAATCAGACGCGTTAATGGAGCAGAAAAGAATAGAGCTTGAACAACAGAAGCTCGTTAATCAGCTTGAGATGTAAGAAGCAAAGCTTAAGATTTATCAGGAGAAATCGCCAGTGAATCCATTGTTAAATGTTGAAACAAGTCGCACTGTCTTTGTGGAAAGAGATGAAAGCAACGCACCAGATCTGTGCAGTGTAGAGGGCTTTCAGATTCATAATGCAACTAATGCTCCTGTTACTTGTGAGACTCAAGAGTGCAAAAAGACAGAGAAACACCGGGAGTAACTGTTTTACCTTCAGGGGACTACTTTTCTGCAATTAACTCTGCCATGGCAGCTGCGGCTGCTGTCAGTCGTCTTCCAGCACCTGAACCAACCGTATTTACTGGGGACCCCCTAACCTTCCCAGATTGGGAGGCGTCATTTTCAATGCTAGTAGAGAGTAAGTGTATTCCCCCACAAGAAAGGATACATTATCTTAAGCGGTACTTGGGTGGACCTGCAAAGGAAGCTGTCAATGGATTCTTTCTTTTAAAGTCAGCAGATGCCAAGGAGGTGCTGAGAAACCGGTATGGCAACTCGTTCGCTATCGCCGAGGCATTTAGGAACAAGTTAGAGTCATGGCCGCCCATAAATGGAAAGGACAACAAGGGTGTTCAGAGACTTTCAGACTTTCTGCTTCAATGTGAAGTAGCTATAACCACAATTGACAGTCTGAATATTCTTAATGATGCCAGAGAAAACAGAAAACTACTAAAAAAAAACTACCCGATTGGATTGTAGTTAGATGGAGTCGTATTGTGTCTCAAACCAAGAAAACAGAAGGCTGTTATCCTTCTTTTAGTGAATTTGCTGCTTTTATTGCAAATGAAGCAGAAATTGCATGTGATCCTATCACGTCGCTAGGTGCTTTAAAGACACATCCGAAAGAGAAAGAGGTGACCTCAGGAACGATTAGACAAAAACAAAGTGCGAGGACACTCACAACAGGACTTGCCAAGGAAAGGGATAAGAATACAAAACAGTCTTGCCTATTTTGTCATAAGGACAATCATTTGATCCAAAATTGCAGGAGTTTGTCGTCCAAACCATTACCCGAAAGACATGAATATGTAAAGAAAAAAAGGGACTTTGTTATGGTAGCCTCAATCAAGGACATCTTTCGAAAAAATGTCCACAAAGATCCACATGTAAGTTTTGTAGTAAAATACACCCCACTTCTCTGCATGTTGATCAGAAGGAGACGGGTGTTAGTAAAGGTAGTGGTGCTTCCAAAGCCATTAAGCAGCAAGTGTCTCCTTCTGATGATCATCAGGAAATCATTGTAGAAAGCAAGGATGTTGTGTGCCGTAAGGTTTCTGGAACTCATGTCGGTCAAAGTGCGTCAATGGTGGTACCCGTGTGGGTATCCAGCAAGGATCATCCTAATGAAGAATATTTAGTTTACGCACTTCTTGACACTCAGTCAGATACTTCATTTATTCTGGATCATACCAGTGAAAGGCTGAATGCTCATTCAGACCCAGTTCAACTACAGCTAACTACAATGACCACCAGGGACCGTGTGGTGTCATGTAGGAAATTTAAGAACTTACAAGTACGTGGATTTGACTTCAACAAGATAATTGATTTACCTGTAGTCTACACTAGAGGATTTATTCCAGTAGACCAATCTCATATTCCCACACCAGACATGGCCAGAGCTTGGCCTCATTTGAAAGGCATTGCACATAGAATACCTTCATTGCAGGACTGCGAGGTTGGATTGCTGCTAGGCTACAATTGTCCACAGGCTTTAGCCCCTCTAAATTGTTTGAAAGGTGACAGAAAACAACCCTTTGCAGTGGAAACTGAACTCGGGTGGAGTTTAGTTGGCAACATGGGAGAGATTGAAGATTCTGGAGATGCTATAGGAACTACCCATAAGGTGATCACAAGACAGGTGCCGACCAGTCTTTGTATATGTCAGAGTGATCCAAACGTATCAACTGAAGCTCGGCATGCTAACTGCGAAGTTCATTTTGTATGTAAGACTGCAATAAGAGAGAAATGTGCATCCCCCAATGACATAAGTAGAATACTGGAAACTGATTTTTCGGAGAGGAAAGAGGGGAACACTATTATGTCTCAAGATGATCTGCGGTTCCTAAAGATACTCGAGGAAGGCATCAGTCAGCAAAAGGATGGACTCTACACAATGCCACTACCATTCAGAAATGGCAGTCTTAACTTACCCAACAATAAGGTGATGGCAATTCGTTGTTTAGATCTTCTCAAAAGGAGATTTAAGAATGATCCTAAATGTTTTGAAGATTACAAGAACTTTGTGGAAGGGATGATTCAGCGTGATGAGGTGGAGGAAGTTCCACAGGAGGAGCTTCAAACTGAATCAGTTTGGTTTATACCACACCACGCAGTTTTTCACCCTAAAAAGCCTGGCAAGATTAGAGTTGTTTATGATTGTAGTGCTAGGTACAAGGGAACCAGCTTAAATGACCACCTGCTCCAAGGACCTGAGTTAACCAATATTCTGATTGGCGTACTTTGCAGATTTCGCCAAGGACAGATCGCAGTAATGTGCGATATAGAGAAGATGTTCTACCAGTTTAGAGTAGACTTAAAACACAGAGATTATCTTCGATTTTTGTGGTGGCACAATAGCAACATTGACACTGAACCCAAAGAATATCGTTTGAAAGTTCACCTTTTTGGTGCGGCTTCGTCTCCTGGATGTGCCAATTTCGGTCTTAAGAGACTTGCCAGTGATTACAAGGAAAGACATGGTATGGATGCAGCAAGATTTGTTGAGCGAAACTTTTATGTTGATGATGGACTGAAAAGTGTAGAAACTGAAACTGATGCGATTACTTTGAGAAAGAACACTCGCGCTTTGTGTTCAGAGGGAAAGTTACGTCTTCACAAGTTCATTTGTAACAGCCGTAAGGTTATGGGGACCATTCCCCAGTCCGAACGTGCTGAAGAGATCAAGGATTTGAATCTTGCGTTTGATGAATTGCCTATAGAACGAGTTCTCGGTATTGAATGGTGCATTGAATCAGATTAATTCCAGTTTAGACTCGTTTTGAAGGATCAACCACTAACACGTCGCGGTATTCTATCGACCATAGGGTCCATATATGATCCGCTTGGACTCCTTGCACCCTTCACTCTCAAAGGAAAACAGATCCTGCACACATTGTGCACGAATGGAACCGACTGGGATGAACCAGTACCGGATGAACTGTGTCAGAGTTGAAAGCGTTGGATAGCTGAATTGCCAGAACTAGCAAAGTTAAAGATCCCTAGGTGTTTTAAGCCAAGGCAGTTTGGAAATATTGAGCATGTACAACTGCATCATTTCTCTGATGCTAGCCTAAAGGGCTACGGCCAGTGCACATATATACGCCTTGTGGATGACAAGGGTCAAATAAACTGTTCCTTGGTGATTGGGAAAGCAAGAGTGGCACCGCTACGATCGATCACAGTACCACGACTAGAACTGCAAGCATCGGTAGTCTCTGTTAAGATAAGTAAAATTCTGAGACAGGAACTTGACTACAGCGACATCGAGGAATTTTTCTGGACGGATTCCAAGGTTGTTCTAGGATATATCGGAAATGATTCGCGCCGGTTTCGCATCTTTGTTTCCAACCGTGTACAACAAATCAGGGATGTTAGTGATCTAAAACAATGGAGATATGTTTCATCCGAAGAAAACCCTGCGGATTATGCTTCACGAGGGCTAAGTGCAGTTGAATTAAGCGAATTGTGAATTAACCACACTTTTTTGGGAGGATACAATCCGTCCCACTGATCCCGTTGTATTTGACATTGACCTGAATGACCCAGAGGTGAAGAAATCAAATGTACATGCAATAACATCTGAACCAACCTCGTCAATGTAAGACCGTTTTTGGAAATTTTCCTCTTGAACATCACGCACAAGAGCTGTTGTGATATTACAAAGGTTCATCAGAAGGAGAAAGTCATGTAATCTAAAGTTTTAGAATATCAGCAACTGGCTGTACGTACGGTTATAAAGACTTGGCAGCATGAAACATTCGCGGATGAGATAAGATCTCTGAAATCTGGTGCAAAGCACAGAGAACCAAGGATAAATCGTAAGAGCATCCTTCATAAGCTGAACCCATTTCTTGATGAATATGGGATATTACGAGTGGGAGGTAGGCGAAGAGCATCCTCTTTATGCTAGAACATTAAGCACCCTGTGATCTTACCTAAGAAAACCGTTATTATAGACTTGATTATCAAACATCATCACGAGTTGCCTGCTCAGCAAGGACGAGGTATAACCGTGAGCACCTTAAGATCCAGAGGCTATTGGATTATTGGTTGTAGTTCTGCGGTGTCCTCGTGTATTTTCAAATGTGTTCAATGTAGAAGGCTAAGAGGTCAAGCTCATGGTCAACAAATGGCTGATTTGCCTAAGGAGAGACTTGAACCATCGCCGCCTTTCACGTATTGCGGAATAGATTGCTTTGGTCCGTTTTATGTTCGTGAGGGACGCAAAGAAATCAAACGATACGGACTCCTAGTGACATGTATGACGTCAAGAGCTGTGCATTTAGAACTGCTAAATGACATGTTTACAGATAGACTTAGGTGTCTGATTGCGTTGAGAGGCCCGGTGAGACAGATCAGATTTGATCAAGGTACAAACTTCGTGGGCGCCAACAACGAACTCAAGCAAGCGTTCCAAGAGATCAATGAGAAAGAACTCTCAGCTCGATTGTTAGCGTACGAGTGTGATTTTGTCTTTAACGCGCCTTCATCCAGCCATATGGGAGGGGTATGGGAGCGCCAGATCCGGACTGTTCGAGCCATCCTGACAAACATTCTTGTTCAGTCTGGCACCCAACTCTACACGTCATCGTTGAGGACGTTCTTATATGAAACGATGGCAATAGTAAATAGCCGACCCCTCACCACAGCAAATCTTTACGATCCATGTGCTCCAGCTCCACTTACACCCAACCATTTATTGACAATGAAGACCAACATTGCGATGCCAACCCCAGGAAACTTTCCAAAGGAAGACCTCTATGCAAAGAAAAGATGGAGGAGAATTCAGCACTTGGCAAATGAGTTTTGGTCGAGATGGCGTTAAGAATACTTGCTAAATTTACAAGTTAGACAGAAATGGAATAACAAGCGGAGGAACCTTCATGTTGGGGATATTGTCACTTTAAGGGAGGCTGAGCTTCCTAGGGGTCAGTGCAAAATAGCCAAGGTGGTTGAGACTTTTCCTGAGAAAGATGACTTGGTTAGGAAAGTTAAGATCCTTGTCGGAGACTCGGCTTTAGATAAATATGGTAAAAGACTTAGTAAGGCTTCTTTTTTAGTAAGGCCTGTTCAGAAACTTACACTGCTACTTGAACATAATGGTTAATTATTTTCAGGATTGTTCATTTTGTTGAATTGGTAATATGTATTGTTAGGTCAAATGTGATCTTCAGGTCAGGTAGAGGTGGTTTTATGGAAATTAAGTATATGATTATTGAAATCAAGTGTGATTTCTGAGGGGAGCGTAGCTGATGTGAGCCACACACCAGTCTATGGTGACGTATACGGTCAGAAAACTTCAGCTTAAAATTTGTATTACGTCACTGAACAATGTAGTACCCAGTGAAAGTTCTTAAGTTAATATGTTAGATTAAAATCTGTCATGTAATATTGCGTTATTTAGTTTAATCCAGCAGGTTAAAGGTTTACATATGCGTTTACCTGTAAAGAAGCGTTCCTGTAATAGTTTAGTAACTTTGGTATAATTGCGCAAAAGTGACGGAGCGCCAAGAAGCAAGCATGGCGAAATTGGTAGCTCAGGGGTAAAAAGCGTTTCTCTTCGAGCCAGTGTGTGGATCTTACTATGATTAACCTGTGTAATTCGAGCTCATAGACAATCCTAGGCGCCATATACGGCAACAAGGTGAGGAATCTGATATCTGCGATGATGAAGATAAAAACTTCAGATACGGACTTTATAAGTTAATACGGTAACTGTTTGTAAGGATAATGAACATCTTGTAGTTAGAAGTTTTTTCTTTGTTTTTATTACAGTTTTTCACGGTGTTGTACTGAGCTGATGATGTACTACTACTTCATGCAGTATGTATTAAAGCCATTGCAACAGCAGTTTATACCAGCGTTTGTATGTATGGTGCCGCGTGGATTATAGGTGTTATGCTTGGAACGAAAATATGACCCAGATACATACACAAACAAGGATCTGTTCACAAGAAGATTTAATCGGACCCTGTCCTGCCATATATTGAGTCCGATATCCATACAGTGAGAGTTTCTGCATTAAAACCACAGTATGTGCAACGAATCAGTTGCATCATCTTTGACCGAGCGTTTACTGTCTGTCAACGAGACATAGGATTACACATTACACCATTTTGACAAGAATAAGTATGTTTCATGGTTTTGATAGCAACTAAAATTAAAATTAGATCAGCATTTTAAACATTAATGGATCTTTGTACCAGACGCATATCAGCGAGTTTAGTGGGGACAGAGAAGCACAGGCAGTTGTATACCTCTCATGGAGACTCGCTGACTCGAGGGATTGAGACTGAGAAATTTTGTATCATTTTCTTTAAACGGGGTAATAGTAGGCCTAACAGCTATATGGAAATTGATTACCAGGGCATTTGGCGGTGTGTAGTATGAGGCACAATATATGGCACTGCCTAATAATATTGATTCCGATTAAATCGGGCTAAGTCCGTACGATCCCATGTAACTGAGCAAACCAAAGGCAGTTAACTGGTTCTCGGCTCCTGCAGATACTTGGATCGACCTGTCGATATATCAGTGGAAGTAAGTAGAGATTAATAAAACGTTACTGTTAAAATGTACGTGTATGACCCAATTTCTTGTGACACTGGTGAATTTCTCACCCGATCCCTTTCGGACACGTACACGCGAAAGTTTGTACATTTCTACTATTTATGTATGATGACTAAAAACTTCTTGAGAGTAATTTACCGAATTGGCACATTGGGCAGAATAGTTGACTCATTGGGATAAATGCCCGAAGTCTTCACTTATTTTACAAACTTATAATTTTATACATTGCACAAAATACGTTTTTATATATACCTTACATCACAAACAAAGTGATTCTACCAGTGAATTTTTAATAGTTTTCATTTAGACATACGCCATTCTCCTGCATAGTGCTAGTTATAGAATGTTTATTCCCAGGAGCGTCAATATATATCCACATCGCCCCCCCCCCCCCCCCGTCAATGTAATCATCCCCTGATATTCAGAGAATAATATTTATATATTGGAATTGATATATTTTAATAGGATAATTAAATTAAAGATTTTGTTCCGTTTCTGAGTTTAGGTTGTTTTGACCATTACCAACGCCTGTAGAAATTACATGAAAAGGAGACTTTTACCCAGGACAATAAAGGGAGACTCATTATCGTGGGAGGGGAAGATCCACATGTCCAAGGCTGACATAAAAGTATTAATAAAAACAAGGGACCCATGGGTTACGGCGCTCAGCTGTTATATATGATAAAAAATATGATTTGGGATAGAGGCATATGCTGGTTTTGTGTGGTAATAAATATAAGCTTTATTATGAGCTGTTAGTGTTTAGCTTATGTATGATTTTGATAGTATCTTTGGAGACAGGGAAGAGGATTGATTTCATTTATTTTATTAACAAATGGAGTGCTTTTGTCACACAGATTGTCACACAGACTTGGCCATATAACTTATAAGCAGCACATATAATAAAAGAGTTTAACTATTTATTAAAATTTAATAACAAATATTGTGCCTATATAATTTTTATTAAAAAATAATAAGAGAATCATATGATTTTTTTAAATAAAATATAACTGAAATAATTATTAAAATAATATTATAGAATATATGCATTCATGAATACATTTTGAAAGTATTTGCACTGGTATTCAAATATTTTCATTTTTACCTGAATTCCCATTCTTATGCAAGAAATTTTATAATGGAGTACATATTCATATTTATATTCATATACATTTGCAAAGTATTTGCACCATGTCTGGTATTTATTCAGTTTTAGCCAAACAATGATGTTGATAATCCAGAATATAAACAAAGGACCCATGGGTCACGACAAAAGTTTGGAATTTTTGTAAATGCAAAATATGAAAAATATTCTATTGTAATGTTTTATATTTATATAAGCATATGAGAAGCTAAGAGGAAAGGGCCCTCCTACTTGGTTATAGTAAAGTTTTCAATATATGATTGCAAACTAATACTCTGACAAGACTGTCATGAAGAAAAACAGTAAAAGTTTTGTGATACTGTGACGCATATGAAAAATTTACAGATGGACAGGCAAGTGGACAGAATGGACTAATACCTTCATTTCACTTTCAAGGTTATAATGCATTTAAGTTTATATATAAGCCTATTTTTTAGCATATCCACTTTTTTCATTAATAGTTTATATCTGAATCATTTTTTTTTTTATTTACAAGTTTTATAAATTTGTAATATAAAAGTGAAAATATAAGTTAAAATATTAGAATTCTAAGTTGCAATCATTATATATCCAGATTGTAGCTCACATTGGGTCATATTATGCATACACATATTTTATTTTTTTTTAAATCAAAGGTTTAAACTGAATGTAAAAGAAAATAATGCCACAACATGGCATTTACAAAATTATTCCTTGAATTCCTATTAAAAGTTTTGCACATTGGAGTTTTCAGGACATGCTTAATTTTATTCACCAAAATAAAATAAAAGATTCAGTAAATTTGATAAAATAAAAACATCTTTTCAAATAAAGTATACACGCTGTTGGTTGAATGAGGGACAAACAATATCATTATGCTAATTACAATCTCAGCTATTATTAATAACTGGAATTAATAGTCAATTTCACACCTGGTGAAGTTTTACTCTTCTGAAGTAAAGCATTACTTATCTGATGAACATCCACACTTTCATAGCAATACATCACTTTGTGGACACAATTAAATGTGCACTTTAATCAATGTAACCCTGGTGGTACAATACAAAATCTAAAATGCAGCATGTCCAAGAATAAAATAAAATACAGAAAATTATAACATTCATCTAGTTTATGCACCAGCTGGGGGGGGGGGGGGGGTTGAGTGCAGGGCAGAGGAGAAGCCTGCTAGTAGTGGCCAAGCTGGGTCAAGGCAAGCTGCCTGGGGTGGGTTACATAATGCAAGTGAAGGCTGTACTACTAGGTGGGCCAGATGTAAACAACACTTGACATGGTGTATGAAAACTTGAATAAAAGCTTCTTTTCAAACAATTTCTTTGAAATTTCAGATTTTAAAAGATTAAATCCTTATGTATATATGCTGTGAAAATTAAATCAACAGTGCTTACAGGGAAAAAACGTGCCACTGCCAAAGTTGGACAAAATTTAAGGTATTGATTTTTTATTTATGCTAATAACTTGAAAAATTTGCAAAATTCAGATCTATTTTTGGGCAAACAATTGAATCTTGATTAAATAAAGTTATATTCCTGAAAAAGTCTTCAGCTTCAGCAATTCTCATGTTAAGTGAGCAAATATATTTGGGCCTATAACTTCAAAATAATACCCAATACTGACCTAATTTTTGGTATGTGCACAGAAAATGTATGGAAGAATATGAATACTAAATATGATCAAAAACAGATCAGTGGTTTTGATATTAGACAGACTTGAAGTGTAACAATTGCTTTTTATGGAAAACGGAGGTTTTTCCTTAATATCTCGAAGGAATGAAGTTCTAATGACCCAATTTTCGGTATGGTAGGAGATTTTGGGGACATCTAATGGTATGCAGAATTTTGGATTCGTAGGTCCAATGGTTTTAAAACGTGCCCTGTTAACGGCCGGACGGCCGGACGGACGGACAAAGGACCACGACTATAGCTCAGATGACTTATAGTCAGCTGAGCTAAAAATCGTATCATAGATTTTATCGTTCTGTTACCAAAAAATGTTTGAAAATGTTACTCTGTTACGGTTATTCTTTTTCCACTTTTAATTAACAAGCTTTACAGGACATAAAGCATTTTTGCCAGATATATATATTCCAGTCCATGATTGTTTCTCTTTCATTTTGACATTACAGAACGATTACAATACAGGAATCTATCATTTATTTGAAAAATAAAAATAATTAAACGTTTATCCATATTTTATGTACATGTTAATGTTTCTTTATTGCATTCTTATTGCATTTAGATATTTTTATCAATCAATTTCAGATGAACTCAGTTCACATCATGTTTTCCCAGGAAAACTAGCACTTGCACAGATATACGACGGGGCATGATCAAGGTGGGTGCATCATGTGTAAGGTCCCTTTCTTTCCGACGGGGTTCGATTCAGATTGAGTTTGTCCATCCCCTTGGGTATCATTCACTCTGGCGTTACCATTGCGGACGACGGTAAACAGCCGCGTGAGCAACTAGAAGCAAGCAACCGTGCCCAGTGCCCAACCATATGGTTAATAATTCAGTAATTAGCGTATATCCTTGTATAATTCAAGAAAAATGTCAAGAATCGGATGCTGCTGAAATTCATGTCAATGCCCTTTCGTTCAGGTAAACAGAAAACCCGACTGAAAAACATAAGATTAACACACCTTCTTTCGCTTGGCTAAACATAACTGCAGTCAATACATGTAATTTATCTGTCATCTTTTAAAGTGCATGCTTTTGTAAATAGCAATTTAATTGGGACTTTTACAATTTAATATCATTTTTGGTTTTTGTCATACATAGTGTTTTATGATGTCATATTATTTTGCTGGCCGCATGTGTAAGCTCTAGGCCAAATGTATCTAGGGTGTGACTGGTAGCCAAGATCAGCCAGAGAAATATGTCAGGACGCGGCAGGGTTTTTAATTCTTTATTCTGAAGCCGGTTCAATCTACAAATTAACAAATATGAATTTACTCTAATGTCTAAAGCTACATCTAAATGCAAATAAGTATGGACATGCATAAATAAATGAAATTCCTAATATGTAATATATATATATATATATATATATATATATATATATATATATATATAAGGTATATAAATGACTCTTAAAGTGTATGAATAATAAACTTATCAATCAGGCTGCTGATATGACAAAAAAAATCCAAATTCTAAACTATGTATGGCTTACTGATCAGAAAATAATATATTAACTGAATAAGAAGTCTATGCTGATGTTTACTTTTCTTTACTGACCTGTTACTTTAACCTAATAATATTGAAATATTAGCCATTAAATTTACTGATTAAGTGTAAATACTAGTTACTTGTACCAAAATGCAGCAGTAAATAAGCAAATATCACCATTAAATCACTATTCTACATAACACAAACATATAAAGACATAATTAAGCTATTCCTATATACAGCAACACAGTCATGGATGGTTTTGTCCTTTTATGACAGCCTAGCTCCGCTCACATCAGCGGTGACATACCACAGCCCATACTATCTTACAGCACAGAAAAATTAATTGGGGCCTGTCCGTACATGGGAGCAAGCACTGTTCAGCATGTATATAAGCTACTACAGGGTAATGTAGGGCGTGACAATCGAGGTACACAAACTTTTTCTGTTCTATTACAACTTTCAACTACAAAATGAAGAAATGTTAATCACTGCAATATTAAGACTACTTAATGAATATTTTATACAATTATCAGTATATAAATGAAAGTAAATATGTGATTACTTACGACATTGCGGCATATTGTCGAGCAACATGCTTCTCCCCTTATGGGTTAAGGCTGATCTGATTACCAAAAAATGCACGAACTGCCGTACAGACAAAAAAGTAACTGAGCCACTTACTGGCTCATGCTTCTAGTGCCACCTAGTGGAAATCTATAGAAAATGACTACGTCCCTTACACCGCTCCCCGAACCCGACTTCAGGAGGGTTAAAATGACCTCTCAACTGGGACGTAGGCATATTAACATATAAATAATCCTAAAGATTGCAACAATATATGGGAAAGCAGTTCCTCTCCTACGTTATTTACCTGATTTCTAATACTACCTAGAAAGCATTCGATACAATTGATACATTCTTACAACTATTGAGTATACATATCTTTATAATCATGGCATTCAATGAGATAAAGTTTTGTCACTGGCCTGGTGAGAGTTGACGTTTTTGTCTCAACCGTTGCCGATCTGACCAATCCATCAGAACCAATATCAGTATCTGTCACTCGCCCAATCTGCCAACAATTTCTTGGCATGCTGGGGTCCAAAACAAGAACAATGTCACCTGAACAAAGATTTCTCTTTTTGTCGTACCAGTTGCTGCGCACCTGAAGTAAGGGAAAGTACTCTTTCAGCCATCTTCGCCAGAATAAAGTCAGCTAGATACTGAACTTGTCTCCACCTTCTTCTCACATAATTGTCTTGCTGTACAAAGACTCCCGGTGGAAGAGTAGGCCCCTTTCTTAATTGTAGCAAGTGGTTGGGTGTTAGTGATTCAAGATCACTGGCATCACTAGAGACCGTTGTTAAAGGCCGATTGTTCAAGATACTCTCAACCACACACATAAAAATTGATAACGCGTCTTCACTGATAACCTGTTCTTTCATGACGGAGCTCAATATCTTCTTAACGCCTCCAAACAATCTCTCCCAAGCTCCCCCCATATGGGATGCAGCAGGGGGAATGAATTTCCACTCTATCTCTCTCTGATACAGGAACTGTATTATTGAAGACTGATTCCACTGGTCGATGGATTGTTTAGCTCCCTTTGAGCTCCTCTGAAGTTGGTGCTATTGTCACACCAAACCGTTGTTGGCCTACCTCTACGAGCAATGAATCTCTCTAACGCATTGATGAATGAAGTAGTATCCATGCTGTCAAGGACCTCTAGGTGTATGGCTCTGGTTGTAAGGCAGGTAAACAGACATCCATACCTCTTGTACAATTTTCTACCCATCTTTGTCTGAAAAGGGCCAAAGCAGTCTGTACCAACATGAGTGAAAGGAGGCTGGTTGTAATCCACTTGCTGCTCTGGAAGGTCACCAATTCGCTGGCCTTCTGGTTTAGACCAAAGTCGACGACAAGTAAAACACCTACTGATGACTCTGCGTACAACACTGCGTACTCCTGGAATCCAATACTTATCCCGAACCTCTGGAACCACATACTCGCGACCTGAATGACCTGACATCTCATGATGATATTTAACTATCAAGGCCGAAACATGATGTTCCTTCGGCAAGATTATCCTGGATTTTGCTTCTCTGGTTCTTCTACCACAAATCAAGTCACCATGCTCAGATAAACTAGGATCTAGCCTATATATCTTGCTCTTACGACTCACGCTGGACTGGCCGCTTTGCAGTATTTGTATTTCTTCCTCATAACTCTGATTCTGAACATACTTGACAATTGCACTTTCTGCTGTATTTAACTCTTGAAGCGTGAGAGGCCGACACTTATACGATCTGTTCTTCTGCTGCAATTTTTGCTTTAAGAAGGCCTTGAATCGCAATATCCAAGCTACTGTGCGTTTCAATGAGTACCAAGATGAGTGCCTCTTGATCATTCGATCAATGGTACCCACTTTGACTGCCAGAGGATGGGCTTGTGCCTTTTGATGGACTTCTTGATCATTACTGATATCTGGAAGTATCATTCCTGGGTCGGCGTATTCGGAGGACTCTGGATTAAGTTTCCAACGAAACTCAGGCCCTCTGGTCCATCTTGTACTCCCTGTGAGTTCACTCACCGTAAGCCCTCGTAACACCATCTGCTGCATTGAGATCGGACTTGACATGCTTCCACTGACCTACAGTAGAACCATCGTGAATGGTGAGACCGATTTGATACAAACATATGAAATCTCTTGTCTAAATTTTCTATGTAAGAGAGCACAATAGTACTGTCTGTTTAGAAGACACTATCCTGAAGTGGCACTGTGAGCTCATTTCGGAGCAATTTGTCTTGCTTGACTGACATTGCAGCTGCACTCAGTTCCAATCTTGGAATTGTCATTTGTTTCAGAGGTGCAACTCTGGATTTTGCCATCAGCAGGCAGCAGTGAACTTGACCCAATTCATTCACCATTCTGATGTAACTGACAGATCCATAGGCGATGGTAGAAGCATCTGAAAAATGGTGTAGTTCAAACCGAGTTGCCCTAAACTCCTTTGGTTGAATACAACGGCTGATGCTGAACTTCGACAACTCCCCTAATTCATCCAACCAATGCTGCCATTCTTTGATGTCTGTCACTGACAGTGGTTCATCCCAGTTGCATCTCTTCTTTGCTAGATTCTGCACCATCTTCTTTCCCCTTACTGTGAAAGGAGTCAGAAAGCCTAGAGGGTCATATATAGAACATACCATACCCAATAGTCCTCTCCTGGTCAGAGGCCTGCCAAGTGGTTTCGTAGCATAAGTAAACTGGTCAGAGTTTATGCTCCAGTCTACCCCTAAAACTCTGTCAAAAGGCAGGGCATGCAAGTTCAAATCCCCAGGTTTCGCTACCCGCTCACTCTCTGGGATATGAGAAAGGACTTCTCTACTGTTGCTTGACCACTTGCACAAACGAAACCCACCTTTAGCCAAAAGTCTTGGCAACTCATTTGCTGTTTCTACTGCTTCTTCTTCTGTTGAGAATGATTTGAGAAAATCATCCACATAAAAATTTTGATATACACATTCGATCACTTTAGGACTAAATTCCTCTTTGTTGTCCTTTGCTGTCTGTTGCAATGCGTATGAACAAACACTCGGACTCCAAGTGCCCCCAAACATATGCACAGTCATCCTGTATACATCTACGACATCGTCCGGGTTACCATCACGCCACCAGAGGAAACGCAGCACATCACGATAAAACTGTGGTACAAGGACCTGGTGGAACATGGCCTCTATGTCTGATGTGACAGCGATGGGATACTCTCGAAACCTCAAGAGAACACCAAGTAACCTGCTTGTAAGGTCTGGACCTTGTAGCACTCTGCTGTTCAGCGAAAGTCCCCCGTATCACACTGCACAATCAAACACTATGCGCAATTTTGACTTGTGTGGGCTGGTGACTGCATGGTGTGGCAAATACCACGAGTCCATCATTTCTGTCCTTGTCACTCTCTGAGATCTTCTCTGCTTAACCCTTGTTAATTAGGTCTTTCATGCTCTCTTTGTAATCCTTCTGAAGTCGTTGGTTCCCCTTCATTTTCTTTGCAAGGTGCTGTAGGCGGCGCTCAGCCAACGGCTTGTTGTCTGGGAGGGATGTATTCTCACGAAATGGTATAGCCACTTCATAATGTCCGCTCCTTTTGCTAACTGAAGCGTCCATTACACTCAAGGCTTTACGATCCTCCATGGACAACCCCTTTGCATTGTCACTCATACTAGGACAATCTATTTTCCAGAAAAGCTCTAATTTCTGCTCTAGCTGGGATGCTACAAATCCTGAAAATGCATTTTGACATTGTGCACACACTTCAATAGGTCCATTCAGTGACCACCCTAAGACAGTCTTTGTAGCAAATGGTGCTAGGTGCTCTTGTCCTTCAGGAGCACGTCTAACTTCAAGTGGTACTATAGCCTCTGGTGCATCTTGACCAATAAGGAGTTGAATGCGCTTATCTCTTGTTAGCAATGGGATGTCAAGGTCTCTCAGATGTTCCCATCTCTCCAGATCATGACTCCTGGGCAGACACTCTGTGCTGATGGGAAGCTCAGGTCTGGCATATACCTTATTCAGCACCACAGAGTCTCCATTATCTACTCCAGAAACGACTAAGCTGTGAACAGTAACATTCATTGGGCTACCCCTTTTCTCTAATGTTGACAAATTGAGTGTCTGCTCTTCTCCCTTAGATTTCAGCTGGTGAACAAAGTCCAGGGAGCAAAACGATGATGTTGACCCACTGTCAAGAAGCGCATAGGTAATTACAGACTGGTTGTTGCTTGATTTTACTTTGACTTTCACAACTGGCATGGCCACTCTGTATACGTCAGCTGATACATGATTACAGGAAGCACCATTTGCACTGATAGTATCTGTTGACTTGCTTTGGTTACCTTGTGAGACTGGTTCGTTGTTTCTAGTAATGTGCAGAAACTTTGTGTGCTTTATTTTACATCCCGCTACTGAACATGTCTTTTCAGCCTTGCAGTCAGTAGAGAAATGGCCCTATTTCAAGCAGTTGAAACATAATCGGTTTTGTCTAGCCACCTTGAGCCTTTTTTTCTGGGGCCATTTCCTTAAACTCTACACATCTGAACAGTGAACTACCGGTGCTGTCCCCACACATTAAACACTTCCTGATGTTGCTTGTGTGACTCACCTGCATGGCTGCACTGAAACCTCGCTTCCTTAGACCAGACAATGCATTATTGTCTTGTGGCTTGGAGGTCTTACTTGCGCCCAAGGCACCATATACAGGATCGCTGGTTTCCTTTGCAGAGAGTTCTATAAAACGAACCAGGTCTTCAAGTTTGGATTTCCAGATGTCTCCCGAATAGTGACAACTCGTCTCTACCACCTATGCTGAAGAAACACTGGGAGTCGCTCTGCTACTTGAACCAAAACTCTCTGATTTACTTCTCCAAGACCATCCATTGCATGCATGGTCTCCTTGAAACACCTCAACTCATCAGCAAACTCCTGTAATGTATCTGTAGCAATTCTGTTGCCACATATGACCCTATCTACCCATGCATTACAGATGATTTACTTATTGCCAAAACGTTCAGCTAACAACTCTTTGGCTCTGATATAACCTCCCTTGCCCATGGCAGCACAACCTTCAATCACTTTATAAGCCCTACCAGTGCAATACTGTAACAATCTAGTAAGTTTAGCATACTCATCAACATCATATCTGTCAACATTATTTTCAAATGACTTGATAAAAGACCAATATCTTACTGGATAACCATCAAAACTAGGAATTTCAGTTTTTGGCATATGCAGAGTTTGTATCAGTTCTCCCAATGGGTCGGATCTAGAATTCTCACCACTTGGCTGGAACTCTTGAGCACAAGGGATGAGAGTACAGTCTTGCACAGGACCCTCACCACCTATTTCTTCCACTGGCGTAGACTGCAAAGACTGCACCCATGCGGTCACTCTTTCCTTTCTGGACCGGACACTAGCACTGCGATGTGACTCTACGTCTTGTTCGTCAAGTACTGCTTGCTCAGCCTCGACCTTAGCTAGCTGAGTTTTCACATCAAGACGTTTAACTTGTTGCTGGAGTTTTAACATTTGCTGTTCCAGCTGCTTTCTTTCTGCTAAAGCTGCTGCCTCAGCCAACAGAGCTGCCTTCTTTGCTGCAGCCTCAACACTTAACCGAGAATGCCTCGAACTAACAGATTTCACAGTCTCTACTTTACTTTTACTACTTTTGCTCTTGTTGCAACTATCAATCTCTGATTTATCAACATCATTAGTTGCACTGTCATTCATGTGTCTCTTTTCTGGGCCTGTTGTTCTTTCTTGACTGTTTTCAGTTTCTTCACATCGCAAATATTTGTCTATAGCCTCATCTAACACTGTTTTCTTTGTCACAACACTATCTAAATATAGCTGGGCTTCTTCTCTCACTTCATTTTCTAGTAATGCAAAATAATCCTCATGAACAGATTTCAAGTTCTCAAATAATTTCTCAGGAGCAGTACGTTCTTCAAAATCTTTCTGTTTCTTCTCTGAGAGCTTCATAAGCTCATATATCTTGTTTCAATCCTTTGGGTTACCAGTCTTTTGGCTGTAATACGTCTACTTCTCAATGACTTAAACTTCTCCCCCTCAGTGGGGTTCTCAGTGCTATCTTCACTGGACTTTGGCATGACTACTGTTGTAAACTCGACTCAATAGCTGATTGTCATTGAACTGTGACTGGAAGCCGAGATCAGCCGGAGAAATATGTCAGGACGCGGCAGGGTTTTTAATTCTTTATTCGGAAGCCGGTTCAATCTACAAATTAACAAATATAAATTTACTCTAATGTCGAAAGCTACATCTAAATGCAAATAAGTATGGACATGCATAAATAAATGAAATTCCTAATATGGATGTAAAATAAATAAATATATATATATATATATATATATATATATATATATATTTATATATATAAGGTATATAAATGACTCTTTAAAGTGTATGAATAATAAACATATCAATCAGGCTCCTGATATGACAAAACAAATCCAAATTCTAAACTATGTATGGCTTACTGATCAGAAAATAATATATTAACTGAATAAGAAGTCTATGCTGCTTATGTTTACTTTTCTTTACTGACCTGTTACTTTTACCTAATAATATTGAAATATTAGCCATTAAATTTACTGATTTAGTGTAAATACTAGTTACTTGTACCAAAATGCAGCAGTAAATAAGCAAATATCACCATTAAATCACTATTCCTACATAACACAAACATATAAAGACATAATTAAGCTATTCCTATATACAGCAACACAGTCATGGATGACATTGTCCTTTTATGACAGCCTAGCTCCGCTCACATCAGCGGTGACATACCACTGCCCATACTATCTTACAGCACAGAAAAATTAATTGGGGCCTGTCCGTATATGGGAGCAAGCACTGTTCAGCATGTATATAAGCTACTACAGGGTAATGTAGGGCGTGACAATCGAGGTACACAAACTTTTTCTGTTCTATTACAACTTTCAAACTACAAAATGAAGAAATGTTAATGACTGCAGTATTAAGACTACTTAATGAATATTTTATACAATTATCAGTATATAAATGAAAGTAAATATGTGATTACTTACGACATTGCGGCATATTGTCGAGCAACATGCTTCTCCCCTTATGGGTTAAGGCTGATCTGATAACCAAAAAATGCACCAACTGCCGTACAGACAAAAAAGTAACTGAGCCACTTACTGGCTCATGCTTCTAGTGCCACCTAGTGGAAATCTATAGAAAATGACTACGTCCCTTACAAGGGGGTTAACCACTTTACCTAATACTTAACCGGTCAAACTCATTGCATGATAGTTAAGGGCATGGTGTAGCACTCATATCGTATGTTACTGCGCACTCAAATAATATAACAACTATTCATAGTATATAACCGTATGGACAATATGTATATATATATATATATATATATATATATATATATATATTTATATATTTATGGTGTGTGTGTATCTTACTAGGTTAAGAAATAATTTTAAACCATGACGTTTGACTTAGAGAACTGTTACCTTTCCCAATCTGGTTATAGAAATCATGTCTTCAGTAATTTCAGCCAAATCCATTGCAACAGCCCTAACCCCAAGCCCCCCCCCCCCCCACACGCACACATACACATATAGGAATTCGGAAACATGGCTGTAGCCTGACCAAATTCTGAGTAAGTGCTTGTCAGAGAGAAGCATAACGAGGTGGTGTAGCCCCTATGGGGGTAGGGTGTTGCTTCCCAATGTGTGTACAGTTTTTAGAATTGATGCCATAAATTGGCATTTCTGTTAGTGCTGTTCAGTCTGCTTTCTTGTAAAATACTGCCAACGTATTTTGTTGCCTATGATTGCTTGGATCTGCACCCCCCCCCCCCGGCCGAAGCCTATAGTTGTGCATCAGTATCGTTTGCTGCATATGTTAGCGTGAAATGCAAGATTTTAGAGGGTATACTCGGTTACTTGCGCTCAGCACTAGGGAATTGCGCGCAGGAGTTTTTATCAAATTGGAAATGGACATGATTCAAAATTAAATATTTTAATTCGCAAATTTTTCAGAAACGGCGAGGTGTGCATATGTAACAATTGTTGCATCGGATAGCGTAAAATATAGGTTTTTAGGGGCTATGCAGGGTTAGTGGCACTTGGCCGTAGGGAATTGCGCAAATAAATTATACAAAACAAGAAATTGTCATTTTTTAAATTAAAAATTTTAATTCATTATATTTCTGAAACGGCGAGGTGTGCATTAGAATCGATTGTTGTATCTGATAGCGAGGAAAATGGTTGTTAGAGGCTATGCAGGGTTAGTTGCTCAAAGCCGTAGGGAATTGCGCAAAGAAATTATACCAAACAAGCAGAAGCTGATCCAGGGGAGGGGTCCAGTGGGTCCCCCCCCCCCCACTTTTTCCATCCGAAGAGACATTTTTTATGGGTTTCGTGCAAAAAGTTTTGGCCTGGGACCCCCTTTTCCGGACCTGGGGAACCTTTTGATTTTGGATTTTCATTAGTCCTCCTGGGTTGGACCCCCCCCCCCCCCCATTCCTAAATGCCAGATCCGCCCCTGACAAGAAATAGACATTGTTAAAAATTTTAATTCGTTATATTTCTGAAACGGCGAGATGTGCATCAGAATCGATTGTTGCATCTGATAGCGTGGAAAAGTGGCTGTTTAAAAAAAAATAATAATAATAATTTAATATTTCTAAAACAGCGAGGTGTAAGGCAGCCAAATAAGAAATACAAAAAAGAAATGGACATTTTTAAGTTAAACATTTGTCTTGAATAATTCTGAAACGGGGAGGTGTAAACCTGTAACGATTGTTGCATGTGATAGTGTGAAATATGGGTTTTAAAGGGTTTGCTGGGTTAAAGGGACATAATCAGGAGCTAAATTATGGCTATTTCAGTTCAGTTTCGCTTTATACAAATGTTTCCCAGCAAAACTATCCCCGCACATGGTCTCACTGCCTAGCATAAGGCTGTTTAACACAGTGTGATGGCCCTGCTTATTGGTAAACACAGTCTGTTTACCATAACAAGGCCGCGTGACCGGAGGTCCAATTAAGAGGGGCAACACGTTGTTTCAGCCAGTAGAAACATGAATCACATTTTTTGGCCAAATCAGACCGACATCTCCTGATTGAAACGTTTTTTTTGGCTCAGCGATGCACACTGCCCCATGCGCTGTGTTTATGTTGACACCTTTCATCGCGCCCGGTACACGGTCTTTAACAATTGTTTACAGGAGAAAGCAAACGGTTTCAGGGCAATATTTTGGCAGGTAAATATTTATTGCTTGCCGGAATCAAAGATTTCGGCAAGCATATTGCTCAGTTGCGTATGTCTGTTTGTCTGTTTGTCTGTTTATTTGTCTGCACTCTCCTGGCCACAATTTTGCCACAATCACCTTGAAACTTACAGCGATGATGAAAAACATAATTTCTAGGTGCCCTATTGTTTTTGGTTAAAATAGGTCAAAGGTCAAGGTCAAGGTCACGACAGGTATGGTTAACGGTTTTTGCACTATAACTTCGCCATAAATAGTTTTATCCACTTCTGCAATAGCTCATTTTTTTCGTCATCACCTGGCCTTTCTTTTGACATGTAGCTTACTTAAATTTGCTGTTACCATGGTTACGCAATTTTGGGAAGATATCATGGAATTTCCTGATATTTTTCAAATTTGCAGCAATCGTACTGATTCTGAGATATTTTATGTAACACAAGAATATCTCGAAATTGTTTTTCAGATTTTGGAAATGGCCGCCAGGGGGCGTTGCAGATGAAAAAACATGAAAATTTGTTTTGGTGCTATACCTCCAGAACTATTAAACATTGGGCCATTTCCATCACAGCACCTTCAACTGGGGTCCATGGGCTTATTTTTGCGCATAGGTGCCAAAGTGCGCTATTGCCAGATTTCTCTATTTTTGGGGTAAAACTTTTGAATTTTGAAAATATGCAGTTTTCAGCTTCTAACTCTGTCAGTTTTTATGCTGGAGAGTTCAATTTTTTTGCATCTTGTAGCCCTTGGTGAGCTCTCGGTGATCCAATCAAAAATCTTGCAAAATCTCGCACCGTTTCTCGTCAAACGAGAGTCTTAGAGATTTCATTAAATATGACCTACAGGTTGCATTTTTTTTAACAATGGCTTTGAAATTGATATATTTTGTGTTATTTATAAATATCTCGAAATCAGATTTTCATTTTTTGGAAATAGCCACCAGGGGGCGTGGTACCTGAAACACTGTAACATATCATTTTTCTGCAATATCTAAAATAATTTTAAACATGGCACAATTTTTATCGTTGTATCTTAAACTAGGAACATTGGCTTATTCCTCCGCACATGTAGCTTTGTGCTGCCGTTACCATGGTTACCAAATTTGTGGGTTAAACTTGACGATCTGAAAATATGCAGTTTTTGGCTTCTATCTCGGTTAATATTTATGTTTCAAGGGTCTAGTTTTTTGCATAAGGCTGCTTCCCCTTGGTTCTAAGTCATTCAATTGCAAGTCTCGTCAAATTTCGCTCGGTTTATCGTCAAACGAGAAAAAACGAGATTTCACGGAAATGCTTATAACTCGGCGACTTTTACAGCTACACAGGTCAAGTTTTCGGCATTTCATAACATCTGACCAGCTTGACACGCCAGAAAAGAAATCAGGCCAAATCTCGCACCATACCTCGTCAAGCGAGAAAAAAACGAGATATCATGGAAATGTTTATAACTAGGCGACTTTTACAGCTACTCAGGTCTAGTTTTTGGCATTTGGTAACATTTGGCCAACTTGACATAGTAAAACTGCGATACTTGGCGAAATCTCGCACTACATCTGGTCAAATGTGGAAAAACGAGATTTCACAGAAATGCATATAAGTCGGCGACTTTCACGGCTAGACAGGTCCAGTTTTTGGCATTCATTAACATTTTGACGGCTTGACATGACAAACCTGCAAGACTGGCCAAATCTCGCACCATATCTCGTCAAACGATAAAAAAGGAGATTTCACAGAAATGCTAATAACTCGGCAACTTTTACAGCTAGACAGATGTAGTTTTCGCCATTTCATAACATTTAGAGAGTTTGATATGACAAATCTACAAGACTGGCCAAATCCTGCACCATATCTCGTCAAACGAGAAAACACGAGAGTACATGGAAATGCTTATAACTCGGCGACTTTTACAGCTAGACGGATCTAGTTTTCGCCATTTCGTAACGTTTGGCCGTCTTGACATAATAAAACTGCTCGTCTTGCCAAATCTCGTACTATATCTCGTCAAGCGAGAAAAAAACATGATTTCACGTAAATGCTGATAACACGGCGACTTTTGCAGCTAGTTTGTTGCTTGCCGAATTCAAAGATTTCGGCAAGCATGTTGGTCAGTTGCGTATGTCTGTTTGTCTGTCGGTCTGTTTGTTGGTTTGTTTGTCTGCACTGTCCTGGCCACAATTTTGCCACAGTCACCTTGAAACTTTCAGAGATGATGGAGAATTTCTAGGTGCCCTATTGTTTTTGGTTAAAATAGGTTAAAGGTCAAGGTCAAGGCCATCGAAAATCCTCGAAACCTTATTTTCCTCATAACTTGGTCAAAAATTGTCGTATCAACCTCATTCTTACCCCATTTTGTTCGTCTTTCCATTGCCCATATCCTGGTATGATCAACCTTTGTTGGCCTTGTGTCACCTTGTCAGTATGTCTGTCTGTTTCAGGGTTGTTGTCAATTTTGTCAACGGCCTTGTTGTTCTTTCTGACATTTAGCACTCTTCTGCCCACAATTTTGCCACAATCACCTTGAAACTTTCAGATATGATGGGCAACCAAAATTCTAGGTGCCCTATTGTTTTTGGCCCAAATAGGTCAAAGGTCAAGGTCGAGGTCATCAAAAGTATACAAAACAGGTTTTTCTTCATATCTTTGTAACTGTTAGTCGTATCTACTTGAACTATAGCTCATTTTAATCGTCATCCAATGGCCTTTCTTCTGGTGGGTACTTGACTCAAATTTGCCGTTTCCATGGTAACACATTTTCGGGGGAAAATTATCATATTTGAAAATCAATGGACTAATTTGTCAGTTTTAATGCTAGAGAGGTCTAGTTTTTTCCATTAGGTTGCATTCGTTTAATACTACATGATTTTATTAAAAGTCTGGCAATATCTCGTAAGATAGCTCATAAAACGAGATATTTCGAGATTTCATTAATCTTGCCCTGGAGGCCACAGTTTTGCAGGAATTTTTTTAAAACTGATATATTTCAAGTCTTACCCTCGTATTTCAAATTTGTTTTTTTCATTTTTTTTTATAGGGCCGCTAGGGGGCGCTGGATGCGAACCTCCCCAACATCATATATTTTGGCCATATCTCCAAAATTATAAGCCTCAATTACATAAACTATAGCTTATTTTCTTCCTCTGAGTCTTCTCCATAACCTGGTGTAGTCATCTGGTCACAATTTTGTGTCACTTTGTCAGTGTGTCTGTCTGTTTGATCGTTGTCCTCAAATTCGCCTGCTTGCTCTTGCGTCTCACATATAGCATTCTACAGCCCACAGTTTTGAAAGAATCCTTTTGAAACTATTACATCTTAAGTCTTACACTAATATCTCGAAACCAATTTTTCATTTTCTGGATATGGCCGCTAGGGGGCGCTGAACTCGAACCTCTCCCAACATATCATGCTTTGGCAATATCTCCAAAACTATAAACCTCAGTTATATAAACTGTAGCTTTTTTCTTCCTTTGAGTCTTCTGCATACCTTGGAGTAGCCATCTGGACTCAATCTCGAGTCACTTTGTCAGTGTGTCTGTCTGTTTGTCAGTTGTTCTCAAATTCGCCTGTTTGCTGGTTCTTGCGTCTCACATATAGCATTCTATAGGCCACAGTTTTGATGGAATCCTTTTGAAACTATTACACCTTATGTCTTACACTAATATCTCGAAATAAATTTTTCATTTTCCGGATATGGCCATTAGTGGGCGCTGCACACAACCCTCACACACATACCATTGTATTGGCCATATCTCTACACCCAAAGCCTCAGTTACATAAACTATAGCTTATTTTCTTCCTTTGAGTCTTCTCCATAACCTGATTAAGGCATGTGGTTTCAATCTTCTGTCACTTTCTCAGTGTGTCCATCTGTTTGTCCGTTATCCTCAAAGTCACCTGCTTGCTGGTTCTTACGCCTTACATATGGCATTCTACAGGCCACAGCTTTGACGGAATCCTTTTGAAACTGGGACATCTCATGTCATACTCTAATAATACGAAACGCGTTTGTCGTTTTTGGAATATGTCCTCTAGAGGGCGCTACAGTCGAACCTCCCAAGTATATCATTAATTCGCCATACCTCCAAAACTATTAATCTAAATTACATAAATTATAACTCATTTCTTCCTTTGAATCTTCTCCATAACTAGGTTAAGTCATCTGGTGTCAATCTTGTCTCACAAAGTCAGTATGTCTGTCTGTTCGTCTTTTGTTGTCGGCTTTGTCTGCTTGCCTGTTCTTTTGTCTCATATGTCATTCTACTGGCCACATATTCTCAGCAATGGCCCTGAGAGTCATTCCATTGATAGAAAACCGACAAAATGTTCTGTCTGTCCGTCTGTGTTTCACTTCCGATTTCCGGCAAGCGTTCGACCTATGGTCGTCTAGTTTTTCATGTTTACTCAACATGCTTTGCAGGTGATTGGACCCCTTTAATGGACCTAAGCCTTTTGGAATTGCTCACAGAAACTTTACAAAATGAGAAATCGACATTCTTAAAAAAAATGTTTTGTTAATATTTCTGAAGCGGCGGTGTGCATCTGTAGCGCTTCTTGCATCTGATAGCATGACAAGGTTACTTTTAGAAGATATGCAGGCTTAGTGATGCTAAGCCCTACAGAAGCCGAAGGGATTCGCTTACAGTACCTACAAATAAGAAATTGACATTTAAAAAATAAATAAATAATTTGTAAATATTTTTGAAACGGCGAGGTGCACATCTATAGCGAATCTTGCATCTGATAGCGTGAAATGATAGTTTTTTTCATTATTTTCTTATTTTATTTTTATGTTTGACATATTTCGGGCATTATACTAGACGGAGCACACGCACATCAGCTTAAAAAATGGATCCTTCAAAGTATGAACTTTTAGTCTGTATGATTATCGCCTTTCTTGTGTTAACTGGAACTTATATGCACTTATGGGTGATAATGGAGTACTTTTTAATTACATTCATTAATTCAGGTAAATATTGTAATATTATTGTGACATGTACACCTTTATCACATGCATCAATCCCTATGCATTTTCAGAAATGTACCTAGATTTGTAAAATTGATGTAAGTTTTAATATCTTTCCACATTCCTCAGTAAATTACCCTTTGCTGATTTTCGGTAATAAAGAAGGCTTGCCTGAAGAATAAAGGCCATGCATGCTACCAATATTGTAAAGTGTACCACCTCTCTGTCCACTGTCAAGATGTACTTCGAATGAATAAAACATGGCATCACATCCAAAACAAAATATACACCCGAGAAGATGGTGTACTTTTGTCTCCAGTAAGGTTCTGTCCAGATTCTTGAGGTAAACAGTATTTTTACTTAATATACATTAATAAAGATTGGGAAACGGGCACAGCCCTACATAAATTCCTTCTCTGATACATAAATAAAGGACTGAATTGTCAGCTTTAATACTAAATAATAATATGCAATAATCATGAATATAATAAAATATATAAAATTTCTACTTGAAATGCCCCAATAACGATCATTGGGGTTTCAAAGTATAAAAGAACATAATTAAAGAGGCTGAAATAATAAACATCTCCAGTATCATTAGGCTTTCTGTAAATGACAGACACTGTATAAGAAAACGGTGTATGTAACTGGGTGATATAGGTGCTTGTGATATCATTTATACATGTGACTCCCGTGCTAGTTTATAACACTCTTGGCTGCGCAAGGTCTAGAATCCACCAATCAGTTTAAGTCATAGTAACAGTAATAGTAATAGATACCCAGTAATAGTAATAGTAATAGAAGGTAAAATGTGGTAAATGTAATAGTAATAGTAAGAGTAATATCAGAAATTGAAAGTAATTGTAAAAGTAATAGTAATAGAACAACTGAAATAGACCCCATGTCTGATGGGGGCTAATTTGCCTGAAATTAATGTTTTATTTTAAAGGTTGCTGATCAGCGGGCTTATCAGCGTTTTTATACTGCAGATCCCTGCGAGCTGAATAGCTAATTATACCCTCCCTAGCTTTATGGACGTACAGTAGCCTATAGTCCGCCACGTACGGACTCCATTTATCTGTGATATCAGGCCCGTAGGCTGGGGGGGTTGGTGGGTTTGGACGAACCCCCCCCCTCCTGAGCATTTGAGTTCCACCTGACGAATACAGATATGCTATAATCTGGGAAAAATTATACAGTCTAACAGAACTTTATGTTTAACCCCTTCTGTCCAGTTCCATGCATGTCCTCACAGGGAGAAACAATATTTCTGTAAAAATATTGTTTATAGCGGCCTATTTTCTTTAGCTCTGTCAGGGATGAAGATTGCAAGTACAGTTCAAAATGTTTAATTTCACTTCTGAAACAAGCTTTAAATAACCCGTTCACTGCTTGCTTCTAATTATAGTCCAGAACTGGATGTTTGTTACCGTGTGAGAGGCCCTCTCTCATGCAAAGAGGGCAGTATAACACCCTCTTGTTGCCGGGCCAATTACAGATGTAACTATAAGGCCACTTTGTAAATAGAGCACTGGCATACGTGCCAAGGGACCAAACCAAGCTTGATCCCATAAGAATAATAAATAATGGAAGAAACCAAAAAAAGTTAAAATATATAATACAGAGATTTATAAACTAGCTTATGGAAATTTTTGATTTGTTGGTGTTGTAAACAAGCATGACCTGCAACATCATGGGCTGCAATTCACAACTTCTAGTAAAATTGTTGCAGAACCTATATGCCAATTTTGTTTAAACTTTCTACATTGCCATAAATTCTTATCATATATGTCTGGTTAAAACATAGTGAATGATGGTCTGAGGAAAAATGTATGGTTGTTGAGCTATCAGGAACTAATCCCACAGCTTGCTCGATACCTGTCAGTCTCAAAAGGAATACCACACAGGCCACATATAAGATCAAAATATACCGGCTTCTGTGGCTCAGAGGTAGAGCGCAGGACTCAAAGCCGGGAGATCGTGAGTTCGAATCTCAGCCGAGGCGGTGAGGTTTTTCACGGTCGGCCCCCGCCCAGGGTGAGCGCTCTGCAGGCTTAATGGGAAGGTCGTGCCCAACGGCCGTGTTTCACTCACAAACGAGTGCGCCTTTCGGGGGTCCTCGGTGGTATGATTACCAACCCAGGGCCCGCAGGTGCAGTAGTCACCGGGCCTGGTTAACGCCAGGATATAAAATGAGAGGAAGCGTGTGATACTGCCCTGTCACGTAGTCCGAAACCGGAATGGAAATCTGCAGATGTACATACACTTAGTTAAGGTAGCATTAAAAAAAATGGAGGTGGTAACCTCCAATAAAAAAAAAAAAAAAAAAAAAAAAAAAAGATCAAAATATAGCAAAAGATCAAGGAAATTTATGCAAGAATTATTGTGAAACGGGTGCTTCCATATTAATATTTATTGAATACAAGCCAACTGTACTGAGCTTTCATAAATGATGGTCATACTTATTAAAAAATCTTTGACCCAATGCAAGATTACATTAATATACATCCCACTGCATTCACTTTAATAGTTCTTGAGATTATATGTTCTAAAGGAATTTAAAAATGGCGTCCTGGTGGCCATATTGGATTTCTGACAGGTCGGAAATAGAACAACAAACATCCTCTAAAAGGGACCAAACATCATAAAAAAATCACAGAAACTGTCCTGGCAAAAGGATTTCTAAAATGGCTACCTGGCAGACAATGGTTTTCTGACAATTCACACATCCTCCAATAAGACACTAAACTTTTAGCAATTGCTTCAAAGAATGTAACAGTTATGAATGTCCAAAACAGTTCAAAAGGCATGATCAGGTTGGAGAGCTCTCATATCAGATTTATGAACATGCAAATGTAAAAAGTGCAAGTCCAATTTGTTTTAATTATCAGCTTGCTATTCAATGGGGTCAGCAGGTAGGTAAACTGCAAAACCTAAAAGAAAAGAAATGCAGAAAGCATCACTAAGAGTCTTGTAATCAAATAAAGCCGTCCTGAAGCCAGGTACAGACCCACATATTATCAGAACAAACACTTGATATTCAGATATCTAGAAAACTAAGTTTATTGCTATGATTCCATGATATAAACTGCAAAATGTTCCCATCATTTTATAAATCAGTAGATAAACTTAACACTTAACTCTCATAGTCTTAATGCCTGGCCAAAGCATTCCGGCAACAGTGTTTTTGTTATGCACTAATGAAATATCCTTTTCACTCCATGAGCTGATACAAAAGGGAGTCATAAATCACAAGTGTCACTGACAATTATGGGCACATAGTGAGATGTACCAGTTGTGAGTGCCATATGGTTATATATACAAGAAAACAAGAAAAATAGAGATGGTCTACAAAATAAGCTATTGTGAACATCCCTGAACCTATGACCTTGGCCTTTTGCCAACATATCAACTGGATTCTTTCCAAATGATGGGTAACTACTAACCACTTATATCTGGCAGGGTGTAATTACTTGGCAACCAATGAGTGAATAACTTAGACCTGAAACCTTTAACCTCCTGACCAGCTGACCTAAAAATCAATTAGTTATTTCTTCATGCAAAAAGACCCATAAATATGAAGTTTGAATCAAATTCAGTGATGCATAGATGTGGCATATGTGAAAGACTAAAGGTTTGGGTTGAACAGTTTCACTTGAAATATGTTCACAAGCATTTAGAACAATATTGTGACCTTGACCTTTGACCTTTTGAACTCAACATCAATAGGCTTCTTCTCCTATTGGTAGGTAAGCCATATATGACAGATGGAAAGTATAGATTGAAAAGTTTGCTGAAAATGACTCTACGCAAGAAGAGGGTGCTGTGAACTTGACCTTTGACCTCAAAATCAACAGGTCTTTTCCCCTGTTGGCAGAGAAGCGATATCAGTGCTGAAAGGTTTGGAATGAAAGGTCTAGCTTGAAATTTGTCCACAACCTTTTCAAAGAAGTGGATCCTGTGATCCTGACCTTTGACCTTGTGACCTCAACATCTATAGGATTCTTCTCCCACTTAGTAGGTGAGCTATATGTGAAAGATAAAAGAATTGGGATGAAAGGTTTGGCTTAAAATGCATCCTGAGGCTTTTCAAAGAAGTTGGTTCTGTGACCTTGACCTTTGACCTTGTGACCTCAAAATAATTATTGTTCTTCCCCTGTTGGTAGGTGAGCTGTATGTGAAAGATGGAAGGTTTGGGATGAAAATTTTGGCTAAAAGAATTATTTCTGGGGGGTGCAAACACACCCCATAACTTCAAGAATATAGGTCGCAGTGACCTAATTTCAGGTTTGCAAGGAGATCTTTTTAGAACCTCTAAGACTGCATAGGGTACATGGCCCTAGCCCCTATGGTTACGATTTGTGCCCTGCTAACGGACGGACGGACGGACAGACGGAAGGACGCCGGACAAAGACCCATCCCTATAGCCCAGCATGACTGAAAGTCAGCTGAGCTAAAAAAAGGAGGGCCTTGCATATTGCTTCGTTAGATCAGAAGACTATATGGCGATGATCCACTGTCTATTGTCGTCCTATCACCAGTTTGTCTGCCCATTAGATCAGCATATTTTTACATCGTTACCTACGGATTTGAAATTTTACACACAATACGATGTACAGAAGTTCTACCAAACCGGAAACTAGGTCACTGTGCTTTGTTCCTTTGAAAAATTAAACTAAATCAGCATTCAAAACCTATTATAGCAATTCAAGACTGCCTTGAATAAAAATGTTTTCTTGTATTGTTCTGATTAAGGCAAAGAGCCTTTTATTATATGTCTGATGTATATGAGGAAAATTAAATCAGTATTGAGTAATTAGAAAACATTTAGGGACTGAATCATGTGTTTAGTCGAGAATCTTTTTACTCAATGAATACGTTTACTGCTTAAGCTGACACTCAGTTCATCGAGAAAATAACTACAGTTAATTTAGATGTAAGTATACACCAGAGATCTGGTTAGAAGTTCAATGTATTTTTAAAGTAATCAACAAATGTAAAATCACTACCATGAGTTTCAACCTAAACTCTGACTATCGGGTATTGTTTTCTTGTAAGCACTGTTAATTTAATTTTCAAATACCATGAATACATGTATTTAAGCTATTGGTTCTTTTCACGGGGGGGGGGGGGGGGGGGGTAATACTATATTATTTATGAGTAATCCAGATCAGGGAACAGGCCACTTCCACAGTGTACTGGTTGGCAAGCTGGCGATTTGCTATAGATATATGCCGAAGTGGAAGCCACCTGCCCTGTGCCCCCTGCCTGTAGGGACTGAGGAATGACATAATTATCATTTAATATGTTTAATATTAATATGGATTTCATTACCATATTTCATTAAGTTACTTTGATCGTTTATTTTGCCAGCTTTTAGGCTATACACCCCCTAAATAGTTCAGTCTACACATTTCAATTATCATACAGTACAATGTATATACCTATTAGTTTGTTTTTATTCGGAACTCTCAAATTTGCCCCTGGGATCTTAATTGGTCCCTTAAAGTTCCAGCTCTGGCCCAGTTCTATCCTATATACTGCTTCATGTGTCAAAGAATTTCAATATAATTCTTATTCTTTCGGCTTCAAACTGCCTCGCCTGCTGGTAATGTTTTTTTTTCAATTTATTAAAATTTCAAGTACAGCTAGAAACAGCAAACAGTATTCTGTTTGACACCAAACATCACCCGGTTCATTTCTTTCAAAGAATGTTAATTTTAAAGTTATCTGCATTGAAAGTAGGCCTATATCAATGTCAAGCAACTTAATTTAACTGTCAGTTAATGTGATAATCACTCGAATGGACAGACACCGGAGAAGATCAGATGACTGAGGTGCAAGTTTGACAATGAATATGGTTGTCAATGCACTTTTTTGGGCCACTGAAATGCCCCTGTTTAACTTTAGTGTACACGTATATATACAGCCAAATCCACCTTATGACCATACTTGTGTTGTAGCAGGCGCTTGCAAAACGCTTTGAATGGGACGTTCCGAGTACACACGGCGAGAAAAAAATGACAATTCGCTAAAAATGTTATGCTTATTTGTATATATATATAATATTATAAACATTCCACCATCAGTGAAAACTAACCTTCCCACTCAGCAGTCAGCCTACGGGCCTGGATATGGATTGTTTACCATATATGTCAGCGCTGCAAGACTGCAGCAAGGAAGCCTACTGCTAGAGTAATCGTATTGGTTATAGCTCAATGAAATGTAATGCAAGCCGTGAGGTTTGCGAAGCTTGTGTGACATGGCAGCCGAGCCGTTTAGGCGAGCCTGCCATGATTGACATAACTTCACAAGTCAAGTAAGTCTCAAGGCTAGCTTTACATTTCATTGGGCTATAACTGATTTGTCCTACATGCCTCCTTGGTCGAAGGGCACGCGTGTCCCACCAATTCTTTGCCATATTTGGAAAGTCACAATGCAACTACACTTTCATGGTCACTTTTCATAACCCTGTGATGCAAGCAGATTTGAACTAACAGTAACAGTTAGAACAAAGGAAAATACGCCGCGGGTGGGACAATGTAGGCCTACAATAGATCGCGTGGAAGCTACAAGCGATAACATCAAGTAAACAGACTAACTTCTCCGAGTGTCAATAATTCGGATGTTTAATGTGTTGTAATCTCTGGGTTGTTGGCCGTCTTCATTCAGCATATATAAGTACAATCGAATAGCGTGACATAGGTGACCCGGAGTGCTTATTTGACACCGGCGTGCTTATTGAAACACGGTCCGAAAGTCTCGGTTACCTCGATTTGGAAGTCTCGGTTACCGTGTTTTGAGGTCTCGGGTACTGAGAATTGGGAGTCTCGGTTACCGTGTGTCACCAGTGGTCAGTCATGCGTAAGCTGGCGCACCGTTGCCCCAATTAATCACTTTGATCACTGGTGTCCTAGATCAAAGGGCCAGATAACTTCAAAAGCTACCAGGGAAACCGGGCGTCATGAAATGTGGTGTTTTTTTATCATTGCGAAGACGTTTCTTTTGCCTTATTGTAACAGGGGTTTCACAGGGTAATTGTGTAATAAATTTTTTTTCAATGGCCTATTTTCCATCTTTAACGCAAATTATAAACAAAAGTAATGTTCTGTAATGTAAAGGAGATGTATAATTTTACAAAAAATAAGCATTTTATTAAAGGTGGTGTTGTTTGAGAGTCATTGTGTATCCTAAGTCGAATTTATCGGCTCAAACTTTGATCTACCACCATAACGTTATGCATGACGTTGATATTGATAAAGTCGCTAGGAAAACGTTGCATTGCATTGTACAAGCTTTATTTGACTAATTTGAGCACATTTAGTCATAAAATATCAAATATGGTAGTTATTCTTATGTAGATATCCATTTTCATTTATTAGAGAATAATAAAAATTTGAAAATAACGCGTCAAAGATAATATGGAATGAAACAAGCCTTTAAAAATTCTCTAGTTGCATATTTACCTCATCCAGGGCCCCTGCATGGCAGGGCATGCATTAGGAAACACTGTTCAGAGGTCGAGAAGGATGATACTGAAGAAGACTGTATTGGAGTATTTAATTTTATATGTAACTTGCTTGAATATTTATGTACGGTATATTTTGTATATAATAAAAATATGTATGCATGTTTGTGTCCGTATCTTAACATGTTTATATTGTGTATATTAATTGTGCATATTTTATATAGCATGATGAATTGTTTGGATTTTCTTTCTTTTTTTATTACAGAAACGTAGTACATGCATAACGTACCAGTACATACATACAAACATACATATAGAAATTAATATTTCAATAACAATTTACATTGAATCGTGAAGATTATTCATGTAGAGGCGAGCAGGTCGGTAAGGTTTTCCCATTTTGAATAATATTGAGTTAATTTACCTCCTCAAAGTTTCTTAGCGATTACATCATATGTTGAATAAATCTGCTTAACATAGCTTATACATCTATAATAGTTCGGTAACATTTTGAGACATCTGCAATTACAAACATACATTTTAGCAACCAGTGTTAGCATATTTAACCATCTATGTTCGCTTTAACCTAACAAAACTTCAGATACTGAAAACTAAACAGAGGAGTTTAATGACGAATTATTCAAAACCTCTTGTATTTTTTACCACAAGTTAGCGACAAGAGAACAATTCCAAAAAATATGTGATAAAGTTTCTCTTACTAATTTACAAAAGGTACAAGTAGGAGAATCTATTAGCCTACATTCAGTCTATATGGAGAAATGGGTTTAACGTCACCCGACGTTGAAGTTCATAAAACTGAAAATTCCTAAGTGGTACGAAATTGGTTGTGTCATAAATCTTGGAGAATCCCATATAAACGTTCTCCTCTGATATATCAATTAAATCTTGTTTCCATTTCTAAACTACTAAGTCTGGAGTGACTAAATGTTTCTCTTGTTTTCTCTCATCATTAGAGTGTACGGGTTGTGCTTTTTTCTAACAGCGTAAAAGTAAATTTTTACACTTGTTCCAACAGCGGACCAAGTATTCTACCAAAGTCTTACCGTTATAATTTATGAATTAAACCGATTGAATTGTTTTATCAAGTATAGGAAACTGCGTAATTGTGTAAGATGTTTTATCATACAGAATTGTTAGGGGTTCATTATATAGGCAGAACATTCAAAACCATTGTGCCTCTCATCTTCGACGTCACCGTTTTTACATATATATGACACAGCCCCTTGCTTCAGTGTTTAGGTTCTTTTATTTATTTGGTGGTATCAGCCTATATATTGTGTCTGAAATCTGTCAGTTTCACTTCTCAGCGCAAGTATCCCCCACCAAAGCCGAGCAAGTGTACTGAACTTTGCATTCGTCGATCGGGCCATATACTTTTTACGTATATACTTAATTATGTGCCGTGTACTGAGTGCTGATAAAACTGATAAAAAAATCTTAATTTCAGAACTGATCGGTATTGTTCAAGCCATTTATGTTGATTATCAGAACGTAACTTCTGGTTCAGATTACGTTGGCAATGCGGCGCTATTTCATTATATGGGTGTATTAATATATATCAATGGATTCGAGTATCTTACTTCTTTGCATCTGAGCACTCAGTTATCCGCGACTTGCAAGGTTATATAATCCAATATGAATACTTTCTTGGTAAGACTTGTGTAATCCATAGTGATATATACCGTAACATCTCGATCAAATGATATCTACATGTTAAACAACCAATGTCTCTTTTAGAGCAGCAATTACACATGCAGAACCTGTGAACACTAAAAAAAGGTAACGGAGTGGTCTGTTTTGAATTTTATCACATGACGGGGTTTATGCATATCCCCCTAACTCAGACGCATAATCTATAGGACTGTTACTGCCATCATATATATAGTATTTAAATTTGTAAAGGAGTCATATAAGTATAGTATCCTTAAAAATTCTTAAACTTGCTTAATACTAGACCAAGAGATTACAATCCAACAGGCGCTAGGAAATCAGAACTTTTAGGACATAAAAAAATGGATTTTATACCGACACAAGGCTTTTTATTTTTTTCTGCTAAGCCGTTAATACATATATATTAAACAGCGTGACGGATTGTATCGCCTTGTATACCTCACATAGTACCCCAAACCAATTTGTGAAAATATTATTACTTCATCATACATAAGCTGAATAACTACTGTATAAACTTTTTCATGGTGTTATAGATTTTGTAATCAATTTTTAGTCCAAACAGCCGCGAGTGAAGAGTAGTTTCCTATATTTACCCATCAACAGCTTTTTTTCCTGCATGCATGCACATGCCCACTTACTAGGGCGACGTGTTTCTATTCCTTGAGGCAAACGATTACTTAATAATGAAGTAACTAAAAAATATGATCAGGACAGGAGCGACCTTTTCGAACCCCATTCTGATCTTTGGCTATAGGGTTAAGTTTGTTAAAGTAAGACGCGTTACTCTATAATCGATCAGGCCACGATGATGAGTTGTTGATAAAGATATGACCATTCCATGGCTCGTAGTAACTTAGCCAATTTCATTTTACGTTTGTTTCTCTGATTTTGAACATGTCCACTTTACATCGTGAAAATCTGGAACAGTATATATCTCATAAAGAAGAATGTGACAAAATTCTCAGTAATCACGTCTCTTTTAAAATTAGAGTAATAAAGTATCCACTTCTCCAGGTTAATAGCAATTATTTAATTATTCAGTATCGATGTGCTTATAAAGTTTGTGTATTTAGTAATAAAAAACTATGATTAACTTACTATATTTTGTATTAATTTCAATAAAGCTTATTTGTTCCTATTATCCTTGTTTATTATTTTCTGATTAGAAAAATGATATTGAATAAAACGAGATATATGTATGTAAATTATATTTTATTTTTAAATTGTTGAATATATTTAAAATTTTGAAATGAGTTAAATAATTTTCATCAGGGATGTAATTTTCATCCCCGAAATTAGTAGTACCCCGCCTGGTAAAAATAGGTTTTAAACTAATTAATATACCTAGGCGATGAAAGTAATAAACTATTATAAATGTTAAACATTTGTGTCAGAGATCAAGGGACCCAAATGGTAACACCTGATTAGTCCAAAGCTACCACTTCTCCTACACGGCCCGGTAATTAAGACCTGCTATAGTAACAACAACTCGCGTTATTGACACACGGTTTCGGATATCACGACGGGGGTTGTTAGTGACACACGGTGAACGCCCTGCCATCTAGCGGGAGTGTGACAGATTTGACGCATGCGCAGTTAAACCGTGTGTCAATAAGCTGGACCTTATTGACACACGGGGTGTGTCAATAAGGGAAGCCTAGGTGACCGTGCTCAATAAGGGCGGCCCTCTAGCTTTCCGCAGGTGTGAGCGACAATTAGAGCACTTGGCCCATTTTGTGTAGGTTCCACCGGACTGAATGCAATATGACAGGGCCGGGCTGAAGTGTGTCACCTTAAAATTAATAGGGGGGCCATTATTATGTGGTTTATTTTTTTTGATAACATAGGTTTTTAGCTTTTTAATCATGCCAAGATAATGTTTTTTTTCTGCAGAGATAAAATTTTGACATGAGATGCAGTGAGAGGTGTGCTTTTTCCACAGTTTGCTCTGGGAGGTGCTGCCATCTTCAGACAGGGAGAGAACTAGGCTTATAGTTCCTAAATGAGTCACATGAGGCGCCACTTTTTCCGCATTTGTAAACAGAGTTCAACATGGTCTTTAAGACCAATGTGCTGGAGATGTCAAAATATGGTCAGGTGTGTATGAATACGGCTTTGTTTACAATGATAATATATAGTGCAAATAATGCGTCAGTCTGACCCGCAATGAACCTATCCGTACCTAACATCCGGCAATTAAAATGGGCGGTCTTTTTACCGAGCGCTACCGAGCGGGTGGGACCTTTTACCGAGCGTTACCCTGGATTCACACGAGGCATTGCTCTGACCCGCGTGGGGCTACCGAGTGCTCGGTCTTTTTACCGATCGCTGCCCTGCTTTATCTCCGGGCAGTACGTGTTCTTACATACTTGGGACTACATGGCGCTAGAGACTGTTTACCGAAAGCTACCATCGCGCTCATGACAACTAATTCTCTAACCTAGTTCTCTATATATTCGATATAGCCTATATGAGAGAGAGAGAGTAAGAAAGAAAGAGAAAAAGAGAGAAATAAAGAAAAAAGATAGAGAGAAAGAAAGATAGAAAAAGGAAGAAAGCAAGAAAGAGAGACAGTAAGAGAGAGAGAGAGAGAGTGAGAGAGAGGAAGAAAGAAAAGAGAGAGAGAGAGAATGAAAGTGAGAGAGAGAAGTACCGGAATCAGAGGGAATGTTATCAAAATGTGTATATATTCAATGTATATAATATTTTTAAGAGTGTATGTTATATTATAAAAAAAAAAAATACATGAATTACAACTTGGTATATAGATTACATATATAATATTTTTATATAGCATGTTTTATATATATATATATATATATATATATATATATATATATATATATATATATATATATATACGTGTATATATGTGAGAGAGAGAGAGAGAGAGAGAGAGAGAGAGAGAGAGAATTAATGGGGAAAGATAAGCCTATATTCATTCATGGTCTATAAAATTAAACAAATACAATGTAAATAATTGAACATGATTTTTTGTGTTGAATGCGGTTAAAAACTACATTTGTCATGTGTGCGATGGTAGCGCTCGGTAAAAAGTCCTTAGCGCTCGGTAGTACAAAGACGTTTAAATTAAGTATAGGCCTAGAAGAATACTATACCCGTTGTTAGAGCAGGGCAGCGTTCGGTAAAAAGACCGAGCGCTCGGTAGCCCCAGGCGGGTCAGAGCGATGCCTCGTCTCAATCCAGGGTAGCGCTCGGTAAAAAGACCGACCCAAAATGGGTAACTAAGAAATATAGATTGGTACTCGGTACGATTGCATGCATGCCAGGTGCGCCACTCCCAAATGCGCACCTGTCAGTTACGCTACTGCCAGATGTGCAACTGCCATATGCGCCAAATTCCAGTTGCGCCTCATGCCAAATGCGCAACAAAGCACAGGCACTTGAAATCCTATTTATAATAAAGTCTTCATATCTCCAATGTTCTTGGAAATACTTCGACGGAATCAGGTTAAACGACCATTTTATTATTGGGTCGTTTGACCTGATTCCGTCCTAGTATTTCTAAGAACATTGGAGATATGAAGACTTTATTATAAATAGGGATTCAAGCACCTGTGAACAAAGCTATAATAAGCCACATGGAATATTACGTTTTGCTTATAGTGTGTATCTGTATCACACGGCCTCTTCATACTTTTATGCGGTATATTTTTGCAACAAAATACGAGCTAAGAAACCCTTTTCATTTTGAGCGACAATGTGCGGTCACGACACGTGCGGTCAATCACCATGACAAAGTCGCGTACGTTATCTGTGAATAAAAATGTATGAACATTGAATATTTTTATTTATTCGTCTCCGTTACTTAAGAAACACCAACAATACACCATGTGTATATATATCAATTATATGTATTGTGCTGTGGATAAAAATCTTTCGGAACAGCGGTCGGAACATGTTACGGAACAGCGTGCAGTCACACACGGTCGCCCCAGGCCATTGCCCAACATATGGTCGGGGTCTTTGACAAATAGTCACCTACACATGTCAACAATATTACATATACATACAAGCGAAACCGTCCATGGTATGGGCCTTAGAAGAAAATGCAAAAAAAAAAAAAATAATAATAATAATACCAGTTTTATTCGTGAAATAGTATCAATGATGGCCATGACTTATACGCAATGAGCACACATAATGAATGAAAAAAAAATTGAAAGTCTTTATAAACAAAGAGTATAACATAGATATTTTTTGAAAATGAGATCGCACATGCATATAAAATAAACAAATGTTCGACAGTTTTACATTTTTACTGCAGTAATGTGAAAAAATTCTCGATTTCCAAACATTTAAAGTCAATATTATGTGTTTACAACTTTGAAGGTGCTACTCCACACGTGTACTCATCTTACTGTACCAGCCACGACGTGAATTTGGTTAACCTTTTTTTTACATCTGTTACATAGTAGGCCTACATGTGTCGGTGAATATATTTTAAACACTAGCTTGATGTGAACAATATGTGACATGGTGCTTGAAAACTTGAATAAAATCTACAGTTTTTGATCAACTGGTTTCAAATTTTTGGTGTTAACAGACAAAATGCTAACAAAAGCATGCTGTGAAAATTAAATCCACAGTACTTACAAGAAAAAAACGTGCCATGGTCAAACTTGGGCAAAATTTAAGGTACCAATTTTATATTTTTGCCAATATTTTAAAAAAATTAACAGATTTTGATCTAATTTTTGGTATACAAATTAAATTTTGATCAATTAAAGATGTATAACTGAAAAAAAAGTCCCTACCTTTAACACTTTTGGTCTTAAGTGACCAAATATCTTCCTGATTTTTTTACAAAGTCCATTATGTTTGGGCCCATAACTTTTTTAAATTAAATAATACTGACTTAATTTCTGGCATGTACATAGGACTATATAGAGGAATATTTATGATAAATATGAAGAAAACCAAATGAGTGTTTTGATATTAGGCAGTCCTGAAGTGTGAAAATAGATTTCTAATAAAAAAAAAGGAGGTTTTTCCTTAATATCTCGAAGGAACGAAGTCCTATTGACCCAATTTTCGGCATGGTAGGAGATTTTGGGGACATCTAACGGTATAGCGAATTTCCGATTCGTGGGTCCAATGGTGTCGAAACGTGCCAGTCTTACGGACGGACATCCGGAGGGACGGACGGACAATGGACCACGAATATAGCTCAGATGACTTAAAGTCAGCTGAGCTAAAAAAGGAATAGATAATGAATGAATACAGACTTATTAACATTACGTCCTGACACTTCTTATAATAACTGATCATAATCAGGCTCTGACTAAAGGACAGGTGAGAAGACTACGCCCAACTCTTATATCAGGGGTCGATCATTATACATGAGTCAGTTTCCTAATATCCTAGGTTTTTTGCCTATAACAGAGAGGTAACCATGTTACTGACCTCCTAGCCTGTTTTTACCTCTGGACAACATCAATTACCACTAATCTGTAACAGAGGTATCCATAAAAATAAAGTAGGGCAAATAAGGAGTTCTCTAGATTTTCCTATACTTGTTGCTAGTACATGTATACATAATGTTTAATTATCATTATAATTATGAGGTGTAGCAAATGATAGAACAGGTGGTCTTAATGCAATGGTTGTCTACTGTACAGGTTCAGCAATAACCACAGGTCACTTTGATAAAGTGTATGAAATCTGACATTGCATTGTTATACCACAGAACTCAGTCACCCGAAAAAAATAGAGTACGCTACATCACATACACAAGGACAACCATGCCAAAGATATGAGACCTTGGCTGGAGCGTTCTACCTTGTTTCATAATAGTGATAACAAATGTGGCAAATTCATGGATAAAATACACAACATTTATCACACGCTTACTCATGGAATTCATAAAGAGGCGCCCATATTCATGGGACCAATAATCAAGAGCTCCCGACCCCTGTTTACAGCGAGACTTGTATTCTCCGCGTGCACGCGCTTCACTGTTACGTCACCTTACTTTATATCCATATCCAAGGAGGATAAACAATGGCCACTTATTAGGGACGCCATGAACCACGGATATATATGAGATATGTCAGCCAGGCCGTAAAGTGAATAATCTTTATATTTTGAGTAGGTAAGGTACCAAAAATTACGCTTTTGCCTCTTCATGCCATTGGTGCAAATATTATTTTGCAAGTTTGTCTTATGTAGAGATAATCGCGAAAAAACAGGTGGACAGGGGCACTGGAACGGACTATAACTATTATCAAGCACTATTATATGCACCAGTACGTCTGTTATCCGAAGCCATTTTTTCAAGAATCTTTGAAAAAGGAAGTGTCGTTTGGCATGCGCAAGGAAACCCCAATAGCACCCGGAGTTAAATATAGAATTGATGTCTTCCTTGCACAGACCCGGCAGACCCCAATAAAGATGAAAGTGAACAACATTCTTGCCTGTGTGGCAAAAATAATCCACTTTTGCTGGTCTGCGAGGAAGACATCCATGCTGGATTCACCTCCGGATAATAGGGGGGATTCCTTGCGCATGCCAAAAAGACACTTCCGTTCTTGAAAAAAATGGCGTCCAATAACAGGCGCACTGGTGCAGAGGAGTAGCGGCACCTGGCGTCTGTTGGAGGGACTAACTTTTTTCCTTTTTTTTTTGGCCTAACCATCACGATTTCCTGCGACCTGGTAGATGTGCACTCAAGCATATCAAGTAATTTGGGGGGGGGGGGGGGGGGGGGTGGCACAGGAAGGCCTGCAAAAGAATTCTTTCAAAGATCTCCCTTTTGAGAAAGGATCGCCGATTGGGATTTTTTTTCGGGCTCGTGACCGCAAATGTACGAAAACCCCGGATAGGGCCCCCGGGGTAAAACTCTGTCCCGCCATCACACACTCTATGGCCATTGTGTTATCGGGCCCGAAGACAAAGAAAAGATGCGCCCGTGGGGGAGCAAATGTTTAATTTATTAATTATGCACGTAATACGCAAATATTGCAAATAAAAGAGGGTGGAATCTCTTCGGACAAACCCTTACCATATGTATGTCAAAAACCACGGCAATCCTTACAGTTGTATCAGAGGAGATACGGAAAATTACATGAATTTCCTTACGCTATTAATATATAGATTATTTTAAACATTTTTTTAACAAATAACTAAAATATTTATAATCATATAAATCAGGTGTATAATATATACATATTATATTTATATATACTTGTGTTTATAATTTAAAGAGACAATTTTTTTTTATATTACCCAAATATTATTTGAATAGGGGAAAAAGCAAAATGTATTAAAAAATATATATACTTCATGCAAACACATCAAATCATAGGATAAAAATACGAAATATTTACTGTCTAGCCCTTAAATATTTTTTTGTTTGTAATTTGTGCAAGTTAATAATTAGGCCCTAAATTCATTTCTTATATAATGATAAGAACATTAAATTTTTATTACATAGGATTCATATCGACTTACCCTGTATATCTTTAATAGTGATCTTATTATCGTTATTATATTTAGTAGTATTAGTAGCAATTCAAAATATATTATAAATAATAAAAAATATGATTTATGATTTACATGTATGATTATCTATATTTAGGCCTATATTGTAAAGTTTTGAAATGCCGTGCTAGTCTGTTACTTACAAAAGTAATGTAAATGGTTAACACCTTTCGAAAAAGACTAGCTGTGTGTAGGTTCTTGTACACAAGATTTCGGGTGCTCGGCCCCCTTCCTCAGGTGTAAATGGAGCTGTTCCTCAGGTAGCTGTTCCCAGTACTACTCCCTAGTGTTTGAGGACTATAACCGCCACACGTTTGCCTAGTGAAACTCTTCACGGTAGGCCTATGCCAGGCCAAATGTTTATTGGGCGGAAGTTAAACAATGTAATGTCTGTCATGGGTACAGATGCCTATATAGGTGACCTGCCGCAAACTGGCACTGATTCCTTTGATTCAATATTTCCTTTGAATCCAGTTTGATGTCTTATTTGTATGTGAATCTTACAAAGTTATTAATTAGGAGCAGTGTTTAGAGCCAGAGGAGGAGAGAGAAATATTCCTGCGGACACGGGAGAGTGAGTCAGTTTTTGACCTATCCGATAACTGCAGTAGCGTCAGGGATTCTATGAACTCTATGCAGATTTAGTGCGGCCTGTCTCATGCAGTTTGCTTTCAGGATTATTACAAGAAATTCACTTTTGGATTGCAACGGAATGATTTTGTGATTGAATTGGACTATTATTCTCTGAGAAGATTTATGTAAACTGTTCATCTGGATTTTACGTTTTAAAGGACTTGTTGTCGCTGTGGCAGTGGTGGTTTCATGGTACTGTACACTTTATTTATTATACTGTGTAATTGTATTGATTTAGTGTATTGTAATGTTAGGGTTGTTTTAAGAATAAATTAAAATTATTTGTTAACAATAAACCACTGACTTCTTTATTCATTCTCCTAGACATTTCACGCTGCCTAGTGTTACAGAATCTAATTTTTTTTATCTCCATAACAAAATTTATGCTTGTCACGATTACGTGACCTGTTGATATTAGGTTCCGTAACAAATTTGGGGCTCGTCCGAGAAGTTTAATAGTTTTGAAAATTTATCGGGCCTTGATCTAGAGACATCGTTTACAATACATTGTTTATAAGATCACATACTGTTTACAATACATTGTTTACAGGATTTATCTCAGTGGGTTTTTGTTATCGTGTCAACATCTTAACATGGCAGATTTCAAACTTGAGAGATTTGTTGAAGATCCCGACCCTGATCAATCTTAACAGTTGACAAAAGATCAGTTGTTGCGTTTGGGACAACACTTAAAATTAGGTGTGAATAAAGCTTTGAGAAAGTCCGATGTGCATTGCTAAAATCATGCAAGATCTAGTCAGCAAAGGTTTAATTGAAGAGATTGAAGCGGACACATCAAACAATGACAGCCATGCTATGCAGTTAGAATTTAAAAAGTTAGAAATGCAACATAAACTAGCATTAAAACAATCAGAGTTAGAACAAGTGCCCCTTGGGTCATGACGCTCAGCTGCCAAGCATGACCTGTGACATCCAGGACTGAGATTCACAACCTTCAGTCATTTTGAAGAACCAATTTGCCAATTTGTTGAAAATTTTCTATGACAACAGAAATATATATCACCTATGTCTGGTTCAAACACAGTGAATTGATGGTCTGAGGAAAATGCATGATTGTTAAGCTATCAGGAACTATTCCAACAGCTTGCTTGAAACCTGACAGTCTCAAAAGGAACACCACAAAGGGCAAACATAAGATCCAAATATATAGCAAAAATCAAGGAAATACATGCAAAAATTATTGAGAAACAGGTGCTTCTGTGTGAATTTTTATTCAATACAAGCCAACTGTACTGCACTTTTATAAATGATGGTAATATTTATTCAGAAATATTTGACCCAATCCTTTACAAGATTACATAAATATACATCCAACTGCATTCACTTTAATTGTTCTTGAGATAAAATGATCAAAAGGAATTAAAAGATGGTTGCCTGGTGTCCATATTGGACTTCTGACAAGTCTGAAATCAGACAACAAACATTCTCTAAATCGGACCAAACATTAAAGAAAAATTACTGAAACTGCACTGAAGAAAGAATTTCTAAGGTGGCTAACTGGCAGACATAATGGATTTCTGACAAGTATGACATTTTTATAGCCCACATTCTCCAATAAGAGACCAAACTTGTGGCAAATTATCCAGTAATGGATGCCCAAAATAATTCAAAAGGCATGTCCAGGCCCTCATATCAGATTTATAGATATGCAATTGTAAAAAGTGTAAGTCCAATATTTTTTATTATCACTCTGCTTTTCAATGAGGTCAGCAGGGTAGGTAAACTGCCAAACCTGAAAGAAGAGAAATGCAGAAAGCATGACTAAGAGTCTTGAAATAAAACAAAAAGCCATCCTAAATCAAGTACACATCCACATATTATGAGAACAAACACTTGCTTTTATATGTGGTGATATATATTAAAATATTCAGATATCTAGGAAACTAAGTTTATTGCTAGGATTCCATAAAATAAACTGCAAAATGTTCCCATCATCTTATAAATCAGTAGCTAAACCTTAATACTATACTCTCATAGTCTTAATGCCTGGCTGAAGCATTCTGACAACAGTGTTTTTGTTATGAAGTAACGAGGTACTTATCACTGAGCCTTATCACTTAATAGGCTGATACAAAAGGGAGTCATATGTCACCAGTGTCACTCACAATTACAGCCACACAGGGAGATGTACCAGCTGGAGTGGGATAATTATATATACAAGAAAAATACAGATGGTCTATAAAATAAGTAATTGTGAACATCCCTGACCTATGACCTTGGCCTTTTGCCCATATATCAACTGGATTCTTTCTAAATGATGGGTAACAACTAACCACTTAAATCTGGTGTAAATACTTGGCAACCAATGGGTGAATAACTTTGACCTGCAACCTTTAACCTGCTGACCAGCTGACCCCAAAATCGATAAGTTATTCATTCAAGCAAAAAGACCCATAAATATGAAGTTTGAGTCAAACTGAGTGATGCATAGATGTGGCATATGTGAAAGACTGAAGGTTTGGGTTGAACAGTTACACTTGAAATATGCTCACAAGCATTTAGAACAATTAAATATTGTGACCTTGACCTTTGACTTTTTGACCTTAACATCCCTTATTGGTAGGTGAGCCATATATGACAGATGGAAGGTACAGATTGAAAAGTTTGCCTGAAAAAGACTCCACGCAAGAAGTGGGTGCTGTGAACTTGACCTTTGACCTCAAAATCAACAGGTCTTTTCCCCTGTTGGCAGAGAAGCGATATCAGTGCTGGAAGGTTTGGAATGAAAAGTCTAGCTTGAAATGTGTCCACAACCTTTCAAAGAAGTGGATCCTGTGACGCTGACCTTTGACCTTGTGACCTCAACATCTATAGGATTCTTCTTCAACTTAGTAGGTGAGCTATATGTGAAAGATCAAAGAATTGGGATGAAAGGGTTGGCTTAAAATGCATCCACAGGCTTTACAAATAAGAGGCTCCTGTGACCTTGACCTTTGACCTAAAAAAAATTATGGTTCTTCCCCTGTTGGTAGGTGAGCTGTATGTGAAAGATGGAAGGTTTGGGATGAAAATTTTGTCTCAAAGAGTTATTTCTGGGGGGTGCAAACACACCCCATAACTACGAGAATATAGGTCGCAGTGACCTAATTTCAGGTTGGCAAGGAGATCTTTTTATAACCTCTAAGACTGCATAGGGTTCATGGCCCTAGCCCCTACGGTTACGATTTGTGCCCTGCTAACGGACGGACGGCCGGCCGGACGGCCGGACGGACAGACGGAAGGACGACGGACAAAGACCCATCGCTATAGCCCAGCATGACTGAAAGTCAGCTGAGCTAAAAACAAAGAGAAGAGAGGGAAGAACATGAAAGACTAAAACAGTTAGAATTAGAAAAACAAAAAGAAAAAGAAATTGAGTTAAAACGACTAGAGTTAGAAAGGATCAAACTATAACATAGTCTTCATGTTGCCCCAACCCACAGTTTTGATGTTACTAAACACATTAGACTTGTCCCACCTTTTCAAGAAAAAGAGGTTGATAAATATTTCTTACACTTTGAGAAGGTAGCTGAAAATTTAAAATGGCCTAAGGAAAATTGGACTATGCTATTACAAATGTATTGACTGGCAAGGCCAGAGAAATTTATACAGAGCTTTCAGTAGAAGCCGCTGCTGACTAGGACAAGGTTAAACCGTTAATCCTAAAAGGTTATTAGTTAGTTCCGGAGGCTTACCACCAAAAAGTCAGGAATTGGGAAAAAGCGCAAAGAACAAACCTACGTAGAATTGCTGATGTAGTTCTAAAAATGTAATGAAGATTATGACAGTTTGCGCCAGATGGTTTTGCTTGAAGAATTTAAGCGCTGCATTAACACAGATTTTAAAACTTTTCTGGATGAGAACAGTCCTGAAACACTTGACATTGCTGCTGAATTAGCAGATGATTATTCATTAACACACAAAATGTCCTTTACTAGCAAATCGTACCAGTCATTCACAAACAAGAATGTAAATCAGTATGGTAAAAAGAAGTTTAAAGCGCAGTCACCCAGTACCAGTACTAGTAGTCCTGATAGTTCAGCAAAGTCCATTGCATCCGAGTCCACGTCCACTGTGTCTGAATCCTACCAAGGCCAGTCATTTTAAAAAAACAAGGGACCCATGGGTCACGGCGCTCAGCTGTTATATATGATAAAACATATGATTTGGGAATGAGGCACATGCTGGTTTTGTGTGGTAATAAATATAAGCTTTATTATGAGATGTTGGTGTTTAGCTTATGTATGATTTTGATAGTATTTTTAGAGACAGGGAAGAGGATTGATTTCATTTATTTTATTAACAAATGGAGTGCTTTTGTCACACAGATTTTGACTTGGCCATATAACTTATAAGCAGCACATATAATAAGAGTTTAACTATTTCTAAAAATTTAATAACAAATATTGTGCCAATATAATTTTTATTAAAAAAAAAATAATCAGAAAATCATATGATTTTTAAAAATAAAATATAACTGGAATGATTATTAAAATAATATTATAGAATATATTCATGAATGCCCATGAAAACATTTTGAAAGTATCTGCACTGGTATTCAAATACTTTCATTTTCACCTGAATTCCCATTCTTATGCAATAAAATTTTTTAATGCAGTACATATTCATATTTGTATTCAAATACATTTGCAAAGCATTCGCACCATGTCTAGTAGTTTTAGCCAAACAATGATGTTAAGAATCCAGAATATACAAAATTCACAAATTTAAATAATGATCATAAGTACCTGGTTTTATGGCTTTTATTTATATTAAAAAAAAATTAAATGTAATATATTCACTTTGGACTACTTTCACATCAGTCTACACACTAGACACAGTAGGAATCTAGATTAATATTATCAACTGCATCTTTGTCTATCATGATCCCTAATGATTAGTAATGAATAATATGATTTATTTTTTTATCATTAAAATTTAACAGAAAAATACCTATGTGACTGCATGGTGTTATTTGGAATAACATTGACACTGACATTCTATCCAACCATACAAGATTCTTACATCATCAGTAACTGCAAGTTAATTTTCTGTTACTCATCAACTAACAATTTCCTTTTATATTACTTTTTCTTTAATTTGTTATTAAAAACCAATAAAATTATTAAATTATTGTTTATTGTTATGTTGTTTTCAAAACAACTACTAGATGAGTTGGGTTGGACACCTGGATCAACTGTGGCTGGGCATTAGCTGCCTGGCTGCCCCCAGCGTACGCCTCGCCTCAAGCGTGCATAATCTGATGAAAGGTCAACATACAGGTGACTCAAGAGGGGCTGGATTGACCCTGGGTCTGACATGGTCTCATAAAAACATTAATAAAAGCTACAATATTTGGCCAATTTCTTACAGCTTTCTAAACTACAAAGATAAAATCCTTATGTGTGTATGATATGAAAATTATATCAACAGTGCTCTCAGGAAACAAACGTGCCATGGTCAAAGCTGGGCAAAATTTAAGGTACTAATTTTATATTTATACTAATAACTTATAAAATTTGAAAAATTCAGAACTAATTTTTGGTATTCAATTGAATCTTGATTAAATAATGTTACATCCCTGATAAAAAATCTCTAGCTTCAGCAATCCTCATGTTAAGGGAATAAATATATTTCTTGACTTTTTAAAAAGTGCATTATGTTTGGGCCCATAAATTAAAATAATCAGCAATACTGACATTATTTCTGGTATGTGCATAGCGAATGTATAGAATAATATGTATATTATATATGATCAAAGTCAGATCAGTGGTTTTGATATTAGGCAATCTTACAGTGTAACAATGGGTTTTTAATGGAAAAATGAAGTTTTTCATTAATATCTCGAAGGAATTAAGTCCTAGTGATCAAATTCTTGGCATGGTAGGGGATTTTGGAGACATCTAACTGTATCCCAAATTTACGGAACTGAGAGCTGAAGCTGGGGAGCTGAGCTCTAGCAAACTGCATAACACTAGCTTGATGTAAACAATATGACATGGTGCTTAAAAACTTGAATAAAATCTACAGTTTTTGATCAAATGGTTTCAAATTTTTGGTGTTAACAGTTAAAATGGTAACAAAAACATGCTTCGAAGATTAAATCCTCAGCAGTTACAGAAAAAAAGTGCCATGGTCAAACTAGGGCAAAATTTAAGGTACCAATTTTATATTTTGCCAATATTTAAAAAAAATATTAGATTTTGATCTAATTTTTGGTATACAATTAAATTTTGATTAATTAAAGTTGAATTACTGAAAAAAAGTCCCTACCTTTAACATTTTTGGTCTTAAGTGACCAAATATCTTTTCTGATTTTTTTTACAATGTGCATTATGTTTGGGCCCATAACTTTTTAAAATTAAATAATACTGACTTAATTTCTGGCATGTACATAGGAACTATAAAGAGGAATATTTATGGTAAATATGAAGAAAACCAGATGAGTGGTTTTGATATAATTCAGTCCTGAAGTGTGAAAATAGATTTCTAATAAAAAAATTGAGGTTTTTCCTTAATATCTCGAAGGAACGAAGTCCTATTGATCCAATTTTCGGCATGGTAGGAGATTTTGGGGACATCTAACTGTATGCTGAATTTCAGATTCGTAGGTCCAATGGTGTCAAAATGTGCCAGTCTTACGGACGGACATCCGGACGGACAGACAGACGGACGGACGACGGACAATGGACCACGACTATAGCTCAGACGACTTATAGTCAGCTGAGCTAAAAATCTGTAATTACTGCAAAAAGGTAGGTCATCTCATATCTGACTGCTAGAAACTTGCAAATAAACCAAATGGTAAACCTTCTGGTTTTGTTTCTAAATCTATGCAGAGCATAGTACAAGAGCCAAGCTCTTTTCGTGTAAATAAAGGGTACAATTCCTTTATTGACTCTAAAAAAAAAAAGAGTTTCATGCTATGGAGACCAACGTGCGTCTTACTCCAAAGAGGAATCCGTAGCTTGCGGGGTAAAAACCTCATTTGATTCCTGCGAGGAATTTAATAAGGCTAGGTCCTTTCAAGACTCTTGCGAGGAGAATCCACTAAATAAGTCTATGTCCTTTTACGACTCTTGCGAGAGTATTTCAAATGAGGCCAGAAGAACAGATGGACGATGTGCAAAAATGGTTGCAGGTGGCACCGTCATTTTTAGTGTATGGGCTACATTTGTGCAGAATTTTTAGCCTGATCGATCAAACGGTTCCCGAGATATGTGTTTATTTTTTTTGTGGAAACAGACGCACAAATGGATGCTGGGCAGAGAGGAAAGGTCAGAGGTCAACCATAAATCAGGGCGCAGCAGTTCACATGTGACCCGATCATAATTTCTAATTTAAAAAAAAATCTGCCCAGTGGTTACAGAGGAGTTCTCCGGAAACCTATATGGCGGTGGCGGCATCAGACTGAAAACATAGTATCCACATAACTCTGTTTTGGCGGATACAATGATTGTAGCTGGCACCACCAGTCTTTTATACAACGAAGAGATATATACATATACCCAATGTCAGACTGATATGTCAAACCCCTACTGTGAAATAAGCAGGGACATACACTGTGCAAAAATTATTGTAGGTGGCATCACCAGTCTTGTACACTATAAAGCTGCCCGATATGTATAAACATGCCCAATTTAAACCTGATGTATCAAATTCCTCTGTAAAAATAAGCAGGCGCATAAACTGCAAAAGTCAATGTAGTTGGCACCACCTGTCTTGTAAATAAGAATACCATCCAAGACGCATAGACAGGTCAAAATATCAGGCCAATACATCAAACTTCCAAAGAGTTTGATGCACTGGGCTGACGAGACATAGGTGAGTAAGGAAGTTGCCCACGAGTGAACTGTGACAAATTGCTGCCTCAAGCTACTGCACTGAGTGAACTAAAGACCTGCACCTGGCTAGACTAAGTGAACTTTTGACCTGTACCTGGCTGCCCTGAGTGAACTCTTGACCTGTTGCATAATCTGACACAGTTGGCAGTCTGTCAAAGCTATAAATAGATCCAGGCTGAACTTTGGTGCCAAATATAATGCAGTCATCAGTCTGTCAAAGCTATAATTAGAATGCAGCATCTGCACTGAGAGAATTCTTAACCTATACCTGGCTGCACTTCTTACAATCCTGGCACTGTGCCAAAACTATTTATAGAGCTGACATCATCTCGGCAAATGGCCAACATCAAGGCACTGGCAATCTGCCAATAAGAAACCAAGTGCTGCATCTGTACACAAAAGTGGCCCCTATTTGAAATTACTTTGAAGTTAATTTTCCCAATACAAAATGCTTTTCAGCGTTGAGTAGGGATACCAATAATTTGTAATCCATGGACAGTTATCTTCATATAGCCACGGGGAGCTGAATATCCATGATTGTAACATTGCTTGGTATGATGAATAACTTGAATCATAAATCTAAATTTTTTAAAAACATTTAAAAAAACTTTCTTGTCAATAATAACCATTGATAACCTGAAATCTAAATGTGTAGTTGCATGATGTAATAGATGCTGATAAACTGGTGCTAGGCTAGATGTAACAGCATCACACAGCTAACATATATGGTAAAATGACTCAATTCAATCTCCATAATTCAGCCAAAAAAAAATTATTCATGTGGAACCATTCATGACAATTATTATAAGAATTATTTTAGGGATTATTCTTGTAAAATATTTAACAAACTGGCTTAAGTGGCATGAATAGAAAAACGTTTCTCAGGTTTATAACTCATTTAGGAAGATACAGCAAACTGGCCAAATTCAGCTTCCTGTAACTCAGCCAAATAGCACTGAACCAAAACCATTTGAAACTAGATGTGTCAGTACGACACGAATGCCCCCGCCTGGGGCAAATTAGAAACATTTGTTAAATTTTGTAAAATTTTTTTAAGTTCAGGGATGTTGTATGGTCAAAAGTAGGTCAAGAAGGGCAAAATGCAAACTCGATCTGTAACGGGTCATTATCAAGGAACACACCAAAAATCAGGCCAGTATGCAGACATTGTGAAAAAAAGTCCATACATATGCATTTTTCATAAAAATTTCTGCCTTTCATGAAATTTTCTATGTTCAGGATCTGTCATATGGTCAAAAATAGGTTAACTGGGACGAAACTTGAACTCGCCCTTTAAGTGGTCATTATGCGCCCACAGACCAAACATTGGACCAGTATCTGTAAGCATTGCATTGTGAAACTAGAATATTAGCAAAAGCTGGTAATCAGTTATAAATTTAAATTGGAGAGGTATGTACCATGTTTTATAACAATCCACCAAATGCTTCCTGAGAAATATCCCCCTAAGTTTTTTTTCTATACTAAGCTCTGTGACCTTGAAAAGTAGGTCAAGACCACCCATCTTTGAACCTGACCAAGATTTTTCAAATATGATGCAAAAGCACTGAAGTAATGAAGTTCCTTAGTTGAATACCTTTGGAGATATCCTGCACAAAGGCCAAAATTGAAAAATCCAATAAAATTTCATTAAAAAATCAGAAATTGCAGGTGACGCCACCAAAATTGTGCAGCACGTACAGACCATCAGTCCCAATGATCATAGTAAGTTTTGTGAAAATCCACACAATGGTTCCTGAGATATAAGCTTCTGAGTGTTTTTCTATAATCAGTTCTAAAATGTAGAACAAGGGACCTATGGGTCACTGTGCTCAGCTGACGTTAACCTTGAAGGTAAAAATCTAAAATAATATCAAATGGAGATAAAGTGTAAGAGGAAGAGGTAATAAAGGCCATGGTTGGTTTATATGATTTGTTCTATTGATGAGCAAGAAACTGTTGCAAATAATATTTTGTGACCTGACCATGTGTTTCCTAATGTTGAAACTGAAGCATGTGAGCAAATTGTGAACAAATGATCTGTACAATTACCATGATCATTAGTTGGCTTTTCGATTAACTGTTGACATTTCAGTAGTTTACACATTTGTTCAATCGAATCTTTTTTTTTGTATAATATATATTATTAAATATATGTTTTTTTAATGAAATGTATACAGTTGAAATATAACTAATTAACAACATAAAACATGGCAAACAAAGCCTGATCTCAAATTCTGCTGATGCAGGAAAATAATGAACAAATGTTTGTAATAAATCCTCATTTTTTTTATCACATCAATTTTTTTTTTTAATTTGTTTATATTTCTATACATTTTCCATATAACATATATATCTGAATATAAAAGTTGATTCATAATCCTCAATTGCATCATCATAAATCTCAATCTTGTCAGATAACACCACATCATGCATACGAATGTTTATTTTTTACCACAAAAATATATCTTTTAAATCTGCAAAACAATAAATATCTAAAAAAATACTTGATTTAGATTTCACGATTTTTAATTGTGTCTTTATTTATCCATAATGTGCTTCATATTTTATCATAATTTAAGCATACTGATGATTTGGTAAAATAATTTAAAAGAAAAATGATTTCTTTAAAAATGGTACATTACACAACATTGCATCTTCTGGATTACACCTTTAATTACTTTTTCAAGGAAAGTTTTTGCATATCAGAGTGGAAACAGCATTACAATTAAGGAGATAAAGTGAAAACAATAACATTACTGGATAACACTTGGTGGGTTGGGTTAGCAGGGGGGGGGGGGAGGTGATTGGGGTGGGGTTATGAGAATAACTGTACACCTGTCACAGCAGGGGATCTCCCCCAGTGACTGTAACAAATCAGAAACCCTGGCACAGCTGACTTCCAGTGACCTGGAGTGGGACCCTGCATCTGTAATCTGTAATCGAAGCAAATGACTACAATAGAGTCTCAAGAAAAAAATCAATAACTAGCTTAATTTTTAAGCTTTTATTTCCAAATTTCAGATTTTAACAAATTAAATATTTATGTTTACATGCTGTGAAAATTAAATCAATGGTACTTACAGGAAAAAAACGTGCCATGGTCAAAGTTGGGCAAAATTTAAGGTACTGATTTTATTTTTATGCTAATTACTTAAAAAATTTACAAAATTCAGATCTAATTTTGGGTAAACAATTGAATCTTAATTAAACATAGTTATATACTTGGGAAAATAGACTCTAATTTCAAAATTTTTCATGTTAAGTGAGTAAATATTTTTCCTGATTTTTTACAAAGTCCATTATGTTTGGCCCCATAACTTAAAGAATTTATACTTAAAAGACTTAATTTCTGGCATGTACATAAGAACTATATAGAAGAATATTTATGGTAAATATGAGGAAAAACAGACGAGTGGTTTTGATATTAGGCAGTCCTGAAGTGTGAAAATAGGATTTTAATAAAAAATTAGGTTTTTCCTTAATTTCTCAAAGGAAGGAAGTCGCAAAGACCCAGTTTTCGGCTTGGTAGGAGATCTTGGGGACATCTAACATTATGCTGAATTTTGGATTCCTAGGTCTTACAGTTTCAAAACGTGCCACATCTACGGACGGACAGACGGACGGACGACGGACAATGGACCACTTATAGTTAGCTGAGCTAAAAATGGGTCAGGGTCACCCATCTTCGAACTTGACCGAGATTTTATCGATATACATCTCTACTGATGAAATAAAATTCCAACGGTGAATCCTTTTAGAGATATCCCGCTCACAAGGTAAAAGTTAACAGACGCGGAACGGACGGACGGACGGACACCTGACAGATAGATGGACGGATTGATGGACAGCTTTGGTGACGACAATAGCCCATCAGCCTATGAGCTGAGGGCTAAAAACGGCTGTACATGTACATTTGTCATGAAAATTTATATTTTTCATGAAATTTTCTATGTTAAGGAGCCGTTAAACGGTCAAAAGTAGGTCAACTGGGACGAAACGCAAACTCGATCTGTAACTGGTCAATATCTGCATACACACAAAAAATCAGGCCAATATCTGCAAGCATTGCATAAAAAAAGTCCGTACATGTGTATTTGTCATGAAAATTTCTATTTTTCATGAAATTTTCTAAATTAAGGAGCCGTTAAACGGTCAAAAGTAGGTCAACTCGGAGGAAACGGGAACTCGATCTGTAACTAGTCAATATCTGCATACACACCAAAAATCAGGCTAATATCTGCAAGCATTGCAAAAAAAAGTCCGTACATGTGTATTTGTCATGAAAATTTCTATTTTTCATGAAATTTTCTAAGTTTAGGAGCCGTAAAACAGTCAAAAGTAGGTCAACCGGGACGCAACGCGAACTCGAACTGTAACTGGTCATTATCTGCCCACACACAAAAAATCAGGCCAATATCTGCAGGCATTGCGAAAAAAAGTCCGTACATGTGTATTTGTCATGAAAATTTCTATTTTTCATGAAATTTTCTAAGTTAAGGAGCCGTAAAACGGTCAAAAGTAGGTCAACCAGGATAAAAGGCTAACTCCATCTGTAACTGGTCATTATCTGCTCACACACCAAAAATCAGGCCAATATCTGCAGGCATTGCGAAAAAAAGTCCGTACATGTGTATATGTCATGAAAATTTCTATTTTTCATGAAATTTTCTAAGTTAAGGAGCCCTAAAACGGTCAAAAGTAGGTCAACCGGGACAAAACGCGAACTCGAACTGGTCATTATCTGCCTACACACCAAAAATCAGGCCAATATCTGCAGGCATTGCGAAAAAAAGTCCGTACATATGTATTTGTCATAAAAATTTCTATTTTTCATGAAATTTTCTAAGTTAAGGAGCCGTAAAACGGTCAAAAGTAGGTCAACTGGGAAGAAATGCGAACTCGATCTGTAACTGGTCATTATCTGTCCACACACCAAATTGTGGCGGGGGCATAAAAACTTGAATAATCAACATTGGAGGATAATTAATGTTCAAGATTTAAGAATTTGGCCCAGAGGTTTTTGAGAAGAAGATTTTGTATCCACTGAGCTAAAATGGGCTGTTATGGCATATGACTAAATTCAGCTTCCCATAACTTAGCCAAAAGTGACTGAAAAGAGACCATTTGAACAAACTTCAGAAAGCACTACCCTAGGATCATTTCTGTGTGATATAAAACATTTTGGCCATATGGTTTCAGAGAAGAAGTTTTTTGTAGCCCTCAGTGTGATACAGGCACTGATGGGCCGGTACAAAAAAGGCTGATGCAGGTAGCGCCACCAATACCTCAATTTCAGATATGACCTATGTGACCAACATTGGCATAAAATTTGGTGATGATAGCTCCAGCCGTTTCTGAGATTTAAATTTTAATATGCTTTTTTGGACAGATGACAAAATTCAACTAGCTGTAACTCGGCAAAAATCACCGAACTTAAACCATTCAAACAAACATGAGAGAGATAGTTCCAGAGATCATTTCTGTGAAATATTGGACAATTTGGCTGGACAGTTTCGGAGAAGAAGATTTTTAAAGCTTTTCTAGCTTTTTCCCTATAAAATCTAAGAAAGTGCAGTTAGGAAAAAAATAACCAAAATCCGATTTTTTCAGATGACTGATTATTTGCAAAAAATTTGATGCTAGCTCCTGCCCCTTTTGAGATAGCTATGGTTAACGTACAGAAGACGCTCAACGCACAACGTACGAGGCACAACGCATGGCTGACGATGCCACACTATCTCATAAGCTCACAAGTTCGCTAAAAAACGTCAAACAAGTCCGGAGACACTAGTATGTGGTTTAATGTGTAAACACAGATGCCCACACTGCAGAGAAGAAAGGTCAGAGGTCAACGCGAAATGGTTAGACACCAGTTCATATGTGACCCGATAATTGGGTCAAGTTTTGGCGGACACAATTATAGAGGGGTACGATAAGATAGTTATATTAACACACGCATACAAAAAAGGCATGAAACAAAGATGGGTCTTCTGTATTAATATTCTTATGACTTACTTCCAACAAAACAGTACAACATTACAGTGCAAGTGGATGAAGCACAGAGTCCCGTACAATTCAAAGCAGTCCGTGCATATCCACAGTTGCATTTCTGGAAGTATGAAATCTTTCACTGTGCAAATATTTGCATCTGCTGTCAGTGTTTCACACCGTGCAGTCAGTTGTGAGATTGTTCTTAAGCATAATACTGCCGATCATTGTCAGTATCTATCACAAATGTTGTGAGACCTTTACAGTAGCAAGTCCGCAGTGACTAATGCTTTGTCTGGAAGCAGGGCCTGCATACACACCAAGCTCTTCAGTATATACAACTTAGTACAATGAAGGCCACGTGCTAAACTATGGCATCCCATGGCGTGGTCAAAAGCTTTCTTATTATATTAAAACAGCAAGGTTGTATGTTAAGCAAGCGCTCCGAGGTTCTCTTATTCTTCCTCTGTTACGTCCTCAAAAATGTTTAATATATAAAAATATTAATTTTAAGAATGTTATCATCATCTCCATCATCATCTTCATCACAGTGACCAGTCTATGGAAAATAACTTCAAAGCATTCATACTATCTGAATTCTGCATCAACAGTGAAGACATCTATTGTAAGTAACAGAATTAAGATTGTAAATGTTCCAAGGTCCTTTCCCACACTGACCACTTAGGTTAGTTCTCCTGTACAAAGAGGTTAATCCAAAGTACACTAGCATTTGTACCAAGCAGAGCTGGAAATATCATGTATGGCCACTTTTTCCCATAGCATTTGCACATTCTTAAATCACTGTCAGTTAGTGCCCAGATCAGGGGCGAAGGCTGGAGGCAGGGGGAACTCCCCCTGCTGGCGTCATTGGGGCGGCAGCGGGATTGGACCTTGCTGAGAGAGGGGTGGGCCACCTCCTGAACCGGGGGCCTCCAGGTTTTTGACAAGCTGGGCCAGCCAACGCTTGATGGAGTTGTCGTCCTTTAGACAGTTAGCGAACGTGTTGTCTTTGAGTTGGTCAGGAAGGCACTGGCGGAGAGCTTCCCGAGCTCTGAAAAGACAATATGTAACTGAAAAGTAGTGTTACATACAAGTTCAACATACAGTGAATAAACTGATCCAGGTTACTGCCATGTGATGTAATTCATCCTACACTAAGATTTTTAAATATATTCATATTTAAGGAAGTAAAATTCAATAAATTTTAAAATTAAGAATCCCTGAGAAGCATTAAAACAGATTGACTACACTAAAAGAAATTGCTTGTGACATGTTAAAATCATAACAAGGCCTACAGGCCTAATGCGAACCTGTGCATTGGGAAATACACCAGGTATAATGCTTCAATGCTGGACCATTACTTTTCTTGTATATGAACCATGCAAGTACTAAACATTTTGAATAAGAAACAATTACACAAACATCACTGCTGAAATTCTGGCATAGGTGCACACAACACTAAAAAGATTGTAGCTGGCACCACCAGTCTTGTATACAACGAAGCTATCAGAGATATATACATACGCCCAATTTCAGACTGATATATCAAACCCCTCCTGAGAAAAACAAGTGCAAACGTCATGGTAGGTGGTGACACCTGTCTTGTGAGCGAGAAAGCCATCAAAGACACATACAGGTCAAAATATTAGACCAATACATCAAACTTACCTTGAGTCTGATCCATGGGGCTGACCAGGCTTAGGTGAGAAAGGCTGTTGCCCCCGAGTGAACTGTGACAAATTGCTTGCTCAGACTACTGCACTGAGTGAACTCATGAACTGCACCTGGCTAGACTGAGTGAACTTTTGACCTGTACAAGGCTGCACTGAGTGAAATCTTGACCTGTTGCATAATCTGACACAGTTGGCAGTCTGCCAAAGCTATAAATAGAATGCAGCTACTGCACTGAGTAAACTCCTGACCCATACCTGGCTGCACTGAGTGAACTCTTGACCTGTTGCCTAATCTGATACAGTTGGCAGTCTGCCAAAGCTATAAATAGACCCAGACTGACCTCAAGCCTGTTGCCAAATCTGAAATAGTAGCCACATCATTGCATAAGCTCATGCAGGGGCCCTGCCCTGAGGGGCTTGACACCCATGAAGTGATCACATGGTGTCCATGAGGTGTTCACATGTCACCCATGAGGTGATCACATGCCATGTGCTTGGCTGCACTGATTGAACTCTTGACCTATATCTGGCTGCACTGAATGAACTCTTGATCTGTTCCCAAATCTGAAACAGATTTAGTTCTACCAAAAATCATTCTAGTAAACTTGAACAAAGGCCACCTAAAAATAATTTTTGTGCAATGTTACAGAAGAAATAATAATATTGTAGAAGAACACTATTGCAGTCCTCAGTTTGAAAAAGACATAATAATGGCCATAAGACCAACTTAAGCTTTTCACAACTCAACCAAAAATCAACAAATTCAGTATATTCTGATATGATTGAAAGAATCATGTCCTAGGATAATTCTTTTGAAAAATTGAACAATTCAACTTGACAGTTTCATCATTAAGCTGAAAGAGGCTAAAATAATGAGGTTTTTTGCCCATAAAAAACAGGTCAATGTAGGTGGCACCACTAAATCTACAACTTCAAATATGAGTCATGTGACCAACATTTGCACAATACCTGGTAATGCTAGCTTCTGTCATTTCTGAGAGTACTATGTCAGTATGCTTACTTGGCCGAATGACTGTTCAAATTTGTGCAACTCCACTAAAATTCATCAAATGCAAACCATTTGAACAAACTTGAGAGAGCTTGCCTCTGGGATCATTTATGTAAAATATTTAACAATTTGGCTGGACCGTCTACAAGAAGATGACTATTAAAATATTGTCAGCTTTTTCCTTATAAAATCTAAGTAAATGCAGATAGCAAAAAAATAAGCTGAATCCCACAAAATTTGATATGTGACAGATTATTGCATAAAAACTGGGAATGGTAGCTCCTGCTATTCCTGAGAAATTATGGATTAATGTACAGATGACCAATAACCCCCGTACAAAAATAGGTCAATTCAGGTGGCGCCACCAATACCTGAATTTCATATATGACTCATGTGACCAACACTGGCAAAAAAATTGGTGATGATAACTCTGGCTGTTTCTGAGACTGTCATTTTAGTATGCTTTTTTGGACAGATGACTAAGTTCAACTTCCTGAACAAAATTGAGGGAGATGGTATAAAAGATTATTTCTGTGAAATATTGAGCAATTTGGCTTGAGTGTTTCGGAGGAGAAGATTTTTAAAGGTTTTTTAAGCTTTTTCTCTAAAAAATTTAAGAAAATTTTCAGATGGCTAATTTTTTTGCATTAAATTTCATGATGCTAGCTCCAATCATTTTCAAAATAGTATGGGTAAACTTACAGAAGACAAACGCTGCCACACCATCGCATTAGTTCACAGGTTCACTAAAAATTAATACAGATGCATATTGAAAGCAAAATTGTAATACAGATACATCTCACTGATGGCAAAATCTTGAATTAATTTGACTATGGATACCAATTATTTATAATCCATGTACAGCCATCTTTATATACCCACAGAGAGCTGTATAGCTGTGATTGTAAACATTGCCTGGCATGAGGAATACTTAAAAATCATAAATCTTCATTTTTTAAAAGCTTTTAAAAATCATTCTTGTCAATATTAACCATAGATATCCTGAAATCTAAATGTCTAGAGGCATGATGTAATAAATGCTGATAAACTGGTGCCAGTCTAGATGTATCTAGATGTATCTGTGTATCTGCTTCACACAGCTAACATATATGGTAAAATTACTCAATTGAACTTTTATAATTTAGCCAAAATTCATTCTTTGGAACCATAAAAGACAATTATTATAAGAATTATTCAGGGGATTATTCTTGTAAAATATTAAACAAATTGGCCTCAGTAGGGTCAGTCAAAAAAATTTTTACAGGTTTATAACTCATATGGGAAAATACAGCAAAATGGTTAAGTTAAGCTTCCCATAACTCAGCCAAAAATCACTGAACCATAACCATTTGAACAAACTTGAATTATCAACATCTAAGGATAATAAATGTGTGAGATTTAAGAATTTGGCCAAGTGGTTTTTGAGGAGAAGATCTTTGTAGCACCTGAGCTAAAATGGGTTGTTACAGCATGACTAAATTCAGCTTCCCATAACTCAGCCAAAAGTCACTGAACTTTGACCATTTGAACAAATTTCAGAAAGCACTACCCTAGGATCATTTCTGTGCGATATTAAACTATTTGGCCATATGGTTTCAGAGAAGATGTTTTTTGCAGTCGTCAGTATGATATGGGCACTGATGACCCCCATACAAAAAAGGTCGATGCAGGTGGCGCCACCAATACCTCAATTTCGGATATGTCTCATGTGAACAACATTGGCATAAAATTTGGTGATGATAGCTCCAGCCGTTTCTGAGATTGTAATTTTTTTATGCTTTTATGGACAGATGACTAAGTTCAACTTCCTGTAACTCAGCCAAAAATCACCAAACTTAAACCATTCAAACAAACTTGAGAAAGATTATTCCAGGAATCATTTCTGTGAAATATTGGACAATTTTTCGGAGAAGAAGATTTTTAAAGCTTTTTTAGCTGTTTCCCTATAAAATCTAAGAAAATGCAGTTAGCCGAAAAGTAAGCAAAATCTGATATAGTTTTTTAGATGACTAATATTTTGCATAAAATTTTGTGATGCTACCTCTTGCCGTTTTCAAGTATTATGGGTTAACGTACAGACGACGGACGACGCCACACCATCGCATAAGCTCACAGGTTCGCTAAAAATATGTAAACTGGGTTTTTGTTATCACAAAATAAGGATTATTTCAAAAGTAACAATTTCAAACCACTTTCAAATATTTTCCGAGTCATTCCTCTGATACTGGTAATAAGTGTGATGCCAAAATCAGCTTACTACCATTTTGTTCCGCGTATATCTGAACTTGCTTCAGGGACCTGATTGTTATGAGATGATCAGATTACTACTTTAAGAGAACATTTTCACCTCCTTTCCCCTCTCTTCAACCCAATACATGGACGACTGCTAGGACCTACCTAGGGTTATCAGAAAGTCTCAGGTAACAGCGGACGACATGCTTCAAGAGACGAGCTGACGGATCCTTGGCCAACTGCAGCACCATTTTACCCTACAATGTAATCAAAAATCCATTGTCACATAAAATAAACTAGATGTGTCGGAATGACACGAATGCCCCCGCCTGGGGCAAATTAGAAACATTTGTTAAATTTTGTAAAATTTTTTTAAGTTCGGGAGGTGTCGTATGGTCAAATGTAAGTCAACAAGGGCAAAATGCAAACTTGATCAATAACGGTTCATTATCAAGCGACACACCAAAAATCAGGCCAGTATCTGCAGGCGTTGTGAAAAAAAGTCCATACATGTGCATTTTTCATAAAAATTTCTGTCTTTCATGAAATTTTCTATGTTCAGGATCTCTGTCATATGGTCAAAAATAGGTCAACTGGGATGAAACATGAAATCGATCTGTAACTAGTCATTATCTGCCCACACACCAAATATCAGGCCAATATCTGCAGGCATTGCAAAAAAAAAGTCTGTACATGTGTATTTGTCATGAAAATTTCTATTTTTCATGAAATTTTCTAAGTTTAGGAGCCGTAAAACAGTCAAAAGTAGGTCAACCAGGACAAAACGCGAACTCCATCTGTTACTGGTCATTATCTGCCCACACACTAAAAATCAGGCCAAATATCTGCAGGCATTGCGAAAAAAAGTCCGTACATGTGTATTTGTCATGAACATTTATATTTTTCATGAAATTTTTCTATGTTCAAGTGCCGTAAAATGGTCAAAAGTAGGTCAACCAGGACGAAACGCGAACTCGATCTGTAACTGGTCAATATCTGCCCACACACCCAAAATCAGGCCAATATCTGCAGGCATTGCGAAAAAAAGTCCGTACATGTGTATTTGTCATGAAAATTTCTATTTTTCATGAAATTTTCTAAGTTAAGGAGCTGTAAAACAGTCAAAAGTAGGTCAATCGGGATGAAACGCGAACTCGATCTGTAACTGGTCATTATCTGCCTACACACCAAAAATCAGGCAAATATCTGCAGGCATTACGAAAAAAAGTCCGTACATGTGTGTTTGTCATGAAAATTTCTATTTTTCATGAAATTTTCTAAGTTTAGGAGCCGTAAAATGGTCAAAAGTAGGTCAACCAGGACAAAACGCGAACTCCATCTGTTACTGGTCATTATTTGCCCACTAAAAATCAGGCCAAATATCTGCAGGCATTGCGAAAAAAAGTCCGTACAACTGTTTGATTTCGGAATGACAGAATGACGGAAGAATGGACATGGGTAAAACTATATGCCCCGGCCACTTTGTGGCACAGAGTATATTCATTAACACAAATTATTAAATATTGAACATGGAACAAGTGGAAACTTTTGTTCATTTCTGGCAAATTGTACAGAGGATCTGATACTATCAATCCTTAGAGTCCACATTTTATTTTGCCAATAACTTTCCTTTTGCAAAAATCTGAAACCCTCGTAACCAAACAGCTATCCACAGGGTGCTTTATTATCATATCAACTCATAAGAATGTTGTAGCATGTCTGCTATACTCAATAATACCAATGAAATTTGTGAGAATCATTGGAACACTCACCAATATCATGGCAACATGTGAGAATCTTTCATATGTTTGGCAGATGTAAGATAAACCTGTCTCATCCAGCAGAATCTTCTGAAGAATGAATGTGGCCACCTGAAAAGATTATAAATAAATATATTTGTAAATTGGTATTTGTAATCTGTTTATAAACAAGATATTGTAGGTGACAATTGGGACTTTTTAAAGAGATTCACTGTATCATTCAGAATCATTTTGTCTCAAAATTGCAATAAATTATGTAATATTAATGAAAATGTAGGTGGCAACAAAATTATAGGACAATCTACCCTTTAACGCCACAAATATATTTTTTTGTGTATGTATTTAACTCAAAATGACCCAATTTAAGATTTGGGACAATCACATTCTTTTGACCAATATCCTTGTAAAAGAAAAATTTCAGAATGTCTGTCAATTAATGGTTTACTAACTCCACAGACAAGATTTTTATGCGGTGGTGGAGATGATCTCAGCAAATAACTATTTTTAAGTATCCTATATATATTTATTTGTACTGTTGATTAAGTTATTAAAACATTTAAACAGGAAACCCCAATGTAATTAACATCAAGAATAAAATTCATGACAAACTGAACACAATTAACATACTTGTCCATTTTGTTTCATATGATTAGATCTAATCTTCTGTTATCAAAAATTTATTTACAGCAAGATTACAAGTCTATATTCATAATGCAATGACTTGAAAAGCCCATCAAAGATCTTATGTAATTAGAGCAATGTACCATTGGTAGCTAAATTAGGGGTTGTTAGACAATAAGAATATTCATAATAAAATGACTTGAAAAGCCCATCCATGATCTTATGTAAATAGAGCAAAGTACCATTGGTAGCTTAATTAGGGGTTGTTGGACAATTTGTTCCCTCCATAAATGCATTTGAATGGTCCCTATACTTTAACTTGTGTCTGTCTGGTTATCTTTTAGTTTGGGGTTAAGATATCTCGGACAGTAATGGATCGGCTTCATGAAATATGGAGAGAATTTTTTTATAAAAGGCGGTTACATTTTGAGCTGATCTGAATTAAGTCAATTTTGTTTGTTTTGAGTTGCAACTGTAAACTGTTCAGCCTAAAAAATAGTGCATCTGTTGGTGACATCTAGTGGAACATTGTTGTACTAATGGAGTATTCTACATCATTAAACATGAATAAGGCAGATATTGTTCCAGGACTTCTAAAGCTAAGATCCCATATGCATGGAATATGAAATACGCATTCAGAGAAAACATATGTACCTGCAGGGCAACGCATATTTCTATGTGATAGATAACTGGGATAAAGTGCAGAATACCAAAAATCACAACATGCAGCCACCTTTTCTGCCATATACATATTGCCAGATATATACGCATGCCAGATCCATGCATCTAGAATTGCACTTAACTTATTTAATCAATACAGATTTTTATCCGCATTCCGTGCATATCACATACTCACTGTTTTTGAGAGTTCGCTGCCTGTCTCCATGATCCTGAGACAGAGGGGGATGATTTCTGTGGTCAGGAGGAAGTTGATCACCTCCCTCTCATCAGTCTGTAAATACAAATACATTCACAAGATGAAACACTACATTAACATCCAGAGGTGGGTTTTTTTAAAGGCTGTTATTAAGATATCCTTTAAAACAGACCTCCTTGCTCAAACATTATTCATATCATTAATACACAGAAATAAATTTGATGAAAACGAGCAATATACCACTCACTTATATTAACAAAAAGCACCCTTTATATAGCCATATTTAATGACAAACTGATCAAATATATTTAAGTCAAAAGGTTTTCATTCGGAAAACAATATCAATGAATCTAAGTGGAGTTGATATCTTAGTTTTGTTTGATTTTATATCTTTCATTTTACCCCAAGCTATGTTCATATAATTAATATGCAGAACCATTTAAACTGGACTGTTTATTTTTTCTGATGTCTGCATTCAGTTATAGTTCCAATGAGGAATCAAATATGAGATATAAATGTGGATTTCAGGCATTAAGTTAAGACAATTTCCAATATATCTAAGTCAAAATCACAGTGATATCACACTCTTTTGGCAAAAACATTACGTACAACATTACCACGCATCTGTACAACTTTTACCAGAAAATTTCTTTTTCTGTAATCTAAAACATTCCCCACACCACAATATGATTCTGTATGTAGTCATACCTTGACTAGAGCTCCGATGACACCGAGACTTGTGAGACGCAAATATTCAAAGGGTCGTGTTTTGCTGACCGTGTGCAGAAATGGATAAAGAAACAATGGAATGTGAGCTGAAAGAAAATTAAGCACCATTTTTAAATGTGCAGTTATCATCAACACTTTATGAAAATATGCACATGATATGAAGAATGTTCATTTTTTTTATTCAAGGTACCTAGCACCCTTAATAAGGTGACAACATTACCTAGTATACCTCAAGTGAGATGGTCTTGGATTAATTGTATTATAATTGATATCAGTGGAAGTTTGTCCATCTGTTTTTTTTTTCTTGGTCTTTGGATCTGTGCACTATTGCAGTTTCTCTAAGTCCCCTGTGAAGCAAAATACAATAAAACAGCCCCCTTGTGAGCTAAAAACTAGTATATATGTTCTCCCTTTGTCAGCCAACCATGAACAGCTCCCATTCATTACTCTGATGAAGATGAGGGTGAACACTTGTAAAAAGATCTTGGCCAGTGGTCATAAGTTCCTGCACAGTTTAACATTATGGAGAAATCCTTGTGTTGTATTAAGTTATAAATGGTGATGAGATGTGGTGTGAATATACATTTTATTGCATCTTAAAAGCATCATCTAAGTCACACCAGTTTCATATATGTACATGAACAAATCACCCACAAACCTGCATTGTTTCTGTGTTTTTGGATATATACATGTAGATATATACATTAATACTTTATATTAATAAATATCAGGCATCACTTGTAACTGATGATTATGTCCTAATTTTTATCAATAATTCAACTAATCAATAATTCAACAATGTTTCTTTCTGAACACTGATTAATCAGAGAAGATGGGGATCCCTGGATTAAGTATTTCAGGTGGTCTCGCAGTGGCTCCCTCTGGCAACCAAATCTGTCCTCACCAACACACAATGGGATGGTGACTCTAGTTTCACATGATATATTCTGAACTTACCTTGCAGAAAAACAGATCTTGTGTCTTGATGAGAAGCCACACACTGCAGGAGAGCTAGGGCATTACACACTCTGTTTGACTGGTGGGCCTGCAGGACAGACAATAAATACAATGTTTCCTGTCACACCTGCCAGGCTACTTGTAACCTTACCTGCCACTTAGTGTATGTTAAGTAAAATGCAACAATAAGTCCATTAAGGCTAGCAATTGGAACCTTTTTTCAGTATTGATTATTAGCCCAGTATTGGTGACTTATTATTGATATATTTTGATATTAATGCGGCAAGAGATTAAGTAAAGTTTAATAGACCTGCACACACAATTTTGTTGTAGTTCCTCTGGCCCCAGTGGGTGATAACACAGGGAGTTTAGACACTTCACTTTGTGTCACTTTTATGCAGTGAACATGCAGTGCAGATAACATGTTTATGATGTTATATACAATGACATGGAATATATTGATAATAGATGGTTAAAAGAGGAATTCTAGCCTGCATCAAGCCTCTAAAACAGCAAGTACAAGGACATGTACCTGTTATACTAGCCATTTCCAATGTCATTCTACGAGTCCACAGCAGTGGCCCTATTTCATGGAACGGGCAGATGTTTCAAATCATTTAATTCTGGTTAATAATAACTTAATATCAATACTAAAAGTCAATATCAAAATCTTAAAACAATTTTGACTGAGCACACAAGAGTAAACCAGAAACTAGGCTAATTTATATCATATTTCTATGGCTTCCTTTCTCATTCATTTGTAATACTAATTTGCAGCACTTTGAAAGAAATTCTGCAGATCAAGATTTTATAGAATTATTATAACTCCATCAAGTAGTGAGGTCTTGCCTATTGTATCCTTCAGCTGTTACTTGATTGGTGTGTCCACTGGAAACTTTATGCCAAAAGTTATGGACAGCTTTCAAAGAAACTTTTTTAAAAAGTAGGGAAACACCCAAGGTACAAAACTGTGGAGCTGTGCATAAAGGCTGTGGTGGTTACCATATTTACACGTGTATAAGACAACACCATGTATAAGACGACCCTAATTTTGAGGCTCAAATTTTTGTACAAATTATTTTTCATGATCATGGTGGTTAGGTTTATTTCATGAGACTTACACTCTTTACATAGCGCTTTACCTAAAGGCCTACTACCTATATCATAAGCGCTGTTTGTTATGACCTCGTATCCTGAATTGCTACACCAGACAGGAGCACTGTATTTTTGTAAAATCAGATGAGACCTTGTGCTGGAACACACAGCCAAGCTAGAAAATACATGAAGCCACTGTTGTTCATTTCGTTTTGAGTGACAGGTCATCGCCCTGGTAACCATCTGAACAGGCCACAGGCTCAGGGAGAGTTGCCCCAGACGTGGTTTTCTTAGGGCCTTGGGCACATAGGATGCCCGGCTGGTGAGCTGTAATTCAAACGAAATGTAACAACAATGGCTGCGTTCACACCTCGCTGGCTGGTTTCAGTTCTGCAGACAACAAAGACATGGCTAAGCTAACACAGTCATAATCGAATCGGTCGATGATGCAAGAATGGAGAGGGAGCATTTAAAATTCTACCATAAACTGTCATTAAGCGGCGCCTGAAGCGCAGCTATGGGTGGAGCCAGGATGCCTGTCAAGTGTTTGTTTATTGCCATCTGGTTGGCTGCTTGTCACATCATATGCAGGTTTTTTTTTCAGCAGACAAGGAACCTCCATCTGGTGTCTAAATGTATCATAAACGGTCAAAGCAGGCAGGGGGAAAAATCAGTTGCTTCTTTAGAAGCGCAAGATTTCTGCTGCCTTAGGAGCGTACATGAGACTGAATCTTGGCCATGTCATCAATTATCATACTGGACAAGTTGTATCTTTTCATATATCAATATAATGATTTATTGTGTCAGCCCTAGTGTAAACTTAAAGTTATCCCTGAATGAGAACCTGGAGTATTAGCACCACTGAAATATATCATATGAAAGGCGTTTCTCCATGATATATAACAATGACTCCGGGGATTATAAATTATAACAGTAACAGAACCACTCACAGTGAGATGAGGTGGGTTAATGGCAGGGTAGATGTTGATGATTTCTTGGAGGAGTGCTGCGATGGTCCCGAACGAGTGCCACAGCATGGGGGCCAGGTCCGGCACCACCTCTCTCTTCTTACTGCAACAACAAACGACCCATGTCTCCTTAGTAAGTAACATCTAAGTTCAATATATACTGCACATACAGGTCATGCACAAGGGATTTGTGAATACACAAGACAACATGCCAGACAAATCATGAAAATTATGATGATATACTGCATTATATAATCCTTTAAATTCCTACTGTATATTTTTCTCAAACACTTTTTCTCTTTATGAAGACATCTTCATTAATATTTAATAAACAGATGAAAGTCTGTTGATTAAACAAGGGACCCATGGGTCACGGCGCTCAGCTGAAGTTTGAAATTTTTGCAAATGCAAAATATGCAAAATATTCTATTGTAATGTTTTTCATTTATATAAGTATATGAAAAGCTAAGAGATAACTTGGTTATAGTAAAGTTCTAAATATATGATTGCAAACTAATATTCTGACAAGACTGTCATGAAGAAAAACAGTAACAGTTTTGGGACACTGTGATGCATGAGAAAAATTTACAGGTGGACAGGCAAGTGGACAGAATGGACTAATACCTTTATTTCACTTTCAAGAGAATAATGCATTTAAGTTTATATATAAGCCTATTTTTTAGCATATCCACTTTTTCCATTAATAGTTTTTTATCTGATTCATTTTTTTTATTTACAAGTTTATAAATTTGTAATACAAAAACTGAAAATATAAGTTAAGATATTAGAATTCTAAGTTGCACTCATTATGTATCCAGAGTGTAGCTCATATTGGGTCATATTATGTATACACATATATCTTATTATTTTTAAATCACAAATGTTTAAACTGAATTTAAAAGAAAATAATGCCACAACATGGCATCTACAAGATTATTCCTTGAATTACTATGAAAAAGTTTTGCACATTGGATTTTTCAGTACATGCTTAATTTTATTCACTGAAATAAAATAAAAGATTCAGTAAATTTCATAAAATAAACATCTTTTCAAATAGTGTATACACACTATTGGTTGAATGAGGGACAAACAATATCATTGTGCTAATTACTATCTCAGCTATAATTTATTACTGGAATTAATAGTCAATTTCACACCTTGTGAAGTTTTTACTCATCATAAGTAAGGAATTACTTATCTGATGAACATCCACACTTTCATACCAATACATCACTTTGTGGACACAATTCAATGTGCACTTAAATCATTGTAACCCTGGTGGTACAATACAAAATCTAAAATGTAGCATTGCCAAGAATAAAATAAAATACAGAAAATTATAAAATTCATCTAGTTAATGCAACATCGGGGGGGGGGGGGGGGGGTGCAGGGCAGAGAAGAAGCCTGCTAGTAGTGGCCAAGCTGAGCCAAGGCAAGCTGCCTGGGGTCAGTTACATAATGCAAGTGAAGGCTGTACTACCAGGTGGACTAGATGTAAACAACACTTGACATGGTGCATGGAAACTTTAATAAAAGCTACTCTTTTCAATCAAATCCTTTGAAATTTCAGATTTTAAAAGATTAAATCCTTATGTATATATGTTGTGAAAATTAAATCAACAGTGCTTACAGGGAAAAAACGTGCCATTTCCAAAGTTGGACAAAATTTAAGGTATTGATTTTTTATTTATGCTAATAACTTTTTTTTGCAAAATTCACATCTAATTTTGGGTAAACAATTGAATCTTGATTAAATAAAGTTATATTCCTGAAAAAAGTCTCCAGCTTCAGCAATTCTCAAGTTAGGTGAGTAAATATATTTCCTGATTTTTAAAAAATTGCATTATATTTGGGCCCATAACTTCAAAATAGTAACCATTACTGACCTAATTTTTGGTATGTTCATAGAAAATACATAGAAGAAAATGAATACTAAATATGATCATAAACAGATCAGTGGTTTTGATATTAGGCAACCTTGAAGTGTAACAATGGCTTTTTTTATGGAAAACAGAGGTTTTTCCTTAGTATCCCGAAGGAACGAAGTCCTAATGACCCAATTTTCGGTATGGTAGGAGATTTTGGGGACATCTAATGGTATGCAAAGTTTCGGATTCGTAGGTCCAACGGTTTTAAAACGTGCCCTGTTAACGGACAGATGAAGGACCACGACTTTAGCTCAGATGACTTATAGTCAGCTGAGCTAAAAATGCTGCAGCTTTGTAGGGATATCATTATAGCCAAGTAATTCTCATTATCTCTGCTTTAACAATTTGCAGCTTAACTCTTAACTGTTCAAATTTTAGATTTTTTAACAGTTTTAACAGTCTTTAAGATTGACATTAACATGTAACATTAACATGCCTAGCTTTTGTTAAACATTTACCAAATTTTCAACAGTTACTACAAAGAGTGTTTAAGTACTTTATGATAAGAGGAATCTTCAAAACTTGAAATATGCAATATGTTAAAACGCAGAAAACTTAGCCAAATACGCCAGTCTTGAGTGGGCTTACCTGAGTTCAAGTAGGGCATTTTCCCTGGTATCAGGGCTGGCAAGCTCAACGATCCACTGGTAGATCTTGTCTCTGTCAACCTGCTGCATGGCTGCTACAGAGGCTGCAGACGACGGGCTTGGCTGGCCCAGATTAGAAATCATCTCACACGATGGCTGGTCTTAACAGTCCTGGAACATAAAGAATCATGGTAAATTCAGCTGATGTGTCTTAGTTAAAACCCTGTAAGAATCTCAAAATATAACAGATTTTTATGGGTTGGTTCTGTTTATGACTTAATGACATATTAACAATACCATTATTATCATATGACTTTGTTTATACTAATTTACTGGACATTTGTACTACTGGTTAAAAATAATTACAGTAACACCCTGTGTACACATACCTGCATATAGTTCAGTTTTTAAAATGAAATGTGTGTGTAATCAAATCAAAAGTAATCAAAGAGTACATTACTCTGTCATAGTACAAAAAATGTGACCAGAGAGTATCCAGACAAAAAGCAGAATAAAAAAGTGCTGGGTCATTACTAAAAGTCTAAAACCATGAGTGGTACAAACAAGTGACCCAGGGGTCATGACGCTCAGCTGACCAGGAAGACATTGACAAAAGTAATTTTATCATGTGAATGTCAAATTTGAATGAAATACTTTTTCAAAACTTGACCTTTTGTATAAAATCATCCAATATTCATTGGGGTACTATGGAGCTCTGTAGCATGAAGGATATGGGTAACAGACACCTATTTTCAAGGTTTACAAGATGACTTTTCAGGGGTCTCCCAGCATGTCAAAAAATAAAATTCTAGGTCCAGTTATTATGATTTGTGCCCTGTTAACAAATCCAAATGTTTATTCTGGGGGGTATTTCAAAGCCACATAGGATGAAGGATATGGGTAACAGAGATGTAATTTCAGGTGCACAAGGAGACTTTTCAGGGGCCTCCCAGCATATCAAGAAAGGAGATTCTAGGTCAAGTCATTATAATTTGTGCTCTGTTAACAGATGACCAAATCTTTATTCTGGGGAGTACTTCGGAGCCCCAGAGCATGAAGGATATGGGTAACAGGGACCTTATTTCGGGTTTCCATGTAGACCTTTTATGGGCTTCCCTGGAGGTGAGGACAGAAGATTCTAGGTCCAGTCATTATGATTTGTGCCCTGTTAATATATGACCAAATCTTTATTCTGGGGGGTACTTCAGAGCCCCATGGCTCACAGAATATGGGTAACAGGGACCTTATTTCGGGTTTCCATGTAGACCTTTTATGGGCTTCCCTGGAGGTGAGGACAGAAGATTCTAGGTCCAGTCATTATGATTTGTGCCCTGTTTACAGATGACCAAATGTTTAAAGATCACAAAAGTAGAGAAAAAAATCGTAAAAAATAAAAAAAAATATAGGTGGCGCCACCAATCTCCAGAAATTGATGAAACACTCCATGATCAATATCCATGCAAAGAATCATGGTGATTAATGCATCAGTTGTTCAGATACTTGAGCTTTTGTATTAAATTTTGCATTATTCTGGGGGGTACTTCAGAACCCCATAGCTCGAAGAATATAGGTCACAGTGACCTAATTTCAGGTTTAAAAGGAGAATTTCCATAGACCTCCCAGGATTTCAAGTAAGAAGATTCCCGGTCTAGCGGTTACAATTTGTGCCCTGTTAACAGACAGACGCCTGGATGGCCGGACGGACGACGGACAAAAGGTGATCCCTACAGCTCAGATGACTTTCAGTCAGCTGAGCTAAAAATTGAAAAAATACAGGTGGCTCCACCAGAATTCAGAAACTGATGAAACATTTCATGATCAATATCCATGCAAAGAATCATGGTGATCAATATAATAATTGTTCAGATACTTGAACTTTTGTATCAAATTTTCCATTATTCTGGGGGGTACTTCGGAGCCCCATAGCTCAGAGGTTATGGGTAACAGAGACCTAATTTCAAGTTTTTAAGGAAACTTTTCATGGGCCTCTCAGCATGTCAAGAGAGAAGATTCTAGGTCCAGTTGTTACGATTTGTGCCATGTTAACAGATGACCGCATCTTATGAGGTCTCAAAAATAGAGAAAAAAATTCGTAAAAATAAAAAAAAATACAGGTGGCGCCACCATACTGCAGAAACTGATGACACATTCCATGATCAATATCCATGCAAAGAATCATGGTGATCACTGCAATAGTTGTTTAGATACTTGAGCTTTTGTATCAAATTGTCCATTATTCTGAGGGATACTTCAGATGACTTACAGTCAGCTGAGCTAAAAACACTTAATGGTCAATATCCATGCAAAGAATCATGATGATCTCCGTATTAGTTGTTCAGATACTTCAGCTTTTGTATCAAATTGTCCATTATTCTGAGGGATACTTCAGAGACCTATAGCTTGAAGGATATGGGTAACAGAGACCTAATTTCAAGTTTCCACAGGCAATCTTCATGGGCCTCCTTGCATGACAAGAATGAAGTTTCTAGGTCCAGTTGTTGCAATTTGTACCCTCTTGATAGATAACATAGGTGGCGCCACCAGTCTGCAGGAACTGATGGAACATCTCATAATCAACATGTATGCCAAAAATCATGACCATCAGTGATGTAGTTATTGAGATATTGAAGTTTTTGTATGAAATTTTTGACTACTCTGGGGGGGTACTTTGGGGCCCCATAGCTCGAAGGATATGGGTAACAGAGACTTTATTTCTGGTTTCCATGGAGACTTTTCATAGGTCTTCTAGTGTGTTGAGAATGAAGATTCTAGGTCCAGTCGTTACTATTTGTGCCATGCTAACAGATGACAGCATCCTTAAAGGTCTCAAAAATAGAGGAAAAAATCGTAAAAAATCGAATAAAGGTGGCACCACCAGTCTGCGGGAAGTGATGACACATCTCATGATCAATAGTTATGCCACAAATCATGACCATCAGTCAAGTAGTTAATGAGATATTGAAGTTTTTGTATGAAAATTTTTACTTTTCTTGGGGGTACTTTGGGGCTCCATAGCTCGAAGAATATGGGTAACAGAGACCTCATTTCTGGTTTCCATGGAGACTTTTCATAGGTCTCTCAGTGTGTCAAGAATGAAGATTCTAGGTCCAGTCTTTACGATTTGTGCCTTGTTAACAGATGTTTACATTTTGAAAGGTCTCAAAAATAGAGAAAAAAATTCGTAAAAAATTGAACGATACAGGTGGCGCCACCAGTCTGCAGGAAGTGATGGAACATCTCATGATCAATATGTATGACAAAAATCATGACCACCAGTCAAGTATTTAATGAGATATTGAAGTTTTTGTTTGAAATTTTTTACTTTTCTGGGGGGTAGTTTGGGGCCCCATAGCTCGAAGAATATGGGTAACAGAGACCTAATTTCTGGCTTCCATGGAGACTTTTCATAGGTCTCTCAGTGTGTCGAGAAAGAAGATTCTAAGTCCAGTCATTACGATTTGTGCCTTGTTAACAGATGTTCACATTTTTAAAGGTCTCAAAAATAGAGAAAATAATTCGTAAAAAATCGAAAAATACAGGTGGCGCCACCAGTCTTCAGGAAATGATTGAACCTCTCATGATCAATATGTATGCCAAAAATCATGACCATCAGTCAAGTAGTTAATGAGATATTGAAGTTTTTGTATGAAATTTTGGAGTTTTCTGGGGGGTACTTTGGGGCCCCATAGCTCGAAGGATATGGGTAACAGAGACCTAATTTCTGGTTTCCAAGGAGATTTTTCATGGACCTCCCAGGATGTCAAGTAAGAAGATTCCAGTTCTAGCGGTTACGATTTGTGCCTGGTTAACGGACAGACGGACAGACAGACAGACAGACGGACGACGGACAAAGAGTGATCGCTATAGCTCAGATGACTTTCAGTCAGCTGAGCTAAAAAAACCTGTGATATATATTCACTTCAATACCAAATTCCTTAGCCAGAAGTCCAGAATTATGTGAAACATAGTATACACCAAATGACATTATTCACATGCAGATTCAGACTGATTCCAAATTCTGTAACTTTTAACTCTTTAATCATTCAGACAAGCTTTCCTTTAACTGTCTTTAAGTTTTATTTTCTTAATATTTCACTGAAATACATATACATGTATCAGTGCACATAGTGAAAGAGAGTGGGAGAAGACATGGGCTTTCTTTCTGTCGTTACTGACTCAGGAAAGAAATAATCCTTTTACATGCAACCAGAAATTAAAACAGAGTTTGGCTCTCAAACTTTTACATAAGATTTCACATACAGTGCCACCTTAGAGTGAACCTTAAATCAGTCTCATTTGTGTCTTTTTAGGTTTTCTAACTTAAATAATGTTACCTAATGCAAGTAAATGTAATACTGTTCTCTTGGGAAGGAATGAACACCCATACCCCTACAGAGCTTCTTGATGTGAACTACAGTATTACCTAACACTGGCTGATCCCTTAATTTAATCAAGTAATACTTCAGTTATGTAACACTAAATGCATTATTTCTGGTCAAATTATTTGACCATAACCTGTGGTCAAGTGCACTGGTTGAATACAAATCATCATTTCATGTTCTGGAGGTATATGATCTGGGGTGAACTTGCTGGTCAATGATCTATTCACTTAATGGCTGAATAATTCCTGGTCATTGAAAAGGCTGGATTTTTCAAATAACGCAAACATGCCACAGTTTTAACCATTCCAAACATAATTTGTTGCCGGCCTTTTTAATAAAACATGGCCTACAGGCCCAATGCTAACCTGTGCAATGGAATATACATCATGCTTCCATGCTGGACTGTTACTTTTCAAGTTGCCATGGTGAAGAAGTTTTAATGTAACCCTATCCATTAAACTGATAATAAAACTGCCTTTTCTGGGAATACAAGATTGTATCGTGGTCACACATCACTTAGCTCTATATAAGGGGAGGCAACAAAACAGTCGTCCTTTAACAGTTCAAGACGTTTCCTCGCTGCAGACAGCTTATCCATTGTCTTACGCCCCCCAGTTATTGGATGAACATAGATCAAGGCTATCCCACAAATATTTGGTGCATTTCAAGGATTAGGGTTTACAAATAAACGCTATAATGGCAGGCAGTTAGCAAACGGCCGAGGGTCAATGTTTTAAGCTTTTGCAATGTCAGGGTGCAAACCGCGCAGACATTGCATAGGCTCAACAAAAACTAACCCTCACTTTAACAACTACGAATAATTCTCACACAAGTCCTAACAATCGTCACATTGTACGTTATTAAGTTCCTTCTGAACTTCTATAAACCAGCAGATTTAAACATCCCCACATAAACCACTCATTCCAGACTTATCTTGCATGGCACAGATGGTAGCGCATAGGACTTGTTCACACATGATTGCTGGTCACCTGGTGACCTGTGGCTCTGTGTTTACAAAAGAGCCACAACTGGGTCTTGCAGAAGGCATACATATGAGCAAGAGATAAGAACAGCAGTAGACACATAGACACCAACAGTGCCTACTTTTTTAGCCTGAACCAACTTGCTCCGACGCTTCAGATTGTGCACAAGGTGTTCAACTAGCTCTCCTTTTTCTCTAGCCCTATCAAATGTGTTGACATATTTAGACAGTTAAATGAACCATAATGTTACATCTATTTTAAAATCGCTCCAGATCAACAATCAACAAAACTGTTTCACTGTTAAATGGACTTAAATTTCTATTAGTGCTATAGCAGCCAACGTCAACGCAACAGGTTTCAGGTTTCTGTTCCGTTACCGGCCCACCAAAGGGCTAACTGGGGTTATAGCACGATACAATCTGTACAATATTTCCTATGGTTTTAGCAAACCAATGTTCACATAATGTTGTATGTCGAAAGGCCTGTAATTAAAAATAACCATTCTGGAAAGCATGAAGCACCTGTAACATCAACAGCTGATAGTATATTTGTCCAGAGAGAATTGAAGCATTAACAGCCCCGGTAGACATCTTGCATTTGGTGGCAGTCCTGTATAAGGCTTTAGGCCTGTGTACTATTATGTTCATATTTTAACTTCCTTGGTGCAAAATAGGGCTGAGAACAGAACAGTAATGTTTTCTAGTGGTCAAGTATACAATACACATAGATGTACTGAACATTAAACAATGGATATATGTTAAATCTCAGTTGTGTAGGGAGTGTTATAATCACAGTTAGCTGCAGGTGCAATCTATGGACTCCACAACGCGTCAGTCACTGAAAAAAAAGCAATTGAAGAGTTCATTCTTATGGGCTATTAGTGCTAATGTTATAACAATATTTCTGACAGCAAGCTTGGCTGCACATCCGCTGGAACAGGGCAAAACTGTTACAAATATTCGATTACACCAAGTGAACTTTGTATCCTTTCCAGTGAATTTCAGAGGCCCAGTTCCAAGGCCTTTGAACCCGAGTGACAGTTCGTTATCCTTGTCGCCTTGGTGTTGTTCTGGGAAGTGGGCTGAGACTCGCCAGATCGAGGGTGGGTCGTCAAAGGAATCCGACACCGTCACCCAAATCATTAACGTGAAACCAACACTTCTCCGAATGATTTGCAGTCCTCTGTGCACTATAATATTTTTGATCAAGAATTATAAACAAATCAAGGCAGTAGCAAGCTTATAATGCACAAACCTTGCAGATTTTCTTACCCAAAAGATCCAGTTAAACTCCAGTGAAAGCCCCTATTTTCGTTCCTTGGTATTGTTGCGTCCTTCTTTGTGATTGGCCAAAGTTGTATATGAGTTATGGTTTAGTACTCTCTAAGAAATTTGATTCTTCCGCATCAGGATATAAGGATATTCATAAATAACCAAATTATGATCACGGTAATATTTTATTTATTTATGAACAATCCAAAACTAATTTTGATGGATATGAAGAGCGTTACACTGAAACAGGTAGGTCAATATTGCTATGGTCGTTGTATCTCATTGTGATGAAACATATTTTCCTAACTGGCCAATCAACAGCCTCCTTTCTCGTAGCCTCGGCTTGACCTGAATACCCATAATGCGCACTGGTTTGTTTTCATTTGGAAAGTGACAGGTGATTATGGCGAAATAATTCTGGTTTTATGAATCAGCTGACGATGGGAAGTTGACAGTCACAGAGGACCATTACTACCCCTCATAGGAAGCCAAAGGATTGGTAACAGTGTTGTAAATACGGTAAGCTTTATTGTTTTAATATTGTATGTGGTGGGGCTCGGCCCAGTGACCCAAACACTGGCTTGACAAAGGCAGATCATAATCAACAAATTGCATTGTTTTGGTATGATATCTCATTCTCAGTTGTTGATTGTGTACATCACAAAGGACGTGCAGGTGTCTCAGATACAGCTTAAACAACAGCTTCCCTGGACTGAATATAGCACGTCAGGGTGATAATCACTATGGCTAATGATCAAACTGGAGCACACCCAAGCTCCACTTCAGTACTGGTTGCAGAACCAATTAACAATACACATTAGGCCCAGCACTGGCAGCAGGACTGGGTGAGCTTGAGTAGAAGTCACCTGTGTGTAAGCGCAACTAGCCATGCAGGGTCTGAATACAGTAATATAAACACAGTGTAATATTGTTAAATTACTTGTATAGTTAATATCTTTAAAACATTTTTGTTCATTTTCACAAAAAAATAAATATTATTATCAGTTCAGTACTTATTATTGGTATTACCAGTAAATTGATCATTTGTTTGAAAATAAATAAATAACAATGATTTGCAGTTTATATATATTCAGTTTATTCTATTATTATATTAACTTATGCTTGCATGTCAAACAAAAGTTGATCTAATCTTTTAATATCTTATATCATTATAAATTTATTAATGATATACTGTGATTTGTTGGTAAATATTGGTATATAACATAAAAGAATTGTTGATACTGCAATCAATTTAGCAAACATTTGCAAAAATACTGGTATACAATATCTTGGTGGTGTTATGGTATAAAAAAATTAAAAAGTTACAAAATTACCGGGGGGGGGGGGGTTGTTAAATGTTAAAAAAAAAGAGAATATTCTTGCTCTAATGATCATCTGTGAAAATATAAACAGTGGGAATAAATAGATTAATTAACTGTGTTATCTCATAATGGTAAACCTTCTTTGGTAAGATTAATTATGAATTTATACTATATTGTTGTATATTGAGCTTGATAATTAGTTGAAGAAACTATGACTGAACTCACATTTATCTTTTTGAACAGATGGCAGAATACGAGACCAGGTATCAAGCCCTGGGCTCCTGCCCAGAGGAGGAGCATGAAGCGCCACCTACAGAAAATATTATAAACATGGGTCCCGAGAGCAGTCGAGGTATGTGTGCATCCTTGTATGTTACTCGTGACTAACTTTATTCATAAGGAAATGTAAGTCTTAAAAGTTGTTGAGCATCAGGTAAAAAAAGAAAACTTCTGTATATTTGTACAGAACATGCATGAATAGGAAGACACTTAAGGGAAGACTGACTAGGAATTAACATGAGTTCTGAACTGCAGAAGTGTGGACATAATTGACAAAAATTAAGTGACTGAGACATATTGATGGTAACAAGTACTTTGAGGGAAGCTGAATTCAAATAATCGTGGATTCATGTGCTGTCCCTTTGATCTGTATTGGTCTACAAAACTGAAATTTCTCATTCTCGGATTATCAGAATTGCTTCGCTTGAACATTTCCTATTATTAAGCATGGCCCATAGGCCTATATTAATTGATATATGTCATCATTGAAATGTGTTTAGTTTTGCTTTAATCTGACATCATCAAAATTGACCTGTAGTAACAATGAAAGGTCACACAGACATCCAGCTCGGCCCTTTTCCATTACTTAATTTGGCTAGAAATATAATGACAGGATGAGAGTTTTTGTTTGGTCCAATAAAGTCCAGAACACACCAACGCGTGTCAAGCAGGCATCAAGTGCCACATGTCACTGTCACATGTTGCTCCAGTCTTGAGCTTGAACAAAACACGCTACCATGCTTCACACTTCATCTCGCTACCATGCTTCACACTTCATCTCGCTACCGTGCTTCACACTTCATCTCGCTACCATGCGTCACACTTCATCTTGCTACCCTGCTTCACACTTCATCTCGCTACCGTGCTTCACACTTCATCTCGCTACTGTGCTTCACATTTCATCTCGCTACCGTGCTTCACACTTCATCTCGCTACCGTGCTTCACACTTCATCTCGCTACCGTGCGTCACACTTCATCTCGCTACCGTGCTTCACACTTCATCTCGCTACCGTGCTTCACACTTCATCTCGCTACCGTGCTTCACACTTCATCTCGCTACCGTGCTTCACACTTCATCTCGCTACCGTGCTTCACACTTCATCTCGCTACCGTGCGTCACACTTCATCTCACTACTGTGCGTCACACTTCATCTCGCTACCGTGCTTCACACTTCATCTCGCTACCGTGCTTCACACTTCATCTCGCTACCGTGCTTCACACTTCATCTCGCTACCGTGCTTCACACTTCATCCTACCCTCCTAATGTGATTTGTTTACTCTTAATGCACTCTTTAATGTGAGTAGGAATTCCTAGTAAAAACAAGTGCATGTTGGGTCAAATACATGAACTCGAATACAATTATACAAATAGATACTTTTTGTTCGCGAGGCTTTCAAATTTGTGATATTCACAGGAGAAACAGGAATTATTGCTAAAATAAAACCTTTGTGAATAAGAGGTATATGAATTGTATCAAAGTTGAAAAGTAAGAGGTTAATATTTTGAATAAAAAAGATTGTATATATGTTCAAAGTTTGGTAATATAAGTGATGTCTGATCTTTTCAGTAGTCTGCTATTAACTACCAATACTTTTTGTCAATAAGATTTTGTGTACAAATTGATTCACATAATTATGGTTATACCTTGTGTAAAGGTCTTTTATATTGTGTGATCGGGAAAACTGAACCCTCACAAAACACTGAAAAATTTAAAATCGTGAAATTTTGACCCCATAAATATGAAGCTATCCACAGTATTATTTGAATTGTGCCTCTTCATTTTTATATGGGTGTTTTATGATTGGAGTACTGTATTATGGTTTTCCTGCCGTCCGTCTGTCCGTCCATCTGTTAACGTTTAGTGTTTCTGTGATAATATACCAGGGCATGGATGGATTTTCGCAAAACCCACCATAAGTACTTCTCAACAGATTATCTTGCCAAAATTTGATCATGGGCAATGTCCACTCATATTTAATAAGGTTACGGGTCATTCAGCTAGTTTGTGGTGTCGCCACAATAACTTAAGAAGAATATGAAAGATTTTGATAAAACTCATCAGAAATGTTAATCAATAAAATATCTCGTTTAATTTCAAATTCCAGTGAAATCCATGCATATTAAATGAGGTCAGAGGTCACTGCACTTTGGAGGTACCTTGGTGACTTGCAAAAATCTTATGGATTTAAATGAAACTCATTATACATATTTACCAGTAGACTTTCTCACCTGATTTCCATTTTCATAAAATTTCATGCATGTTTAATGAGGTCAGAGGTCACCACACTTTGGAGGCATCTTAGTGACTTGCCAAAAATCCTATGGATTTTCATTAACCCTTTACTGTTTACATTTATTTTAGATTTCTGACAAATTCTGAAACTATTTATATTTACTCTAACAGTCATATCTTTCCAAGCTTTTTTTGTATCTTTATCAAATTTTCAACATTTTCCAATAAGAGAGTTTGCTGAAGATTATTGAAAATCATTGAAACTTAGAAATAATATGCAATATTTTTGTCCTGAAAGAATCTATACATATCATGGCATTCCAGTGGCCCATATTGAGTGCTCTTTAGTGGCTTGTAAACAGTAAAGGGTTAAACTCATCATACATATTTACCAGTAGACTTTCTTGCCTGATTTACATTTCCATCAAAATTCACGCATATTTAATGAGGTCAGAGGTCACCGCACTTTGGAGGTACCTTGGTGACTTACAAAAATCTTATGGATATACATGAAACTCATTATACATATTTACCAATAGTTTCTCACTTGGATTACATTCTCATCAAAATTCATGCGTATTTAATGAGGTCAGAGGTCACCAGATACTCAACGAGTGTTATGCACGTTTACTGTGCTCTTGATTTAAAGAGGTTTTAGATTACATATGTTGATGCTCAATGTTTATGCACTGAACTTTCAGAAAGTTTATCACTATCAGAGTTAATCAGTATTTGCAGTTGCATCATGCAGTTGGTCAAATACTATTCAAATCTTGTTCAAATGCAGGGTATATGACTTTATATGTTGTGTGTGACCACCTGTATAGTGTACAAATATAATAAGGTTATGTAAATACCTTTGTACATTGAAACAACTCCTTTCACAATGTGTATGTATATGCTAACAGACACATGTTGTGTTTTCATGCATATATGCATGCACATGTATGAAAACACACCTTAAATCATCAAGCACCAGTTGAGGTGATGAATGTCACTTGTCAAAAGTCATGGGTAACACTAACTGTGGTTAAGAAGCAGACCTCTGAAGTGAAATCACAACTACAAAATATTCTTGACAAGTCATGGCTGTCAGCAATTTTAGCTTCTTCAGGAGAAGTTATTAAGTTTTGTAGGTCTGTCCTAAATATGTCTCTCATAATTTGATCTTCAAGGTAAAATCTGCCAAAATGTAATTTTAATTATTGTAAAACCCATTACATTTGAAGATTTGCATTTTTTATCCTCAAATTTGACACAATTAGTTTTAACCAAGTTCTCTGACGAGTTTGCAAAGTGGTAACCTGGACCTTGATCTGGACCAATCTGTGGATCTGTATATTTCCATAATGCTATTACTATTTTTCCCTCATATATAGGGTTGGTCCTTGGAGGAGAGATATATTTGGTTTTGTGACTGCAAAAACAAAGCAATTCTAGTTTTCAACATCATCCTTATGAAAAATCCAGTTTATCCATATATATCTCTGTGAGGTTTTTTATGGCTTTGTGAGTCATTCTTGGAAACTGATCAACAAACCCAGGGGTTCTGAGTCATCTTAAAGAAAAAGGTTCACATAATGTAACTGGTCCATATATCTCATCAATCAGTGGCTTGTCATGTGAGGATATCTAGTGTTCCCTGCCAAGTAGTCTCCTGTTACATTCCTCATGGCATTCTGGGATATATTGTGGCATAGGTGTCCAGTAACCATTCAGTTGTTCTTGTAGATTGCCATTTAATTTGATCAACATCTATCTCTCTGCAATGCTGCTTCATTAAATGTTACTGGTAATATCTATAGGAAAAATTTATGACACGCATCAAATGTTTATCCTTCACTCACCTCTTACCAGGAAAAAGTTAATACAGAGTCGTCTCCTTAAAGGGGTCTACTCTGATAGCTGATGTATATCTAACTAAACATAACCAGTTGAGCTTTTTATACAAATAGGTCAAAAATTGATTATCCAATCACAAAAAAAGCTGTTAGTCTGTTATAGCCACATGTTTATAACATCTGGGGGGGCTGATAAAATCCTCCAAACATTCACCAAGGACATCTCAAGGACAAGTTAGATGAACCAGAGTTTTTAGCTCAGCTGACTTTCAGTCATTCTGGGCTATAGCGATGGTTCTTTGTTCGTCGTCCTTCCGTCTGTCCGTCCGGCCGGCCGTCTGTCCATTAGCAGGGCACAAATCGTAACCGTAGGGGCTAGGGCCTTGAACCCTATGCAGTCTTAGAGGTTCTAAAAAGATCTCCTTGCAAACCTAAAATTAGGTCACTGCGACCTATATTCTCGAAGTTATGGGGTGTGTTTGCACCCCCCCAGAAATAATTCTTTTAGCCAAAATTTTCATCCCAAACCTTCCATCTTTCACATACAGCTCACCTACCAACAGGGGAAGAACCATTATTATTTTGAGATCACAAGGTCAAAGGTCAAGGTCACAGAACCATTTTTTTTTTAAAAGCCTGTGGATGCATTTTTAGCCAAACCTTTCATCCCAATCCTTTGATCTTTCACATATAGCTGACCTACTAAGTGGGAGAAGAATCCTATAGATGTTGAGGTCACAAGGTCAAAGGTCAGGGTCACAGGATCCACTTCTTTGAAAAGGTTGTGGACACATTTCAAGCTAGACCTTTCATTCCAAACCTTTCAGCACTGATATCGCTTCTCTGCCAACAGGGGAAAAGACCTGTTGATTTTGAGGTCAAAGGTCAAGTTCACAGCACCCTCTTCTTGCGTGGAGTCATTTTCAGACAAACTTTTCAATCTATACTTTCCAACTGTCATATATGGCTTACCTACCAATAGATGAAGAAGCCTATTGAAGTTGAGTTCAAAAGGTCAAAGGTCAAGGTCACAATATTGTTCTAAATGCTTGTGAACATATTTCAAGTGAAACTGTTCAACCCAGACCTTCAGTCTTTCACATATGCCACATCTATGCATCACTCAATGTGATTCAAACTTCATATTTATGGGTCTTTTTGCATGAAGAAATAACTAATTGATTTTGAGGTCAGCTGGTCAGGAGGTTAAAGGTTGCAGGTCTTAGTTATTCACTCATTGGTTGCCAAGTAATTACACCCGGCCAGATGTAATTGGTTAGTAGTTACCCATCATTTAGAAAGAATCCAGTTGATATGTGGGCAAAAGGCCAAGGTCATAGGTCAGGTCAACTTATTTTGTAGACCATCTCTATTTTTCTTGTATATATAAGCTTGCACTCCAGGTGGTACATCTCACAGTGTGGCTGTAATTGTGAGTGACACTGGTGACATATGACTCCCTTTTGTATCAGGCTATTAAGTGATAAGGCTCAGTGATAAGTACCTCGTTACTGCATAACAAAACACTGTTGGAATACTTCAGCCAGGCATTAACACTTGAGAGTATAGTATTAAGGTTTAGCTACTGATTTATAAGATGATTGGAACATTTTGCAGTTTATTTTATGGAATCGTAGCAATAAACTTAGTTTCCTAGGTATCTGAATATTTTTATATAAATCACTACATATAAAAGCAAGTGTTTGTTCTCATTATATGTGGATGTGTACTTGATTTAGGATGGCTTTATTTTATTACAAGACTCTTAGTCATGCTTTCTGCATTTCTTTTCTTTCAGGTTTTGCAGTTTACCAACCCTGCTGACCCCATTGAAAAGCAGAGTGATAATAAAAAATATTGGACCTACACTTTTACATTTGCATATCTGTAAATCTGATATGAGCGCCTGAACATGCCTTTTGAATTGTTTTGGACATTCATTACTGTAACATCATTTGGAGAATTTGCCCCAAGTTTGGTCTCTTATTGGAGGATGTGTGATATCAAATGTCAGACTTGTCAGAAATCCATTATATCTGCCAGTTAGCCACCTTAGAAATCCTTTTTTTCAGTGCAGTTTCAGTAATTTTCCTTCAATTTTTGGTCTGATTTAGAGAATGGTTGTTGTCTGATTTCAGACCTGTCAGAAGTCCAAAATGGCCACCAGGCAACCATCTTTAAATTCCTTTTGATCATATTATCTCAAGAACTGTTAAAGTGAAGGCAGTTGGATGTATATTAATGTAATCTGGCAAAGGATTGGGTCATATATTTCTTAATAAATATTATCATCATATATGAAAGTGCAGTACAGTTGGCTTGTATTGAATAAAAATTCATACAGAAGCACCTGTTTCTCAATAATTCTTGCATGGATTTCCTTGATTATTTGCTATATATTTTGATCTTATATTTGCCCTTTGTGGTGTTCCTTTTGAGACTGACAGATATCAAGTAAGCTATGGGAATAGTTCTGGATACCTTAACAATCATACATTTTCCTCAGACCATCAATTCACTGTGTTTTAACCAGACATAGGTGATATATATTTCTGTTGTCGTAGAAAATTTCAACAAATTGGCAAATTGGTTCTTCAAAATTTGACTGGAAGTTGTGAATCTCAGCCCATGATGTCGCAGGTCATGCTTGGCAGCTGAGCGTCATGACCCATGGGTCACTTGTTCAAAGGGTGTTTTGCAACTGATCACTGATGACTGTCCAACTTGTAACCAACCACCTTAGGTTACATGGTTTGTACATCTTTCTTCAAATTGATTTGAAAGCAATAGCTCTTGGTACTGGCATCTGGTGTTTTATTTTGGTACTACCAGGACTATATGATGCTGTCAATGAAGAATTTATTGAATGTTAGAGGTTCACAAATAATATTTATTTTATTCAGTATTCTTATGCTTTAGCCATTGATGCATAGAAGTGGTTAGTTCACTGTTAAAAAAAAAATCTCCAAGGCTGAGGGCTATGCTGCAGCCATGACTCACACTCATTGTATGAAACCTGTGGTGGATGTATTGATTCATGGTGTTCATGCTTTCAGCAGAACATTGCTGTTGATAAGTCAGTAATTGTTATACTGTTATGTTTATGAATGACCTCCAGTCTCTTAGCCTTTCCTGTCTCCTCAGAGATTTAGCCAGACAGGAGATGGTTCTTGTCTGTTCTGTTCTCCCTGAAATCAATTTCTGTTGTTAATGGTACTTTGCATGAAGGTCTGCTGGATTTATTACCATATTATATAAAATGACCCCAGGTCAAATACGGTGAATTGATACAAAATTTGATGGCTCTAACAGCAATCTATACTAATATATATATGTGATTAATACAGGGTTTTCAGGAACACAGGGTTGAGCAACTCTGATGCTTGAAATCTCTTATGGATGCTTGGTTCTGTAATCTGAGGTTCCAAGCATCCAATGGGGCATGCAAATTTCTGGCTTGTATCAGTCAATGACCATTACCAGCTGATTCAAACGAACCTTCAGTGGTGTAAACATCGCACTGAAAACTGAGTCTTACATTTTCCTATAATATATTCATATAATGACACAAATTCTAATCACATATTGATATAATAATTACATAATAATATTATTAATATACAAAAAAGATGCAATTTTTACAAAATCTTTTAAAATTTGACAGAGATCCTCTCCCCTTGGGACACTCAGAGAGGACTCTCCAATTTTTTGCTCGGTCTCAAATTTTCTTCTTTTTGAAAGCCCTGTTTGTATCAAATACTGTGGTTGGCTTTTTATTTACGGGGCTCAATTTTCATGCTCAAGCAATTTTTCATAGATTCATGGGGTTCCATTTTCACAAAGGGGCATATATCAATATTTTAATAAACACCAAAATAGGTATGAATTCTCTATTACACAAAGTAGTTTTGCACAAACAACAATGACTGTCAGTGCCAGAACCTGGCGATGCCGCTTCAAAAGGGCATTGGATTTACAGCTTGGCCATTACATATCAATATAAATTTGGCCCTCTTCTCTACCCTGATCATATCATGTTCAGATTACGTAATAGAAACATTGTTCTATGGTTATAACAAGTTGGTTTAGGAAGCGGCCATATCCCTGAAGTGGCCACACACGGAAGGTCTGCCTGATACCCGCAATGTGAATGTGAAGAAAGAGCAGAGTAACTCTAAGCGGGGAATGATCAGATCGACTGACAGCCATCAAAGCGTAAGTGGGGAGAGTTCAAGCAGTTCGACCAAGACTTAGGATCGCAATTTTATAAATAATATCAGACGTGCAGAACTGAGGCTGAGAACTTAGCATTTTTTAAAATATTAAACAAGATCTCAGATACGTTGCACACTGCTATCAACATGATCGTCATTTGGATTATATTTATTTTCCACTAATGCCAATTTTTGTCACCTGTTGGCAACTACAGAGACTATTTTCCCATGACAGAAAGTTTTCTTATCTGCGTGGTTTCAATTTCGCAGCTTTTCCCCTACCATGAATATTGCTAATTTGAAACCACCGCGAATAAAAAGCCAACCACAGTATTCATTATCTAATGCAGGAGACAGAACAATAGTTCTAGTATAATTAGTATCTGATCTAACGTAAAAGATCTTTTGCCCTTTAATATCTTTTGCCTTTTGACTTTTAACACTACATAAATTTATGCATTGATAAAGTTTACATGAGATACCAATGAAGATACAGTATGAAAGTCTGGGCACCATTGTTGATGGTGCAACCCAAACTCTTATCTTTTTCAGTAATTTTCATTCAAGAATATTGTGAATTTGGAAAACTCTTTTTTTGCTGCATAACATAAAAGAAAGGTGCTTGTATTCATCTGTTAATTGCTGAAGGTCCAAGTGCACACAGTTCCTTTACATCATTTTATATCTGTTTATACTTTTTGATAAATGTATACCTCCTTTTCACATATAAAAGGATAAAAAAAATTAGACCATTGGTGTTAAACTGTTGCTTTAATATTAACCGTATAGGAAAATGGTGATATTAATAATATTAACAAATAAAAGCATTCTTATGATGTTTCAATTGATCATTGTATCCGCCAAAACGAAGTTTTGCGGATACTATTTTTTGACCGGGTTCCGCCGCCGCCGCGTTCGTTTCCGGAGAACTCCTCTGAGACTACTGGACAGATTTTTCCGAAACTTACACAAATTATCGGGTCACATGTGAACTGGTGCCTAACCAAGTGACCTTGACCTCTGACCTTTCGTCTCTGCCCAGCGTCCGTTTGTGCGTCTGTTTACACACATAAACCCATATATCTCGGGAACCGTTTGACCGATCCGGAAAATTTTTTTACACAAATGTAGCCCTGGGATAGCTTTATAACATACACAACAAAAGGTGGCGCCACCTGCAACCATGTTTGCACAGTGTCCATCTGTTCATCTGCCTGGGGTTAAAATCACTCATATCTCTGCAGTGGTTTGACTAATTCACCTAAAATTTGGCATGCATATACATCCTAGATAGCTTTCTCAATTTTATGACAGGTGGCGCCACCTACATTCACGTTAACGCTCCACACATAAACCCATATATCTCTGGAACCGTTTGACCGATCCGGAAAATTTTTTTACGCAAATGTAGCCCTGGGAAAGCTTCATAACATACACAACAAAAGGTGGCGCCACCTGCAACCATGTTTGCACGGTGTCCATTTGTTCATCTGCCTGGGGTTAAAATCACTCATATCATTGCAGTGGTTTGACTAATTCACCTAAAAATCGGCATGCATATACATCCTAGATAGCTTTCTTGATTTTATGACAGATGGCGCCACCTACATTCACGTTAACGCTCCACACATAAACCCATATATCTCGGGAACCGTTTGACCAATCCGGAAAAAAATTTTACACAAATGTAGCCCTGGGATAGCTTTATAACATACACAACAAAAGATGGCGCCACCTGCAACCATGTTTGCACGGTGTCCATTTGTTCATCTGCCTGGGGTTAAAATCACTCATATCATTGCAGTGGTTTGACTAATTCACCTAAAAATCGGCATGCATATACATCCTAGATAGCTTTCTTGATTTTATGACAGATGGCGCCACCTACATTCATGTTAACGCTGCAGACATCCAAGCTCATATCTCGGGAACCGTTTGACCGATCCAGAAAAAAATTTTACACAAATGTAGCCCTGGGATAGCTTTATAACATACACAACAAAAGGTGGCGCCACCTGCAACCATGTTTGCACAGCGTCCATCTGTTTGTCTGCTGTGGGATAAAATCACTCATATCTCTGCAGTGGTTTGACTTTTCCACTTGAAATTTTGCATGTGTATATATCTTGGATAGTTTCTCGTTCAAATAACAGGTGGCGCCACCTACAATCATGTTTATGTGGCAGAGATCCATTCTAATATTTTACATATGTAACTCTGTATCCCCTTGCCACTCAATCCATGCCTCACTTCACCCGTCCTTCTCTGATTTTGGCGGATACACGTAGTCGCTTGTCGACTACCCGTATTCTAGTTAAATTATAATTTTATTGACATGACTTGCCTAGTACAATTATGGATTTTATATATTTATTATTTAATATTAATGCTATGTAAATATGACATGAGTGATAAGGAAATAATTCAGCTTGATTATGATGTAAACAGGAGTTGTGATAGATGACAATGATCAGGGGGTTTATTTTAATTAGCAAGCTGTTAATTGATATCAAGCTCATTAAGTAGCAAACACAATGTGTAATTTGTTAGCTATAAATAATAAAGCTAATTTGTTACATTGTGGTTTATTAACTTTTTCCTGTGATTATTACATGAAATGAATTCTTATAGAAAAATAATCAGAAAAAGTATATATTTATGGATATAATGTGTATTTAGCTTGTGTCTTTTTTGTGTGTCATGTAATCTATGTAGGACCAGGGTTATGAATGCTAATAATAATCCCTATAAATCTTATCAACTGAAACAGAACATGACAGCAGTGTCTGGCTTACTAGCAATTTACAACCAGTAATTTAAATTAACTATATCGCACAAAGTATGTATTGTGAATATTTCTGTGCCAGAGTATTGCTTAGTGGAAATATGCTGTATCATACATCAAATTTCTTTTCCCAAAGATTAATAGACCCTTCTTTGAAGACCCATCTTTTTTAAAAGTACCAACTTCCTCTTCCGGGTGGCAGCATTAGTGACACTTCTTTGCGTAAGTGCATCCAGGTGTACAGTTCCAATGTAAGTGTACAAACATAATAGTTGGAACCAGTTCTACCATTAAATTGAATCAACTCCTTATAGCAAGACTTGTATTTCCATGGAGTTTCCTTGGCATTCATTGTCCCTTGCTGTTGCAGGAGGCTGCTGCACTGTCTGTGGGGGACATAGAAATAATGAGCGTCTGCCCGTCTTGCCGTTCGTTCATCACAGATTTGTTAATGCAATATAACTCATGTTGCACCTCATTAAGTGCTTCATCAAGTTCCAATATGGATGACCATGAGACATTTTTCAAGGTCACAGAGGCCATAATGCTAAAATGAATTTAACATATAAACAGGAAAAGAGTTTTAGGCACAGTCAACAAACTTGCAACATTGACATACATCATGAAGGACTAGATCAAGTTTAATTTGGATGACCTTCATACAGTTTTCATGGTCACAGAGGTAATCCTTGTGTGTGACATTGACCCATCTCAAATTTCAGGTATTACACCTTTATTTCCAACTTTTCCTACAACAGGCTTGGGACATACTAGATCTGTTCCACAGATCAACTTTTCCTTTGTTGATAATTTTATTAGTATGATTAATCGTAAATTTCTTGCACATGATCAAATAGCTTGAAGTATAGATTCAGCAGTAGTTAACCATTATTGGTTTAAATCAATAAAAAGCAATTCACTGCAGCTTAATATTGCCTGTTTCAGCTTGGGAAATTATGGAAGCACATAGATTTATGAGAATTATAATTATGATCATGATGTATCTGATAGTTATATTATGTCTCTTGAGTCATGTAATTCCAAACAATCAATTAACAACAAGGCTCTTATGACAGTCATAATTTTAAAAGCAACCAGAATTAGTCATGGTTAAGATACAAATTACAGTTGAGCAATTTGAATAACAAACTATGAATCTTATATTAAATAGGTTTGAGCAATAAAGCTAAGACTGCATATAGATGTTTCACACAGGTATTGAGAGGTATGGCAACAATCATATTTTCTGTGTTGGCTCCAGGTTATCAGGCTGAAACACAAAAAGTCTCTGCATGTAGCACTCTGCTGATCCTTGCATATGGAATCCAGTTTTACTTAATAAGTCAATCAGTCTGCATTGGTTTATCTGCATTAAGCACACGGGATCTGCATTTCAGGCATATGGAAGCTTAGCTTAACGTTTTTACACCTGCCTGATGAGACCACCTGAAATTTGATGAGTCATGAAGAAGCTGTTTCTGATTCAAGCAATATGTCTTTTTTTAAAACAGATCATTCTACTGTTGTGGATAGTGGTAAATATCACACAGATACCAAGAATTTCAGCTTTATTTTTAGCCCTCAGCCCTTAGGCTGATGGGCTATTGTCGTCACCCAAGCTGTCCGTCCGTCCGTCCGGCGTCCGTTAACTTTTACCTTGTGAGCGGGATATCTTGAAAAGGATTCACCGTCAAAATTTTATTTCCTCGGTAAAGATGTATATCGACAAAATCTCGATCAAGTTCGAAGATGGGTGACCTTGACCTATTTTTCTACATTTTAGAGCTGATTATAGAAAAACACTTAGATGCTTATTACTCAGGAACCATTGGGTGGATTTTCATAAAACTTACTATGGTTATTTGGACTGATAGTCTGTACCTGCTATACAAGTTTGGTGGCGCCACCTACAATTTCTGATTTTTAATGAATTTTTATCGGATTTTTCAACTTTGGGCTTGTGAGCGGGATATCTCGAAAAGGATTCACCGTAAGAATTTTATTTTTTCGGAGAAGATGTATATTGACAAAATCTCGGTCAGGTTCGAAGATGGGTGACCTTGACCTATTTTTCTACGTTTTAGAGCTGATTATAGAAAAAACATTTAGAAGCTTATTTCTCAGGAACCATTGGATGGATTTTAACAATACTTACTATGATCATAGGGACTGATGGTCTGTAACTGCTGCACAAGTTTGGGGCGCCACCTGCAATTTCTGATTTTTTATTGAATTTTTCTTGGATTTTTCAGCTTGGCCTTGTGAGCGGAATATCCCTAAAAGGATTCACAATAGGAATTTTATTTCTTTGGTGAAGATGTATATCGACAAAAATCTCGTTCATGTTCGAACATGGGTGACCTTGACCTACTTTTCAAGGTCACAGAGCTTATAACAGAATAAAACTTAGAAGCTTATTTTTAAGGAAGCATTTGGTGGATTGTTATGAATCATGGTACATACCTCTCCATTTTAAATTTATAACTGAGATATGTACAGATATCAACCATGTGAGAACAGATATTTAGTAATTGTTACTGTTACCACCTCTAAACACTGTTCTTTTGGCTGAGGGCTTTTGTCAGCTTTTGCTGATATTCTAGTTGGAATAACATGTATCCAGTGTATGCTTGCAAACTGTAAACAAATATTAACAGTATAAATATTGTATGAAAGATACACACTCTTTCTACATTTAACCAGATGGAAAAATGGTTAAATCATCCTAAAATTATCACAAGTGCTGGTATTTACAGTTAATTAAACAGTCTGTGCGTGATAACTAAAGCCACAGCTGGTAAAAATTAACCAGGCACTCAAGTTGTTTGTACCTGTCAGTAACTGAGTTATATAATCTGTATATATGTACCCTGTATATATGTACCCTGTGCAAGTAACAGATGCTGATATCTGGTAATTGCAGTGATCCTGGGGATTATGACTGCTAGTTAGTTGACTTAACTCAATGAATTGTTTGTAAGTCAGATGAATAGCAGAAAGTGCTGTACATATAGTATAGACTGTTCTACCTGTTGGTGGCCACAGAAATTTGATGATGATTCTCATAAACATAAATATGACCATAAAGTTTGACACCAAAGTTGTTTAGAGACTTGTTTTCTCAGATACTGATTTTATTGAATCACTAAAATACTAAATTTGAAAAGTACATGGTTTTGATTTAATTCTAATTAATTAGACCTTTACCCCATTATTTTTAGAAAGGATCTGCCAATTCATGAAAATGTTCCCAAATTTCAGGGGGCACCCCATTATTGAACAACAGCTAGATTATAGTATCTTGTTTCTGTAGTTGTCCTGATATAAAGACCTGGACAGTTGAGTGCTCACAAACTCTTTGTGCTGGCCACCCTAAAGTTCAGTTCCCGGTGTGGCTAAGAGAGTTTTGTAGAGGCGTGTCCAAGTTTGGTATTATTCATCCATGGGATCCTCTGCATTCCCCAGACTCCAGAGATTTCTGAATGGCGCCATCTGAACTATGCACAATACCTTACATTAGTTAATACAACTTTTTTTACAATTCCTGTAATATAAATAATGTCTGTTAAATCTTATGTGTGGTAGATTTATAGTATGATCCAATACTGGTGTCTGACTCAAATGTTGTATTTGCAATTGAGAGTATGTTAATTATTTATGGTATATTTCCCTCTTAAATCACATGGACATATCAGTATCTAGAGCAATCCACCTTTCCACACATTTCATACAGATTCACCAGTAGCCTTTTAATAAATATCATACCCATGAATTTCATGGAATATTTTATTTGTTTATTTAAGTATATTAAAGTGCCAAATTCACCCTATTAAAATACAGATCTAGCTCTAATTTACTGTACAGTTGCCATTAAACACATCAGAATGATGGATTGGAAATAAGATAAGACAATATTAAAATGACAATAGATTAGCAGCAGACTAGATAATTGAGAATTCAAACATGAAGTGGACATCACAGTAGATGATGATGACTATAGTCTTGTTTCATCCCCTGATGTGCACCTGTTTTTTGCTATGAAAATTTTTATTAGTTACATTTCAAGGGAAACAATTATAGTGTAAAGCAGAGGAATAAAGAACCTAATTTTCAACAAGGTAACTAAATTCCTACCTTATGCCTTATTTGAGTAACAGGATTTTCTGATAATATGAGAAATAAGTCTACATTTTACAACATATCAGACCCACTTATGGCAGTCAAGGTCATTGGTCACATGCAAAAACAGCCTCAACTGACAGCTGCTGATTGGATGGTCTCATGTAAACACTCTAAAAAATATAACCAGCTAAAACAAAGATGGCTACTTATGGAGGGACACAACAGATCATGATAAAGAGACTAAAATCTTGTGAAACATAAACGGGGGATTTATTGTAAAATTCTTAACTGCCATATTAGGTTCTCATTTCCATATGTTTTTTTCTTGAAAAATATTGAAAAACATAAACTTTTAAGTTAATCATCTACAAAAAACAGGTGGACAGCAGGTGGTGAAATGGACTATAGTTAATATGCCTGAAAGAGGTGAGATTACAGCAGTCTTCAAACAATCTAGATAAATTGTGTACATAATACATATCTATATTGTAACACAGGCAAATAGACGAACAGACTACTTGCATAGATACAGTAGTATAGGTATAGGTATTTTCATTGGCAGAGGGGAAATCAGACACACTGTTTCTTGTTTAGGTATGTATTGAATATTAGTGAAAATATATATTTGCAAAAAGTCAGATTATCTTAAGTTTCACTCACATATGGTCCCTCCATCTTATCATAGCTGTCAGTCTGTATATGCACAGTGCAGGTATTTTGTATTCCTTATCAATTTATTATTTTTCATGGTCTTACTTTTGTTAGTTTCCTGCAGGATTCATTGATTATTAAAGGTCCCAGCATGAATCATATTGATGTATGGCATCTGGTACAGCTGGCACTATTTATCAATACCCCAAGGCTCTCTATATTTATTAGGGCAGGAGAAGCAATATGATTAACAGATAATAAATAACTTTAACAATAATGGACACCAGAAAATTTGTAATATATTCATCACCAAGTACACGAGGTGGAACCATTGTCATGTTTAATTTTAATTAATATATTAACATTATTATTAATCGTATTATATACTATTCTTTATTTCAAGTTTTTTTAGACAACATACAACACTGATTATTTTTACTTCATGGTAATCAAAATTATTGTGACCATTAAGATATTTTTTCTCTGCTGGACATATGGCTGTATTTATTTTTCCTATATTACATCTACAAAACACCTGAAGTTTGGGCCTCTTTTAAATAATTGTATCCCCAGACAAAGTCGGGATACTATGGTTTCACGACGGTCCCGCCGCCGCCGCAGAAAAACCTTGTGAGCGCGATAACTCAAAAAATATTTCACTGATCTCTTTCAAACTTTACATTTGTATAGATATAGGTAAGGGGACGAAGCCTATTTAAAATGGGGTCATGACCTATTCTAGGAGAGTGACCTTGACCTTGAATCAGTCCATTTTTGCTGAAAATAACACACTTTCTTAAATATCTGAAGTAAGCTTGCATGGACTGGTCCAAAAATCAAGGCGACCGAAGATCATGGATAGCCTTGTGATATACCGGAAACTGGTGGCGCCACCTATTATCCTTTTCTTGTTTTTACGCTTTTTAATACCCCCATAATTGCCACTTTACAGTACTGTAAGCATTATAAGTCAAAAACTAATGGACAGATTTCTTTCATATATGCACATGTAGAGAGATATGTTATGGGATGAGGTCTATTTACAATTGGGTCATAACCTTTACCATAAGAGTGGCCTTGACCTTTAATGTGTCAATATTTGGTGAAAATCACACACTTCTTAATTGTGATTTCAAACGTGACTTATTTATGGCCCACCATTAAAGTAAGAACCCTATAATTTTTAGGGTCATGAGGTCAAAGGTCAAGGTCACTGGACTCGCATCTTAAAAGATACTATGGATGCATTTTAAGCCATACTTTCATCTCAGGTCTTCCATCTTGAATATATAGCTCACTTGCCAATGTGGATGATCCATATCAATTTTTGGGTCACAAGGTCAGTGGTCAAGGCCACAGGAGCTATCTGTCAAAAAATTAGTTTCTGGATGATAATTCCTGCTTCTATTGATGTATTGTTTTCAAACTTGACTTGTCCCGTTGAAAAAGCAAGACTCCAATTGATTTTGGGGTCATAAGGTCAAAGGTCAAGGTCACAAGACACATCTTTAAAAAGATTGTGGATGCATTTTCAGCCAAACATTTCATCTCAGACCTTTCATCTTGCACATATAGTTCATCTGCCAATAGAGGTAGACCCCTATCAATTTTGAGGTCACAAGGTCAAAGGTGAAGGTCACAGGAGCCATCTGTCCAAATAATAGTTTCTGGATGATAATTCCTGCTTTTATTGATGTATGGATTCAAATTTGACTTGTATATGACCCATTGGAAAAGCAACACTTGAATTAACTTTGGGGTCATGAGGTCAAAGGTCAAGGTCACAGGACACATCTTTAAAAAGATTGTGGATGCATTTTTAGCCAAACAATTCATCTCAGATCTTTCATCTTGCACATATAGTTCACCTGCCAAGAGTGGAAGACCCCTATCAATTTTGAGGTCACAAGGTCAAAGGTGAAAGTCACAGGAGCCATCTGTCCAAAAATTAGTTGCTGGATGATAATAACTGCTTTTATTGATGTATGGATTTCAAACTTGACATGTATATGTCCTATTGGAAAAGCAAGACCCAAATTGACTTTGGGGTCATGAGGTCAAAGGTCAAGGTCACAGGACACATCTTTAAAAAGATTTGGATGCATTTTCAGCCAAACATTTCATCTCAGATCTTTCATCTTGCACATATAGTTCACCTGAAAAGAGAGGAAGAACCCTATCAATTTTGAGGTCACAAGCCTATTTATAATGGGGTCATGACCTTTGCTAAGAGAGTGACCTTGACCTTGAATAGGTCCATTTCTGCTGAAAATTACACAAACCCTGAAATATATCGAGATCTTTTGCATGGATTGGTCCCAAAATCAAGGTGACAGAAGATCTTGGATAGCCTTGTGATGTGCCAAAAGGTCAAGGTCAAAGGACCAACATCTTCAAAAAGATTGTGGATTGATAGATGGAAGAAACACTAATTGCTTGCCAAGTGTCAGTATATGCTGCTAAAAATGGGGGCCTATTCTTAAAGGGGGGGGGGCGTACTATGTCTGGGGATACTCTGGCACCTGCGGTGCCAAGAAATGTCTAGTTTTCAAAATAAATTCTGATGTTAAATATTTATTTACCTTTTGTTGTTTCTACAGTCAAACAAGTCCCAGAAAATCAGTGATTGTGCATGTTTTATTCTCACAATCTCATCTGAACGCAATGAAGCCAAAATTACCCCTCCTGAAGCAGTCCTAAATAATAATTTGGACAACACATCTTTGATTGGCCACAGATTTAAAAATATTTGACTGATATCATTAATTTTTTTGTGAGATTATGCTGAACATACATAAAAATTAAACAATAGGTTTCTTTTAAGGCTTCAAACCATAATGGCTAGAGCCAATCAGAGCAGGCCGAACCGTTCACTACTCTCCTTCAGGTTAGGGCTTGGTGACCCCAGGCCATGTAAACAAATAGGACCATGTGACTTACTGTCTTTAACCATGTGTGACAACCTTGCCACCAAACATGACCAGCCTTTCTGCTTAACTAGTGACACCTATTGGTGAAGACTGACACTGATTCCTTGGGTTTGGTTCATTAATTGACAAAGAAAGACAAAATGGAGTCAGGTATCAAAGTACATGTATTAAACTGAGAATGCTGCATTATCTTTCAATGAGATGTCCTGTGAAAGGTTTGGTTTGTAAATTGTATCTCCACAAAATCTGTTGATGCAAACGATGCTGGCACAATTGACACAAATGCAGCAAATTATCACAATGCAAGGACTGCATAATCTGAGTCACCAAGCTATAGGGCAGCCCATAGCCATTGCTCATATTCAGGTCTGCTTCTATCACAGTGTTCTCTTAGTAACTTTATCGTTTTTGTTGCAGAGTCGCGCTGGAATCACATTGAGAATCTTGATGATTTCTTCGCCCGTGTCTACCAGTACCACCAGCGGAGTGGCTTCACCTGCATGGTTCTCCAGGATGTACTACAACTAGTGTAAGTACAAGTCATGTACATTTACTTGTACTTTAAGATTAAATTTTAAATGTTTACACAGAAAAAAATTTTAAATAAATTTTCCATACCTACAGTATTCCTGAAAAGTAAAATGCTTGGGCTTCTCTGCTGGCAATCAAGGTTTGATCCCTGGCGTGGCTGTGAGGGTGGGTTGTAGTGGCACGTCCAAGGCTGAAGGTTTTCTTCAGGTTTGTTCGGTTTCCTCCACCCCTACAGACTACAGAACGCCACTATCTGAGCCATTGAGAGTGCCCATAATCAGTTATAATAACTGTTTGTACAAACCATATTTTAATATCCATGAATCATAGAAGGGTTTTCAAACAAAATAGGATAGTTCAGCATCCAGTGCATCTCATTTTTCTTTAAATTTAAAACAAAAAATAATAAACTGACAGGATAGGGATTTCATTCTTCTGAAAGTAAGAGGTGCATACCTGGCAGAAGAAGTCAAAGAGAATCTGTGTGACTCTCCAGCTTTGATTAATAACTGTTAAGTATCTCCTGTATGACCCCAAACGCCCCAACAACCATGCATGTGTATATTGTGGACACATTTTTAGCGAACCTGTGAGCTTATGCAATGGTGCGGCGTCGTGCGGCGTCTGTCGTCTGTACGTTAACCATAGCTATCTCAAAAACAGCAGGAGCTAGCACCACCAAATTTTTTGCAAATAATCAGTCATCAAAAAAACTATATAGGATTTTGTTTATTTTTTTCTAACTGCATTTTCTTAGGTTTTATAGGGAAAAAGCTAAAAAAGCTTTAAAAATCTTCTTCTCCGAAACTGTTCAGCCAAATTGTCCAATATTTCACAGAAATGATCCCTGGAACAATCTTTCTCAAGTTTGTTCGAATGATTCCAGTTTGGAGATTTTTGGCCGAGATACAGGAGGTTGAACTTTGTTAACTGTGCAAAAAAGCATATTGAAATTTAAATATCAGAAACGGTTGTAGCTATCATCACCAAATTTTATGCCAATGTTGGTCACATAGGTCATATCTGAAATTGAGGTATTGGTGGCACCACCTGCATCGGCCTTTTTTGTACGGGGGTCATCAGTGCCTGTATCACACTGAGGGCTACAAAAAACTTCTTCTCTGAAACCATATGGCCAAAATCTTTAATATCGCACAGAAATGATCCTAGGTTGGTGCTTTCTGAAGTTTGTTCAAATGGTCTCTATGGGGTGAATTTTGGCTAATTTATGGGAAGCTGATTTTAGTCATATGCCATAACAGCCCATTTTAGCTCAGTGGCTATAAAGATCTTCTTCTCAAAAACCACTGGGCCTAATTCTTAAATCTCACACATTAATTATCCTCAGTTGTTGATAATTCAAGTTTGTTCAAATGGTTTTGGTTCAGTGCTTTTTGGCTGAGTTACGGGAAGCTGAACTTAGCCAGTTTGCTGTATCGTTCTATATGGGTTATAAACCTGCAAAAAAATTTTCGACTGATGCCACTGAAGCAAGTTTGTTAAATATTTTACAAGAATAATTCCTACAAAAATTCTTATAATAATTGTCATTAATGGTTCCACATGAATGATTTTTGGCTGAATTATGGAGATTGAATTGAGTCATTTTACCATATATGTTAGCTGTGTGATGCTGTTACATCTAGCCTGGCACCAGTTTATCAGCATCTATTACATCATGCCACTAGACATTTAGATTTCAGGTTATCTTTTGTTAATATTGACAAAGTTTTTTTAAAAGCTTTTAAAAAATTTAGATTTATGATTAAAGTTATTCATCATACCAGGCAGTGTTACAATCATGGATATTAAGCTCTCTGTGGCTATATAAAGACAACTGTACGTGGATTATAAATTATTGGTATCCCTACTCAACTTAATTCAAGAATTTGTCATCAATGAGATATATTTGTATTTTAATTTTACATTCAGTATGCATCTGTAATAATTTTACATATATTCCTGATTTCTTTTTTATAAAAAGTCAGCTGAAAAGCATTTTGTATTGGGAAAATAAATTTCAAAGTTATTTCAAGTAGGGACCACTTATGTGTTCAGATGGCAGCACTTGGTTTACCATTGGCAGATTGCTAGTGCCTTGATGTTGGCCATTAGCCAAGATGATGTCAGCTCTATAAATAGTTTTGGCACAGTGCCAGGATTGGAAGAAGTGCAGCCAGGTATAGGTCAAGAGTTCACTCAGTGCAGTAGCTGCATTCTATTTATAGCTTTGGCAGACTGCTCACTGCATCATATTTGGCTCCAAAGTTCAGCCTGAATCTATTTGTAGCTTTGGCAGACTGCCAACTGTGTCAGATTATGCAACAGGTCAAGAGTTCACTCAGTGCAGCCAGGTACAGGTCAAAAGTTCACTCAGTCTAGCCAGGTGCAGGTCAAGAGTTCACTCAGTGCAGTAGCTCGAGGCAGCAATTTGTCACAGTTCACTCTAGGGCAACTGCCTTACTCACCTAAGTCTTGTCAGCCAAGTGCATCAAACTCTGGGGAAGTTTGATTTATTGGACTGATATTTTGACCTATCTATGCGTCTTTGGTGGTATTCTCATTTACAAGACAGGTGGTGCCACGTACATTGACTTATGCACAGTGTATGTGCCTGCTTATTTCTACAGAGGAATTTGATATATCAGCCTGAAATTAGGCATATTATACATATCGAATAGCTTTGTTGCATACAAGAGTGGTGGTGCCAACTACAATAATTTTTGCACAATGTGTGTCCCTGCTTATTTCTCAGGAGGGGTTTGATATATCAGTCTGAAAATTGGCATATGTGTATATCTCTGATAGCTTCGAAGTATACAAGACTGGTGGTGCCAGCTTCAATCGTTTTTGTGTTGTGTGCACCCATGCCAGAATTGAAGCGGTGATGTTTGTGTAATTGTTTCTTATTCAAAATGTTTAGTACTTGCATTGTTCATATACATAAAAGTAATGGTCCAGCATTGAAGCATTATACCTGGTGTATTTCCCAATGCACAGGTTGGCATTAGGCCTGTAGGCCTTGTTATATTGTTAAAGCTTAATGTAAACTGTAGTTAATGTTATATTTACATACTTACATTTCTGTTGCAGTCAGTTCCTGTTCGTAGTGCTGTTCACCACCTTTATGATCGTGGCGGTGGACTACCAGACGTTATTCTGTGGACCATACTGTGACAAAAAACCCAGGAAAATCCATTTCCATGATATATTCTTCCCTGTAGAAACATGGCATCTTAGGTAAGTGATTCATGTTCTGTCAATAAATGCCCACAAACTATTTAACGTACGACCGGTTGATTAATGATATGATTCAGTGAGGCAGGTGTATATATGATGTTGAAGAAGGAAAAAAAATAATTTTTTTTAGAAATTGTTTTTAACTTACTTATTTGGAGAAAGAAAATTAACATATTTTTTCCATGATGATCCCCTGTGCTTTTAGACTATCTTTATTGAAATACTTATATTATTTCTAATTTAAAAGGTTGCTTTGAATGATGTTGGAAGATCTGTTATTTTATCAAGGGTGAATAATTCTACCTTTTAATCCTAATATTAATTGATATCTTTCACCAGTAAAATGATTATAGACAAAATAAAGAAAATGTCTTTTGAAGGAATATGTTTGATATGTCATCATTGATTGGTACTTTGACTGACAGGTCCAAACTATCAACATTGAAAAGCCACAAAAGTATGTAATTAAAGCTAAACACTGTGATTATGTGTCTAATTGATATCCATATGATGCAGCATGTTTCATTGGTAGATATGATAAACATTCCACATTTTGTGTATATTATCAGTGTTATTTTATATTGTGTTCTTTCAGGTTTAACGGTCTACTTATAGCATGCCTGACATTGGCATTATTTTTCTGGGTATTCCGTGTGGTTAAAGTCATCTACCACATCTTTAAATACCTTGAAATCCATGCTTTCTTCACTCATGCCCTAAAGATCTCAACAGTAAGTATAACTAGGGGTTGTAATAACACCTTCCTGCTTGTCTCAGACAGGCAAACACATAAAGGGAAATCAGTTTTAATTTTGTGTCAATCTGTTGGAAAGGTGAACTCCTGGCTGTTTCTTGCCTCACAAATAATGAAAAATACACAAAACCCAAATCTTCCTGTACATAACGGTAACTCAGAAACCCCTAGCTAACCTGGTATCCACCCAGTATGGCTTTGCAGCACTGATAAAATCTAGAGCTCAGTGATTTGCAGAGCAGCAGAGCCTTAATAGAGCAGAGTATCAGTCTACACCCAAGCCCCATTCTTACTCAGTAAGGAAACATGTTATTGGCCAATTTGTTGTGTTACTCCACATTTTATTCCATTACAGCATACATAACAAAAAAACTGCCAGGTGTAGCCATTCGATGCTGCACCATGACAAAACAGGTTAAACATTCAGCAGAAATGTCAAAACAGAAGTGACTGTTTAAATGTTTGATGTGATAATAGGATGCATCTATAGCAGAAAGGCAAATTTTCCCGCGGAAAGGCAACACTAGATTTATACCTTTCCATTGGAAAGGTGAACATTTCAAAGTATTGCGAACCCTGACATGTAGGGTTCTTGTCTATAGGTACAGAAAAATATATTGTACTTGGGCAAAACTATGCATGTGCATATACTTATGAATTAGAGATGAAGATAACTTCATGTAAAGTAATACTTTGTTATACAAAACCTGCACGATCACTGTCACCAATGAAGGTGACCTAAGTAGTGAGATGGTTATGTAAAAGACTGAGTCTGGTCATAAAATACCTGTTGAGGTCCAAAGTAACTGGTCTTGATAACTTGGACCTCAGTCGCCAGAAATAGGTATGATAATGAATGATTGGCTTTAGTTAGCCATAGGTTTTGCTTGCAAAAGCCAGAATAAAATTAAAAAAAAAAAATGTAAAATATTTTTATGTTAAGAATAAGTTTGATTTTCTTTTTTTTTCTTAAATTTACCAAATGCAATTATGAATTATAATGGTTTTCCAAGCCAGGTTATTGTTTGTTTCAAGATACCAACTTGATATTTAAAGATATGGCCAATTTCTACAGTATAGGTGTATGATAAAACACTAAATCTCTATACTTCATGCTTCCTATGTTTAGCCTGACCTCCCAAATCTGACCTGGCACGAGTGTCAGCGCCAGCTTCTGGAAGTCCAGAAAGAACAACAGATGTGTATACACAAGAAAGAACTCACAGAACTAGGTCAGTGTGCTGCTATTTAAACTTTATAATGGTCAGGTTGTTTGTCTTTTGTTTGTTTGACTGTAAAAATATTTCAAAAGGTTAATGATAGATTGTAGTGAAATTTTATGTGCAGATATGAGATGATCCAGATCAAGATTATCTTGATATTATATACAGTGAAACCTCATTGTGTTGAACTCCCTTAAGTCGAATACCCTACTTATGTCAAAGTTACAGACTCAATATTTTAGACAACTCTAGTTAAATTATAACCAAATAAAACCCGCTTGTGTCGAACTTTGGATGTGTCTTAAGTTTTCTGAGGGTCCCTTCGACTTCAACACAACAAGGTTTCACTGTATATCTAAAATCATTTAAATTAGCCCTAGGAAGACAATTGAACCTTTCAGAAGAACAGTCCTTTTAATGTAGGAGAGGAATCTTGATTAAGGCTGAACAACATGAACACCCATCTAACTTTTACTTGACTTTTCTACTTTCAAAAACTTTGTGGCCTGCCTGGGCAATTATCTATCTGACACATGGAACATTATCATCAGAGCAGACAAGTTATTTATCTCATGCAATCAAAGGCTGCAGCATTATACCTATCTACCTCATGATAGTGTGTGATTTTTCTTAAATTATTGTATGACTAGATTGTTTTTCTTTTCTTTCAGATATATACCATAGGATATTACGCTTTAAAAACTATATGATCGCCATGGTGAACAAGTCCTTACTACCACTTAAGCATCAGATACCCATGTATGGAGAGTAGTAAGTACATTATACAAAAATGTCAGCTTTACAAATAATGAAATGAGAACTTTCATATTTTGTAGCTATTTGTATGTTTTCAGTGTAGATGATTGTTTTTGCTGTCACTTCAGGTGTTGCTTGTCAGTAAGGGTGCCACTTTAGCCAATTAATTGAAGACAGCTTTACTGTTTATTGGTTAAGTAAATCCATAGAAATATGTATGTTGCACCACTGAACATGGACAGAAAGTATGTTAAATTTTTTAACAGTTACAACTGGCTGTGTTTTTCATGGTTTGCCTGCTGACACATTCATGTTGCACCCTGAGACATAACTTCTAATGCACATTTGAATTATGATTGAGGAACTACAGGGTCAGTCAACATTTTAACAGAGGGACCAGAGAATAACTTTAATGTATTCTGGTATCACCCCTCATTGCCTCTCTTCTTATTTATTTATTTATTTCTTAAACATTTTGAAGTCCAGGCCGCAATTCATAATTGCCAACTGCACCCCCCCCCCCCCCCACACACCTCACCCGTGTCTTTATGCCTTGTCAAGACTGCCATATTGTCTGTTCTGGCATCAGGAAAGGTCCACAAGCCTTTGCTCAAGATAACCAAGAACAGGTTTTTCATCAGCCACGTTCATCCATTTGAGTAGCTTCTGATTGATGGGGTTGTGATAGACACTTCTAAATTTCCTAAATGATATCAGGTTCTTTAGAATACTGTGGTTGCCTTTTTTTTCGTGAGAGTTTCAAATTCCCGATGTTTGTTAAAAGGAAATTATAGCAAAAATGAAACCTTGGGAAAAAAGAAGCCACATGAACACGATGAACGGCCATCAGTCAAAGACTGACATGACAATATCAGATAGTTCAAAGCGTCTGCCTACAGGGGACAAAAATGTTTTCTCTATCCCATGGGTCTTTGTCAACTTGTTAAGATTTTACTCACACTTTAGTGATTATGGATGCACTCTGTGTAGGTTACTACATGGTAAGATCGCAAAAATTGAGTCCTCACAAAACAAAACAAAATTGAGAATTGGGAAAAATTAGCATTGCGAAAATAAAGCCAACCACAGTATATTCTGGAAAATTACCCCTCCTGGCATTATTCCCAAAACTTCAAGTCCACAAATGAGAATTTCAGGGGCAAAGACCACAGAGGCGTAGCTTGACAATGATTTATTGCCACTGTCACCAGTTAGTACCAGTCCATCCCAAAGCAAGTCTTGTACATAATTCTGTTTTTGTCCTTTGTATATATTGGATCTTTGTTGTGATTTGAAACACCAGATGGTAAATTGTTACCCTGTGCATGTGCTTTGTGCATAACAGCCTTGGCCTTAAGAGGAACAGGTCTGACATAGTTCTGTTATGTTCATTTAAAAGGACAGTCTTGATAAGCTGGAGTCATTTATTGTATCGCCAGACATAGTCTGGAGATACTATGGTTTAGGCACGGTCCCGCCGCCGCCGCCGCAGAGATTTCTTTTGGACACAATAACTCAAAAAATATTTCACGGATCTTTACCAAACTTGGTATATGTATAGATATGGGTGAGAGGACGACGCCTATTTAAAATGAGGTCATGACCTCAACTAGGAGAGTGACCTTGACCTTGAATAGGTTCAATTTTGGGGAAAATCACACAAATTCTTAAATATCTCATGAAAACTTGCATGGATTGATCCAAAAATCAAGTTGATCGAAGATCATGGATAGGGTTGTCATGTTCCAGAAACTGGTGGCGCCACCTATTATTCTTTACTTGTTTTCATGCCGTTTAATATCCTCAAAATTGCTACTTGACAGTACTGTGAGCATTATAAGTCAAAAACTAATGGACAGATTTCTTTCATATTATGCAAATACATAGATATGGGTTATGGGATGATGTTTATTTAAATTGGGGTCATGACCTTTCCTATGAGAGTGGCCTTGACCTTGAATATTGCCATATATGGTGAAAATCACACAAAATCATTAATTTCTCAATAAGGGATGTATGCATTGGTCCAAAAATCAACTTGACCGAAGATCTTGGATAGTAATGTCATGTACCGGAAACAGGTGGCGCCACCTGTTATTCTTTTACTTGTTTTCGTGCTGTTTAATACCCCATCATTGCCACTTAACAGTACATTTATAACCTGTGAGCATTATAAGTCAAAAACTGATGGACAGATTTCTTTCATATTATGCATATACATAGACATGGGTTATGGGATGATGTATATATAAATTGGGGTCATGACCTTTCCTATTAGAGTGGCCTTGACCTTGAATATTGCCATATATGGTGAAAATTACACAAAATCATTAATATCTCAATAAGGGATGCATGCATTGGTCCAAAAATCAACATGTTTGAAGATCTTGGAAAGTATTGTCATGTACCGGAAACAGGTGGCGCCACCTGTTATTCTTTTACTTGTTTTGTGCCGTTTAATACCCCATCATTGCCATTTATCAGTACTGTGAGCATTATAAGTCAAAAACTAATGGACAAATTTCTTTCATATTATGCATATACATGGATATGGGTTATAGGATAATGTTTATTTGAATAGGGGTTATGACCTTTCCAATGAGTGGCCTTGACCTTGAATATTGCCATATATGGTGAAAATCACACAAAATCATTAATTTCTCAATAAGGGATGCATTGATTGGTCCAAAAATCAACTTGAACGAAGATCTTGGATAGTGTTGTCATGTACCGGAAACAGGTGGCGCCACCTGTTATTCTTTTACTTGTTTTCGTGCCGTTTAATACCCCATCATTGCCACTTAACAGTACATTTATAACCTGTGAGCATTATAAGTCAAAAACTAATGGACAGATTTCTTTCATATTATGCATATACATAGACATGGGTTATGGGATAATGTATATATAAATTGGGGTCATGATTTTTCCTATTAGAGTGGCCTTGACCTTGAATATTGCCATATATGGTGAAAATTACACAAAATCATTAATATCTCAATAAGGGATGCATGCATTGGTCCAAAAATCAACATGTTTGAAGATCTTGGAAAGTATTGTCATGTACCGGAAACAGGTGGCGCCACCTGTTATTCTTTTACTTGTTTTGTGCCGTTTAATACCCCATCATTGCCATTTATCAGTACTGTGAGCATTATAAGTCAAAAACTAATGGACAAATTTCTTTCATATTATGCATATACATGGATATGGGTTATAGGATAATGTTTATTTGAATAGGGGTCATGACCTTTCCAATGAGTGGCCTTGACCTTGAATATTGCCAAATATGGTGAAAATCACACAAAATCATTAATTTCTCAATAAGGGATGCATTGATTGGTCCAAAAATCAACTTGAACGAAGATCTTGGATAGTGTTGTCATGTACGGGAAACAGGTGGTGCCACCTGTTATTCTTTTACTTGTTTTTGTGCCGTTTATTACCCCATCATTGCCACTTAACAGTACTGTGAGCATTATAAGTCAAAAACTAATGGACAGATTTCTTGCATATACATAGACATGGGTTAGGGGATGATGTATATTGAAATTTGGATCATGACCTTTTCTATGAGTGTGGTCTGATATTAATTGTTGCTGAAGATGGGGGGCCTATTCTTAAAGGGGGGGGGGGATTAATTGTCTGGCGATACTATGGCACCTGCAGTGCCAAGAAATATCTAGTTATGAATGTGTACTTTACATTCTACAACCTTGTTTAGGTAGAGAAATGTAATATTTTGTGATTTCTTGTTTATTTCAGTGTATTTTTAAGTGAAGGATTGAAGTACAATCTGGAGATGTTATTATTCTGTAAGTATAACAAAGCTTCAGCATATTTGATAGCATTCATTAATGGCAAAAAGAATAATGTGTGGCAAAATTAATGATAATTCTTCTCATGTTTTCTGTGTGTTGTACCTAGAAATTTTACAGTAGTTTTGGTGAGGCTACACAAAGGGGGGCATGGGAACCTCACACTATTTAACATTGCATTATTTAACTGCAGATATATTTGCTGGTTAATTATAAACTCTTATTAATGAACCAAAATCATTAGTAACCTTTTAAATCATCCAGGATCTGTAGAAATTACAAAATGTACACTATAAAATATATGTGGAAATGTTTAGGACTTTATTCACCATTTTATGCACTTTCATTGTCAGGGGGCCCATGGTCACCATTTGAAAACTACTGGCACCTGAGACCAGAGTACAAAAACTACCACAAGAGAAAAGAACTAGCTGAAGAGTAAGTGTGTTTATCATATGGTCTTATCTTGAGTAAACCTTCAACCTTGAATCAGTCAGGTGTGTGTGATAATCTTTAATTAATAGCTCTGTTTCTAATACACCCCTCACCTGGCATCACACCATCCTGACAGACTGGTACTTCATGTCAGACTTGTAATCATGTGATTGTATAAAGCACAGAATTAATTTTGTTTAGGTTTTGTTTTATATGTCCGTCCATGACAGGATGTATTTTGGTTTACCCATGGTCTGTCATGCCATCTGTCTAAGTGTCCGTCCGTATGAATGTCTGTCGGTCCATTAACTTTTAGTATCGCCACGATTACTTGCCTGGGCTTTGATGGATTTTCATGAACCTCACCATAACTACTGACAAATAGATTATCTTGGCTTAGTTTGATTATGGGCAAAATCCAGGCATATTTAGTAAGCTCAAAAGTCATTGGGCTAATCTAAGGTGTCGCCACGATATCTTACCAGGAATATGATTGATTTTGATAGAGCTCAACAGAAATCTAAATCAATATAATATCTTGCCTAAGTTTGATTTCCAGCAAAATCTATGCATATTTAATGTGGTTAGAGGTCACCAGACTTTGATGGCAGAGTGATAACTTACAAAAAAATCTGATGTATTGTAATGAAACTCATTATGAATATTAACCTGAATTAGGTTCTCAGCTAAATTCACACATATTTAATGAGGTCAGAGGTCACAAGATATGCGGCAGGTGTATTTTGCACCATTTGTGGTGCCCTTGTTGTCTTAAAATGGTGTAGTTTATGTCAAACTTTATCTTCTAGTTTTCTGCTTGCCAGTGAGATATGATGCAAAACCCAAACCCCAGACTTTCCATTTAACTGTAAAATTTGATAAAATTTGTGTCCCTAGAATCAACAATTGGATGACCCACGCTGTCCAGGCCTGTTGAAGCAAACATCTAACCCAACATACAAGTGTGACGTGGCGTTACAGATGTATAAATTGATAAACAATATTTGTAAACAACGGTATAATTCCAATCTTCATAGACAGCTCCTGGCATCACAGTTACAATGAAATATTACTAGGTTGTACTATAAACTAATTTTCCTATCCGTTCTCAACTACTTACTACAGCTCTCAGGTATAAGCTGCCTCCTGTCCTACACACTCACCCAAAGACCATGTGATACAAGCCTTTTGCTGTAAAATTTGGTTGGTGTATAAATATATGGTTAATCTTGAAGAATTAAAAAGTGAAGGGACATTTCTGATTTATGATTTCTTTCAAGGGTTTAGTACAGGCAGGTTAATGTGACACAAACATTCTGACTGTCAGTGTTGTTTTGTTATTAAGTGGTTACCAAGGCTAATGCACATAGAGTTATATTTAACTGCTATTCAGACAAAAAGTGTGTGGTCCCTGGACACTGATATTTACAGAAGAAACTAAACAAGGAATGAATACAGCCATACAGTCTTTGGTGGTATTTGTTATTTCTGGCAGTGCAGGCTGTTTGATTGATAGAACCATTAAACCAGGCTGTCAGTGCCACTGAGAAGCATCCACTGATTTTCATCACATACACAGCCCAGGTCAATGTCCTTTTTGTTTTTACATGGGTATTAGTAAACTGATACTTCATGCTGTATAACTATTGTAAGTTCAGCCAGGTGCAGTAAGAATTATATATTATCTTGAGTTATGAACCAAATTGAAGTGTACAAATATTTGTTTATATAACCCTGTGTAAATGCTGTAAAAGGCTATCTGAAAGCACTCTCCAATATGTGTATAGATATCTCAAAATTGTACAGGCACAAGGCAAACTGAGTTATTGCCCACATTCTGTGTTAGCAAGTCCAATTTTATAAATACCTAAATAACATGTAGTCTGTTTCTAAAAAACATTTCCCAGGGTGTTGCTGACATCACTGTGTACATTGATGAATGGTTATAACTTCATTGAACTGACTAGGTAATAAAGGAAATGACTTAAAAAACAGCTAGATCACACCATCATCTACCAGTAAATCTCCTTACATGTTTCAGGCTTAACATAACCACTGGTCAGGGTATGACTTTGCTCTATGTGAACACATGGACAGGGTTTAGTTATTGCAAGTGGGTTACTGTCAACATTATCTTTGTATTTTACAGTCAGTCTAAGAGGAACCTGTTTTTTGGGGTCAGTGGGTCATATTTCCTGCTGAGTTATTTTTTCACTATATCTTGTTATAATTCTCTAAAGAGGATACTGTATTTTGGGTTGGTGAGCCTTCTGTCCTAATGATATATTTTTTGAGTATCTTTCTGTTTTACAGTCTATCAAAGAGGATCTTGTAATTTAGACATGTGAAACCTATCTCTTGCGGAGTTTTTTTCACAGTAATTTTTTATTTTACAGTCTGTCCAAGAGGATCTTGTACTTTGGGCTGGTGAACCTCATCTTCAGTCCAGTTATTTTTTTGTGGCAGATCCTGTACACCTTCTTCAGATATGCCGAGGTAGGTCTCTCACTTCAGCATCAAAACTACATTATTAGGATAAAATCCTGACCCCGTAAAATCTGTACTCAAATGTCTTTGTTTCATCACATCTCATCCCACATATTGTGTGATTGCAGTGTGGTTTATTGCTGTACTTTTCTCAAGGCTTAATTATTCAGAGCACCCTGATGGTCCTTAATGTTGGTGTATGTAATTGTATCCGCCAAAACAGAGTTTTGCGGATACTATGTTTTCAGCTGCACGCCGCCGCCGCCGCCGCCGCGTAGGTGTCCGGGGAACTCCTCCGTAACCGCTGGGCGGAATTTTACAAAACCCGGGATTATGTTCGGGTTACATGTGAACTGCTGCGCCCCGATTTTGTTTTGACCTCTGACCTTTCCTCTGCGCTCTGCGTCCGTTTGTGCGTCTGTTTCCACACATAAACCCACATATCTCGGAAACTGTTTGACCGATCAGGAAAATTTTTTTGCACAAATGTAGCCCTTGGAGAGCTTTATAACATACACAAAAAATGGTGGCGCCACCTGCAACCATGTTTGCACAGTGTCCATCTGTTCGTCTGCCTTGGGTTAAAATCACTCATATCTCTGCAGTGACTTGACTAATTCAACTGAAATTCGGCATGCGTAAACATCCTGGATAGCTTTTCTGATTTTATGACAGGTGGCGCCACCTACATTCACCTTTATGCTGCAGACATCCAAGCTCATATCTGGGGAACCATTTGACCGATCAGGAAAATTTTTTTGCACAAATGTATCCCTTGGAGAGCTTTATAACATACACAAAAAATTGTGGCGCCACCTGCAACCATGTTCGCACAGTGTCCATCTGTTCGTCTGCCTTGGGTTAAAATCACTCATATCTCTGCAGTGACTTCACTAATTCACCTGAAATTTGGCATGCGTATACATCCTGGATAGCTTTTCTGATTTTATGACAGGTGGCGCCACCTACATTCACGTTTACGCTGCAGACATCCAAGCTCATATCTCGGGAACCGTTGGACCGATCAGGAAAATTTTTTTGCAAAAATGTAGCCCTTGGAGAGCTTTATAACATACACAAAAAATGGTGGCTCCACCTGCAACCATGTTTGCACAGTGTCCATCTGTTCGTCTGCCTTGGGTTAAAATCACTCATATCTCTGCAGTGACTTGACTAATTCACCTGAAATTAGGCATGCGTAAACATCCTGGATAGCTTTTCTGATTTTATGACAGGTGGCGCCACCTACATCACATTTACGCTGCAGACATCCAAGCTCATATCTGGGGAACCGTTTGACCGATCAGGAAAATTTTTTTGCACAAATGTAGCCCTTGGAGAGCTTTATAACATACGCAAAACTGGTGGCGCCACCTGCAGCCATTTTTGCACAGCTCCTGTCTGTTTGTCTGCCATGGGATAAAATCACTCATATCTCGGCAGTGGTTTGACATATCTGCCTAAAATTTTGCAGGTTTATACATCCCCGACAGCTCTCTTGATTTTATGACAAGTGCTGCCACCTGCATTCTAGTTTATGCAGCAGACATCCAAGCTTATATCTTTGGAACCGTTTGACCGATTGGGCCAAAGTTTTGCATGTGTATAGTTCTCACATAGCTCTTTATCATACGCAAAACTGGTGGTGTCACCTGCAACCATTTTTGCTCAGCGTCCATCTGTTTGTCTGCCACGGGCTAAATTCAATCATATACATGTAGTGGTTTGACTTATCTGCCTTAAATTTTGCATATCTATACAAATTGGACGGCTTTCTGGATTTTGTGGTAGGGGGGCGACCTATATACACCATTTGGCTGCAGACATCCATGCTTATATGCAACACTTCACTCTATTTCCCCTTGCCACTCAATCCATGCCTCACTTCACCCGTTCCACTCTGATTTAGGCGGATACACGTAGTCGCTTGTCGACTACCCGTATTCTAGTTATTTCATTAAATAAGATAAATATGTAGTACATGTTTGGAAACAATGTTGTTAACACTGTTAAGATACAAAGTTTGCAATATTTTTTGCAAGAATGCACACATGGTTATCATGTGTGATGTCATTTGAAATAATTTTAAATAATTAAATTTTATGACAACACAGGTTGTAGAAATCAGTCAAATTACTCAGTGCAAGGGTTACCATCTGTATTTATACCTGAAAGGATCACAATATCAGATAAATCTAATAAATACTCTGGTCTTATATCAGCATTCAAGTACATGTATAGGCATTTATACAGTATAACTACATTTATGATAAAAATGTGTCTGTTGAAGAATAGACCTACATCAAATCCAATAAAGTGAAGTATTCTTTTGTACCATATCAATGGGCCATGTATCCTGTTTAGGCCTTTATATTCATGCCAATTATTTATAGAAAAAGCCATAATAGACCTCACCAGTGCAGGGTTTTGGTTTTTGACATGCTTTCTCAAAACTGTGTATCAGTTCAAAATGTTAAATACCCTTTTCAGCCGGAAACATTCACTGATGATACAGTGTTTAATTTCCAAACACATTGTCTTTGTAGGTTTATTTAAATAAATTTTCTCTATAACAGATGATGAAGAGGGAGCCGGGTGCGCTGGGATCTCGGATGTGGTCACAATATGGACGTCATTATCTGCGTCACTTTAATGAACTTGAACATGAGTTCCATGCTAGGTAAGACCTGTCCAAGTTACAGGTGTATAAACATGGTTTTAAATTTTTATGTTAAACATTGTTAAACCACACTGATCTGTTGTTGATAACCTGATAGTTTAACTCTCTGATTCAGCTGATTTCAGACTCTCTGATAATGTAATTCAATGGAAGTGTCATCAAGACATGAATTCAATTTTGCTGATTAAGGGATAAACTATAATATCTGTATATGTTTTTACCTTTCATTTTACTTCATTTACCTATTGTCTTGTGAAGAGTTAAATATACTTATAATTCTTCATCTTTCCACACACCTTGAGGAAAGACAAACACTGTTGTATCACCTAATATATATGTGTGTCTTCATATTTCTATATATTTATCATTAAAGGACGCACCGGTACCAGTAGTTTCCTTATATTTTTTTGTTGTTTCTCAGATTTTTAGATGTCTATTTTTTCAGGTTAAACAGGGGTTACAAACCGGCCAAGAAGTACATGGAGATATTCACATCACCCATTCTAGTCATTATCTGCAAGTAAGTTTTATAGTACACTGCCATCATTACTATGACTGTGGGCTTTGAAATTATACACCAATGCTATATACATGTATGTACCCGTAAGTCCAATGTAAATATAGCCTTACAGCAAATTTATTCAATGAAACACTGGAGCAGATATATCCCACTGTCCAGTAGAATAGACACTTTTATTCTACCCATCTGTTAGGTCACCTCTAATAACAGACAGCTGAGCGCCCAGCCTGGTGTCATGACAAATATTTTGACATATTAACAAATAATGAGATTAAAGACACATTTAATAATGACTGGCCTAATTTTAAAGTAAATAATTATAAAACAACAACAAATTGTAAAAAAAAATTATTTACACAAATACACAAATGTTTGTTTCCCATGCCTGGATCTTTGACCACCAGGCTATCCCCATATAGAGTGTACACTATCTCATAACTGACAAAACATTTGGTCCAGTATCCACTGTAGAGGGGTTTCCCTATATAAAAAAATGGATAACACAGAAAATAAAATGGCAACTGTGTTTATCCTTTAGCCTTTATCTTCACTTAGCTTTCATAAATGTTTTTGATTTCTCAATAAGTGAATGTTAAAGTGTTGAAAATTAATGTGTGTGGAATACCTATTACACAGTAATTTTTTTTTTATAATTAAGTGTAAAAACTATTGTAAATAGTGTACATACCCCCTGTTAAAAAAATGTGGATCTGACTTTACTTTGGAAATTATAGACAGTTGCTGTTAATTTGTAGGATATCACATTTTAAATAAGTGGGTATATTCTATAATATTTTGTTTCCTTTAAGGTACACGTCCTTCTTTGCTGGGTCGATCCTGGCTGTTATTATATTTCTGACTGTGATAGATGAAGATGTGTTGGCGGTGGAACATATGTTGACAACAATGACTGTACTAGGTAAGTGAAAGTCCCATGGACGCCCAGGAAGGTAAAAAAATATGTAAAATGAGCTGTACATCACGTAGACATTTAAAATGTTGCTTGCCCAATTGAAATTTAAAATACAACTGTACACCAAATAAAAATTAAGATGCATAGATCATAGGTTACTCAATTACTAAATGACCACTACAAAATTTGCTTTTAATAGGCCATGTCACAATTCTTGTTTTTTTAGCTCAGCTGACTATAAGTCATCTGAGCTTTAGTCGTGGTTCTTTGTCCGTCCTCCGTCTGGCCGTCTGTCCCTTAACAGGGCACGTTTTAAAACCGTTGGACCTACGATTCCAAAATTTTGCAAACCATTAGATGTCCCCAAAATCTCCTACCATACCGAAAATTGGGTCATTAGGACTTCATTCCTTCGAGATATTAAGGAAAAACCTCCATTTCCATAAAAAAAGCCATTGTTACACTTCAGGGCTGCCTAATATCAAAACCACTGATCTGTTTTTGATCATATTTAGTATTAATATTCTTCCATTCATTTTCTATGAATATACAAAAAATTAGGTCAGTGTTGGGTCATATTTTGAAGTTATGGGCCAAAATATAATGCAATTTTTAAAAAGTCAGGAAATATATTTATTTACCTCACATGAGAATTGCTGAAGCTAGAGACTTTTTTTTCAGGAAAATAACTTTATTTACTCAAGATTCAATTGTTTACCCAAAATTAGATCTGAATTTTGCAAATTTTTCAAGTTATTAGCATAAATAAAAAATCAGTACCTTAAATTTTGTCCAAATTTGGCAATGGCAGGTTTTTTCCCTGTAAGCACTGTTTATTTAATTTTCACAGCAGATATACATGAGGATTTAATCTTTTAAAACCTGAAATTTCAAAGGAATTGATTGAAAAGGGTAGCTTTTATTCAAGTTTTCATACACCATGTCAAGTGTTGTTTACATCTGGCCCACCTAGTAATACAGTCTTCACTTGCATTATGTAACCCACCCCATGCAGCTTGCCTTGGCTTAGCTTGACCACTACTAGCAGGCTTCCCCTCTGCCTTGCACTCCCCCCCCCCAGCTGGTGCATAAACTAGATATAATTTTCTGTATTTTATATTATTTTTGGCTATGCTACATTTTAGATTTTGTATTGTACCACCAGGCTTACAATGATTAAAGTGCACATTTAATTGTGTCCACAAAGTGATGTATTGCTATGAAAGTGTGGATGTTCATCAGAGTGCTCATTAAAGATTTTAATTTGTTTGACTTATAACTCATGGTTGTATCAGTTGTTACATGATACTGGCTAAATAATCAAAATTTATATTGCTGATCCTTTATTTCAGTTCATAAAATTAAACATTCCCAACTCCAGTTTGCTTCTGGTATAATATATTGGGTGTTTTGATCCTTGGATTAATTTTAACACATATATTAGTTTCATAGTTGAGAATACTTTTCTTTTTTCCTGATACCATTTAAAAAAATATAAATATTTAAATTTTTCCTGTTAGTGCTGTGGATTTAATTTTCACAACATGTACACATTAGCATTTCATCTGTTAAAATCTGAAATTTGAAACTAATTGATAAAAAACTGTAGATTTTATTCAAGTTTCCAGGTACCAAGTCTTCATTGTTTACATCAGGTCAGTATAAATGCAGTGTACTGGGCAGTTACATAACACCTTCAGGTCTGACCTACTGCCACTGTGAGTGTCTGGGTCAGGCTGGGTCAGGCATTAATTACCAGAGAGCCTCTCTTTCTTTCTCTCTCTCTTTCTCTCTCTCTCTCTCTCTGGCAGTCCAGCTCTCTCTTTCTCTCACTCTCTTTCTCTCTCTCTCCCTCTCTCTCTCTCTCCTCTGCTTTTTCTCTTTCTCTCTCCATCTTTTTTTTTCTCTCTCTCTCACCCTTATTGCCTCCCTTCCTCCCTCCATCCCATTCTGTTGACAGGTACTATAAACTAGATACATTAGCTATAAATGTTGATGCAATTTAGAAATGTGAATCAACTGAAATATTCACAATCACATGTATGTTATACTGTAAATTTATAGTAACCTTCATAAACCTGGATAAAAATTATGTAATGAAAAAAAGGAATAAATGCAAATATTGTTTATTTTTTATTGGCTCAGTAGAATGGGGGAAAATGATTTGCTTGTTTCTCCATCTTTCTGCCTGTTTTAAATATTTAATGTTCATGAATAAACTTTTTTTTTATAAGCACTGTTGAATTAAATTTCATATCCTGTATGTATATGCAAGGGTGTTGTAACTCTCCCCATCCCCTTCTTCATCCCACTGAGGCTTTGCTCCTTGGCTCTGTGAACAATAGTTCTATGGCTATAGCATAAAATTTAATAATTAAAGAAAATATCTACAGAGAGACAGAGGCATTGTAACTCTGATCATAACACAACACCCCCCCCCCCCATCAAGTCATTGCACCTGTGGAGTGGGGACGTTATGGCAACTGTATACATATCATAAAATTGATAAAAAAGATTTACCAAATAAATTGGATCTCATCAGACAATGTGTAAACTGTTGAACTGTCAACAGCTTATCAAAAATGTAACCAATGGAAAGGCATGGTCAGATCTCAAATATTATTTGCAACATTTTCTTCAATCATATAAACCAACCATGGCCCAAATTACCTCTTCCTCTCAAACTTTATCTTCATTTCATCATATTTTTAGCTCAGCTGACTATAAGTCATCTGAGCTATAGTCGTGGTCCATTGTCCGTCGTCCGTCCGTCTGTCCGTCCGTCCGTCCGTCCGTCCGTAGATGTGGCACGTTTTGAAACCGTAAGACCTAGGAATCCAAAATTCAGCATAATGTTAGATGTCCCCAAGATCTCCTACCAAGCCGAAAACTGGGTCTTTGCGACTTCATCCCTTTGAGAAATTAAGGAAAAACCTCAATTTTTTATTAAAAACCTATTTTCACACTTTAGGACTGCCTAATATCAAAACCACTCATCTGTTTTTCCTCATATTTCCTATAAATAATCCTCTATATAATTCCTATGTACATGCCAGAAATTAGGTCTGTATTATTTAATTTAAAAAAGTTATGGGCCCAAACATAATGCATTTTGTAAATAATCAGGAAAGAAATTTTATCACTTAACACAAAACTTGTTAAAGCTAAGCACTTTTTTCCAGTAATGTTACTTTTATTAATCAAAATTAAATTGTATACCCAAAATTAGATCAAAATCTTTTAAATTTTTAAAAATATTAGCAAAAATAAAAAATTGGTACCTTAAATTTTGCTCAACTTTGACCATGGCACGTTTTTTTGCTGTAACTGCTGTGGATTTAATTTTCACAGCATGTTTTTGTTAGCATTTCAACTGTTAACACCAAAAATTTGAAACCAGTTGAACCAAAACTGTAGATTTTATTCAAGTTTTCAAGCACCATGTCACATATTGCTAGTGTTATGCAGTTTGCTAGAGCTCAGCTCCCGAGCTTCAGCTCTAAGTTCCTTAAATTTGGCATACAGTTAGATTTCTCTAAAATCCCCTACCATGCCAAGAATTTGGTCACTAGGACTTAATTCCTTCGAAATATCAATGAAAAACTTCATTTTTCCATTAAAAACCCAATGTTACACTTTAAGACTGCCTAATATCAAAACCACTGATCTGACTTTGATCATATATAATATACATATTTTTCTATACTTTCACTATGCACATGCCAGAAATGATGTCAGTATTGTGTATTTTTTTTAAGTTATGGGCCCAAACATAATGCACTTTGTAAAAAATCAAGAAATATATTTACTCCCTTAACAAGGGCATTGCTGAAGCTAGAGATTTTTTTTGTCAGGGATGTAACATTATTTAATCAAGATTCAATTGAATACCCGAAATTAGTTCTGAATTTTTCAAATTTTATAAGTTATTAGTATAAATATAAAATTAGTACCTTAAATTTTGCCCAACTGGGACCATGGCACGTTTGTTTCCCGTGAGCACTGTTGATATAATTTTCATATCATGCACACATAAGGATTTCAGCTTTTTAGTTTAGAAAGCTGAAAGAAATTTGCCAAATATTGTAGCTTTTATTAATGTTTTTTATGAGACCCTGTCAGACTTTGGCTCTCTCCAGCCCCTCTTGAGTCACCTGTATGTTGACCTTGTTGACCTTTCATCAAATTATGCACGCTTGAGGGGAGAATCCAGGCAGCTTATGGCCAGCCACAGTTGATCCAGGTGTTCAACCCACCTCATCTAGTAGTTTTAACCAACAACATAACAATAAACAATAAATTAATAAATTTTTATTGGTTTTTAATAACAAATTAAAGAAAAATAGAAAATGAATTTGTTAGTTTATAATAACAGGAAATTAACTTGCAGTTACTGATGATATAAGAATCTTGTATCGATGGGTATAATGTCACATATTCCAAATAACACCATGCAGTCACCTATGGCATTTTTCAGTTCATTTTTAATGATAAAGAAGTAAATCATATTATTCATTACTAATCATTAAGGATTATATGAAGGAAATTAATGATAGGCAAAGATGCAGTTGATAATATTAATCTAGATTCCTACTGTGTCTAGTGTGTACATTGATGTGAAATTAGTCCAAAATGAATTTTTTACAGTTATTTTTTAATATAAATAAAAGCCATAAAACCAGGTACTTATGATCATTATTTAAATGTGTGAATTTTGTATATTCTGGATTCTCAACATCATTGTTTGGTGAAAACTGAATAAATACCAGACATGTCGTGAATACTTTGTAATTGTATTAAAATATAAATACGAATATGATTATGTACTCCATTATAAAATTTCTTGCATAAAGAATGGGAATTCAGGTAAAAATGAAAGTATATGAATACTCGTGCAAATACTTTCAAAATGTATTCATGAATGCATTCATGAATATATTCTTTAATATTATTTTAATAATCATATCAGTTATATTTCATTTTTAAAAAATCATATGATTCTCTTATTATTTTTAATAAAAATTATATTTGGGACAATATTTGTAATTTTTTTAATAAATAGTTAAACTCTTATATTATATGTTCTGCTTATAAGTTATATGGCCAAGTCAAAATCTGTGTGACAGTAGTACTCCATTTGTTAATAAAATTAATAAAATCAATCCTCTTCCCTGTCTCCAAAGGTACTATCAAAATCATACATAAGCTAAACAACAACAACTCATAATACAGCTTATATTTATTACCACACAAAACCAGCATGTGCCTCATTTCTAAATAATATTTTTTATCATATATAACAGCTGAGCGTCGTGACCCATAGGTCCCTTGTTAATATTTTAACCTTCTAGGTGGTTCAGTACTGTTGACCATTTGTCCATAGGTACCTATGTACATGCCAGAAATTACGTCAATATTGTGTAATATGTAGACGTTAGGGTCATCAAAATAATGAACCTTGTCAAGACCGATCTTGTCAAGATATCATGTCATACAGTCACAAATTCATAAATCCCCTCATCAGCATAGTTAATCATAACCTTGTATCTGTCAAATTGAAATCTTGCAGTTTTCCATACACTATAGATCCTTCAACAAATAGCCTTATTATCATTATACCACTGCTTAGTATACTGTCATTGCATTCATATTTGCTCAAATAAATTGTTTTTTTCAACCCCTCCCAAATAAATAAAAAATAAACCACTATATTTTACTCCATATTAATCCATCAGTCAGATTATTTCATATATCATTTACTCACATATTACATTATATTCCTTTATAAAAGCCCAACATGACATGATATTCATAAGCTTTTTCTTCTCAATATAGTATAACAATGGTGATACATTTATAGTCCAATCATGATCAGCTGAGCGCCGTGACCCATGGGTCCCTTGTTTTATTTTTACTTGTATTTTCAATTTTTTTTAATAAAAATTTATAAAACTTGTATATAAAAAAATGATTCATATAAAAACTTTTAATGGAAAAAGTGGATATGCTAAAAAAAAATAGGCTTATATATTAACTTAAATGCATTATTCCCTTGAAAGTGAAATAAAGGTATTACTCCATTCTGTCCACTTGCCTGTCCATCTGTAAATTTTCATATGCATCACAGTAACTCAAAACTTTTACTGTTTTTCTTCATGACAGTCTTGTCAGAGTATTAGTTTGCAATCATATATTTAGAACTTTACTATAACCAAGTGGGAGGGCCCCTTTCCTCTTAGCTTCTCATATTCTTATATAAATGAAAAACATTACAATAGAATATTTTGCATTTGCAAAAATTTCAAACTTCAGCTGAGCGCCATGACCCATGGGTCCCTTGTTTTAAATTAATTATTGAGCACTGAGAGAGCACATACCCCTTGTTGTACCTTGATTTATTCCTCCAATTTCATACCTCTTCAACATATCTATCTTCATACAATTTCCTTTTAAGATATCCTAACTGCATCTGATGTTTTAAGAAAACATAGGGTAGGATGAAGGCAGAGGGTTAAGGTGTTATACCACTGGTTTGTCCCGAGTTCAAATCCCACCAGAGCTCCCTGGGGCAAAATAGGGAAATTTCAGTAGAACCTCGGAGGTTCACTGTAACATTTTAAAGAGAATTTATGATTTTTTGATTATTTTAGCTCCATACATATATCAGCTTAAATCCAGAAGGCTTTATATAATAAAATATAATGCATATTGTAAGGGTGCTGTCATCCTCATTCAGTAGATGGTGCCACCAATATGCCTGGTACCTACCTTAAATAAGTAATTAAAAATAGAAGAATACTGTTTATAAGTGTCTTTAAAAGCAGTTCATACAGTTATTTTATTTGCAGTCTTTGCATTATGTCAGACAAACAGAAAAAGAAATGATACCTTTGAACAAACCTTCAGCAAACTTGTCAGCCTTCTGCTATGCAATATTTCTCAGAATTAAAGAGATTATATCTAAGACCTGTTAATTTGGGTTTATTTGTAAGAACGTCTAATAAACAGTGGATCAGTATTGATAACAGCATCATTTTAAATAAAGTGGCATTGATAATGCTGATTCATAATGTGTCAAGGAGGGCAGGTGATGATTCATTAAACCTTTACTTCTTCCTTTAAAGTTATTCACTTTCTAATTGTTGATAATGACACCCATGATACTAAATGTCCTCATTTTTTGGTAACCTTCAAAATTAGCTATGGAATTAACATATATTTTAAAGTGTCATGTAAAATCCTGAGGCTTACTTCTTTGTTCTCTTTTTCAGGTTTAACTATAACTGCATGCAGGATATTTATACCTGATGAGGTAAGTACCTACTTGACATTAATTATTTTTAATAAACAGTTAATTATTTTTATTTGATGCACATTACTGCACCACATAAAATAAAACACACAAAATCACTGCAGAAACAACATTGAAGCTAGGAGACCCCTGTAACCAAAAAGTAATAAGTTCTATATATATTGGCTTTTATCCAAAATCCAGAACTGTCAGAAAGTTTCACTAATGAGGGCCTTGTGGAACTTGGATATTGAGGTCTCCCAATCATACAGATTTTCTACTTAAAAGTCCATCATTAGTTGCTGTAACTTTCTGTGCACAGATAGCATGTTAAAATGTTACTTCTAGGGTCCCATATGACACCTGCAGGCTAGCGTCCTAAATTTTAAAGATATAATCTCCAGGCACAGCCGTTGTAAGTTGTTTATGTTACGTCTCCTCTTTGTTTGTGCACAAGAAACACTACCAGTATGTCGAATGTTTACCAGTCTTATTTTTCACAGGGAAGCAGTTTTTAGCTCAGCTGACTGTAAGTCAACTGAGGTATAGGAATGGTGCTTTGTCCGTCGGCCGTCCGGTAGTCCGGCCTTCTGGCCATCCCTTAGCAGGGCACAAATCGTTACTGCTAGTCCTAGAAACTTCTTTGTCATCCAAGGAGGTCAATAAATAATCTCCTTGGAAACCTGAAATTAGGTCACTGTGACCTATATCCTCTGAGCTATGGGGCTTAAAAGTACCTCCCAGAATAATCAAAAATATAATACAAAACCTCCAATATCTGCAAGAACCGATATGATTTTGGGGTCAAAAGGTCAAGGTCACAAGACTCACTTATTTGAAAAGATTATGGCTGCATTTTAAGCCAAGCTTTTCATCCCAAACTTTCCATTTTGCACATTTAGCTGACTTGCCAGTATGGGGAGAGCATAAATGAATTTGGGGTCACATGTTCAAAGGTCAAGGTCATGTTGGTCATCTATCCACATATTAGTTTCCGGATGATAACTCCAGTTTAGTTTGACATATTGGTTTCAAACTTAAATTATGTATGACTCACCACTAAAGTAAGAACCCTGTCGATTTTGGGGTCCAAAGGTCAAAGGTCAAGGTCACAGGACTCATTTCTTTAAAAAGAATGCATTTGAATCCAAACTTTTCATTGCAAACCTTCCATCTTCAAGATGTTGCTATTCTGCCAATAGGGAGAGATGTTGCTATTCTGCCAATAGGGAGAGATTCTGTTCAATTTTGGGGTCATGAGGTCAAAGGTCAAGGTCACAGTACCCACTTATTTAGAAAGATTGTTGATGCATTTTAAGCCATTTTAAGCCAAACTTTTCATTCCAAACCTTCCATCTTGCACATATACCTGAGCTGCCAATAGGGGAAGAACCTGATTGATTTTGGGGTCACAAGGTGAAAGGTCATGGTCACAGGGGCCCATCTGTCCACATATTTGTTTCTGGATGATAACTCCAGTTTGGATTGACATATTGGTTTCAATTTTGACTTATATATGACCCACCAATAATGTAAGAACCCTTTTGATTTTGTGGTCATAAGGTCAAAGGTCAAGGTCACAGGACCCATTTCTTTAAAAAGATTGTTGATGTATTTTTATCCAAACTTTCTGTCCCAAACTTTCTATCTTACAGATGTTGCTCACCTGCCAATAGTGAAAGTAACTTGTTGATTTTGAGGTTAAAGGTCAAGGTCATGGGGACCATCTATCCACATATTAGTTTCCAGATGATTACACCAGTTTGGTTTGAAATATTGGTTTCAAATTTGACTTATATATGGCCCACCACTAAAGTAAGAACTGTTAATTCTGGGGTCATGAGATCAAAGGTCAAGGTCACAGGACCCACCACTGGAGAAAGATTGTGGATGCATTTTAAGCCAAACTTTTCATCTCAATCCTTCTATCATCAACATGTGGTGCACCTGCCAATAGGGGAAGTTTCCTTTTGATTTTGGGGTCACAAGATCAAAGGTTAAGGTCACAGGGCCCATCCATTCACAAATTAGTTTATGGATGATAACTCCAGTTTGGGTAGACAAGTTGGCTTCAAACTGATCACAGGACCAATATTTTGGAAAACCTCATAAACATATATCCTTATAGACAAATGCAGCTGAGCGTTGAGACCCATGGGTCCCTAGTTACCTCCATAACATCATACATTGCCCAGATGGATGGCCATATATTGTTTGTGAATTACATACTGCCTTCTGCTGGCTTAGCTCAAAACAATATTAGCAAAACACAATATAAAGGCTGAAAATATTACTGTACACATTGACTCCAGAGTAACTTGCAATATTTGCCCTGTGGATCGTATTCAGTATAAAATTGTTCTTTGCAATTTTAAACTTTTGTACCTTGATTTATGTATATTTCCCATCTTTCCTTCTATAAATTTGTACATGTATTTAACAGACTAACATGGCTACATTTCACTCTCTGTACAAATACTGTGGAAATGGTTTTGTTAGCACGGTATTTTTTTTTTTTTGCTTTTAGTGGGAGCTAGATTTGCACTAAATTAAGAACATGCGCTCATTAAAACAATTTTAGAACCCCCGCCCCCCATGACTTTGAAATACCACGGAGAGCCAGCCACAGTCATTGTTAGCTCTGTTTGTTGTTCACACATAGCTGCTTCTATCTAATTAAGAATCACAGTTGTTTTGTGGAGCAATCCTACAATTTACCGAGATGTCAAACAATGTGGCTGGGTGCAGTACCATTTTTTTCATTAAATGTGATTAGTCACGGTTAATTACATATTGTTTGCACCTTGTGTTCAAGGAACTCAGTCACCCTTTGCATGTACGCTGTCAGACGGAGATTGTTAGGTGGGAGGTAGATTGCACATATCAAACAAATAACAAACATGTCTTTTATATAATTGTTAAAATATTTTGATAATTTAATACAAAATGAATAACCTTCACATACTGATTTGTGTGAAAATTCTAAATGCACTAATGCTGTAAAATGAAAAAAGTGCGAAAATTCAGATATGCCAAATTAACAGCTTCAACAGTATACACACAGACCCTAGTGAAATCTATATCTGTGATTCAAAACATAAAAATGTATAATATTTTCAGCATCTGGTGTATTGTCCTGAGCTTCTGATGCGGGGTATCCTTGGGGAGATACACTACATGCCCAGCCATTGGAAAGGTCAAGCACACACCACGAGGATCAGGCGGGAGTTTGCTATCCTCTTCCAGTATAGAGCCGTGAGTAATCTCTAATACATGTAATCATTTCATAGTTGTTTCCTGATCATAAAGTTAGTTAATCCATATTCATGTGATAATAAAAAAATAATAATATAAATGATATAATGATGATGTTTATAATATTTTCAACGGCTAGATTTTTTTCAAAATCTAGATCATCCAAATTTCATAAATCCAAAATTTAGTGCCTTATAGTGTAAAATCCCCCACTAGGTGTCAGCATTTGTGGCAACACAAAGCTTGGAAAGATGTACAAATATACAATTATGTACCTTCACAAAATTGTACTTAAAATACATGTTTAAGTATGCATAAATAAGAGCAGGTATAGATGACAATCAGTCAGGGACTCTCTGAAAGTTGTAAAAAGTGCTCAAAAAGAAACTTTAAACTGTGATAAAATTTAAATAAAAAAATAAACTTTGCGAACTCTCCAGCTGCTGCTGCTGTAATAATATGACAGTTGTTGCATTTGGTGCTCATTTACATTATATGTAATTCGTGAATATTAAGTGCAGCACCTCCTATCCACCAAATTGCAATAATTATTCTGTTTATTTTACAAATTACTTATTAAATGTATATTGATTGACAGGTGCACCTGGTTGAGGAGCTGCTGAGCCCATTCCTGACACCTCTCATTCTGTGTTTTTGTGTACGACACAAAGCTCTGGACATTGTAGATTTCTTCCGTAATTTCTCAGTAGAGGTCACTGGTGTAGGGGATGTGTGTTCATTTGCCCAAATGGATGTTTGGAGGCATGGCAACCCACAGGTAATGTGTACTACTTTTTGTGTTTATATACATTGGGGGAAAATTAATCTTTGAAACGGTAAACCCTTGTACCAGGGATGCTGGTGGACCATCTAAATATCTTTCATGCAGACTTGTAGGGAAGAAAATGATCTAAGATGAGAATTATTGTGCTCCTGTTAAGTATTAGGCACATAATATTTGATTTCTCAGATTTGTCAGGGAAATAGAAAAGTGCTCCTGGTGTAGTGAGTGTTTGTTTATATCAGGATAATTTATGTATATCAACATTATAAGATAAAGCTTCAAGAGAAACAAGTATAAGTTCAGGAGATTTCACATGTTTTCCCCCCCAGATATAGTGACATACAGAATTGTATCATGATTTGGCCTGTAATTTGTTATCTGAATTTAATTTTGGAATAAATGAAGATGGGTATATATTTTAGGTCCTTTATTCACTTTAAGGCAAAGTCATTGTTTGTTTGCTCACTAGAGGGCAGATTATATCACTATCATTCTCCAAAATGCCATGTCAAATACTTGTTGCAGAGAATATGTGTTGTCAGTGACTCATGGCAAAGAATAACTACATCTTGTTTAAACTGCTACATTATGAAATTGAACCACAAAATAATTATTATTTTCTTTTAACATTACAGTGTATTGATATTTGTACCTATTTTGACGCCTGTATTTTAGTGGGTAGAAGAGGAGAAGACAGAAGCCAACCAGAAGCAACAGGCAGAGGATGGAAAGACAGAACTATCACTTATGCACTTTACTGTGAGTATACAGGTTCAGTCTGCTGTTTTATGACTCAGATAAAATAGGGTCTTTAATAGGCAGATCCAACTACCAATTATATTGTAATTGACTCATTATATACGTTGAAATCTGCTGAAATGTGTAATGTGTATTGTTATAATATTAAGTGAGGAAGTAATGCTTGACCAGCTTAATGTTCAGCATGAAATGAATCAAATATGTTTCTTAGTATTGATTATAAAATGATGTCTCAGAGTCTGCAGTATGTGTAAATGGAGATTTCATTCATTTAAATACAGAGATATTTCTGTTATGTGAAAATTTACTGAATCATATTTCTATGAATATATTGTAAAATATGTTTATATTTGTTCAAGTTCTGGACATAACAATTAAATCTGTAATAATTGCGCTGATGAGTAGTGATACTCTGTCAGTTTGACTAATATCATAATTATGGTACAGTATCCCTATATCCCCATATTTCTGTCAGTTTTAGAGACTGGTTTATAAGAAGTGGGAACTGCCTCCCTTACTGTAGAATTGCTTTTAACTTTATGCTTTAATGGTGCAATCTTGAGTTGCTGTAAAAGCATCATGATGCAAAATCCAGCTCTGTATTTCAGTATTAAGTGCTTTTTATTCTATTTTCTTGATTTCTTTGGTCGAAAAAGAAATTCTGCCCCTGGTTACAGAATTATACGAACCAATAGAATTTTAGCGCAGCTGACTATAAGTCATCTGAGCTATAGTCATGGTCCTTTGTCCATCATCTGTCTGTCAGTTAACAAAGCATGTGTTGAAACTGTAAGACGTACAAAATTTGACATAGAGTTAGATGTCCCTAAGTTCTCCTACCACACCAAAAATTAGGTCACTTCAATTTTTTTCCCTTCAAGAAATTAAGAAAAAAAACCTTCCTTTTTTTTTCTTTTAAAAAACCTATAGTTACACTTCAAGACCGCCCACTATGAAAACCCCTGATGTTGTTTCATTTAAATTTGGCATATATGGTCCTCTGTATTTCCTTTGCACTTGCCAGAAATTAGGTCAATATTGGGCATGTTGTATGAAACCTTTCGCATTAAGTTTTCAACCACCATGACAAGTATTGTTTACATCAGGCCAGCCCAATAACCTGGTATGCAATGGGATAGCTACAGCCATGGTCTCCCTTGGGTAAAATCAACCAAATGAATCTTATAATTTCAATGTTAAATTCAATATTTGTTCAAAATGTTGAAAAAAAAAATGATTTTTTTAAACATAACCAACTTCACTCGTGGCTCCTTTTGCCCAGCTAAATCTCTTTTCCCTCAGTTGCACATTCTTGCCTGAAAGGAATGTTGATTAAATTTAATATACACATAGATGGATTTAAGCTTTAAAGGACTAAAATTTGATAAAAAATTATAGCTTTTATCCAAGTTTTAAGAAGACCATGTCATAAAAATAACTGATGTTTATATCAGGCTTAGCCTATATGTCATAGGGGGTGTGGCCATCTGAGGCTGTTTATAAAACGATTGACAGGTAAAATAACAAATGAATCTTATAATTTCAGTGTTAAATTCAATATTTGTTCAAAATGTTGGAAAAAAATGATATTTTTAAACAAAACCTTCTCAGTTTGAATCCCAAGCTCAACAAATTGCAAATACATATATATGTTTCTGATTATTTTTTTTTAATATTCAAATGTGATTAAATTTTTGGATCCAATATAAGGGCTTATTGACATATTTGAATATTTAATAAGGTGCAACTATTTTGTAGTATTTAATTCTTATCTCTCAAAGTTGGCTAGACCATGGTATGAATAACACTGGTACACTGAATTAATCAGGAATATGGGTCAAACTTTCATGGTATTTAATTTTAAGCTCACATGGCCATATATTTAACTGTTGAGAAGTATTACATGTACAAATTTCTTTGTTTTTGAAATGTACCGGTATCCTTTCTTATAACACTTAGGCCCATTACTGTTCTTTTCCTTATTGCATCATTAAATTGTTTCATTCCACAAGTACAGCATTTTATTTCAGTTACTTAAATAAATGTTTATTAAAATGATGTATTTCATGTCCATTATTCTGTCATTTACAGGGTTTTGTAAGTTCCCAGTGCATGTATTTACATGCACATTACAGTCACTTAGTTAAAATACTGAAACTTTTACAAACACACGTATGTGATCATGAGAGGCTCCTCCATCTGTCATGTAGTCCACGAAAGTGCACAGTCAACACAGCCACTAGGATTTTATACAAATAATCTCAGAATCAATTTCAGCTGAGCTCCGTGATCCACAAGTCCTTTGTTTTCAGTGTTCACAAACATATATGTGTATTGTGTATAGATAAAATGTTTATAATTGCATATAATTCATCTTTTAGTTAACCAATCCGGAGTGGAAACCACCACAGAACGGAGTCGATTTCTTGAACACATTACGAGAACAAGGTGAGAATATGTTTCTTTACATGCAATATTTTATCTGGTAATATTATCCTTAGAACCTTTAAATATTGCAAAATGAATCACATTTAAGTAAAGCAGAAAATATTTATTTCTGATGTAATGTAGGTACTAAAGTCCATCTAAAATATTAAAGTGTTTATGTCGCATATCAAGGTGTTTGAGGAATTATGAAATTCTATCATTTGGTACTCATTAATTTAGGAAAACAATAATTAAGAACTTCAATCAGATTTGAAACTGAACTAATCAGGTGAATGTTATTAAAATAAGGTAGATGTTAGTTGTGATAATTTTAGTTTGATTCTTTTTTAATCATATAATGTGACGACGTGTTGTATTAAACTTTGATCCTTTTGTTTCCAGTTCAGAGAGATGCTCTCGCCTTCAGTACATTACCAGCCTTGGACAATCCTTTGATGAACTCCCTGTCTTCCATCGGTTATGGACCTTTCAATACAAACACTGTGGTGAACAGTATGATACACCAGAGTACCATCACCAGTAATGCTGGGCTGCCAGGATCTGGACCAATCAACCTGAGCCGGACTGTCGGATCCAGTCAGGGATCTGGAACACAAACTGTTGTACGTGGTGGAGTGAAAAATGCTGAAGGCCCGTTAGTAGGGAGTGGGCAAGGTTTACTTGCAAGTGTACATAATGTCACAGGTGTCATGTCATCAACACAAGAGGGCACCACAGGTAGCATTTTTGCCAGCCGACCTACAGGACTCCATTTGTCGATGGGGGCTAATCAATTATCGGTTGCAGGGAGCCAGTCTAATATGCATCAACATCCGTCTCGGAGTATGACGGCAAGTCAGTATGATTCCGCTCAGTTAGAAATGATGTCTCGGGAAATGAGCTTTAGCGCCCTTTATATGCATGAACTTCATCATCGCAGAAGGACAATGCCATACTTCGACCCAATTGATGACTCTCCGCAGCCGATAGAAAATGTGCATTTACCTGGGATCCAGGAAACAGACGAGATCGAAATGAGGGAGGATCAACCATTATTAGAATTTCGTGGTACTGTTGTGTCACCACCTCTCTCCAAATCAACATGATAGTAATTTTTAGCTAGATTTTCTAATTAGGTGTATCTTAGAAATTTATGAACTGTGCAGATTTTGGGACAGGTTTCCCAAAGAGTTACGATATACATCTTTGTGCTACAGTGGAGATATTCACTTTTGTCTTCCAATTAGCTATTGATGTTGATGTAACAAACTGTTGCTGATAGAGGTTACAGCAGAGAGGCATGTCACTGTTCCTTGTCTCATGGTCTGGTTTACCTACTTCTGAGAAGTATCAGCTTTATCAAGAAAAAGCACTGACCACATGAAGTAAGAAGGATAAATAAAACAGGAGGATAAATCAGTGGTCTCTGATGGCAACAGTGTGGGTCATGTGACCCAGGTACAGCTGTTCACTACACTATTCTGTATCTGGTTCTTTGGCAGCAAGGTTTAAAATTGTGATATTCATGAAAGGGATATTCTAGTGAAAACAAGGGCGAAAAAAATGAGTCATTACAGACTTCTTTTTGGTATGTTTTCTAAAGATATCTGGTAGTTGGACAGTATACCTGAAACATATTCTGGGTTTGTGTCTGTCACGTGCTTTCCTTTAACATGATTAATAATGAATCAATAGTCTTAGTGGTTGCATAGCACAGTGATACAGAGATGTTTGGTTGCCCAAGGAACTGATCCTGGAGTAACAAGGTTCAGTACTGCATTTTATTTTACAAATATTTTGTGACAATCAAATTAATCATGGTTTTCAAATTTGCATGGCACTTGTGTATAAGAAACCCAACACTTAAAAAAATGTTACAAATCTGTAACATTTGCCAGTGTAATTGTATTCTCAAGATTTTTCACTTATTCTGTCTTGATCAATTTAGCATCTAATCTGGAAGTATCTGTCAGTGATTTACCCAGGTAACATACCATGTCATAATCTGTTTAACATAAATATTTTGAATGTTGTTAAGTGTCACCCAGCCTGCAGCATTGTTGTACAAAAGCTGTGCATTATATAAAGTTGATAAACTCGTAGTCAGAATCAAGGCCTTTAAACACTTAAGGTGCTAATGATAAAGGGGTCCCAGATGATGCTTTAAGTATATCCTGTGCTATTTTCATATACTTCTAGTCAATGTTGCTGCTTCTTTCATCTTGATAAGTCTTAAGAACAAAACTAAGAAGAAGTAAACCAGCTGTGATTGTCATTCAAGTGATATGGTATTATAAAGCCAGTTTATCTCCATTCATTAATCATTTAAACATATGCACATACAGGTAGTTCTGTATATATTTACACATTCTGACCATAACCCAAACTAAAAGTGGCATATAAGTGAGTGGCAGTTTCACATAAGCTAGCTTCTAATGTCAGTAGTTTTTACAGTGCAACATAAGGAAAAGCTATTTTAAAACTTATAGACTCAGAAAGTTGAGACTTCTACACATACTAACATACAAACCAACTGGGGCTATCAATTTCACAATGATTTGTGTCTTCATTCTGAGCATGGAAATTATTTCATGATTATTTCACGTAAGAACATACAAAGGATCTCTTTTTGACTTCTAGGTCGTCACAGTTAAAAGTATTAAAGTATCTTAACACTGAAATGTCTACACTGCTAGTAAATCACAGAGAATTGTCCAAATTAAATGAGAATGGCCCTTTAAGTAAACAAATTGTCTGTTTATAAAACAGACCTGTGATGTTATTTTTACAATGCAGGTCATTTTCAGTCATTTGCAGTTTATGTGTATCATGTTATTCTGATTCAACCTATATAGCACTTAGTGTGACAGCTTAGTATCATCACTGTGTTTATAAATATGTGTGATATAAACTTTCAGAAACATATTTTTGCATTTAATTTCTGTTGTTTGACAATGTGGGCTTTCAATTCTAGACCTATCATATATCTGTTATCTTGAAAATGTCAAAGAGCAGAAGTAATTCTATTACCTTTATAGTTATGTAATCACAATGAATTTCCACTAGGGGCAAAAAATGCTTATACATGTTCATTTATGCTAATAGTATAACTGTTATAGAATACCTGACTCATACTTTTATTATAAATATGAGCATTGTTTTTTTCTGGGGTTTGTTTGGCATAATAAAAACATTGTATTGGTAAAATTTACATTCAGTTTGATTTAGTTTGTATAATACTATGTGAAAAAGTATCTTATAGGTACTAGAAAGATATGTACTTCTGTCTTCCTCATCTTCAGTAGAACCCCCCCCCCCCCCCCCCCCCAATAAAAATTATGTACTTTAATGAAATTCCTGTTCTGACCGTCAGATTAATTAAGTTAGTAACATATCAGGCCGGCAGGTGTCAGCAGCATATATCTTGCCTGGATATAGTATTAAATAGGCCAGACAGGCCTCGGTATATAGCAGGTTATGGTAACGTTATGATGGTAATAATAATAATAATAATAATGAGATTAAGAGAGTTATTCGTTGGCATGACAATGATGAGGTATGAGCGAAATACAGGTAATTCAGACAGGTTTGCTAATAAAACTAGAATTTGTTTGAAATTTGTCTGACATGAAATGTGTTGATTTGTTTAGAAATACAAGCGATATGCACTATATTATAAGTGTTAATATTAGAGAGCTATTTAAAAATGGTTGTATTGTAAGGTTAAGATTTTATCAGTATTTAAGTATTTAAGACCTGCTCCGTGTGTTGAATCATCAATCACATAACCATGTCAGTATATAAAATACATTTATATATTCAAACATCATCATCATCATCATATGCCATTCATATCTTGCTCACAAACAGGTTTTGATTAAGTTAAGTATAATATAAGTTTGGTGAGTGAAATTTTTATTCAGATGAATTGATCATCTTACATTGATGTATATATATATATATATATATATATATATATATATATATATACAAGTATAAGTATAAATGAGAAAATATATATATATATATATACATACATACATACATACATACATACATACATACATACATACATGTAGTTTAAGAGAAAAAGTTCCAACTTTTAGAATAACATTGAAAGATTAACTTGTTTATTAACACGCAAGCTTTCCAAGTGCAAGGGCTTCTTCGTGAGGTTGCATCTCTTCGAAAGCTTGTGTGTTAATAAACAAGTTAGTTTATCTAAGAGGCAGCACTCTGTCTCTTAACCTACACTTCTTCTACAGACTAACACATCTATACCACTTATTACACACACACACACATATATATATATAATATATATTATTCACATTTATACTTGTATACATATATATATATATATTCACATATATATACATATATGTGTGTGTGTTTAATGATTAATAATATATATCATTTTGAGCAATTTTCATAGAATGTGATTGATACTCTTCATATAGGTGCTCAAGTAAAGGATTTTTGAAGGTTTTATTTTATCCCCAAACTTTTCTTTTACATATATTTTCATCATATGGAACCAGGTCATATACCAAGCAATATCTTCTCCTTTAACATAAGAAACATTGGAAAAAGTTACACAAGCAGGTCATGAACTTGATGGATTGGCATTTAAAGCGTTCATTCATTAAACATACACAGGGTATATAAGGCCACAAGTTAGCTTAGCTTCCCAACAATAATGTTTAAACTCATGACCTGCAATGACCAGGTCATCTATTTTGTGGCGTCATAATACATATTCACATTGTTATGTGGCTAGGCTTTTTGTAATGTAATGATATGTATATATAAATAAATTGGTCTCATGAAGATATAACTGTGCCCTGTCGTTTCTTCATACTTCTGTTGTAATACATGTACAAACTTAATCATAATCCTCAGTGAGAGAGGACAAACAGAGTGGCAGACACACAGACAGACACATTGACTGATGGTTTGCAGATTGACTGATATTAAGCAGACAAACAACAGATAAACCAGCAGATGTTTAAACAATAGGTACTGAGCAAAAGACAAGGGATAAGCTAATAAATATCGGGAAATCAACATATTTCAGAAAAGCAGGTAAATGACATGTAGACTTGTAGGTTAGACAGATAAGCAAATTGTAAATAGACAAACAGGTATACAACAGATAGTCAAGTTGTTAAACAAAAGAGACGAGGAAAACACACAGACTAGACGATATACGGTAAATAGACACACGGACAAGCAGATGACCCATAAGATGGAGCGGACGCACAAGTAGGTAAACCTTGATAGGCAAGCAAAAAAGACAGCGGATTTACAAGGGGGTTACGGATATACAAGAATAGAACGGATATACAAGATAAACAACAAATAGACAAAAAGGTAACTGACAGATAAGCAGATTACAGGCAGACCGACAGGCATAAACAGATAACAGATGGACAAGGAGATAGACTGATAGATATGCAGATAGACAACTAAAAGACAATCTCAAAAAACGACCGGAAAAACAGATAAATAACATATATACAAGCAAATAAACAAATGATTGACAATCATGAAAATCAAGTAGACCAGCAAATAGACAAGAAGATAACGGATGTACAAGCAAATAAACAGAAGGTGACAGACCGACAACAAGTAAACGGGAAAACAATAGGCAGACAGACTGGTACACTTCCAACGCGGGATTTTCTTAATCAGAGAAACCTCGCCTTATTACCACCTCGAAAATACGACCACCTCAAAATACGACCACCTCGGAAATACGACCACCTCATAAAGACCACCTCAAAATAAAGACCACCTCAAAATAAAGACCACCTCAAAATAAAGACCACCTCAAAATACGACCACCTCAAAATAAAGACCACCTCAAAATAAAGATCACCTCAAAATACGACCACCTCAGAATAAAGACCACCTCAAAATAAAGACCACCTCGAAAATACGACAACCTCGAAATAATACCACCTCAAAATACGACCACCTCAAAATACGACCACCTCAAAATAAAGACCACCTCAAAATAAAGACCACCTCAAAATAAAGACCATTTCGAAAATACGACCACCTCAAAATACGACCACCTCGGAAATACGACCACCTCAAAATAAAGACCACCTCAAAATACAGACCACCTCAAAATACAGACCACCTCAAAATAAAGACCATCTCAAAATACGACCACCTCAAAATAAAGACCACCTCAAAATACGACCACCTCAAAATAAAGACCACCTCAAAATAAAGACCACCTCAAAATAAAGACCACCTCGAAAATACGACCACCTCGAAAATACGACCACCTCAAAATGAAGACCACCTCAAAATACGACCACCTCAAAATACGACCACCTTAAAATAAGACCACCTCAAAATAAAGACAACCTCTAAATACGACCACCTCAAAATAAAGACCACCTCAAAATACGACCACCTCGAAAATACGACCACCTCAAAATAAAGACCACTTTTTCACGGTCTCCTTTTTTTTTTTTTTTTTTTTTTTTGCTCTTTATATCGCATATCGGTGAGACGACCATCTCGAAAATGCGACCGCTTTATCGAGGTCACGTTGGTGGTTGTAATTTCAAGGTTTTACTGTATAAAGAAAACATCCCTGTTTCAAAAACAAAAATAAGAATTGTACTAGGCGTCTCTACCAAGTGCAAATTAGGGTCGGAAATAAACTTACAAACAGTAGTCTCCACAAAACAAGTGACAGAAACGGATCCAGAGGTATCCCCCCTTATCTAATTTGATCTTTTTTTACTGGATTTCTTACCATATTGTAAGATACAGAACTGGTTGGCCGAAACCTGTAAATTTTATGGCGACCGCAAATGATATATCGAACATTTATGCAGAAAGTATAGCATGGCACTTTTAAATGCTAACAGGGCCTAAATTTATTCGTGAAAATTAAGGATTGTCAGTAACGCAACCAGTCTTGTGTATTCTTTGTTCTATTAGCTTAAAATCCATTTCATGAAAATTTATGAACCCATCCTCAAGAAATCTGATGTTTGTGAAATTAAAAAGGGTTTAATTTTAGGTTGGCTAAATCCGGATTTTCAATTTTCACTCCGGATCTTCTCCCATTTGCTCCAAGCCTAAACAAAGTTTTGTCACGACTTCAAAACATTCTCATAACATCGGTAATTCCTTTGTTCGTCACCATAGTGTAATTCAGTCTTAAACATCAATGCAGATCACATATCAGTATCTTATACCAGAAATAAAGTTTACCTTTCATTACGATTAGCAAGACGATAAAAACAGATATCGCCACCATGCCACCAGGCACACTAAGGAAATTAATTAGTACATTTCTCATGTTACTCCAAATATATATGATAAAATATAGGTCAATACATCTATTTTCAGCTTTAGAAAGAAAGGTTATCAAGAGCAGTCTTGCTTTCTTGGTATCACATGCAGTTACTATTTGTGCTGTACGATCCGATCTCTCTGCCGCAGTGGAGTCGGGGCCGGGGGGGGGGGAATTAAGGAGGGGCGTAGGTTAATAAACTTACTAACTATATGATATTAGAATATCCTCTTTCCCGGGTTGAAGTACATATATATATATATATATATATATATATATATATATATATATATATATATATATATATATATGACAAACAGACGCCTTGTTTATAAATAAACCGAGGAAACTTTAGATTTGTGTTTTTCCAGTAGATGGCAGCACAGTCAGGTGTGGTTGGTAATTAAATAAGAAGTCACTGGAGGATAGAACTACCACACTTAATAAGCAACATAAAGAAACTGATACACCCATAAGAGACCAGATACGATGTATACATAAACATTAAACCAGGTTACTACAAAAGTGATAAAAAAGAGCGTCGCCTGTTTGCCATCTCTGTAGGCTTATGAAAGAAAAATTTGAATATCTCCCCACCAACCCTTATATTTCTTACGCCGATATATATATATATATATATATATATATATATATATATATATATATATATATATAAATATATATATATATATATATATAAATATTTATGTATCAGCATCGCACGCCATAAGCACCTGGTATGCTTATCCGTGAACATTTTGACACAAAATTCCTCCACAACAAATATTCAGTCAGCGTTATCTATACCCGTACTGATTACTTTTTGCTGGTATTTTAAGACACCACGATTCACCTAAAGAGCCGAAACTTAAAATCCACTTTTAAAATTTTAACTTGCATCATGAAATATGTTAACATAATAATCTTGTTTACTAATTATTACAGGGGCGTATATGCAAGAGTGTGCCGCAGTAGGCAATGCCCCCCCCCCTTCCCTCTTTACATGTAAAATTGAGTGAAAACATTCCAGGCATTACGAAAATTAGAAATTCGACTAAGAAAATTGAAGTATAAAAGTATTTATAAAAGTATAAAAATATCAGTCATGACTACTTCAAGTTTCATTACTGTACATATGCATGTGCAGGTAACAAACTTTCCCCCTTTGATTTTAGTCTTAAAATGGTACAAGAATATTGAGGTAGGCTGTTTCTATATATATATATATATATATATATATATATATATATATATATATATATATATATATATATATATATATATATATATTTACACTCATTGACCAACGGATATGCTGTATCCCCCCCCCCCGCCCCACCGCGCTGGGTCCCTCATATCAGACAATGTATTCTTTATAGGACTCGTGGCAAAACCACGTTATAAACAATAAATTCAATAGATTCGTTTGTAAAAAACAAATGTAAATAAACACATCATAATTTTGAAGTAGAATGAATTCATGTTAGTCTTTAAACATCATTAAAGAAAAATGATATTTAAGGTCATACTGTCACAGCTCGGCTTGAATGATACATAAGTAATTAATAAAGGTTGACAGACGGAAAGAATCTATAAAGCTATATTGATGGTATTTTTTCTAATATATCCTGCTTATCCTTACATAATTTCATTGTTTCTACATAGGACCTTGCGAAACTTGAAATTAAGTTGCAGCCCACATGTCTCCGTCACAATCCAACCCAAACCCCCCTGTGTTCTTCTGAGTGCCACTAACAAAGGCAAAAGGGACACCATAACACTAGCTACTAGTGCCAATTAATGTAGATATTGCAAGTAACGGCTTAAACGTTCTGTAAAGTTGAGGAAGATTACCGAAAAAGTTTAGCGCAAAAAAAAATTATTCTAGCCTGCCCATGTATATTGTTGTACAGGTGCATGGTTTGTGTACAACTTAGTGCCTAGATATTATAGTCACCAACAGCTGCATTGTTTCACACTCATACTCGCTCACCAGTCTGTGGCCTATGTGCAACAGAGTCAAAACATGTAATGGACTTTAGGCTATCATTTTAATTATGCCTTACTGTCAACAAGGGTTTACATAATACCTGTCTGTAGCATATAAAATTAAAAAAAAACAGTGTCGGTGTGCTCGCAAAATCTGATTATGATTAGACCTCTACACACACCGCCTCCTCTGTACTGAAACACATACACATGTTCAAAGTTTATCCCACAGATTAAGACAGTTGACTGATTAACTCCTGGGGCTTTCAAGGCGGAGGTTACACTTGTATCAGTCTAGCTGCATGACTGTGAATGTACAGAAATACATATAATTGAAATAATAAATACTAGGATAGTCATTTATCTACAGAGCTGTATGAATTAATTTGAATAAAGTATACAAATGAAAGAGAACCCTTTACGATCAGCGAAGGACATCATGCATGTGAATATGCATGCCAGATCTTACAGCACGAGCATGCTTGTTGATTCCCCTCCTATGTGGAGGTCCGTAAAGGAATTCATGGCTGACGCTATGTGTACTGGTTAACCCTGCGTTATATAAATATACATCATTCACATCCAGCTTTGGGTTTTACCAAGATTCTGAAATAATAAAAAGTATATATATATATATATATATATATATATATATATATATATATATATATATATATATATATATCTGACAACATCTTCACAACAAAACATGACGTCCTAAAGCCCCCGCATGTATAGCCAATGTGGGTGTTTGGTTCACACGAATTCAATGTGCCCATTTTGCATTGTGTGTGTGTGTACTGTGCGGTATCATGGTATTAAATTTGCTTTTGGCGTAAGCACACAAATTAAAGGTCAGTACATGTATTATAAACATTAATCAACTGCGGCTGAGAATGCCCTTTTTTCAAATCTAAACTATTATTATTATTATTATTAGTAGTAGTAGTAGTAGTAGTAGTAGTAGTAGAAGTGGAAGTAGTAGTAGCAGTATTAGTATTGTAAACACTAGTATAAGAAATAGTATTATTATTATCAATTTAATTATACATATATGCAAGCTTTATTTATACATTTTACTGTCTGCTCATTTCTCAGTGTCAGTAAGGTATGAACACATTTAGGATTACCTAGGTCGTAAATTTTACCAATGAAGATCAAACAATATGTGATGAGTTGAAATATTAAGCCCGCAACCCCACACTTAGGGTAACTGTAATACAGGTGATCACTGAGGGGCAATTAGCATCTGACCCCAGGTCAGACCGGCTCATTAAGTATTCAGGCCGATGGTTACCTCAACGAGTCTCAGCAAAGACACCGAGTCGGGAAGATATGGGGGGGGGGGGGGGGGGGGAAGATTAACACTCGGGTTAAGAAACCTTGTTACCCGCTTTGATCTTTCGTTAAGGCGCCGGTGACAAGACGCATCCATTGACTCGTGACCAATGTTGTTTCAGTACTTCTCGGCGGTCGTCGCATTAGCGGGGTCGCATTAGCGCTGGGGCCAGGAAATCTGGTCGTAATTCTGAATTCAGGGGTGGTCGTAATTTTGAGTCATTTTAAAACATAAATAAACTAAAAAAAATTTGGGACCAAGCAAAATAGTCGTAATTGTGGGGTGGTCGCAATTGTGGGGTGGTCGCAAGGCGGGGTTCCACTATATATATATATATATACATACATATATATATATATATATATATATATATATATATATATATATATATATATAACGTCAATCAACAAAATGACTCTGATAAACTGTTGATAATACATACTAGATGGATTGGAACGAGACAAGCCATAAAGCAGGCCTTGATGTACATTCTGGGGATTCTATTTGGGACTACATCGGTTTCAACTTGAAAGTGTTCATTCATAAAACAGGTGTGCAAATTCTTACAAACATTACACATATCATCCTACATTTCAAACGAGTAAATGATAGACTCAAATCACTGCTACACATTGTACTACAATTTTAAGCCTAGCAAAAAAAAATAACGAATATTTTTGTCATTCAATACATCATATGATCAACTGTGACCTTTCAATTTGTTACTTGAAAGATGCTTAAAAGATTTTGGACATATAAGTCAAAGATATGTCACTAAACTATGATCATTTGTATTTACAGATAAACCTATGGTAATCAGCGTTGTTCTGGCAATGGCAGTATTTGTGTAATCTTTCCTGTCGTTCTCAAGAAATGCAGAGGAAATTAAAAGTTGTTAAAAAAAATCACCAACAATATTCTAAGCAAACCATTTTATTGCACATCCCCAATAGCGTTTTGCTGGAGTTGTTTGAAGATTTTATTGGCCAAATAAACCTCAAAAGGCCTTGGTCTAGTTGAAAGAAATATCACTTATAAATTTAATTGAGTAAAGAAATACACAACCCTTTAGAAAGCTGTGGTTATCTTAAATGTTTTTACAAGAAGGAGGACATCTGCTCCCTACAGAAGTTACAGTGTTCTCCTTTAACGTGTTGTCATGTGGAGTTTATGTTTTCTCTGATTTTGTACACAGAAAATGTTTAGTTTTTCTTAATTAGCAGAAGCAGGAAGTGGAACCCAGAGAAACTAATGTCGCACAAAGTGACACCATGCGCGGAACAACCGTGACCGCTGTATAGCTCGAGCGCTGTGCATGCACGCTGTAATTTATGGACACGCTTTATATAGAAAAAGGCATATCAGTGATTTAAATGTGTGTAATATACCTAGTCAAGTCGATACTTGGGTAGTTTATATATATATATATATATATATATATATATATAATATATATATTTAAACTTCAACTCTATTAAAGTTGGATTCCTTGATCTCATGCGACGCCTTCAGGACTTGATCCAATATCAAGACTGCTATCTATATGGGTCTGTGATAAGACCACTTTAATTGATACAGTCAAAACCATGAGCTTAAACTGCTTAAGACTGCTGTTGTATATCATCATGTGCTGTCATACTATTACGTACACATTATATGATACTAACACGCCTTGGTATAAATATATTGATAGCCTTTCACAAGTGTATAAAACATAAACAGAGTAACCTTCTTCGACGTCTTCCTGAGGAACATGTACCATACCATAGTTCTACAATGTGTTTCATCCTTTATTAATGTTGAACATGATATATGCACTGAACGATGAATGTTTTGTGAAACTGTCTTAAGTAACGAGTGACAATCAGAAGTCAGCGAGAACGAGACTTCTCGGTATAACAAGGGACCCATGGGTAACGGTGCTCAGCTGAAGTTGACCTTGAAGGTAAAATTCTTAAATAATAACAAATGGAGATAATGTCTGAGAGAAAAAAAGTATTTATAGGCCATAGTTGGTTGATATGCTAGGTTTGTATTATGCGTAGATAATACTTTTTTCCAATTTTTATAAAATGTATCGATTGCAATAATAACTAAATGTCCCCAGTGCACAGGTGCAACGACTTGATGGTGGTGGAGATTAAGGGGGTGGGTGGGGGTGGGGTGGGTGTTACAACATCTCTGCATATACGTGCAGGATATGCAATTTAATTCAACAGAGCTTACAAGAAAAAAAGTTGATTCGCAATCACTGAATATTTTAAAATGGAGAGACTGGCAAGTAGACAAACAAAGCTGAACATTTTATCTCCTGTGCTGTTGGGCAAGAAAATGATGAACAAATGATTGCAATAGATCCTCATTTTTATATTATATCAAATGTTTTCAAATTTATATATTGTATGTAATTGCAATATTACACATCTGATCATATAAGTTGCTTTAAATATTCATACATTAATAGCTTAAATCCATATACATACAGCATATGAAAGTTATTTCAACAGTGCTTATACGAAAAAGTTCATAATTAATCTATATTTATTGAAAAACAGAGAGAGGATGGACAGACAGAGCTGATCACTTTATGTCCAATTCTCCTGAGGCAAGAATATATGTTTCAATTAGATCTAAATTTTTTCCTTGTACTACTTTTTAAAAATTTTATCAATTTTATACATTTGCAATAAAACCAATGTTCCCAGTGCACAGATGCAAGGACTCAATGGCAGGGGATAGGGTATAGATGGGAGTTTCAACACCTCTGCATAAACATACAGGACAAACAAAGCCAACTTCAAAACAAAAGGAACTTCAAAACTCAGATCTAATTTTCGGTATACAATTTAATCTTGATAAAATAAAGTTATATCCCTAAAAAATCTCTAGCTTCAACAATTATCATGATGAGTGAGTCAATATCTTTCCTGTTTTTTTGCAAAGTGCATTATGTTTGGGCCCATAATTTTTTTAAAAGTTGATTTCTAGACATAAGAACTTAATTGATAAAAATTTATGGGAAATATGAAGAATAACAGAAAAGTGGTTTTGACATTAGGCTGTCTTGAAGTGTGATAATAGGTTTGTAATAGAAAATAGAGGTTTTTCCTAATTTCTCAGAGTAAAGAAGTCGAAATGACCCATGTAGTTTTAGGTTTGGTAGGAGGTTTTCGGGACTTCTAACAGTATTCCAATTTGTAGGTTAAAAGGTTAAAACGTGCCAGTCTAACGCACGGACAGACGGTCGACGGACGGCACGACGGACGACGAAAAATGGATCATAACTATTGCTGAGATGGCTTATTATATGCTGAGCTAAAAATATATAGACTAATTTAACCTTCAGAAGGCAGTTTTATCAAGAGCTCTCTTGCTATCATTAGGCCTCACAAATCACAATTACTGCATATTCTTTTTGAAGTGATCTCCCTGAGGGAAGAACGGACGACATGTATGCCCCTTGTTAATTTTATGTAAGCACAAATGAACAACTTGAACGTGAGAAAATTTGTAGATTTCTCAACAATGGTAGCACAGGGTTCTTTCTCGGATGTGGTTCAGACTCGTGGTTATATGGTTAAAAGGTATGAAGTTGAGATCATCACACGATAAAATTACCAATCTATATAAACATAAAACATCGATTCAGCGATAGGTGACCAGATACGATATATTAATAAATATTCATCTCGGGGACTACGAAAGCAACGCTGACATTATCACGTTGTTAAAGGTAACCATATACCACCAGTACGCACTGGTTATCCATAAACAGCGTGGCCTGACTCTGGGTAAAATGTTGGGCTGCTCTGAATGCTTAAATAAGAGATACCACTGTAACCTTATATTTCAAACGCCAATATATAATTATTTGTGCATCAGCAACGCAGGCCTAAATGACCTTGTGTCCTTATCACACTTTGAGTGCTTACCATAAAATGTACTCACTAACAGCACTCAGTACATGTACCGTTCTAATGACTTTTCCTTGGTATTTTTACTCTGTATTTAAAATGTATTTAACTAGATAAGCTTGCTCGGTAGTTATTATTCAGATCTAATAATGTCAACGTAATGAGTTCATGTGCCTCACAAATCTTGGTCATTGAAACGGTCAAATGGACATTCAAATTGACTCATTTTCAGTGGTGTCAATTTATCTTCAAGGGTTGGTGGTGGGGGGGGGGGGGGGGGGGGGATGGGTGACCCACACACGTGAGGGGGTAATCAAAGTTTGAACGATCTTTTCATATATATACACACACACATTAGAATTAACCTATACTGGAAACATATTGTCACGGAACCTAATATAAACAGATCACGTATGCGTGATGAACACACATTTCGTAATGGAGATAAAAAAAATCAGATTCTGTAACACTAGGCAGCGTGAAATGTCTAGGGGAGTGAATAAAGAAGTCAGTGGTTTTTTGTTAACAAATAACTATAATTTATTCTTAAAATAACCCTAACATTACAATACACTAAATCAATACAATTATACAGTAAAAAAACGGTATAACAACAAATCAATACAATCACACAGAAAAATACACAAAGTGCACAGTACCTGGATACCACCACCGTCACAACGATAAGTTCTTTAAATGTATACTCTCGGACAATGACAGTCCAGTGTAAAGCTCTTGTAACAATCCAGAAAGTAAACTGAAATCCAAATGCACAAAATCCAGGAGAAAGTCTGACCAAAATCTATAATTGCCGCACTCGTCGGATAAGGTCCCAGAAACTGACACACGCTTTTGCGTCCGCTGGAAATCTTCTCTGCTGCTCTCTGGGCTCTAAACACAGCCCCCTATTTATAACTCTTAATCCAAGCCTAGAATTTTCCACTTCTCGAACAGTCTAAAAGACCTTACACAACACAGTAAACACGCGTTAAGGAACCATCTAGAAGAACGTCGCTGTTTCTACACACCATGGTGTACACGTGAGCTCGCCCCAAGCTAGCATGACAACAAGACTTCACCCGGTACGGATTAAACCGAGAATGTAACAAGCAGCCAGGAAAGAGCGCTACAACATGAGTTACGCCCGTGTCACACAATAAAAAGAGCACCTCTAACAATATAAACTTGTCTTCAAAGTATTTACACAATGAATAACTATGAATAATCGTTAAAACTTTGGTTACCCTTCCCAACCCTTCAAGATAAATTGATGCCACTGAAATAATAAATATTAGGATATTAAATTAAATACGAAAACTGTTTGAATTAATTAGAATCAAGTATACAGATGAGAGAGAACCTTTTATAATCGTGAAAGACATGTTAATATATACCTGCCAAATCTGACAATCCGAGCCTACGCGGTGGTTCCCCCTCCCACATACCGGTCCATATACAGGAATTCGCCGTTGACGTTATGTGCACGATCATGAAATGATAACCTAAAAAAATCTGACAGCATCCTCACAACAGAACATGACGTCCGAAAGCGCTGTTGTGTATATATGGGTGTTTATTTCTCACGAATTCATTGTGCCCCATTTGACATTATTTTGTGTGTGGTATGTTGCGCTGTTGTTATTTTTATTATTATTAATATAATTATATTGATCATGATGATGATTTTTGTTATTATAATTATTATTATTATCATATTATTATTATTTTTTCATGTTGTTGATGATGATTGTTGTTATTATTATTATTATTATTATTATTATTATTATAAATATTATGTATTAGTACTGGTATAAGTACTACTAAAATTATTATTTGTGTTATATATATATATCAACTCTATTAAGGTTTAATTGTTCTCCATGACATGTTGTCATTTCGAGTCTATTTCTTCATTGATTTTGAGCACAGAAAATGTTTATTTTTTTATCTTAAGTTTCAAAAGAAGGAAGTGGAACCTTGACAAACTGACGTCGCACACAGTGATATCATGCATGGTACAACCAGGACCCTTGTATAGTTCGAGGGCCGTGAATGCACGCTGTAATTTATGGATGCGCTTTATATAGGAAAAGGCGTATCAATGATTTTAATATGTGTAATTTACCTGATCAAGTCAATACTTTGGTAGTTTTTAGTATATATATATATATATATCTAAGTATAAAAATGAATCCTCATTTTACTTTTTTTTATAATACATGAAACTTTAGAAAAAACTATACAAAATATACCTTTGTGTGTTCAGGGTCGTCATGTCGCGAAACGGCAGAAACCTTGGCTGCCAAAACTCCCTAACAATCCCAAAACTCTCAAACACCCGAACTGCTTTAACACTTCCTTAAATGCTCTCTTCGGTTCCACATAGATCTGGTGTGACCTAATTATCGCTCAGAAGGAATGTCTGTTTTTAAAGCTACACGATTTCTTTTCAGAATTTGAAGTACGGTTAAACATACAGTGTACATATACCTTTACAGTTCTCAGTTTACAGTTTACTTTACAGTAAAGACCGGGGCTATGTTGCTCTTATTTAAATTGTAGGAGGACTGTGTAAAAAGTGCGCATTCAATGCCAGACTATTTTAAAGATTATGCTAAATTATAAAAAATAAACCGATTTAGTCAACCAGAGCAAGCCAATTAATCAATCACTTCTTTATGTCGAAAGTGACCTGATTCATGAATATTAATAAGACTGTGACCTATAAATTAATGTCAGAGATTCTAACGGGGAGTGTCACGTGCGTACTGCAGGCTTCTGCAAAGTTGCCTCAGCTTTGGGATTTTGAAGCTTTGGAAACTTGGACGTTTTGCTGGACAAATATAACATGACGGGGTGACTCGGTACATTGGAAATTTTTCAGCTGAAAGAAAGGTGATTGTGGTTGTACAAGCCCTGCTCTATGCGTTCTTCTGACTCAGTGGGTCCAAACTCACGTTACAAAATCTCTCTTGCTACGTAGTTTCTTTCGACATTTGCTATTTGCTACACAGCTGTTGTAATAACACGCTTATACGAATTGGTAAATTTCTTTAACATAAAACATATCCTTGAAATGTCAATGTGAATATAATATAAGAACCTGCCGCCACCATTATTGCTTCGACGGTGAAACATTACAAGTACTACCATTGCGTTTTTTAAAGATTTTAGTATATAATTCTGCTGCAATTAATGCAAAGATACCATCTAGATGCATTATTAACATTTAGGAGAATATTTCACAGGTTAACGCTGTTTTTTACTTAACTAATGGTGATAAGCATAAAGCATAAAAGTAGACCTCCCTAGCATTAAAAGTTTATAGTGTATAGAGTTATAAGAAATAGAGAAATCTCATTTATTTTCGTTTGAAAGCCGATGCACTAAAACCTCTCTAGCCTAAAAAATACCGAATTATAATTTTTTGGTGAAATCTGACTTATTTTTGTTTGACAGCAGGTGTCACAAGATATGACAAGACTTGCAGGTGGGGCACTGAAAGATTATCAACTGCTACTCTGAGCAAAAAACTAGACCTCTCTTGCTTTCACAGGTACCGAGTTATAACCATTTAAGTGAAATCTGGCTTATTCTTGTTTGACAGCAGATATCGTCAGATATGACGAGACTTGTAGCCGAGTTACCAAGAGCTTATCTAATGCTAATCCAAGCGAAAATCTAGACCCATCTAGCTAAAAAGGATGACCGAGTTATAAGTATTTTCATAAAATCTTGCTTATTCTTTCACAGCTTTTGTCGCGAGCCTTGACGAGACTTCCAATGGAATGTCTTAATGCTATCTAGCGCACAAAACTCGACCTCTCTGCAATAAAAGAGTGCTAATAAAAAAATATTGAAAAAAAGATAGTCGCCGCTTGTAGGTACGGACTATAATATTCCACGGAAACCCTATTTATATTACTGTTGCATTTATGAATTATTAATATTATACAAGCTGATAAAAATGGTTACCCGCCCTGCTTTGGCAGTTTTATCGTATTATGCCAAAACAAATACTCTAAACACGCAGCAGAATAAATAACCACAATGTAAATATATGCCCGATTATTTCTGAACCAGGGTGAATAGAGGACAAATTTGAAGGAATGCTTTGGTATTAGCGTTCGTCCTCGGTCATATAGTTTGGAGACATTATGTAGTTGTTTGTGAAATTCAAATATCACTAATTGATGAATACATATAACATGAGACAACAAATAGATGCATTACATTTGAGACAGTTCAAACATATTTTCGATATGCAGCAAATAAATTTTATGTAAAATAGTACGCTAATTAAAACTGTTTCCATTGTCTTTATGTTTCACGCACACACCCACACCCATCCACTCCCGCCCACACACACACATATATATGGTACAGCAAGGCAAGGTCACTGAATTAAATAAGTACAATAGACATCTGAATTCCCCGTAAAAGATACCATATGCACATGTAAAAACCATAAAACAAAAACGCATAATCATCGATAGTCTGACGGAAGACATTTACGTTTCATCAGCAGGTTGTCGTAATGAGATTGTTCATCGTGTATGAAGCAATGAGGCGCAACATGGATTTTTTAACATGACGTACGTAAAATCACATGGAATTACCGCTAGTTAGGCACGCATACATAATATCAAAGTAGGCCAGCCAGCAATATATATGCACAATCTAGAGCCCAGTTTGGTCATTTGCAAAGCAAAAGAGATTAGACATACACGTATCACAAGGCTGGGATGGCAGTTAACTTTATATTAAAATATATTTATATTGTAGTTTCATAAAGCTTCACACATCTCCTAAACAGTGCAGGGTATAACATTGCGTGGACTGTGTTAGACATAAATAAACAAAACAGTCAGTTCGGCAGTGCAAGCGTGAAGGGATCGAACATTCTTTGGACTGCTTTACAATTGAAATACATATTAGAATCACAGCCATGAAAAGTAACATTATTTTAGAAAAAGCAACAATGATGGCCGTGGAATCAAACTGCGAATTGGAATCTAACTTCGAATATGAAATTGGCTCTTTACTCATGAAGAAGACAAAGTTATATAAATACAAAGGTAAGTTGTTGTGGCATTACATTTTATCTTTTTCTGCTACGCAAGCACAGTGACCTGTTAGTTTTGCTCGTTGACTTAGATAAGAAGGGTTCATATGTCTGTTTTTAGTTGTATGAATAAAAATAATATATGTTAATAAATAAGCAACCGAGCATGACTACAATTTAATGTTCTACAAAACATAAACATGTCCAAGTTATACATGAATGTATAATGAATATTTACGTGTATTGGTTATTGTTAGCAAATCATATACATTCTATATGTAAGTCTAATATTCTGAAGCAATACATACAACTCAAGAATATAAATACATGAACGTAGAATCTTCAGACAGTTGCTAAACTTTTATGTACCATTGGATTCAATGATTGATTCTTGCCTGCGAATGTGATTCTCGATTCAAGTATCGAAAACATTCAGGATGTCAGAGACTGCTAATATTGATCTTCCCTGATGATGATAAGATGAACATATCTTAATGTACCAAATTATTACATGACAAGAAACATTTTTTATTTATTTATCAAATCTCACACATTTTATAATATAGGATAACATTTTGAAACAACAGTCCTAATATCATCTGAGGATTAGGGCGAGGTTAAAAAAGCGTTATTCCACTCATTAGTTTGCCAAGGCACGTCCACTTGCTACCAGACTATCTCGCCCGGAAAAGTGGGGTAAAAACTCAAATATATATAATGGTTCACATTGAAATATGTCAATTGGCCGTTTTCTTTCAGAACCTATTAAATTTCATTTTCATTTGTTTCATTACTGCATAATCGATCACAAACTAATAGGTATACATGTACATGCAAAGAAGTAATATTAACTTTAAAAAAATATAAAAGTATTCTGGTATTGTCAGAGATAACAGAAAGACAGAACACAAATGGACGAGTAACATTTAAACTGAAAGTGCAGCGAAAAAGTGTCACCAACCTGGCGGTTTATTTATTTATTCAACATGACGTAAAATTACGTTAACTGACTCTGTCAACAAATCGGGTATAGTTCTGTGCAGCAGATTTTATGGCAATACAATAATTACGTTAGATAATCTTCGATCATCGGTCTTTTATTCTTTCAGTCAACGAACATGATTTTACAACAAATAAACAGTCTTCTTGTAGTCGTATTCTAATCGCGTTGATGTCGTGCCATGGTCGTGATCATTAGTGACCATTCGTGACACGGTTTAACATCATGAATGACTACGAATTACGAGGAATTTTACAGGACTTGCCATGAAAATGGTAGGACTTCGCTACCATGAGAAAAAAAGCTTCAGTTTTGAACATTTCAAAAATAGCGCCACGAGGCTTAAACTACGGCCATGAAAAGATCAGGAGTTCATTATGTATGACATTTGATCCCGTTCGTCGCCCTTGATAACGTATCTGTGATAACATTAGCAGAAAGGATACGCATTTTATTAACTTGGTTTCTTTACATGTGAATCAGTTGATTGGCGGTGAGTGACCTGCATATATCAGTGCAGTGTACCTTTCCGGCACGGGAAGGAAACGTGATCGTTTGACACGCTTCACTGCTCGCCTTGTTGCCGTTTTATCCAAGCTAATTTTTTTTAGGCCTGAAAATAAACGGGATTATGTCAATATTTCCTGATGTCACATGAACTGACAATAAATGGGATTGCTATTAAGGGATAATATAAACATGAGTGGGCTTGACACTATATATATATATATATATATATATATATATATATATATATATATATATATATATATATATGAGTACTTTGTATATAACACACAGAAATATACTTTGCCTGAGCAGCAGTAACTGTTTACCTCCATGGCTCGGGAGTGCAGTGGTGTCAATGTTATTGTCTGGTGTTTAGATCAACCGTACTACTGATATTTAAATGTATGTACGTGATCGCCTCAAGCGTTTACCGAGGTGTAAAAAATACTGAACGTGATAGTTTTAACACGCGTAGAGGACAAGCACGGCTGTCTTATATATATATATTCTTATATATATATATATATATATATATATATATATATATATATGTATATAACAATAATATCCACTGGAGTCTATTCATAATATGAGCATCATAAAAATTGGAATCAACACCGAAATATTACACATTTATTCTAAACTATAACTGCAAAAAATAAAATGATAAAAATAAGGCAGGTGGTATTTTTTATTGAATTTCTATATTGAATAATTCCCTATGTTTATATATATTTTCAGGAACTTTAAAGCTGGAGAACAAGAAGAGGTGGTACTGAAGAAGTGGTACTGAAATACTGTCTTTCCTCAAATCGGAACCTGACCAAATTACATGAGTTTTGCCATTTGAGCAATATTTCAGCCATCTTCACCAGTTACAGCCCAGACAGACTGGTGCAGTACCTAGGGTCAATATTTGTGTGGGGAACGCCAGAGTATGGATGACCAAATCACACCCCTGGCGGTGAAGCCAAAGCATTTCCAAAGAACTACGAGTGGAGTGCCATGGATGCCATTACAAGGGACGAGGCATCGTACAAGACAAGTTAGTTTAATCTTTTTATTCAAATGTCAATACCTAATATATAATATGTTCTGATTTTAAATAGTTTATACGTGCATTTAAATTAGGGTTTTAGAATTATGAAAAGAGACAACGTTATGTCGGATCATTGATTTTTTATCAAGATATAATATTTGTGTATGGGGACATGCACATTTATTTAAAGTTTTACTTGAATTATACAAGTGCCTACTCCCTTGCCTCTGAGCTGCTGATACTTAATTTTGTTATTAGGTACCAAATCGCACTAAAATTAATAGAGAACACACTGGTTCATGGTTTATTGATATACTGTATACAAACATCACAACTGCTCTCTTGGTGATGATGTAGACGACCATGATTATTATTATAATTATTGTTATCATTCGACAAAAAAAAACCCACATAATTATGCGATTCTTAATATCGGTCATTTGGCCACTTGAGGAATCAGATCAAAGATTTAATAAGGATTATGTGACATCTTTGCTTTCAGATCTATAGATATCAGCAGACATAAATGTTATCATAATATATTTGCAGGTGACCTAGCCTTTGTCGTGTCTGTTGTGGCCATTACAATATTTGTTATCGTCATCTTTCTACTTGTCCTAAGCTGGTGTCAGGTGAGCTTTAATTTATATAAACCAAAATCTCAAAATGTATAGCTAAGCAAAATCTATGTAGGTCATTTTACACATTGTTATTCTACTAGTGATAAGTAATATTTTAGCACCAGTTTGTAGTTATTTATATATAGATCTAAATAATGTCATAAAAAGTAGCCTGTATGAGTACGCTTGCGTCTATAGGTTAACTTTCATCCAATAAAACTGCCTGGTGTAATCAAATTTATTGACTTGCATCATGGCAAAATATCTGCCTATATACAAAGGTTTATTGATATATTGATTTCTCTATTGACAGGGGGGCCAAGGAGACAGGCCACACAGCTTCCATAAACCCTGGCAGATACTGGTCTGTGATGAGGGTAGAGGGGTGTACAGAAACGTGAAAGGGGTCACCGCCAAGCTGACTACAAAACTTTGCAGTAGATGGCGCACTGATCAGTTTTATGACGTCACCGGTCAACCCTTATATGGACCCAACGGTACATTTCAGCCACTGAAAATGGAACAAAGTATCGTATAAACTGTGACATCACCGCAGAGGCATTTCACGCGTCACAACATATATTAAAAACTGTAACATCTTCGCTGAAATCTGCAGGTATTGGTTGAAAGGGTCGAAGATGTCCTAAAGTATGCTGTAAACTGTGACGCCATCACTGAACCATCGAAGATGTATAAACATTTGAACATAAACTGTGATAATCATGATAATCGTGTCACGAACTGTAATACTATGTATGACCTCACTGAACCAAGGAATATGTCACAAAATCTATTTTACAATGTGAAATAATCCCAGAGAATGCAAAGATATAACAGCTTGTAGAATAAACTGTGATATCACAGCGGAAAACTGCAGCTATTACGTACATATTATATTATATACGGACATAATTGCTTAATATTGAAAGTATCACAAATTATTATACATATACTGTGATATTACCGACGAGCTATAAAAAATGTCACACAATTAATAATAATACATGTAAATTGTGATATCAGCGGTCAAATTTGCACATATCCCAAACTGTAAATCATTGCAGAAAATTGCGAGTGCTACGAACTGCATTAAAAATGTGACCATCGCTGACAATTGCTAATTTCACAAACTGTACTATATTTGACATCGTCGTTGAACTTTTGATGATCTTAAACATTATAGTTGGCCTATAATGTTTAAGTGGTCGCTGAACCATTGACGACGTCACAAAATACTTGTATAAACTGAGACATTATCGTTGATTCATTGGTGAAGTAACAAAGTGCAATTATTGATTGTGATATCATAGAAGATGTAAGGAGGTGCATTATGTCAACGGTCAGCGATGTCAACGACGTAAAATTGTGACCGAGCCACAGAGTAAATATACATGTGAAATTTGGGAATTGATGCAAAAGGTTTACTTGTGACTTTTCCAAGTATACAGACGTGAACTATATACTTGAATATAGGCTTTTCAAATCTTGGGCCCCCATCGGGTATTGGGGATAATTATGATGTGCTTATATTTTTGTTCAGTATGCAAAATATTATTTTGTGATTACTCTGACAGTAGATAATGAACCATTTCTTAAAATTGTCGAATAATAAATTTTCAAAATGACTTTCTGGCTGCCTTCCTGAAGTGACAGCGCCGGATGTCTCTTAAAAGCAGCTGTAAAATGAGGACCCTTTGAAAAATACCACTCAGTGATTATCTTTTTTATACATGTTGGCACTTTTTATTTGCTCAACTGACAATAATGATCATAATGATCACTCTTTGTCCGTCCGGTCGTCCGTTAACAGGGCACAAATCGTAACCGCTGGTCATAAAAACTTCTGTCCACCCATGAATGTCCTTAGAAAGTCCTCTTTGAAAACAGAAATTAGGTCACTGCAACCTATATCCTCCGGTATGGGGCTTATAAGTAGATCCCAGAATAATTTTAAACAAATTGATAAAAGGCTCTAGAATCTGAATAACTAATCCACTGATTACCATGATTCTTTCCATACATATTTTTCGTGGAGCGTTTCGTCAGTTCTTGAAATACTTGAATTCACCACCTGTTTTTTTTTTCTAATTTTTACGCATTTTTTGTCTATTTTTGAGACCTTTAAATAAAGCAGCCCGGCTGTTAAAAGTGTTCAAGCGGTAAAGGTTAGACATAGAAACTTCTGACTGTACACCCAGGAAAGACCTGTGCAGGACTCCTTGGAAACCTGAAATTTGGTCATGCTTTTGAGCACCCTGATTGTATCCATTTTGCCTGAAATCTTCTAACATTACTGAGGGGAAGATCTTGGGTAAATATCCTTGAAATCTTTGAATTATATCATGGTGACCTATATTCTGCGAGCTACAGGCAAAAAGCATGATTTGTCAGACAGGGCGTAAACGTTAGGCTTTACCTAGAAACTTCTACATAAACAGCAAGGTATTCCTTGAAAAATCTCCCTGGACATATTAAATAAGGTTACTGTGATCTATATTCTGTGAGTTAAGGGGGTCTGATAATGATACCCATAATAATTAAGAATTTGGTACAAAGATATTAATTGCCATTATTTTTCCATGTGTATTGATCAGTGTTTTATCAGTTCCTGAAGAATGGTGATGCCACTTTTACTCTTCCTTTTTTTACGCCTTTAAACGCCGTTGACAAGGCACAAACCGTAACCGTTACACCTAACTCTACATCTAGAGAGGTCCTAGGCACATCTCCATGACAACCTATCAATTTAATCAATTTGAGCACCCAGTGTGTTAGATTATATCCATTTGGATTGTAATATAACCTATGTATTGTATATATCAAATTATCCTTTATATTATATATATATATATATATATATATATATATATTATAATATAATCTATTATCTGAGAACTATGGGCAAAAGCAACATCAATAATTCATGCATCTGTCACCGGTATGTGAAGTTCAGCTGAGCGTCAAGGATCACTTTTATTTGAGGGAATGGAATTCTGCAATTCGGGGGATAATGGCAAGTACCTTACGAACCACACGTTAAAGTCGAGAGTCATTGATGCAAGGATAACATATATACAGCCCTTCTAAACAGTCCCGTTGCCGTGACATCAGTGATCCGACTACCAGTGCTTTCTGAACGCCGGGAAATCCGAAACAAATGAATAAATACTTAAACCGTATTTTGAAAGAATTTTTTTTTGACAGTCAATATTGTCAGTAATACCATTAGCTCCCCGGTGTTGCATAAATAAGTTAAACAAGGCTGCCGTTTTATTTAAGGAAACAATGGCAGATGCGAGAGGATAGCTCATAACTATTCATTGGGTTGCGTTTAGACATGAATGAATCTTCCTCCTAAAACAATAGGAAGGCCTAATATTTTAGTTATATTTTAGGGGTGGTTGTCGATATTACCAGACTTCACGAAACACTATTTAAAGATGTTGCCACATGGACTCTCAGGACTGGTTTGACAAAGTGGCAAACACCTCTTGAAATAAGAGTTATTTTGCTATTTTTAGCACATGCAAATTATAAGTTATGTAAATCTAGGACCTTATTATTGTGTCACTGATGCATAGTATATATTTGACTGATAGGTCAATAGTTTGTGTAAAATACCGTGACAAAAAATGTTTAGTATAACTTGGTCTTCTTCTAAATATTTAAAGATTTCCTTTTCCTATACTCTCCAGGGTTTTTACTTGAGGTCATCATTGACCCATAATTTGTTAAATGTACTAGCATCTTCATGTGAGGAATGGTTTTCACCATCATCAGTGTGATTTAATTCCTGCAAAAATAGATTGTCTGTACAGGTGTATCATATTTTTTTCTATGTATAACAGGTATATAATTACGAGATTTAGTGATCAAAGTATAATCGTTTCAAGGATTTCATGAAATATTCAGGTTTCTTGAAACTCATAACAATGTCGAACAAAATGTGAAGTTTGGAAGATATATTATAGTGAAAATTCAGAATAACCTCTTTTTGTCGATGATTTCTGAAGATGTAGAAGTTGAAACTCTCATTTATCCAGGAATAAATTTGGAAATGAAAGTAAGCAGTTTGTTTACTGTGTTGACAGGAAAGTATAGGTGACATGCAAAACATTTTAATTATCATTGAAATAATAACAAACAGTGTATATCTCATGACCTGATGGTTTATTTTCTGTGGTATCATGACAGTACAAAGACGTCCGATTCTAGGATAGATGAATACCCCATATGTCTCTGGTTGGGTCCCCCATATGTCTCCTAATCCAACTAAATCGAGGCAGTTGACCAGGTTCATGTCACTTCGGTCATCAGTCATTATATTTCAGGATGCAGACGTCTGTCGACTATAGTAAACCTTAAAGTAGCCACGACAGTACCTTAGGACTGACAGCATATCAAGTTTAGGCGTTACAATTACAAAATGTATTATTTCAGATTTGGACAGCCCTTTCGGTATTCAATTTATATGAAACAAAATTTCTGGATTATGGGAGAAACCCTACACAGGCGAGGTGTGTCAAAATCAACAGTCTTCCGAACACAAGATTTAATTCTATGGAATATAATTTCAAAGTAATGAATGTGTTGACATGCATGGATTATATATATATATATATATATATATATATATATATATATATATATATATATATATATATATATAGGGGCTGTTGGCATTAACTGTCAACAAATAAGCATGGACATGAATAAGAACAATGTAGATGACAATTCGCGGGAACTCTGTTTAACATTATTTAACAAATGTGTATTCAGGTGGCGGCAAAATTATGCAAATGTCCATTGAGTTATATTTTATGGCAAACAAAATCACACCGGTTCTTTCACAAAATAATTCTGAATAAAAGAATTTTGTCTCTATATTGCCGGGTCTGTTTTACCCCTAAAACATGAAAATAATGGAAACATCCCAATCACTACCTTCGATTTGCCGGAGATAAAAATCACTGTGACTGACAATCGAAAACTTGTTTATTCATATAGGACATTTTTGTAGGCGCAAGGAAGGTGTGCGTACATCCCCGTTCGTGTGTGGAGTTGTTTGTGCTTGTTTACAACATAACTCACGCAATTATGAAGGGAATGTCATAAAATTTCAGGAAAATTCGGGAATGGGTCCGTGAAGAAGCAATGATATATTGGTGTGGATCCGGCACACATTCCGGATTCAGGAACGTTATGAAGGAATATTCACAAATGTAGAGTCACTTATGCACAAATGAATTGGGAATATTGGCCGAAGAAGTGAATGCAAACACGGGTTTAGGAGCATCCCAATAGGGACTCTCCACTCCCCCCATGACGCAGGCTTGCATTCTTTATAGATTTCTAGTATAACTATCGAGTATTCAGGACCACATAAAAGGAAACTAAAAAATATATGGACCTCTGCTCAAAATTTCCTCCAAACCTCCCCCCCCCCTTTATGACAAAGAGGACAAAAGCCTCTCCCTCCGAATATCCAATTTCCGTCACTCCAAATCAGATTATGAAATATATTTTGGTTAAATAAACTAATTTTGCTCAGTTTACACGACTTTTTTTCATAAGTTGAAGTTGATTTAAATTATTGTTTTCCTTTGACAAACATTCTACAAAATGCTTAAGGATAACATTGATTTAGCATTCAACAAAGTAGCTGACGAATTCCATACACTTAATTGTCTCTGTATGAGATGTACACTTGAAAGATTATTAATGGATACTTTGGTGGAGCTGTATATAGGAAAATGGTCAAGGCAGCATCACTCTATCGCTATGTAATGATCCGAGAAACTTCTGAAACGATTCGACCGAATCAGTTCAAATCTTGCTAGCTGTAAATAAATATTACAACGACATTAACTTGATTAAACTGAAAATTTAAGGTCATCCAACATCACACATACCGCCTCTTTAAAATAACGAGTGTACTCGGTGAGCTTTTCTCAGCATAGGTCAACGAAATCTATAAACGTACCCCTCTTACTAGGTTTATGATGCATGGGTAGCACACACACACAGACACACACATTATTATTTTTTTGTGAAGGTAACCGCCTCCATTTTTTATTGCTAACTTTTCTAATTCTTAAGCTAACTATATACATCTGCAGAGTCCCATTTCGGTTTAGGACTACGTGACAGGACGGTAGCACTCGCTTCCTGTCATTTTATTTTATATCCTGGTGTCACCCAGGCCCGGTGTCTACCTCACCTGCAGGTCCTAGGTGTTAATCACCCCCATTATCGGGTCATAACACCGAGGCACCTCCCAAAGACGCACTCGTTTATGAGTGACACACTGCTGTGGGGTAAAGCCTTACCATTAAGCCTGCAGAGCGCTCACCCTGGGTTGGGGCCGACCGTGAAAATTCCACCGCCTCGGCTATAAGATCTGAACCCACGACCTCCCGGCTTTGAGTCCTGCGCCCTGTCCCTGAGCCACAGAAGCCGTTTACGTCTTGGGCTAAGTTTACGATGCCTAGGTAGCTGCTTAAAACATATCTCCCTGAATATGTCATGCGATCTCTTGTGTCCCTTCATTTTTATTCATACAAATATGTGCGAAGTGCAGAAGGCAAGATCCCTGAATACATTTAGTACAATTTGAAACACATATTATATACAAACTGCAAATCTCGCGAAAGAGACCATAACGTGGTTTATGACGTAATATGTCATCTTTATTTCCTCCTCTTACGATGGAAATTTATAACATAACGTCCGGCAACATTTCATAAGAGATTACGCCATTCAGTAAAAACTGGAATTATCGAAAGTAAAGAAATCAATCTGATGCAAGAGAACTAGAACATGACCCACGTAAAAACCCATGATATAACCATGAGTACTGCGCAGTAGAGTTATACTGCATTAGGTCTATATAGTCACAGAGACGTTCTTTATCAACCATATGCAAGCCTAAAGGAGTAGGAAATACACGTAGATCAAGTCAGGACGGCCGGTGTACCTATTGTCGCCTGAAGCTCCACAACTTGAAAGGGTTTAAAGTTTACACGCCGCGTTGATTACTTGATATTTAAATACACACACAGAGTAAGATCGGACTATTAACGTTACAGGAGTTGAACGTTGTCTATAGACTTTCAGGTATATGTAACAAAATTGCTATCATGATCCGAGAAGCCATTAACATCATAACACAGGGAGTGAGATCGATGACTGAAGAAATAAACTTTGGCTTTAATGGTGATCTTATTAATTTAATTTGTTAACTTTAATTTAAGAGTACCATTTCTTGTATATGGACTTTCCGGGATAACGCCGCGTGGATTACGTGATATTTAAATACACACCGAGTGAGATCGGACATTTAACATTACAGAAGTTGGACGTTTTATATGGACTTTCAGTTATATGTAACAAAATCGCAATCATGATCCGAGAAGCCATTAACATCATACCACATGGAGTGAGATCGATGACTGGGAAAATGTACTTTGACTTTGATGGTGATCTAACTGATTTTTATACAAAGATGAAGACCAAGTCTTATAAATATAAAGGTGAGTGATGACTTATATACATGTGAAATGGTCACGTGTATGGTCTTTGATGACGTTCTGATAAAATGTTCCATTGATTTGAATGACTAATAATCTGTTTCTCTCTCTCTCTCGCCTTCTCTTTCATTCTTTCTTTCTCTCTCTCTCTCTCTCTCTCTCTCTCTATATATATATATATATATATATAATGGTTAGGTCTATAATTCGAATGATGCTGAAGTGTATGCCAGCAGTCCGTTATGGTAAATTATATATATATATGATATATATATATATATATATATATATATATATATATATATATATATATATAATTATTACTTTAATTAAGAATCATGCTCTGGTGAAGGCAAATTAATGATATACTTGAATAAATGCGATCATAATGAATGGCGGATAGCATCATAAATGCTACATGTGAAATTTATCACAAATACTATAATTTCATACATAATATATAAATATATATATATTCATACATATATATATATATATATATATATATATATATATATATCAAAATACATTGAAGTATACCCTGTATTCGCGTGTTTGTTTACCTTTGACGTTTTAATATATTTAATCCCTTCTTTAGAAGCGCAAGATTTCCGCTGCCTCGGAATCGTACTCCCCCCACGGCTCCACCCTACATCCCACCCGTGTGTGAGGCAGTACCTTCCCATTGACCTGCAGAGCGCTCAGCCTTGGTTGGGTCGGCCCCTCGGCTGATTGTCAGAACTCACGATCTGTGCTCTGTTGAGTCTGGTGCGCTGCCTAGAACACACAAGCCGGGAAAATGCTAGTTTAACATGCGACTTGGATACATCAATTATTTTAATAGGATAACATTTAAACTATGATATTTTGCAAGTAATAAACGCATGGATGGGTCTATATGGACCAACGTGTTACAAAAGATTGAATGTTTGGACTTTCCAGTTGATATCCTTATGTTAAAGAAATATAAATATTGATGCCGGCCACAAGCGAATCCCCACCCCCTAAGGTTGATTACGTAAATCAAAGACATTTAAGAGAAATACATTTAAGAAAATAAAATTTGAGGAATAGAAAATCCTTTGTGAAAATTTGTTTATGAAAGGTGGCTCAAAATGTCCTCAAATGTCATTTTGATAATGTTCTCAATTTTGGAGGGGGTATCCCGCACCCTCCTCCGTTTACCTGTTATTTACTTTACGAAAATACCATGTCTCTAGATTTTATTCTTTTATGTGAAATAAAAGAATATTTTATTTTAATAGACTTATTTTTCGTAATACCGATATACCACTAACCCAGTATTAGTGTCCACTGTTCTGTTTATATTAATAACTTTTTTTTGGTAATACCCATCAACCACTAACCCAGTATTAGCGCTCCCTGTTCTCACTTTTTTTGTAACCGCCACTAAGCTAGACAACACTCAACGATCGTTCTTATGGTTTACTCAATATATTACAAGTATTTACCCAGTTGTATTTCGAGGTTTTGCTCATTAAAATTAAGATTCTGATTTAAAATTTTAAATTAGGGTTTTTGTCATGTTCCGGTAAATCCCAGGGAATATTTACTAATTTTAATTTCAATGGAATCAATCCATTAAAATTGTTTACCAAGGTATATTATGTTGATTTTTTATTATATATATTTGCATATTTTATAACTTAAGTGATTTCAAATGGTGAACGTAAGTTTGATATGTGAAATCAATTTAATTTTTTACTTCGCTCTTACAATTTAAGATTTTAAATTCAGAAAAAAAGATATGCCTGTTTTAATTACTGCCGGGCTGCCTAGTGGAAACTGAACCCCACAGGATTTTCAAAACTTTGTAATTTAACTTTTTAACTTTATTTTACGAGTAACTTTTTCCCCCTATAAACCTTTAAATTTTGACATTCTAAAATTTCACAACAATTATGTTAATATATGTTTTTAAATCTGATGAATTGGCAACTGTGTATAACCTAAATTTCTTCGATGTGCTTAAGGTGTATACTAAATTGGGATGAAAAACAAACACTGGAAATTTAGCCGAAAGTTTTTGATATAAAATTAATATTATCGGCCCATCTGTATTTTATTCATGTAATCAGCCCACCATCATCAAAATTATGTACATACCACTGCCACGCAGAGAAATTTTCCGGTGTCTGAATGGCCCCTATAGCTGCTTTCCCAATCATAAAATTAAAATTAAAAAATGGTTATTCAACTTGGAGGGTCATAAATAAAATACCCTTTACTATTTTTTTACTTCCAGCTGTTCGGCGGAGGGGGATAAATCAGCTAAGAAATTTTGCTGGTATTTTCTTTACTCTTATACTCGTGTTCACTTCGCTCAGCTCTTTGACCTTCTACCACTCATCAACAGTATAGGCAATTTTATATTTATACTGGATCAATTACCCTAGCTTGTTTTTCAACGGGTTTCTCGCGGAATCCTGACTAAATCCTCACAGTATAATTATATCGTAACTGTTTTATAAAGTTAATGCGTAACACATATAAAAAGTTATGCCTTCGATTTCATATTTTAATCACACCAAAAATTACCAGATTAACATAAAATCAAAAACCACCATCACATGATTATTAAAAATCGTAACCTGATTGTTTCAAGTGGTCCTCCTGCTCTAATTTGATGATGTGCGTGCTTTTAAAACATTATTCTGCTATAAACTTTGCCTACACACGCGCCCGTTCAACAAATCCTATGGGTTTGTTTCCTTGTACGTAAATGCGTATGTGCGTAAAAAAATAGATTTGCCTGAAATGGCTGATTAATAAATTTGTTCAGGGTCTCAAGCATATCTCCCACAAAAAGATGGCGGAGTGACGTCATTTTACCCAGAATCCCTGTATCCACGCAGACCCTATGAGTGAAAACCGCTCCTGTAGTGATTTTTATGCATATACGCACATATACGCATAAACGCTGCCGGACACATGGAAACACACAAGTTACAAAATCATATGAGCGATTATTCACGCAAATCGAAACACAACATCTCTCTGTAGATGGATTTTCGCCTGGGCGCTGTCCTCGGAGCATTTTCGTCTATGGCATCCCCGTATCATTGAACCATGACGTACATTTCTCCCGGTTCTCGAAACCTCTTATGGGGGCTGCCATTTTGCCTACGCAGTAAAACCCGCAGTTATTTACATAATTACCGTCATATCACAAGGAGAGCGATTGATCAGTAAATATTGAGAGAGAGAGAGAGAAAATAAGGTAATAGTCTCTAAGCCGTAAGTACGGCATGCCCCGTTCTCTTCTCTAAATCTGTAGGTTATTTATAAATACCTGTATTTATTTCTCGTCTCTAATACGTCATTCCCAATATGACTCGCGATTTAACTGTGATGAAAATGATTAAAATATCTTTTCAGCAGCATCAAAGTTTGAGAAAAAGAAGAAGTGGTACTGGCGCTAACCAGGACCATTCCTAAAAGTAAACATTTGAGAAACTTTACCCCTCTCAAGGAGGAATAACTCACAGAGAAGAGTGTGATCGCTCAACCTTTGACGGTGGCTCTCCAAGGAACGCCGCGGACTGAGTAAGGAGATTGCATATAGTGTGGTGGCGACCCAGATGACCACTGGCGGTGGTTATAGAGGACCGGCAATGAATGATGACTGGGATCCCATGAGATCTTTAAAAATCACCGAGACGACGATAGAGACAAGTTGGTATCAATTATTTTTACACAAATATTTTATACAGTTCTATGTGATATTATGTCTTCAACTCGTTTGCGGAGGTTTGACCTCTTTGGGTACTTTCTAATATATTCTGTATAATCCAAATTAAAACTATTTTTCAAGCTTACAAGCTTATTCCTACATTGTCAGAATGATATGATGGATACATAGATCCTATGTCAGTGATACTAGATTTGTAAAACAGCATGATAATGACCTGCATACGCCCCATTTTAAGCTGCTTCACGTTATTCTTTGCTATGACATTGTGTCGTTTATTTCAAATCGTAGCAGTATTAAGATAACCTAAACGTTAACATTAATAAACGCAGGGATCTAAAGTCGTAAAAACGCATATATATACCATTTTGTATTTTTCTTGTATTTTCGTAAAAATGATATGAACCAAATATTTACAATTTTATTATCATCTTTGAGATACTAGTATACATCTGCCCCCTGTATTAAGAATGAGTAAAATCTGATTACAGATTACCCCGGCGTTTTCGTGTCTGCCGTGTCACTTGCAGTATTAATCATAATCATCCTTCTGCTTGTCCTCAGCTGGTGTAAGGTGAGCTAGATTTTAATATACATTACACGCTCTGTTATTAAGTTCTGAAGTTATTTTCATCGTTATTCTGTTAAATATATATATATATATATATATATATATATATATATATATATATATATATGTTATTTATAGCATAGTGTTCATAGTTTATAAATTTTGAAATAATAATATATTGAATATGTGTAATTTTAAATATAAAATATTAAATGCCAATGTTTGAAAGTATGTAAATAAATATGGAAGGAAATTCAGATAAACAAGTCATTTGATAATGGGTTCACCTAAATAAACATTCATCCATCTGTAAACTATTTTACATAAAAGTAAAAATTATATTAAGTTTCAATTTTCTACACATTTTATTCACATGGTGTATAATACGGGCCATGCTATTTCCTTATATATGTATGAGTTTTGTATTCTGAACATGCCACGTTGATTATATATATATATATATATATATATATATATATATATATATATATATATATATATATATATAGAATTGTACGAGTCTCAAACCTTGCAAAAGATAAGGTATGCTCATACATATATATATATGTGTGTGTGTGTGTGGTCTCTGTTTTCATTGGAATGTTTAATGGCACATAGTATTTGACCATCACCCAGCGATACGAGATATACATTCCGCGTATATCCTCTTCCAGACACATGATATCGTATTATCATATCTTTCCCATTTTGACAGATGGATAAAGCTGATATGTCATACAGCTTCCGTAGACCGTGGCAGATGATGGTCTATGATGACTTCAGAGGGATGTGTGGAAAGGTCAAGGACGTGACCATGGCAATACACTCCCGCATGTCAAGGCTTGCTTCAAAGGTTCGTGGCAAAATGCGCCCGTCACAGAATCTTGACGCCACTGATCCACCGTTCAGTGGGTCAAAGACAACAAACATCAACTGTAGTGTCACCCCTGACCCGTTGAAAATGTCACACATTGCGAATATCAACAGTGACGGCACAACCGAACCACTTCAGATGCCACAAAGTATAATATAAACCACTGAATCAAAGAAGGAATTCAAAAGTACATATATTCCCTGTGACGTTACCAACTGTGACAACTGAATGTATCTCTTCTAATGACAATGACCCTGGATTCATTCAGATCTGTCTTTTTAACAGATGTGTAGACAGATATGTAAATATAACAGAGAGAGAGAGAGAGAGAGAGAGAGAGAGAGAGAGAGAGAGAGAGAGACCTAAATCTAGATGTACTTTGCGGTGGCAAGAAAGACACATTGTGGTAAGTAAGTCATCTGAATTATACCGGAGCATGTGTTGTTTAAGCCGAGTTGCTGATAAACAATTGGCCATTACAGATTAGTTGTTAAATTTATATATTTTTAAAATTTTGTTCAATCAGGAGAGATTCAGACAATGGCTGAGTTTCGAGATAACTTGGACCACCCTAGAGAGAGTTTCCAGGCAGGAATTATAATACTGGCAACTGATCACATAGGGTGTGTAGGAAACCATGTATTAAACATTCACTGAAATTTTAATTGTCAAAAATAAAACCGTGCAACAATGCAAATCGAAAGTGCAAATGTTGAGATACGGGTCAACAGGCAATAAATTTAGGCTATACTAGTTCCATCTGGAATGACAAATACGTGGGGTATGACAGGAAATGGTGATTAATGCTGCATTCGTTACTTCTTGGATTCATGGTGATAACCATTTTTCAAGTGGTGCAAACGTCCACCAGCCTCTCTGCACTCAGTAAACAGAATAAAAGGCCCGATGACCGGAAGTCTAGTTTGTCATAGTAACCAATCAGGAAATGATTATTAAAACGTTTCATGTCACATTTGTTCAAATTTATTTGACATTAAAAACTTTAATTTTCACTACTTAAATCTTGGTTTTATTGTTTGTGTCCTTGATGCCGTCGTTGCAGTAGATAAAGGTCGCCGAGTGGGAAAATGATGTCACTCCAACAAGCCCCAGGTCGCCGGTGGTAAATAACATTGGGACCACGTGTCGAGAGCTACTTTCCACTTGTCAACTCCTATTTACCGTATAACCCAGTGGTAACAAATGCAGCATTCGAAGCAGGGTCCTGTAGCATGGGACGTATCAGGCAATACTAATAATGCTATGGAGACACAAGACCAGAAGCGTCCTTTGTTTCGACGAACCGTCGGTTCTTTGTTAAACAAAAGGGGGATGTCTATGAGCTCTCTTGCCCAATACAATCTTTACAGCATAAACTTCAAAGTAATTTATTCTAATATGTAACGCGGATTAGCTTGATGCTCTAAATAGAGTGGGATTCACGCCGGAAAATGGATGTAAAGTTTGAGAATATTGCTGCTGCTGCTGCTACTGATGATGATGATGGTGATGATGATGATAAAATACTGATGACGATGATGATGGAAATGCTAAGGATGCACGGTAAGAACGATGATTGTTCCAGTGTTTTAATAATGTAAACTCTGTGTGTTCATGTAACACATTAAGCTGGCGTAACCGATGAAGTAGTAAAGGGACATTATCTGTTCGTCACTCATCAATCATTTGAAGAGTGTATATCTCCTGTGAAGAAAATGATTCTGGATTCTTTCAGACCTGCCCATAAATAGCTGTTGCGAATATGAGGATATAAACAAATCTTAAAGTAAGATGTCAAAGATTAAACCTGAATGTACTTTGAGCTGTAGTGGCTAACTGGCAAGCAGACCGATTGTGAAAAGCTTTTCATCCAATTCATACCAGAGCATATGTTATTGAAGCTGAGTTACTCGATAGTCTGATTCACAAGGGATCATCGTGCACAGATAGTTATTATACTTTACATATTAAGCCATATTTTAATATATCTTATTTAACCAAGAGAGTTTCAGACTAATAGAATTGTTTCCAGAGGATATATCATATATATATATATATATATATATATATATATATATATATATATGGTGCAGAGGACACAGTTTCTTTAACTGTTCACTTTCTATACACAAAGAGTGACATTTATACACGTGTGATAACACTGATTCTGTCTTCATCACATGGTTGCTACAATTTAAATCGACAATGCAAATGTTGAGACATACATGCTAAAAGCATGCTATATTGGAGCCCTCTGGAAGTGAACATATATTGGGTATAGCAAGAAATGGAGATTTTCATATGGAGAGTTCAGGAGCGTGTACTAGGCCACTTTGCTACCATTGCGACCGACACAGGCGCATATGTGTCTATTGTGTGCTCGGACCTTCGGATCCGTGGTTTATAAAAGGGGGTTGGTCTACTTCACTATAGAGTCTTGGCAGATTGAAGCTGCAACATGCTTCCCCGCAAGAATGTAACATGTATTGTTTGGTTTTGTAAATATATTGGGATTGACCACGGGAAATCATGGTAAACGGTTGTGAATAATGATGATGATGGTGATGGAAATACTGATGACGATGATGAAAATGCTGATGATGCACGATAATGACGATGACATATTGAAATTTGTTGAATTGACAGCCGACTGTTTCGATTTTGTACTAATATAAACGTTGTACTTGTAACACATTTAAATATTTATCTTTAGACCCTCATTTAATCTACACCCATATATACTAATGATACCTCTCATTTGTGTATTTATATGTATTATGTATAATATATGATATATATATATATATATATATATATATATTTATATATATATATATATATATATATATATATATATATATATATATATATATATACTGCGGAAGATACAGTTTCTTTAATCGGTAACGTACTATTCACAAAGAGTTGCACTTTTGATTGTGTCTTCAACACACGCTTCAACGAGGTAAAACAACAATGCAAATGTTGAGATATGCGTGCTTATATTCAAACAAAACATGCTATACTTGTACCATCTAAATAGAAACAAAAATAAATAATATAAATATATAAATTAGCGATATAATCGATTAATTCTAATACCACATAAATATATTATATATAGTGTGTGCGTATGTTTTAGTTTGGTTTATAATTGTCTATACTTCATAGAAAAAACATATTGATGAGGGTGACCATTGTATAGGATGTGTTAAAATATGTTTAAACAGGGTTTCATATTTATAGTTTATTTCATTCTGACCTCTTAACCGTGATCTGACATTCAGATAAACCTCTCCCTATTTAAGCTGCGGCCATGTTGTGTTCATGATTTAGAGTTCTTATGCTTATGCTTTTGCACTACATTTCAAATATGGCTGATTTTCAAAGCTGAGCTTTGGGCACAGTATTAATCTTATGTGAAACATTTGCAGCTGATATATATATATATATATATATATATATATATATATATATATATATATATATATATATATATATATTTTAACCGTGACAAATGTTTAAGGTCGCGCACACCGTAGCAGATTCTTCATTATCACTTAGTTACGGGCGTCGTGGGAACCTCACAGTGATCGATGTGCAAGAGCAAACAGACAATAAGACATCTGAGCTATAGCGATCACCCTTTGTCCGTCGTCCGTCCCGCCGTCCGGCCATCCGGCCGTCTGTCTGTTAACAGGGCACAAATCGTAACCGCTGGACCTGGAATCTTCTCACTTGACATACACAGAGGTCCATGAAATTTCTCCTTGAAAACCTGAAATTAGGTCTCTGTTACCCATATTCTTCGAGCTATGGGGCTCCGAAGTACCCCCTTGAATAATGGAAAATTTGATACAAAAGCTCAAGTATCTGAACAACTAATGCATTGATCATCATGATTCTTTGCATAGATATTGATCATGGAGTCTTTCATCAGTTTCTGCAGACTGGTGGCGCCACCTGTATTTTTAAAGATGCAGTCATCTGTTAACAGGGCACAAATCCTAGGAACTCTTCTGTCTTGACATTCAGGGAGGCCCATGAAAAGTCTCTGTGTAGACCTGGAATAAGGTCTCTGTTAACCATATTCTTCGAGCTTTAAGGCTCCGAAGTACCCCCTCCCCCCCCCCCCCCCCCCCCCAGAATAATGGAAAATTTGATAAAAAAACTCCAGTATCTGAACAACTAATGCATTGATTACCATGGTTATTTCCATGGATATTGGTCATGGAATGTTCAATCAGTTTCTGCAGAATGGTGGTGCCACCTGTATTTTTTATTTTTTTTTACGAATTTTCTTCACTATTTTTGAGACCTCTTAAGGTGAGGTCATCTGTTAACAGGGAACAAATTGTAACCATTGGACGTAGAATCTTCTCTCTTTACATGCAGGAAGGCCCATTAAAAGTCTCAGCGGAAACCTGAAATTAGGTCTCTGTTACCCATATACTATGAGCTATGGGGCTCCGAAATACCCCCCAGAATAATGGAAAATTTGATTCAAAAGCTAAAGTGTCTGAGCAACTAAAGCATTGATCACCATGATTCTTTGAATGGATATTGATTATGGAGTGTTTCATCAGTTTCTGCAGACTGGTGGTGCCACCTTTAGTTTTCAATTTTTTTTTCTCTATTTTTGTGACCTTTAAACATGCGGTCATATGTTAACAAGCACGAATGGTAACCAATGGACCTAGAATCTTTTTATCTTGACATGAAGGGAGGCCCATAAAACGTCACCTAGGAAACCTGAAATTAGGTCTCTATTACCCAATACCTCTGAGCTATAGGGTTTTGAAGTACCCCAAAGAACAACTAAAAATTTGATACAAAAGCTCTAGTATCTCAACAAACATCATTGATTGTCATGATTCTTTGCATGCATATTCATCATGGAGTGTTTCATCAGTTCCTGCTGACTGGTTGCGCCACCTGTATTTTTCGATTTTTTTATGATTTTTTTTTCTCTATTTTTGAGACCTTAAAAGATGCAGTCATCTATTAACAGTGCTCATATGGTAACCATTGGACCTAGAATCTTCTATCTTGACACGCTGGGAGGTCAATAAAATATCTCCGTAGAAACCTGAAATTAGGTCTCTGTTACCCATATCCTCTGAACTATAGGGCTCAGTCGACCCCCAAGAATTACTTAACATTTGATACAAAAGTTCTAGTATCTCAACAAATTGTGCATAGAGTGTCATGATTCTTTGCATGCATATTCATTATGGTGTGATTCATCAGTTCTTGCAGACTGATGGCGCCACCTGGATTTTTTTTTCTAATTTTTATGCATTTTCTCTCTATTTTTGAGACCTTCAAAGATACGGTCGTCCTTTAACAGAACAGGGAGGTCAATGAAAAATATCCTTGGAAACCTGAAATTATGTCTCTGTTACCGACATTCTCTGAGCTATGGGGCTTATAAGCACCCTTAGCATAATTGAAAATTTGATACCAAAGCAGGGCACAAATTATAACCACTGGACCTAGAATCTCATAACTTAAAATCAGGAGAGGTCCATGAAAAGTCTCCTCGGAAACATGAAAATCAGGTCTCCGTTACCCATATTCTATGAGCAATGGGGCTTAGAAGCATACCCCAGAATATTTGAAAATTTGATACCAAAGTAGGGCACAAATCATAACCATTGGACCCAGAATCTTCTCACTTGGCATCATGAGAGTTCCTCAAAATTCTTCCCTCAAAACCTGAAATTGGGTCACTGTGACCTATATTCTTAGAGTTATATGGTATGTTTGAGCATCCCAGAAGTAATGAAAAATACACACAAATTGCCAGGTTCCTCAGGAAAGGCTGGTTGGATTGTTATCAAACTTGGTGTGCTAATGGGTCTTGACGAACTTAAGCTAATATGCATGAATGATGATGCCACCTATATTATCTTAATTAGATTCCTGTGCAAGGACATATTGTCAACATATCAGTCGGCTGAGCGTCATGACCAACGGGTCACTTGTTATGTTTGATTCAGAGGGCTTATGTTAAAGTAGCACACACATACACCATCACACGCAAACACATGCTCTCCACATACCTTCTCCGCTCTTTCCCTTGATCTGACATCAGTGACAAGCTCTCCCTACTTAATATTTAAATATATATGTTTTTTTCAATTTTATATTTTAGCGTGTAAATTTAACTTTATCCAAGTAGATCCTTTTACTTTATATATATATATATATATATATATATATATATATATATATTACGAATATCGGTTTTTGACGAGTCTGTGTGTACATAGAGAATGTATTCAATTGAATTGCAGGGATGTATCCCTATTAATAACGATTGTGTAATTTTCTGTCGCTAAAGGTAATAAATCTTGTAATAGAGCTGAATAAAGCTTGTTTTTATCTTTAACCAATTGTCATAAATCTCAGGGGTGGCTGATATCAGTACCTGATAGAAAGTAAACCTTCTATCTGGAAACAAAATTGCAGCAGAAATGAAGATAATACGTTCTTTGTAATGACGCCGGTTGACAGTTACCCGTCCACACTTATAATAGTTTATTCTTGTTATAATGAACGGCAGCACATCACCCTGAACAGATCAAGGATTTGTAGATGCTTTCCATAAATGTGTGTAAATTAGTCAGATTGGTTAGAAAGATAAGGGTAGAAAAAAAGTTATCGGTCAGCAAAGCGCGTGACCCTCGACAGCACCTTCACGAATATACATATAAAATCCATTTTTCCCGAAACACGTTCTCGGTTTCCTTTCTCGAGTAAGCATCCAAAACGTGCGCTGCTCATATATATCATATAAACAGTTGTGTAACGTTTTGACTGTTTTGATCGGTAACCCGCGCATGCATATTCACAATTAACATGAGTTGCGGCAAGGTCCCACATGTTACAGTATGAATCAGCGCTTATATAATGAATCACGCAGGGGAAGGTGGAAACTCAATTAAACTTTATATAAATGATTTATTTTATACCGATTCAACGGTATGTTGAATAATAATTCATTACATTGTAATTAGACGTAGACTTTCACTTATCATCTTGTCTAATTTGAATACATATGGAAAAAATAGTTGCCTCCGCCTAGAGGTTATACGTTCTTTCCAGTTCGTGTGTTTGTATGTGTGTGTTTGTCTGTTGTTCTCAACATGTCTCACAATCATGAACGGAAACTCATGCAATTTTCAGGGCATTTCAGGAATGGGCCAGGGAAGTGTCGATTTTGTTGTGGATCCGCCACATGATCCTGATCCAGGATCATCTTCAATGAGGAGTCACAAATGTAAACTCACTTATGCACGCATGAACCTAGGATTATTGGTCAAGTAAGAAAATGGTGGAGGCTTGCATTCAGCAGATTGCAGATTTCAAACTTTGAATGAGAAATATTACTGTCAGAACAAACACGCGCACTTGTCTGCATGTATATGTCAGCCATTAGAGTCCATCTGATTCAATATATCTCTACTATATTTATAATCAAACACCAAATGAAATAGAGCCACATCAGCCAAACAGCAACACGTTTTCACCTCCTGTTTATTTATTACCGATACATATTTTGTTCAGATTGGTATTTAGAGTATTAAATATGTTTGTATGTACATGTTCAGAATTATCAAGTTTATATATATATATATATATATATATATATATATATATATATATATATATATATATTGTTACGGAACCTAATATCAACAGAGCACGTAGTCGTGGCAAACATAAATTTTGTAATGGACATAAAAAAAAACCAGATTATGTAACACTAGGCAGCGTGAAATGTCTAGGGGAATGAATAAAGACGTCAGTGGTTTTTTGTTAACAAATAATTATTATTTAAAATTATTTAATATATCTCTCCTTTCTCTGGGCTCTAAAACACAGCCCCTTATTTATAACTTTTCACCCTAAGCCGAAAACTTTCCTTTTCCGGAACAATCTAAAGAACAATACACATGCACACATTACAGGAAACATCTAGAACAACGAACGCCGTGTTTCCATACATATCAGGGTTCACTCGTGGGCCGGAAAGTAGGCAAGAAAGCCCCAGACTAGCTTGACCGCTGTATTTACACGTGGGCCGCACCCGGCCAGCTAGAACAAGGAACGCTGTAGCATAGCAACGCCCAGGGCTTGAGCCAAACACGAATCAGAATGTCAAAAGCGCACAATAAAAGAGACATCTGTAACAATATATATATATATATATATATATATATATATATATATATATATTTATATTTATATATATCTTGTGCAATTACATAGGTATACAGGGTACATTTTCTGAATATGGGGTTACACCTGAGGTTCTAGCTCAACACCGTTGAGAGCAATATGGTAGCCATTCGAGGTCTGGCTTGCGTGTGGTATGACGAGAGAGAGAGAGAGAGAGAGAGAGAGAGAGAGAAAGAAAGAAAGTTTAATTATTACAGATAAACTCCAAATCCATACACTAATTGGTGCGTTGTATCAGACATAAAGACGCAGACAGCTTTCAGACCAGGTAGGTTTTGGGGTCATAGAAATTGTATATAGAAAACTGTTAGAAGTGTTATACTTAGCGACATAATTATAATTAAATAAGAAGGCACTCTATAGGCAGGCCTCACATTGAGCGACTACTTTGATGAACTTTCCTACAATTGAAAAAAAATAACTATATATTTTTATTTTACATGGATTGTACAACTAGTTATAATAACTAATACGAGGCTCTCTCTATGGCTCGGATGGTGGCATTCTGTAGTGTTTAGAGGTGGAGAAAACCGGAGGAAGTAGTTTTCACGAGCGGAGGACTTGCTGAAAAACACCGTCATGGAAGAAGCAACTCCTGGGATGGAACTCGGGTCGCCTGAGGAGAGAGCTGAGTGTATTACCCCTCGAGTGTCCAGACCCGAGATATGAATTCTCGCACACAGATTCTCTCACATTATTTTCTATGATACTGTCGAAAGTTACTTAAAATCAAAGGAAACCGTACAATTTTAGACCTGCGTTACTGTGTTTAATAATGACTGAAAAAAGACTGTCATTTAATTAGGAGAAAAATATACACAAAATAACAAAGACTATATCACATGAGTAGGAGAAATATATACAAAAAATAAACAAGGACTTTCCCAAATGATCAAGAGACAAATATATATTCGTGTATTATATTTTCAATGTCTTCTGTAGTATTTGCCTGTAGACACATGAAGTGTAAAGGACCATTTATGTGATAGGTCAGAATTGAGGCGTAACTCTTATGGCGACATATCTGATAATATGATCTATTTATATGACTAGTTGGTTATTTAAGTGGTTTTCTATTTTCAGACAGGTACTGCCTGTACAGTGTGTGACTCATGTCAGGCATATCACCAGTAACCGTATTAATATTGCTTGCTTAAGTTTCACCAAGCCTGTGCACTGTGTGTCTGAAATCATGATAATATGACTGTCAGGTCATATACAAACAGTCCAACCTTGTTCTCATGCCAACATCACAACCATGGTCACGTGAGGCTGGCAGGTGATCAAAACTGACGATTGTGGGTGACTTAAGTTGGCCATGAATACAAGACTCAGGAGGCATTTATAGTGGACTGGTAAGCCTGACTTGACTCGAGATACAAGCCAAACGAGGAATGTATACAGCAAGGCCATCCATCCTGTTGCATTGATATCAAAGAGCCGATAATCTTAACATTAGGCTGCAAGTGATGTTTTAACGCAAAAGAATATATGGAAATTCACACACCAAAATGAAATACGTCTCAATGATAATGAAGCACTTCCTCTATCGCGTACAAGTTGGTTGTCCTCCAGAAACCCTCGCGAGACGTACCTGTGTTCACTGAGGCCAGAAATTTAACAAACATGTAAGGGGATTTCCGTTCCAAAATGCTGAGTAAAAACAGATTTCATTTCTGTCGCATGGTAGACTTTGTTAAAAAGTATACTAAAAAACTAACGACTGTTCAGATTTATGTCAAGTGATAGCGTGCTTGTAGGCCACGTGGAGCTTTTACATATGACGAAAATGTTTACGTCCTGATGGAGGGTTCCGGATACACGGGCCGAATTGGCGCTAGACTTAAGCAGTACAACCATTTTCCACTTATCTAGCCATGTCTCCATCCCCAAGACCCAAAAAAAAAAAAAAAATTGGAAACATTTACTAAAAAGAATATTTAAATACAATACTCACCAAATTAGGGACACTTGGCAAGAAAGAAAGCAGTGAATGAATCGAGGCACAAGGGAAATGCTGATAATGCCATGCCCTTTTCTGCAGCGTTAGTTAATTAGGATGGCAAAATGGATGATAAGGTCGTTCTGACCATAAGTCAGTTTAAATTTAACATAATCAGCTGGTGTGCGTGCCACCAATGTAGGTCATGTTATCAAATAGGAAGGATATCCATTACATGTTTCATTCGAAAAACACCAATAACCATAGTGACCCTGAAATTAGATAATTGTCATTGAGACTAGGTTATGTGCGCACATCTCATGAACAATCCTAAATAATTCAAAATATGAATGTAAAAAAAATATCACGGCTATACGCGGCTACCTCAAAAATAAGGTCAAAGTAACTAAAAAATGACCACCCAGGGAGGAAAACAGCGATTATGACAATTAGGCCAGGATCAAAATCAACGAGTCTGCTCATCCCAGAGATGACGTAGGACACAGGGGTTACTGAGTGAGGGTTTCCCAGTGAACCATGACTCAACGTTATTTATCAGGATTTCAGGTCCACGGGTCAAATTCATTCTACTCAAGGTGGCCTCACACGTAGTGGCGACCTATCTCTTCGAGTGTCACTGACTGATTAAGCATGTATCTATTTCTGTCAGCTTGTGTTCATATGAGTCACTCGGTACAAATATACATACTTAAGCTTGAGTAAGATAAGTTATCGATAATAGATGTGTTATTGATATATTATTACTCCACCGATACGCTGTATATCATGGCACACGTGAATCTTTCCCTTTCATATTCGCGCCTTTTTCCTGATGGATTTCGTTTATAGATTGCTAATTCTTATTTTTCTTTCCAACAAGTAAATCTAAATTATATTTAAAGGGTCCTGTTTCGTTTATATTCACGTGTTATATAGCATGTGGGAAGCCCGCCAAAATAATTCAAACGCATTCAACACGGACATCTACCGGCAGGTCAGAGAACTAGAAGTTTGCATAAAACGTTTTACAACAAGCCACCTGCATTTTATGCAACCAATCACCTCAGATTACAAGGGCGTTTTTCCGCATAGCAAACAATGTTGTGTTTATAAACACTTTGTAGATGAACAAGTTCATACATTCGCCAGAGAGGCGTTTTAAGAATTCCTGACAGGAATTATCTAGAGTTCGTTAAATGCACGCAGGGTTATCCTGAAATGACATGGATTCTATAGAAAAGGTAAGCAAATAGCTAGCCTTAAACTGGTAATTAATACGAACCAAGTGAGAAACATTTAGCTTTAAAAAAAGTTGGTTATATGTGTGGTTTTATCCTTTCAATTTAAAGAAGATATATCTAATTGGGTATAGATTTACTAACATAGCCCTACGAAGCTGTCACGAACCGCCGGAGATCTAAGAAATAATCTCTTAACTAACCTCTTTGTTTACCTTTTGTTTTTGTATTGGGACTTCCCACTGTCACCGATTTCTCAAAGGCTGATTTAAGTGAACGCGTAGTATGCGTGTTTGTGTATGTACGTATGTACTGTAGATTCAGAAATATTAGTTGGGATTTTATTTTCGTGGTTTTCGTGGATCAAGATAATCCACGAATTCATGATTCCAACGATAAAAAAATCACACGGTCAGAGGATATACTGTATCTTAACGGCAGCTGGTGGTCGACTTTATATATATAATTGTTACCGCTGGCTGAATTACTATTTTATGATTGTTTTTAATACATTTATTAAATGCACTGAATTGCTTTTCGTAAATTACTAGGGGATTTATGAATATTCTTTTGTCAATTAAATTATTTCCCCATATATCGTACAAACACGCCCCCCCCCCCGATATCTTTACAACAAAACAATATCAAAGTATAATTTAAACTGAAAACGTATCCCCGTATTTCCTCTTATCAACATTTCAGGTAAAAAATTCAAGAACAGTACCACATTTCTGTCGCGCAAAGCGGTAGTTCTGACACGCCAAGAACGGTACACAAGTTCCAATGTTCGTAGCCACAGCTACTGAGGCACGGCTTTTTCGGAACCGGCCTTTTCAACCTTTCTCAATAGAGATTAAACGAGACTTACGCTGCCTATTGGCCTAAAAGACGAGGGCCGTGTAAACTCATTTGAATAACCGCGATTTCCGCGGGATGCGAAAGAGCACTCATTCCGAATATTGCGACAACAGTTGCGTGCATAACAATGAGCCATTAATAATACATGCAGGCGGTACTTCTTCCGAATATTGCCGATAGTTGTACATATATGTTAGTGTAAGTAAGCGCCACAGAATACTATTTTGTTGCGGATCCACAACTGCGATACGATCACAGTTGTGGGAATGGCCTGTACAGTTAGGCCTTGTAATGGTGAAATGGTAGACACTGGTAGAAGGCACAAAAAAACTCTTAAAACTACTAAATATACACACCAAAATGCATCCGTTAGTGTCTTTGGTAGTAAATGGGTCTTTCTGGCAACTTTACCACGTTCTTATCTTAATATATTAATGAAATATTATCCCTAACAATCCTTGTGAGCCCGCGGTGATTTAAACATAACAATATACAGGAATTTGTAATGAGCGGACGTTGATCGACTGGTACCCGCCACCGAGATCTATTATCGCCCGCTTTTTCCAGTTCAAACAGCGATAAGATCAGAGCGGGTTCCCAGTCTAAATCCCGTTGCAAAGGACTGTGGGTCACATAATGTAATCATGGCGGCTTGTTCTCTATGTAAACACAGCAGCTCTTGGCAAAATTATGGATAAGTAGGGCTATTGAGCTTTATTTTGGTGCCAATACTTTGCAGATGTTTTATAAAACATCCAAAGACAACAAAAAGGTAATTATTTTATGTTGTCACCGCCTGAAATGTCAATTATACGATTCCAAAGGGGTTTCCTATTTGGAACCTTACGAGGCGTTTTTCTAAGAGTCGTTCCCAAGACGTTGTTGACGGAGAGGAGCAGAGCGGATCGGAATCACACGTCTTGGACCGAGACAAAATACTATTAGGCAAATTATTTCTTTATAATCTCCAAATACAGCTGACATGATGAATGCCGAACGAACCGTGATTCGAAAAGTTTAAAACCTTCACGTGGACGGTCCCGTTTCATTTTTTCCTCCGGTCAAGTGATGGTTGACGTTTTCTGTGAACGCGGTGTGATAACTGATAGTCGATGTATCGGGTGTTACAACTAACAGCCGATGTATCGCCCGGTACGTGTCGGTCACGGCTGATTAATTCTTTGTCGAGCTTGGGAGCATGTTTGTTCAACACTGACCCGATTGACCGCGGTACAGGCGCACCGTTCGTGTGATACGCATCAAAGCCGAACCACCTGTGTACATCGGGCTTGTTTTCCTTGCGCACATGCAGGTATTAATAACATAATTTCCTAAAATTTTCTTTGTCTTTCCACGAATTCAAATACCCCACGATATGCGTTTTGTACAAAAACCACGAAATTTTAAGCCCACGATATTATCTGAATCTACAGTATCTAAATGTAATATACATATGCAGACTAAACCAATATAATCTTACATGTTGATAAGACAAAGGTATGCATGCGTGTTATCTTTTCATGTATCTACAAAATATCCACAATAGTATTAGCTAAGCGAGACATGTTTATATAAGGTTACTTTTTAGGCAACACACACACACACAAATATATTACAGACGTGCTAATTATAGTTTGGTTATTGGTGTGGTTATCTCGTTTCAAGTATACGTTAGTATGTGGAGTATGTGACACATGCTCGTGATATCACCAAGTACCGTTCTTGTTTGTCTGAAATCATGGTCACGGGTCAGGGTTAGTGCGTGTACAGTAAAACCTCGTTATATTGCCAAAAACATGACCACATATTAATGGTGGTAACTGAAGGTGCCAGAGAATAAAATGTATGGATCCAACAACCGTTTGCCACAGAACGACTAATGTTCCCAGTAACACATGTAACACATTAAACTATAGAAAACTGTTAATATATGCGTTATAGATCAATTTTGAAATAGGATATTTACCGAAGTTGGGACATTTGACAAATAGTAGGTTGTAGTGGTGAAAATAACAAAAACAGATGATATACTAAAGAGCAAGTCTGAGTATTGTAGGGCCAGTCATTAAGTGATGACATAAGGTGACAAAGGTAAGTTAAGGCGAACTTATTTAACGGGTAGTTGCTCAACATAAATCATAAGCATATTCCAAATTTTTATTTGGCCATCCCGACCTTGAGTTCAGGTCATTGGAATGCAGTTGTGCATGTGCATCAAGCCTAAATAATTTCAAATATGATTAACCTCAGGCAAATTGTTCTTAAAGTCTTATATTAACAAAGGAGGGGCCAAATTCTATATAAATAAGGGCAGGCGAGTGTATTTTGACTGTATTGAATTATGAATTAACTTGTGCAGCAGATCATTTTATCAAAGCATGAAAGAAGCAAGTTTTTCCCTATTCTATTGATTAATTAAATAACACTGATTATTACACGTGTGAATTGTATATTAATTGCGCAAACATCCAGTTTAGCCTCACAGACCGCTTGTTTTAAATTGATTTTGCACAATATGAGGATATGTTATTTGTTTTTTTCCAATTTTACATGCACGTTTACATACATAGATAGTTATTTTTTTCATTTAAAACGAACCCAGGGAGAAATATTTAGGTGTCTATAGCACCTATTATGTGTATCTTCACTCAATAATCCAACATCTTCCATTAACATTTACAAATTTTCATTATTTTATTACATTTCCTGACGTCAAACCTGCCTTTAATTGTGACCCAGCTATGATTTTTAAATACCATTTGCACATTCAACTCGCATGCAAACATGGTTGAATGACTTGAAAAAACATGTTTGCTGCACTATTGCTCAATAGAGGGCAGTGCAGACAATGACTTCTGTATGAACAATCATCAATATATATTCCTACAAACGAATGGCTGCATAAGGTGTTTTGTACTGCAACAGGGAGCAGTCAGTGCAACATAATATGCAATGCATAATGAAAATGATATTTAATTGTTTTCTTGATGCATACAGAAATATGTTATTTAGGTACGAAGTCCATGAAAGGTACATGATAAACAGTATGTTCGTGAATGAATTAAATTGATTAATTAGTCTCCTATGGGACATCTTTAAAATTTATCAGTAAGACATACCTAATGTTCGGCACATTCCACCTTTTAAAAAGACTTGTATATGTAGGCAACGTCTTTTAGGCAAAATAAAGACGGCATTTACAAGATGTTTTCTGTACAACGTTATAAATGAAGAAACATACCACGTTTACACGTTATTGGCTTCAAGTATAATAAGTGGGTTATAATATATACTCGGTTGCACTGTTGCTCATTATGTGTGATATATTGGTGAAAGTAGCCTACAGGTATGAAGAGTAGCATCATATTTGTAATATATTGTTTATATATGTAACACATTTATAAAAACTAATAAACGGACCACCTGTGAACTAATATATGTTGCTGCTGTGATCCTTCTTGTTTTGGTATTTGTCCTTTTTAATATATAACTGTTACATGTTCGTGTTACAGTGTTATATACGCGGGGTCGGCTGAAGTTTGTCCATACATTTATCATTTTGATGTGAAAGCAGCTTTTAATAAATTTCGTAAGATTTGTCATTGTTTCATTGTTCACATATTTAGTAAACCTTTGAAATGACCTTATAAAACTTTGAAGTTTGCATTATTTAGCGAAGTTTGATGTAAATAGGTGACTGGTGTATGGACCTTCAATAAAAAGTTTATGCATCACATCTATTTTGTGTTTTAGCGAACGATTATTTAAATAATACAATAACAGGTAGATCAGTGATGATGCAAATATCAGCCACGACACAGATCAATAACGTCAATGGGTTGTTGGCGTGTGAATGATATTGGTGCCTTCTACTGCCGATATTTTGTTTCATCAATCTGGTCGATGTCACTGGGATTCCCGATTGAAACATGCACGAAAAAGAGATAATAGTAAGTAAAGTGCGTAAACTAAAGCTGGCTCACTTACACACGCCGGTACTATTCGCTGATCTCATTGAAATATTGTCTCGTGAACAAATAGGCCATATTGAGCCATTCAACTGTAAATCAAAAGATTATTAGACTGTGTTTAAACTGGTGCTGTAATAACGTTCCTAAATGGGGAATGAAAATGTGTTTCTCACAACCCCCTATACACATGCACTTTTGTGATAAAAATAACAGTTACAGTGGCTTTTATTACATTAAGGGTCCCATTTGCAAAGGCCGTTGTGGTAATTAATTTTTACGTAATAAAAAAATATACAAGTATACGCCTTTGGCAGCAAACATAGCTTTGATAAAGGGTTATATCAAATTGTAACCGTGCGTTACTTACTTGATGTTATCACAGTCAGGGTTCATACATAAACTACTTTTTAGTAAGTTTTTTTAGTATGAAAAGTTTATAGTATTTTTTGACTCATTATCAATTTTGCTGAAAACAGTTTTGCTATACAAATAAAACATGGAATATAAGGTACATACACAAATACAGTAAACCTACTGTGTGTCATACATGCTTACATTTGCCTTATGTAGCATATTCATTATTGGAACAAACTTTGCATTTAGTCTGTAACTTTATTGATGATGTCTATGCATACGTTAATCACAACTTAGGATTTCGTTAAAAACAATAACCATAAGTGATATATTCATTGTGCTGTATTTTTTATGTTTGGAGTCTACATCTAAGAATTTTGGATCAAGAAATATATTCGAATCTATCTAAATATCGTCGAGTAGACATTGGTCGCAAACTACATTTTACATTAACTTCACCATCTTTATTCTGAGATCGATTAAACTTGTCTTTCACTGTTGTCCAGTTTACACAGTCCACAAACCCCTTGGCATAGTTGTGCAGAACATCTACAGTTGCAAATGGCAACTAAGCCCTTGCGATGAACCATTCTCATTATTATCAGAACAACTGGCATTAATTCTGGCATTCATGGGACCAACTATTTATCATCGAGTTTTCAGTCCCAGTTTCTGGCATTTTTGTCATCTTTGTTCCAGTCCATACTAAGATGTGAACTTCCACTTAATTGTCCTCGCCATGACACAGTCATAATTGCTAAGGAGTCGATATAGAGAAAAATTCAGCCAGCTGGTTGGACTTCACGCGACAACTGAGACAGAAACTAGAATGGTTATCTGAGGACACAATGTCATTGAACAATTGAACTCCTGCTTAAGAGCCAAATATGCCCCTTTGTCATCTGCCACAAACCCGATATCAATGACTTTAGGATCATCAGAACCATACAGGGATCCGAGAGTTGGATAGTCCGTCGCCTGGTCAAATGAATCCTTTCATTGCACACTGGATCATCCACTCGAAAAACTCTAGTTTATTTGGCCATCATTCAACAATGACAAAACAAAGAGCCTGACTGAAGTCAGGAAGCGCAAAAACAGAGAGAGCAGGTCAGAAATTTGGTTAAGGAGAAAGCCAAGGCAATATTTGGTCCCAAAAGCAGAGTCGACCATAAATTTTTCGATGAGAAGGAAAAGGCAATCACACCTCTTCTTTACGATAAACAAAAGACCTTCACAGCCTAGTAGAATATCATGCCCTCGAGTTCTAAAGACCATCCCTTTAAGCAGCTGAGGAGGCAGGCCTAAGCAGCACTCCGATTCCGGAAGATGCATGGTGGGATAAGAAAGCAGTCTTACGTAAGTCGAGCACCATGCTAACCTTGCGAACTTTTAGATATACAGTACTTTGGTTCCACCAAGGCGATTATGGACCATCAAGAACAAGATTTATTCCCCTTGTTCTGTACATTTTGCCTCTCGCTAATTCCAAGTATCCATTCGATGTCGAGAAGTAAGGACTCGCCCTTGTGGGAAAGACTGCAGCGAAAGGTGGCCAAATACTTTCTATCGGGGCATCAACCCATAACGTTGCGACCACAGGTCCAGCTATCTAACCATTACGCCAACACAATTCAAATAAATCTTCAAGATATTAGGGCAAACAGAAAACTTTCCAAAGCACACCCCATGGTATATTGGTAGAGTCTTTGGGAATAATTGAATGTAAGGAAAAACAAGACCGGCGACAGGCTTTATTTGGCAAATTCATTTGAAACCCCACGAGTCTCAGAACTAATTAGACGCATTTGCAATAATTAACCTTTTTTTCAGGACATCGAATGCAATGTGGTTGTCAATTTGATATGTTTAGATGCATGATTACTCAATGATAACCGTCTGAATGATTTCTTGCTTATTATTTATAATTTTCTCTAAATTTAAAACAGGCGTCTAATTCAATTCTATAAAAATAATAATAGCCATGTCAATGTAACATTATTCTTCGGCCATCTTTGAATTATATATTACCAGCTAACTCAATTTTACTCCTTGTAAACTTACTGACAGTTTACCAGTGACCAGTATTTAAGTAATGTTTTGCTGAATACGGGACAACTTTACAACATTGGAATATAATGAAAAGGCAGTGTACTAGCTTGACGACCAGTTTTATTTTTATTAGTTTGATATAACAAACAAATTAAAATAAGAAATTTGAGCTGGCACAATTTTAAAATTATCTTGAAAATATGAACATATGTCGCCGACTATCGGGCATAGATGGCATTTAAAATTGACATAAATGTGCAAGGATAGACATTTAAAACCTCATCAAGTTTTAGTAAAGGTAAATGTTATTATTGTTGGGATATAATTTTAGGTTGACTATCATATTGCATATGTTGTTTTACCGAACACCTACCGATGATCAAGTAACTACTTGTCTTTTGCTGTCACGTAATTGTTATATAATTCTAACAAAGGAAGTAGCGGCCAATCGAATATTATATTCTGCAAGGATTCTTTGCAGTTTAATCAATAATCACGGTACATGCATGAGGTTTCAATAACAAAGCACAGTCAACATTTATAAAGCTACATCCTTACTCTTCATAACATATACGTTTATCAAATGGCTTTGCAAGAGTCACTGCAATAATGCTCTAAATGATTTCACAATGTCAAATGTTTCTAGAAAATGGTTTATGGCTAAAGAGTATTCGTAAAACCTATATATTAGAAAATAAAGATATTCAAAGTGCATTATTTTATATGAATTTCTACAATTATATTATTATTAAATATATCAAATTTCTGAAAATGAGCTGCTGAATTAACGGTAAGTATTGTTCTTTTTATATTGGTATTATACTATTGAGACAAATGTGTTACTTCGCTGCTACAGGTTCCTGGCTTCAAATTCTATAAGATGGATTGTAATGTGGACACATACATGATATTATACATACTTACTTGTAATTTTAAATATATGATAAAATTACAATAATAATATCACGAACAATGAGGTTCTCTCCTGTCTGCAACTTATATTCAGAATGATTTAACATGTAATTAAGTATCGAAAAACAGTGTTCTTGAAAGTTTTAACTTGAACTTTATTAACCAAGACAATACAAACATTATTAGAACATAACGATACTTTACAAGAAACATTTAACGATACTCAATATAGCATTAATATAAATATCCACTAGCTATATAAGTATTATTCGGAGATCTATTCTTCTATTCTTGTTTGCAACGAATATTCACGTGACAATGTCTGTTCACACCATAGATCCCATTTTTTCGGGTAAGTCAGTCACACACATTCTTTCCATTTAACTTTGAAATACCAAAATTTAGCCTCATAGGTCAAACAAGGTCATAATGGATTAATGACGGCTCACCTAGGATGGTACTTGTGAGACCAATAACGCTTACGATTCAGGTATCCAGGATTCGAGGTTCGCAGTTTCCTATACAGTTAGTAGATTAAAAGTGAGTTTCCCGTATCTCCATCTTCTGTGTAAAACAAGACATAAATCACATTAAGAAATACCATTCTCTTGATAAACCTTTTGAATCTAAAAAAAACGCCACAGTACTTTTAATCGATAGTTCCTGTCCGCCCCACGAATGCCATGAATTTTCGGACTCGTAATTGACTTCTGGGGAAGGTTAGGATAGTTTTCCCAAAGGTTGTTTCGGAAACACGCTCACTGTATATCATTAAAAATTCGATGACCTTTATTACGAAATTCGATGGATTAAGTTTGTCGAAGTTTTACAGCGGGTTATAAATCAATGATCTTGACTTATATTTTTGATTCTCGCACTTTTTATACACCGGAAGCCAGTTAGTTTCTTAAAAGCGTTAGAAAAGTTCTTTTGGTGAAATGCATACACCACTGGGTTCATGGAACTGTTCGCATAACCGATCCAGTATATTAAGTAATATGCCTCTAATGGCATGTCGCAGGTTGAACACACATAAAACACTGCCTCTGTTATGAAAAATGGAAGCCAACATAATATGAACAACCCGATTTGTAAACCAAGAGTACGTATGGCTTTCAAATCCCTTAGATGTCTGTTTCTGCTTGCAGTACACGTGCCCACAATTTCGTTTTCTCTTCTGGCTTGACGTCTTGCCTCAACATAAATCCTTCCATACATCGTGACCATTACCAATAGAGGGACGAAATAGGACAAACACAAAATTATTGAGGGGTAAATGACTTCATTCTCATTTGTGAATTCCATGTAACACCCAATATGTTCTACAGAAATCACCACTGGCCATCCTTCTGCAAAAGCTGCCGCTATACATATTAGCCAGGTAATAATAATAGTTACTGCAACTCGAAACCATGTAATTATAATTGGGTAACGCAGAGGGCGGGTGACGGCTATATATCTGTCCACTGATATCAGACATAGGTGTCCTATGGAAGCCCTACAGCAGGTTATATCCATCAGGAACTCTAGTGAACACAATGTTGGTCCTAACATCCAGACTCCAGCAGACATGTAATACAAAGCTAAAGGCATCACAAATATCCCAACCAACAGGTCAGCCACAGCCAACGACACCAGGAACCCATTGGTAACTGTCCGAAGATTTTCATATATAAAAATGACTATTAATACTAAACTGTTTCCGATCAGTGTTGCTAAGGTTATAACCATGCAGATAAATCCGAATGATATCCGAAACCAAGTCTCACTCAAAGTAATAGTATTGTTCATGTAACCAACGATCCCCATGATGTTTTGGCTACCAAGGCTACACATTGTATTCCTGAGTCATTCTTCAGTCAGATTGATCATCTCTGGTAGTTTATGCATTAAATTGTTTTTAAATGTAATTATGACAGATGCCCATTACTAAATATTGCTTTTTATCCATTCTGCATTGTGTCTGAATATTCAAACATTTGCCTTACTATCTACATATAGTCGTTTCCTTGTATAACGCAAAGTTACAGGCCATTAAAAGGCTCGCACACAACCAGTTGAGTGTTAAAATGTACATTAATTCGTATTCTTGACTATTTGTCACGTTCAGTTCTTAGTGTAATGGCAAGTAAGTACCTGTATTCTCTGTTGTTCAGTTACATGCCTCATAGCTTTGGTGAAAGGTGTTTTTCCGTATCGAGTCTTGTCAGTTTTTTTTTTAAATACTGCCAAATGACTTGTTATGGAATGACCTTTATCCTAGAAGCGATCTTTGTATCAGACTCTTTCATTGCCTTCCAATGCTCTAAACGTGACTGATTTTGAATCAAATATTGTGCGTTAAGCAGACATACCCGCAACAACGCAGTTCAGTAAATCGCATGCTGTCATAGAATTCTCTTAGTACCAACAGTATTTTAGTGGCGGACCTATGTGGGCACAGGGTAGAGTGAATGTTCATATTGATAGAGCATATAGTAATCCTTGTAATCGAATTTTCCTCTTTCAGGGTTAAGTACTATTGCCACCACTAAAATTATCAATAACGGAAATAGTAATTTGTTGAAAACAACTTTATGGACAGCTTAATGGCGAAGCTTTGTTGAGGAATCCCCAACATTTTCAACACGCCATCTATCCATTAATATTGCTTTCATGGCTGACACTGATACACATGTGCCCGGGTAATTTGTGTCAATTTTTCCTTGAACGTTAGTATTAATATAGTAACAGGAGTAGACCTTAGCGCACTGGCTCTCTGTCCCGAAAATTAGACACAGGACCACAATTATAGATAAACAGAGAAACTATTAAGGAAAACAGATCCTTTAAAACCCTAGTAAAATAAAAGTGTTCTTTAGCCTTCCACCCTAACCAGTACCCATTGTATACTAGCTGGAGAATGTGCACCCTGGTTATGCAGTCTTAGGCCAGGACTCTTTGGACAGACCAAAGGTTGTTAACAGTGCCACGCTCCACTAAATAGATAAAGCGGTATCAAACACAATGCGACAAATCCTATTGCACGTAGCTCCTGGCTAATATATCGTCCTCCATATGATGGTATCGTTACCAAAGGCATTGTCAATCTCACACGCTTGGCTTTAAGCACAGTAGTAAAACCAGTTGGGTAAAACGATGAAAGCCCTCAAGAGCACATTGTAGGATTAATAAGTCAAATTTCTATCATTGATAAATGATAATGCATTTCTGTTGAAGTGCATAGATTTATTGGACTGGGAATTGTATCCTACGATACAGATATGCAGAACACAGGGCTCAGTCCAATAAATCTGTGCACTTCAAGAGTTATGCAGAACACGCCTCATGTTAACAAGGTGGTTTTGTGTTAATGATGCGTGGATTTAACATTAAAGGTGTTTCGATGTCGGATTATTTTGATAAAAGATATACAATATAAATCTTGAGTATTGAGCGAACATTTCACAGTGTATGCCAAGAAATGCAGTAAATATTTTCAAGTCCCAGACAAACTAGTGTCATATAAGCACAAAACTCTCTTTTTAGCAATTTGAACCTGTATCGAATGTGTCGAATATGTCTCATGAATATTTCTTTACATAAGTTAAAGGGCAAACACTCTAATATGCATCAGTTAAATTATCGAGGATTGATAAAATACTTTTACAATACTAGTTGACGTTTGTTCCCAGATGACTTGATCTGTTCACTTCATGTTAACCTTAACCTCAGAAAGAATGTTTCTTTCACTCACACTTCCAGATAATCTCGTTTTTCAGATAACACATACAAAGCTATAGGTGAATAAAACTTTAATGGACAGTGGATCCCATGCATGCATGTTTGTCAACATACATAAGATTAATTTTGATTCACTCAAACGTCAAGTAACATTTTTCATATGCTGTGACAAGAGTCATCATATGCTGTGCCAAGAGTCAATCATGTGATTATGTGATTCAACCTGTCTTGTTTTCTTTTATAGAGCTCTATTCTTGCAGTTTGCAACATTCTTGGGGTCGAATCATTCCAATTTCTCAACTATTCTTTTGCCCTTCAGTTTGGCGTTATAATTAGAATGTTGATAAGAGAAATATAGCGTTCTTTTTTCGCGGGACACTTGAATCGTGCTCCTAGTTAATGTACGTTCAAGACACATTGGTTTACGATTTCTATACATCCAATATTCATTCTGAATTTTTTTTCGTACTTCTCTTTTTCAATAATTTCGTGAGTGGTAGAGTATTAATTTGTTCGTGAGTACGAGCCAATTTATCGAAATATGAATGGTGTCTAAAATCAAGCGAACTCACTAAACTTTAAGATTGTGATGAACCTAGGGATGGCGATCATTGAAATGATAGTTTCCGCATATAAAATACGTTACATCTAAAGCTGGCTCCTCCGTCTAATTTTAGCTCAATCTAATGATGGTATGTTTCGAATGAAAGCGTAATAAATACTTCTGGCACACTGTATACAGGGGCGGTGTCGACCTCCATAGAGATAAATTACATGGTAATATTGACCGACTTTGAACAGGGGATACATGGATCAGTTTTCAGTCTCATGATACATAATAACGTTTACCGTTTTTGCGAGAGGTACACGGATTCTCCATCACTTTCACATGGTCCTGGATATTACCTTTTAATTCCACGTGAATCATAAATACTGATTTAACCCGCACAGGAGGTGGCATAGGTATACTAGAAGGGGAGGAGTCGCTGCAGTTTTTCACCTTATGTATCTCCACGTGTATATTAAAATTGTTGTATTGTGTAAGGGATTCCTGCAGGCTTTACATTTGACCGTTCTCTCGCATATGAATCCTCGTTTCTGACAGGGTTCACTCGTTCATGACAGGGATCAGTTGCACCCGTCACAGTTACATGGTTAGTGTCAAGTATGTTTCTTACAGTGATTAACTAGACTAATCTTTGTGAAGAGGGTTTGCTGCAGTGTTCACATTTGAACCCCGTTTTCATGCGTATAATGTGCCCATGATAATGTTGTGTTACATGGTTTATAAGATTCCACTATGTATGACTCTTATGTGATGGAGCAAAACATCTTTTTGTGAGAAACAATTGCCTCTGTGCTCACATTTTTACGGTCTTTCTCCTGTATGTATTCTAATATGTCTGAGCAGATGAATCATTTCCGATAAGGACTTCCTACAGTCGTCACCTTTTTTTGTTGTTTTCCCTTTATGTGTCTTTACGTGCCTGACCAAAGAATTTTCTTTAATGAAAAAAAAACGGTTAGTGTGTTCAAATTTATGTTGTTTCTTCCCTGTATAAATTTTCATGTGTCTGTTCAAAGCGCGCTCTTTTTGGAAGCACCTTTCGCAGTGCTCACATTTATATAGTCTTCGCTCAGTATGTTCCTTAATATGTATGATAAGATCGCATTTAAGTGAGAAGGACAGGTTGCAAAGCATACACTTGTATGGTCTTTGCCCCGTATGTATCCTTCAGTTCTTTACAAACTGAATCAACTTGAAAACCACCCGAGTTGTCTCTGTTTTGATGATCATTACTGTGTATGGTTGAGCTTTTGTACCGGAGTACATATTCGTCCCCGGAAACTTGCCAAAAATCTTTAAATAACAGCTATGATACTATAATATTAAATTTTAAAAAATTACAATTAATTAATGATCCATGGGTCCTTGATTTAGCCTATTCACAAACGCTGACGCATGAAAGATTATTGTCTATCGCTTGATACGGCAAAAGAAAAGTAGGAATCGATTTTACGAATAGTATACATATAGTGGGAGTTATATCAAGAAGGAATTCAGGAGAGGTATATCTTGCAGACAGCATATTATCGCGTTTTTATACACTTTATCCTGTATTATAAGAAATAGAATGGATATATGATTAGATACTTACATTGGATTTATAGATATGAAAAGGTCTTTTGACCGAATACATAGGGATTTAATGTTTTACGGTTTGCTAGAACTGTACATTAGGGGCCTGGACAGCTGAGCGGTAAACCGTTCGGCCTTCTCCGCTGACGACCCGGGTTTGATCCCAGGTACTTCCATGAGAATAGGTTAAAGTGGCCCGTCCAAGGTTGGTGTTTTTTTCCGGGTTCTCCGGCCTCCTCCACCTCTCTTACTACCATCTTCAACTCTATCAGTATCTTCTACTTTCGCCTTGAATATCTAACTGTAAAACGACTCAATCTGTCAAACTTTGTCGTTGCTGGGGGAGCTAGTGCGGGCTGGATTTTCCGGAGACCTGTTACTGGCTCTACCGCCGACTTCACTTTCAGTCAGTCAGTCAGTCAGAACTGTACATTGATAGGAAATTGTATAATGCTGTTAAAGTTAGGTATTGTCACAATACTACATATGTAGGTATCAGGCAAAACTTGAATTATAACGTTTCTCATTTTTCTGTCCAATGTGGAATATTATACAGGTATAAATATTATAGTCGATTCAAGTTCAAGAGCTCTTTGAGAAATAATTTCTAAGTTTCAGCTGTTTAAAAATATTTTTTTAACAGTTTTACCAAGTTGTATAGTGCTGCAGTTGTTCCTGTCCTTGATTATGCAGGAGAAGTATAGGGAGCTGAGAAAGCGCCACCTTGTGACAAAGTACAGAAAAGAGCGATTCGATATTTCTTGTGTGTTCAAAGAATTTGTCCTGTTCCGGGAACGGAATATCTTTGATTGGATTTTCATAGTAGAAAAATAGCTGGTGTGCTAATGTGGCATAAATATAAATATAAATATGTTCATAATTTTTGAAAAGAAAGAGATCTGTTCAGTTAATTAAGCTGAGGAAAATATAATTTTGTTTTTAAGAAAAAATGTATTTCAGATGTTAATAATAAGTCAAATCATATTTGAAAATGAATCTTTCTAGGCGAAAGAGGTCTCTTAGGGCTCAATTAAGCTGTGGTATAATGCCTTTAAGACTAAAATCTGGTCGCTTCCAGAACATTCATGATTCTACTACTGGTAAATTACGAAAGTTTAAAGCTAACAAAAGAATTTGTCAATATTTCAATGATAGCCAGGTCGAAGATAAGATTCATTTTGAATGCCCGTGTTCTTTATATAATGTGACTCATACATAACTATATAACAGTTTTTCCCCGAGAACAATGATTTCAATAAAATGGCTGTGCAGTAAAAAATTATGAATCTTTATCATTTCATGCTAAACAAATGTTTGAATATTTTGTCACAGCATGGGATGATAGACAGTCACATTTATTTAATCCAATGTAAATTTTATTTAATATGTGGTTACGGAGCGTCTTATAAACCCGCTGAGGTTTGGGTACCATGTGATTTGTAATGTATCATGTTTTGAAAAATTGTACAAGACACTATAATAAATAAACTATCAAATAGGGTATATATACGTAGTGTCAGTTCCATCGAAAACTGCCAGTCATTGGACGCCGGTCGATTGCTACATGCCATTAAAACCAAGTTAGACCATTAGACCTAACCCTCGACTATTGTTCGTGTCCCAGGCATTGTCGGCACTCCCTTTGATCCTGTGGGTTTGTTGTTTGTTCCTGGCGGTCGAAGTTGGAGACGGCGCCTGGCCAGATCGTTAAACCAGTGACTGACCGGTACACTGTCGTCATCCCTGCATTAGTGATAGTACACTAATGTTGAACATTAGCTACAAGAGGGAACTGTTGTGGATCAAATAACGTCATAGCTCTAACGATAGGATAACATTTAAGTCATTGTTTAGATTGTTAGAGAACAAATAACTAATTTTTGAAATTTTAAAGTCGCTGTTGTATCTATATATATATATATATATATATATATATAAATATATATATATATATATATATATTTATATATATATATATAAATATATATATATATATATTTATATATATATATATATATATATATATATATATATATATAGTCAATGAACATAAAAAGAAGAGAGACATCAACGCCAACATTTCAAACAATCATATTATTTAGAAAACATGTACAGATTGTTGCTAAAATTTCAACTACCCCTGTAGCCTTCGTCAGAGCGAGTGACTAACTGTAAACAAAGCTGATAGTGTGACTCTTCGCTAGGTCAACGGGGCTGGCTTGCCAGCTATACCGTTTAATCTATCTGATGTCTTGTCAGGACTGGCCTGTGTATACCCACATGAAAACAGGGCTGCTGGGGTGTCAAAGACAGGGAGGGGTTAGTCTGGAGGGGAAAAATATGTGCTGAGTGCCGGGTATTTACAGAGAAAAGCCAAGTCTTTGTTTAATCCTTTTATGTGCGTACGTAGTGTATGAATGTGCTTTTGTTCGGATGTGAATCTGTCTTTGCTGGAGGGAAAGTTGCCTTTAAGGATGGTGCATGTTAAATCTCGGAGAGAATGGTCGGATTTGTTGAAATGTGCGGCCACGTGGAATCTTGGAGTGTTGTCGCGGATGGTTTTTTTTTTTTTTGGTTGTTCTTTCTGAGCCTGAATTTGGTGCCGGTTTCTCCTATATAATTTCCCTCCCCGTTGGGGCATTTTTACAAGTAATAAAGTAAATGACATTTGAGGTATTGCAAGAAAAAAGGGCATGGCCTGAGGGTTATGTTAGATCCTGGGGACTGAAATGTGGGTTTGGTGTCTAAAATATCGCAAATCTCACAGCGGCGGTCACCGCATTTGACATTCCCTGACGGGCTGTTATGTTTGTGTAGTTTCGAGTGCACAAGCATGCGTTTCAGGTTCGGAGGTTGTCTGTAAGCGGCAACGGGAGGCGTGGAGAAAAGAGAATCTGTAGCGGGATTTGAATTAAAGTTATTCCAGCATATATATATATATATATATATATATATATATATATATATATATATATATATATATATATATATAAATCTACTGGTTTCCTGAAATAACCAGTTCTTAGAGGGCCCAATGGTATGACACCAGAGCTTTGTAATTATACAAATACAGAGGAATCAAATTTTGTCAGACATTGTTTAGTACATTTCGGGCAACATGTTGTTGCACACATATGGTAAAAATGTCTGATTTAAATAATATGGTTCTTGAGTGGTCAGGGAATTGCCCTTGTTTACACACTACCTGTCACGCCTAGATACCGACAAGTATTGTGTACTAACAATATGCACTTTTGCTCCCTAATTGATGGACCGTGCCTTTCCAGGCTTCATAAAACTTCTAAAATGTGTACCGTTATTAATCATACCATTTCACTCAGACTTTTTTACTTGATGAGTGCAACAACACTTTGATTACTGACAGGAGCCAAGGAATTGTGATATTTATCACACGGGTCATCGTAATCACCTAATGGTATTTTTTTTTATTCTTTATATTTAGCAAAATGGAAATGGGTTTAGAGTTATAGATATATTTTCTAGTGCATTAGCATTTGAAAAGTCAGAAGTAATGTCCCTGAAATTTGGTAATGGTAAAAACCAAAATAAAGATTGTAGAACTAAAACTATGATATTGCTATTTATAACTCACTAATAATTATTAGTGAGTTATAAATAGCAATATCATATAAAGTCACTAATCACATAAAATAATGTCGATAGGGCCATCCACGTTCAACATGCATAGTAAATATTTAGTCAAAACATACTTTACATTGCAGAGATTGGTGCTCCAACGTCTGTTAAATACTATTTTACTTTAGATAGACCGATTGTAGTAAAACCTCAAAACTCTCAGTCATTATGGTTTTAGATTTTTTTTAAATTAAAAGATAAGAGCTGAGGTTAACCTTTGATCTGTTATCTGTCAGTATCAAGGAAATCGTTAAATAATTACATGAAATGAAATGCAAATTTAATAAACTCAAGGGAACCATGTGTTACGGCGCTCAGCTTTGTTTTGTAAAATTTAAGCAAATCCAAAATATACTGATTTCTATTTTTATTGTTTCTTTATATAATTGGTCCTGCTATGTGGTGTTAACCAAGTGCTAAGTATATGATTGTCAAACTAATACTCTGACATGGCTGCTATGAAAAAGAAAGTAAAGGTATTTGAGATACTGTGTTACATATTTATTTATTTATTTATTACAATACCTTTCAGGGTAGCCTTTATCAAAATAAAATTCTGTTTACATAAGGGCCATTCAATACATAGATACATCACGATAAAATACAATATTCAATAAGTCCATAAACTAAAATTACATCATACAGTCACAGAATTTTAAGAGAAAACGCGTCGACGTAAACACACCTAAAGTTGAAGTACAAATATATGTGGTCGAGTTTCGTTATGAAAAGTATGCGAAAGAGTAGTTAAATACATAAAACGAAGTTAAGATACAAATTAAGCACAATTGTGTACAATATAAATGAAATGTATATATAAATTGTATATATATTTTTTTTAAATTTTTTTGGCCTAATGCTTTTAGTTTTATGAAACCCTATTCTTCAACAATTATGATTTATTTCAAGAATATTTTTTTATCATATTTAATTTTTAGTTATTATACAATTGTTCTTCACAATATGAAAAAAATGTTAAATATAAGTTTATTCAGAATTATAAGTTGCACCAAATTCCAACCTTTATTTGACTCATATAACGACAAATTTCTTTTCAGGCTTACAACTGGTGTTTCACAACCTTGCATGGTAATGTCATGAGTAAAATCGGACCTATAGTCACTAGATCTTGTTCTGGTAAACAGACACACGGGGACCATATTTACTTACACGCAGAACCATAACAAGGTGTTAAACAGCTGAAAGGGTGGCACAGAGACCTTGTGGATTGTTTTGCAGGGAATGAATAGGTATGATATTGCTCCTGAATATGTCCGTTTCAAGTTTCACGACTAATATTTGTTACTCAAATAAATGTTCAATTTCATAGATTTAAAAAACGCAAACAGTTCCAAAATCCCCTGTTAACGGCAAATGACAGACAAAGGACCATCGCTATGGCTCGCTGACTAACTTATAGTCAGGTGAGTTAAAATAAATAATACATATACACATTGTGAAATAGCTGTCAAATCCATGATTTGAAACATTTAGAAACCTAAACTTTATTTCCTTATTCTATTGTTCTTGAAAATACTTAAAATCAAATGCCTATCAAAAGATTAAAAAAATTAACAACAGTCATAAGAAATATGGATCATGGAAAATCCTATATTTTATACGAGACTAGCCAAGCACCTGTGTCCCCGGTGGGGGGGGGGGGGGAGATCATGGCAAGAATGTACTCCCTGACCCCTATTGACTGGAACATGACATTGCTGATACATTATAATATAGTTTTCAAAAATATATACATTAACTGACCCAAATTTACAAATTATTTTCTGATTTGAATATATAAAAGCTTACGTCAAAATATGTGCATGATATGAAAAGTAAATCTGAAGTACCTAAAGAAACAAATTGTTTCTAAAATTAATATAATAATGGTTTAAATTTGTTAACATTCCTCAAAATACCAGAGAAACCCGCCTTAAAAACACAATATAACAAACGACTCGTTGGTCATGACGCTCAGCGGACTAGGAAGATATTCACTGAAGGTTCGTATTTATTTTAATTTTTTTTACCTATAGATTTTGATTTTGGGGTCACAAAATGCAAAGTCAAGTTCTCACGGCCCATCCGTAAATTAGTTTATGGGTGATAACTCTAGTATGGATAGACATATTGGCTTTAAACTTTATTTATTTATGACCAGTCTTTAAATTAAGAAGCATTTCGATTTCGGGGTCCCAAGTTCAAAAGCGAAGGTTACAGTACCCACATATTTAAAATGATGCATTGTGAATCAAAGTTTTAATCCCAAACCTCCCTTTTTCAATTATGCCTTAGCTGCCCACAGTGAGAGAAATCTGTAGATTTTGAGGTAACCTGGTCAAAAGTCAAGATCACTTGACCTACTTTTTTAAAGATTGTTATGAAAATTAAAATGCTGTATGTTCAGCGATGGTAAATCCACAGATTTTGTCACAAGGTCAAGGTTCAAGGTCACAGGACCAACATATTGAAAAAGGTCATAAAAATATCCTTATAGACAAATTCAGCTGAGCGTTGAGAACCATGGGCCCATAGTTTATATTTCGGAGATGTTCAAATGAAGCGTTCCGGCCATTAACAAGACACAAACCCTGACTAGTAGACCTAAAAACTCCTAACTGTACATCCAGGGAGGTCCTAGGACAATCTCCATGGAAATCTGAAATTAGGTCTCAATGATTTAACATCTGCAAACTAATGTGCGGACCGATGGGACTTGTGACTTTGACCTTGGACCCCTAATTCAATTGGCCTCTTCCTCTATTAACATGTCAGCGATATGCGCAAGATGGATGGTTTGAGGGGGGAATTTTTGGCTTAAAATGCATCCACGATTTATTTTAAATAAGTGTGTTTTGTGACCTTGACCTTTGACCTGATGACAAGAAAAATCATTAGGGTTCTTTTTTTCTTGGTGGGCCATACATAAGTCAACTTTGAAATCCATATGGCGATCCAAACAGAAGTTATCATCTGGAGACAAATTTCTGGTTCAAAGAACGGACAGACGAACAGAAAGACGGATAGGGTGATTACTATAGGGCATCCACTTATGATCAGTAAACACACTAGGTTTCGGGACACTAGATGAAACCACAGCTAAGAAACTGACATGATTTCTGCCATTTTATAGTCTAAAAATAGAAAAAAATCGTAAAAAAGAGGTAGCGCCACCAGTTTTCGTGATCTGACGAAACCAGTCATGGTCAATATTTAAGGCTAGATTCATGACAATCCATACATTAATTATCAAGGTACTGGAAGTTTCGTTTCAAATTTTTAATTATTATTGGTGTGTGTGTGTGGGGGGGGGGGGGGTACTTACAAGCCGCATAGCTTTGAAGATATAGGTCACAGTCAGAGGATATAGGTCAATTTAAGGTTTCAAAATACAGTCGCGAATTCACATTCCGACTCTTAACAATCCAAAACCTTGCAATCTGACGGTATCTTGTAAAATAACGAACCGGACCCATAGAAATTAGCCTTGACATATCGACAGCCTCGGATATCGACTCCGACATGACATTTCCCGACACGAACAAGGATACCGACGTATTTTCTGACTTGACAATCCGACCGGTATATTGTCCTTTGTCAGTCGCCGGGCTCGTGCACACACCACCCTGATCAATTAGACGTGAATTCCAGCGATGCGTTCTAACCGTACACTAGGGTCAATTATTGAGTCAATTTGGGTCACTAATTAAAGTTGCCCATTCACCTACCTTTAGAAAAAGAATTAATGTGATTTCTGGCTTACCCTGTATATATATATATATATATATATATATATATATATATATATTAATGATCTTAGGGTAATTTTGGTTGTGAAAAGTCCTCATTATCTCTTTGTGAAGAATGTCTGAACTTGTTTATCAACAACATGTTTGTATACACAGCATTGTTGACATACGGGAAAAACATGCAAGCTAAGGTGGTAGGTTGCATAAATGTGGAGGTAGAAAGGTCACTGTTGCAAAACGCCATTTGAAAAGATCTGGCTTAATTAATTATCTGACTGCTGCCAGATGCCCAGGTTGAATTTGTTTTGATTATTTTGGCGGGCCCCCACATATTATAAACACGTTGATATAAAAACCAAACAAGCAGGCTGTGTGCAGTGGTATCCATGTTTTCTGGCCTATATTTATCAAAGCTCCAAGGGATTACATTTAGTTTATTAAGGTCAGATAGGTGATTGGGCCCCTTTAAGTCAGTTTGGATCCGGATGTGGCAGACATGAACCTCTTCGTGTGTGGAACACGCGGAGGTGGAGAACGAGGTCGGGAACCTTATCTGGGCACTCCAACACCGCTGACCACGTGACCGCGGAGTAATACCTCTCATTGGACAACCTGGATACCACGGAAACAATACCGGCGGCCGCTGATATTGTTTCTATGGTCAAAGAAGACGGAGGCGACAAAGACAGTGAGTCTTAGGGAGAAGATGATCTTCCTAAAAAAAGTAACTCCAAGAAACAAGATTGGGGAAATGGAAACAGGGCCACGGTATATGATAGTGTAGTCACTCATGTAGAAAAATCCCAGTCCTGTAGGAATTGAATGCCCAAATTGAGATAGCACTTATTTTCACTTCATTTAGGTGTAAGCTGATGGAATATGTTAGGTAACAAATTTTATCAACCCCTGACCCCCCAAAAATCCGAGATGGCCGCCATCATAATAAAAAAGGCTAGATATTGCTTTGATATTGTAACTATCGCTTCAAAATGAATAATACTGGATCGATTTATAAGATTCTGAATGTGTACTGGTAATACCAACTACTCCAGGAGCTGTCCAAAGGTTAGAGAGGGTATTCAAGTTCAAGGTCAAACTTATTTACCAACCTTCGATCTTAAGAATAACATTAGACATCTTGGGTACTACGCTGCCATATATAATGTAATATGGTTTTCAAATTGTCAAAGGTATTAATATTTGTCTTTGCAGAATAATATATCATAGGGACGATATTAAAATACATTACACTAAGATACTGTCATATGGTTTACAAATGGACCTTACAGGTGCCCATTCACCTACATTTTGAAAGAGAACTTGTGATTTCTAGATTTTCTGTGTATATATTAATGATCTAAAGGTAATTCTGGTTTTGGAACGTTCTTATAATACCTCCGTGAAGGATGTATGAACTAGTTGACTAGTTGAACATGTTTCTAAACATAGCAATGTTGACAAAAGGGGAAATAATGTAATCTAATATGGTATGTGGCGTATTTGCGGGGGCACAAAAGGTTATTTGTTGCAAAGCGCCATTTGCAAAACTCTCGCCCATCTGACCTGCTGTCCGATGCCATTGTTGAATTTGTTTTATTTTGACGGGCCCTCACATATTATAAACAAGTTAATATTAACAAAACAAGCAGCCTGCGTACGTGATATCAACGTTTTTTGGCCTATCTTGAATAAAATCTCCAAGGGATTATCTTTAGGTTATAAAGGGGATTAGGCCCCTTCAAAACGTGGAATTGATGTACGTGTTACATATTTCACATATTGCTGATTCTCTGCTGATTTATTGCTTAATATAATCGTCAACAGTATTAATGCAAAACAAACATTTTGAAATCAATTTGTGTGGGTAGTACAAAAAGGTCAAAACAGCCTTGTTGATCCTGTTACAAGAACAACCTATGGCCTGTTAACTATTCCAGACGCCTGGTACTCTTCGAGGAGCATTAAAAACCTTTGTTTGAATATCTTTTGAGTTTACCTGAATATAGTCGGGAATAGGTCAGCTATTATTGTAATTGTAACAAAATGATGGAAATAGTATAACAGAAAAATATGCTGCCTTGACAAAAGAAGACTGGTCATACTGATTCGGTCCATAAAAATGTAAAGTGTCTACGTGTAAATGACATCTGGCGAATTCAAATACATGTATCTTTAAGAACCCCGTAGGTTAATGTCGGATAATAGGGACCAAGCACCTCAAGTTTTAGATACCACTACCACGGATGATAATATCAGGAATAACTATCAGGTCTGCATCGACAAGAAGACGCGAGTGCTAAGAAAACCAAAATGCCACAGCAGCTGGTTATAAGATACGCTTAGAACTTATTCGAATAATATTGAGATGGGCAGTAAAATATGTAACACACATGTACAAGGATAACTGTTTCAAGTGACCATATATATGTATACAGGTAAAGTCAACATGGATTGATCTTGAACATTGTTGAAATTATGCATTATATATTTAAATCCTAAGGCACAGCAATGCCTGAATGACAGTCACATTGAACATCGGAAATACTTATTTTTCTGCTACAGTCCTATTATATAAATTCTTTGGTGAAACCGTTGGCCATGCAACTACGGAGGCCGGTAATGCTGTGTAAAAGATTAAGTTTTAAAATTTGGCAATCTGCACCGCTCTACTTGATTTCGAAAAACAATGGGAGATCTCTGGTGAAGGTTCCCTCCTTAATTTAGAAACACTCTACTGCATGTTCATACTCTTTAATACATACCTGTTATACACGTTGGTAATATCGTTGGTAATATCGGGGGACTAAAGACATTGAAATTAAAAAAAAATGTTGAAATCAATTGTTAATTCATGAACTAAAACTAAAATACTTTTAATCACACGGTAGTGTAATCGCATGATAAAAGCCTCAAACGTTTTCTTCCCAACGTTTCTCTGTGCACACGATATGAAAACCTTGATATAAATAATGCCTCCTGTATAGGTAGAAAGTTTTAAGTATGCAATTTAAAGGGAAATATTTTGAGACATTATTTACATAAGAAATATAAGGATTTTCTGCTCAACAAATATAATTCCATTAAATGTCTTTGGATAATGTGGTTAAACCTATTGAGGCTTAGCTTTAATATTTATATTTTCACAAGTTAAAACTTAGGAAATAAATTGCACGGTACATACATTCAATTTTATGTTACATGCTGATTCATGGGTTTCCAAGATAACCAGTCACAAAATAACAACAAATTTAATTTTCGTGATAAAATAATTGATGTGGAAGACTGTTTAACTTTAACACGAATAAATGGGAAAGAATCAAATAACATGACAGGTGTTGGCACTCAAAGGACCGGGGGAGGGGCAGTTTTCACCACTGGAAACAGCTGATGGTTTACATTATTATGACATTTGCATCCCCTGGTTTGATGTACACTCGACAGTGATTCCATCCAGGCGTAATGGGAAGGTCGTCCCTAACGGCCGTGCTTAACTCCCAAATGAGTGGGCCTTTCGGGGAATCCTCGGTGGCATGACCCAGCAATGGGGATGATTACGCACCAAGGACCCGCAGGTGCAGTAGTCATTGGGGTTTGGTGAACGCTAAGGACAAAATGAGAAGAAGCGTGTGATACTGCCCTGTCACATAGTCCGAAACCGGAATAGAAATCTGCAGATGTACCTATAGATAGTAAAGTTTGCATTAAAAATGAAGGCGGCTACCTCCACCAAAAAAAAAAATGTAAAAAAAAAGATTCCATCCGTGTTGTTGGCTTTTATGCCCGGATCTACAAGGTACTTGGAATAGTTTAATATGACATGAATATTTCTGTATCAAGACCACAAACAAGGCTTTTGCAATCTTGGAATCTTCCATATAACCACACAAATTGATTCTAAATGTTTGTTTTGTTGTAATATGGTAGGCACCCAGACCATGTAGTACTACCATGAGAGAATCAGCAAAATAAAAAAGAGATCAGAAGCATCAATTTCATCAGGTCATTTCCTTTTGATCACCGTGACCATATCACATGACAATGAAGTGCCCAAGATATGTTATGCTTTAAAATATTAGTACATACAATTGACTTTGACCTTGCGTACCCTCTGTAACTTCCAACGACTCCTGGTTAGTTGCAGTTAACAGAACACATTAAAAAAGTATAAATCGATCAAATTATCTAATATCATTAAGTTTATCATTATCTCTATGTTAAGATTGCCTTGCCTTCCCTTGGGCAACAGAGCTCATAAAAACTCCTTTTTACTTGCAATCGACGGAACACATTCAAAGAAAATTGATCCAATATCATTAAGTTTCAAGAGACAATTTCAGTATAATAGCATTTTCTCCTTCATGATCAGCTTAAGTGCAAATAAAGTGAAAGCAAGCACTATCGTATTCATTTCCTAAGAAGACGTCGTCCTGTTACACGTGCAAGTACACTATATCCCCAACACTCAATCTTCCTAAGAGTGAAAGCGGCCATCTTGGATTTTCGGTGTTAGAGGGATAGGAAAATTTGTTACCTAACATTTTTCATTAGTTCATATCCTGTTAATGCTAAATCAGTCATTTTCGTAATTTGGGCATCAAATTCCTACGGAAATACATCCTCGTCTACACTAGAATTATTTATATTCATATAACTGTACGGTTAGAGAACACTAATATGCACCCGATGCCCTCTATAATTTTCATCCAAAGGGAACTGGTTTATAAATACAGTATGAACTTAACCTTAACCAAAATGCCATGCTAGTCCTGACATATATGACATTCTGAACCTGATATAAAGCTGGTCATAGACTTAATTACAAATTACATTACAGAAGCGGATGGACCCCCTCCCCCTCCTTTCTTTTCAGCTGCCGCAACCTTTTCGTTAGGGTGCAAGACCATTTTTTTTGTGGCCTTGACCCCCTTTTCTAGACCTGGGGACCTCTTTTTAGGCCTTTTCATTAGTCCTTCTGGTTTGGACCCCCCCCCCCTTAAAACTAGTAACACATTAGTTGTATATGTTTCCCGTTAACTGTAGTGACAGTGTCAGACGTGTGAGTTTCTCTACAATGTATGTTCTTATATACAGGTTTCGGAATCCCTGTTTGTTAAAATCTGCACCATCACCACCCTTTCCAAATGAGTGGAAATATATCTCTCCATAATATTTAAGTGAATGTTATACATTAAATGATATATATCCCATATATATTTATCATGGGCTAGGTTTGCATGTATATTATATAACATGTGCACATATTTGATGGTTTGTGTGTGTGTTTAGATTCGTGCGATGTCCTTATATCGCGGTATGAATGTATATACTCTTGGTTCAAAAGGAAAAATACAAACTGGCCAGTCTATGTGGTATGTAGTTTCTATGAATTTCAGCGATTGGCCACTTTAAGAGAAAATATTTCTGGTTATTCTTCTTACACAATGTACATGCATCTCAACTGAAATTCAAACTAAACGTACAAATACAAAAACTTAGAAGAAATACGCCCGCAATGTATCAACCTTCATACATTTAAATAATCAAAAACATTTATTACTTCTGACAATACACACATTTCTTGCTGTATGACATATAACAATTTTACAAAACACGTATTGAAAGCACACGAACTACAAGGTTTCGTCCAAGCTCAAGGATTGGAAAGAAGAGTTCTAGAAAAAAAAACTGCCTGTACATTATAGCGTTTCACGTTTCAAAAATAAAAGTTGTAAATTCTTCTCGCTTTACCATTCTACTGCTGTCTCCAAACTCACATCAATTAATTTTTCGATTTATATTCAAATTCTCAATACAAGCAAAATTTGCTTGTGGTCAGTTCCACCACCCCTGTCCATTCACCTGTTTTTTTTTCGTGATTATTAATAAGCAAGTCAAGAACGCCTGAACTGTAAGACGGAAAGAGGAAAATGCGTATTTAACTATTTTTGAAATAAGACCTACCTTTAAAATTTTGCTGTAAACAATTTAAAATATTTTATGAGAAAGTGGTCCCACCACTTGTCTATGAAATGTACATGGCAGGGAACAGTGATGACGTCATAATAGACGTGACGCACAAAAGAGGGACCCATAATCAGGGACCAACAATCAAGAGCTGCCGATCCCTGTTTACAGCGAGGCTTGTATTCTCCATGCACGCACTTCACTGTTACTTCATGACCATATCCTTGAAGGATAAACAATATTCAAATATCATGGACGCCATGAAACACGGATATATTACAGACAAGTCAGCCATGTAAAAGGGATTTTTTTTATATCATAAGCGACCAGATAGGTACAAAAAATTACACATTTTCCCGTCTTTTTAAATTAGGCAGACAGGGGTGGGGGAATGGAGTATAGGTGAACAGGGGTGGTGGGACGGACTATAATAAATTGTAATTATTAATATGCAGGAACATTACCAAACAGCGTAATATTAATTGACATTATGGTAATGATATACTATATATAATGTCAAACAATGTGAGAACGATCTCTGGTTTTCAGATGATCGGAATATGCTGAATAAATTGTATTGTGCGTGAAATTAATCCCAAGTATTTTCAAACCTTAATTAATTAGATTAATACATTTACATACGGTCGTGTGTTCTGCCAAGCAATATCCGATTTGTCCCAATACCTTTAATTGAAGAATATTTTGAACATATTTCTTAAGTGTTCATAATTGGCTTGAGAGATTTTTCTTTTGTTCATCATTTTGTTAATTGCTCGTATCTTTAAATGCATTATGGGTGCCATTTATGGGTGCAATTTGTTAATTTTAGTCTGTTAATTTTAATTATTCTCTGTGAATATTCTAAATACTTAAGCTTTAGAGAGAAAGGTTCACTCTCAAACGATGATCCTTCAGGGTTTTTTTTCGGTGGTATGGCGAATGGATACGATTACACACAAGACCCACATGCGCAGATGTGAATAGTCCTGGTTAATACAAGGTTATAAAATGAGAGGAAGATACAAACTGTCACCTAGTCGGAAACCGGAGGGGTATTCTGCAGATGAACATTTAGTTAAGTTAGCATTAACCTCAAACAAAAAAATAAATGTTTCTATGTATTATTTTGTTTGTTTATTCTTTTGCGTTAACCTTGATAAAAAAAATGCCAAAACATACTTTAAATAGTTCTGTAATTTCATACCAATCAGCCAGTAACTTTTTAAATCGAGTTTTTGTTTTATTTCTTTTCTGTAGATTTAAGAAAAATGTAGGGTTTCTTTCATACTTCTTCAAACCACTATGCGCTAGACCTTATAAAAATCTGTCAGTGTGTCTGAAGACCTGTTCATTTTTGTTCAAGTTTATTAACATTTCTTTATATTCAGCCTTTTATTTTCTTGATTTCCTTTACTGTACCGTATTATATTTTCTTATTAAATGTTTTAGTTGTTCCCAATTTTTATTGGGATTGCTACCTAATTCTTTCTTACATATACGGATGGCCATCTTAGGTCCTGATAACCTTTGTCAGACAACAACAAATATTAACATTTAATATACCCAAGCCATTTGCTATTTCTGTTCAGTCAATGTACACATTTTCTTGTTTAGTGCAGAGTAATACCGATAAACTGATGTTAATGAAAAAAAAATATCATAAAAAAGCCTATAAGCTAACATGATTTTGACTTTTTATGACACACATATATATATACCAACATTGAAACACGGGAAAAGAAGGGAAATTCTCCAGCAACTTAATGTTCCAGCGGAAACCGTGCAATAGTACACGTTTATAAATGCATCGATAAAATCCATGGGCAAGTATATATTGTGACTGAATTAAAGTGTACTTGCAAAACAATGAAATTATTCATCATAATGCTTAAATTGACTTTCATTTTTATAACTTTAGTAAGGTTAGGTAATCTCTTAGTATGCTTGTTTTTTTTTACAGCAAAGTTAATGTTTTTTGGATATTTTTTTCAAGCAAATTTTTGTACACGTATATCATGGGGACCTTATGAAGGAACCTCAGTTTATATATCATGAAAGTATCTTCAGTTATATAAACATATTAGAATTCTGTATATTTATAAATTGTTTTACCATTCATGAAAAGCCACATGTTGGCTAGTTTTTCCAAAAACGAAAGTTTTAGCAAGATATCTTTTTAAACATACTTATCAATGGGTATTACTCGTCAGGGTGGTAAGCTGCATTTCCATTGGACCGAACACGGATACTGATATGGGCATGAATATGGTTGGTAGTAATTTATAACTTAATATAAGGAATAACCCCACTTTTACTGACAAGGACACGGCACCACATGCGGCGTCTAAGAAGAAGTTAAAATTACGGGGTCGATCTCTCAGCTCGATACTGGATGAATCGAAGTTCCTTCGCGAATGAATAAATTACAAATTAACCAGACTATGGTCCAGGAACGGCTTCAAATATAGCAAGCTGTAATATATTGTGGTTGGCTTTATGTTTGCGAGGGTTTCATATTCGCGAAATTCGCGAAAAGATAATTATCGCGATAATGTAACCGTCGTGAATAAGACGCGTCTTCTACACAGGTGAAAGACCACTAACAATATAGTTTCTTTGGCATTTTATGTATGTTTCTGACCATATATGTAGGTTTAAAAGTCATAAAGCAAAAGATTGATTTTAAAGGTAATAACATATATTTTATTCTCTATATATTTTATTCTTCCTTTATATCAAAGGCTGACATCATAAATGATATCAAATCCTTCTATAGTTGAAAAAAAACTTCTAATGGTCTTCTTTATACTGGTAAAACTAAGAGCACATATTGAATACTAAATTTGATAATGGATATGCTTTGTGTTGGTAGAAAATCAAGGACCCCCGCTCAACAAGGAAAATTTTAAATCGCAATAAAAAAAATATCGATTTTAGAAGTCGGTCTGTGTTTAGTTAAAGAAACGTTGATTGCGGTGATCACTCAGGACATCGAACGGAAATTTCTTCGCCTTACGGTTAAGTCCACTAATTATAGATAGCAATAGATCATAACTAATATTAGACACTAATTTTTATTCACTCTGACGTACTCTTAACATATATTATAAACATCTTGGGTCATACAGCGCATAAAGTATATATACTACAACGAATACATCAAGAAATAAATATTATACTTATTTATATTTGAATTCAGTGCTGTATCCGCTTCATATAATTCTTGATAGCTGATAATGAATGTGACTTTTTGCCTCAGATGTCATAGTTGTCAAATCTAATTAGTTATAGGATTCCGAAATATCTATCCTAGATTCTCGCTGAATACCCATTAATTTTCTGAAAGCCCGAGAAAAACTCCTTTGTCGAAATACATACAGGATTGGGTTAATGCAGCTGTTCGAGTATCCCAGCCAGTAGATCACGTACAATGCCTCACTAGATAAATAACAGGTTGTACATGTAGTTTGAATTAAATCCATTGTAAAATACGGCAGCCAACACAGGACGAAGATACCAATTTGCAAACCCAAAGTAACCGTTGCTTTCTGATCTCTTCTTGTTTTCCGGGTTGTAGCAATGATCGTGCCCATGGCCACATCTACATTTCTTGCCTGAGCTCTCGCCACTGCATAAATCTTTCCATACATTATAAATGTTAACAAAAGTGGCACTACGAAGGCTAAGTTTGAGATTATTGTTCGGAAAATAACCAATACACTTGTGCTTGCGACGGCATGCATTGTGCAGTCATCTCCTTGTACGGGCAAGGTGAGAACTACACCAACTACTGCAGATCCAGCCCAGGTTATGGCAATGGCTATTGCTGTCCTCAACTTTGTGACCACGCATTTGTAACGAAGAGGATTTGTTATTGATATATATCTGTCCACTGATATAAGACATATATGCACTATGGATGCTGTGCAGCAGGTAACGTCGACACCTATCCATAAATAACAAACTCCTCGTCCCAGCAGCCACTGGCCACTCATAAGGAGATACACAGATATAGGCATCACAAATATGCCGATAAGCAGGTCGGCAAGCGCCAACGACGCCAGAAAACCATTGGTCTCTGTCTGGAGATTTTCATATTTGCCAATGGCTAACAAAACCAGACTGTTGCCGAATACTGCAATGAGGATTAATATAATACATAGAAAACCAGCGGATGCCTGGAACCATATCGCGCTTGCTTCAGCCGTTCCGGTCACGTTACTCATCTTGTGAATTAACTGATTAAACAATTTCCTCGGGCAATAATATGGTTGACCTTTGATGGACGAGATAGCTCAATGCTATATTTTTGGTGCAAACAAAAGTTATAAAAGCTAGTTATGTGCGAGTTACAGTCAGTCACGATGTCACGTTATGAATACCAAAGCTCACACAGGTCCTTTCGTCCATGTGGCAGGAGTCACCGGTATATAACTGAATATAGGTTTGCCTAAATGACCACGCTACGCCAGATCCTTCATTTGTGTTAAATATCCTTTTATTGGTCCTTCATGATATCGCAAACCTACCCAAATACACGTATGTGCTTGTTTTGTTGCAAAATGTTGCACCTGAAGTATTGTTGCTTTTAAACCAAATGATATATAAGCCAATACGTTGACGATCATGTTCTGTATATCACATGTTGGATCTTTGAAGCATCTCATGTCCTTCGACCAGTATCAAACACTTTCATACAATACGAAGACTCTAATTAACGGATCGATCAAGTAAAGATCTTTTCTAATTTAAATTAACCTTTCACAGGGCCTTTAAGAAATTTGAGATCGGTCATATAAACACATACACACGTGCCTGTCACAATGTACTAGTCATGTTTATATTCCATTAGCACGTAAGTTGACTATTAATACTTTAATTATATACGGTAGACCTGTATGCAGTAATCCTATCCCGAACGAAGGAATCGGGGCGTCATTCTTTGATACACGAACGTATATTGGGAATCATTCGTCTAGACCTGACACCGCCCATTTGTCGATGACAATAACTACCCACAGTATCAGTTCACGTAAATAGTAACCCGACTTACATAGGTAAAATGATATAGACGGTCAATAACAGGATACATTTACCATTAACAATGCAAAGAAATAATATAAATGTGATGGGCTAATCTATTTTATGGTTCAATATCAAATGCACTTTATTTAACAAATTAGGTCTTTAAAAGCATTTTTGTTTTACTTAAAAAAGTCTTTCGCAATTTATATTCAATGGTATGCACCAAAGTATGCACTTCCTTATAACAGTAAAAAAGCATACACTGAAGTGCATGGTAGCAAAAATCCAGCCTTCTGGCTTTAATATTACAGTAAACAGATACACCAACGCTTAATTGATGTAATTGTTCTGTACTCTAAATTGCATTTCATCCCCTACAATCTTCCTTTCAAAACTGACGATTACTTTTTAGCGGTCGATTTCTCAGGGGGAAAAGGAATCGACCGCGATTAACAGCCAGAAAATTACGGATAGAACTACAGGAGCGTCACGCTGATAGTGATTAAGGTTGTCGGCAAAGGTTTACTTATATGTTAACCATGGGTAAATATGACATTCTTCATACGAACACGTATATTCTCCTAGTTTCTTTTTTTTGGCTGGAGCAGACCTGTTATTCGGGATATTTGTTATGCCTTTATCTGTGTATAATCATTTACTTTACATCAATGGCTAGATATGTTGGAGAGTACTCGATTCTCCGATCAAACGTTTTGAGATGTACAAGGGAATTTACGAGAGTTCAATTAAACAGGTTCCGCGTCCAACTTGAGAGATTATTAAAATTTCAACACTCTTTTTACCCCTTTCGTCAATACCAAAATTGTTAATGATTTTTGTATTTAAATGTTTTGTAGTTTACGCATCGTACAGTTATATATGATTATATATTGTGCCATTATACGATTATCCTACTCTAATGAAATATAAAGGTCTTAGGTTTTATCAGTCTAATCCAACAAATCGCGATTCTGATCGGACGCTCGGACACCCTGAATCCTGAATTGAAAAGAGGTTTTAAGTGTCACTAAAGGATTACCCTACGTTTCTGAATCCATGGAAAACGAAAGAAGAATTATATTTTATATTATCCACACTATATAACTGTTAGGAGTTGTAATATCATATTTGAAAACATGTGCAGTCAAAAGAACAAGGCTGGAGAAGTGAATGTTGCAACAGATATGCAAGATCTTTGTTACATATCGCAAAAGAGGAAGCGAAAATAGCTGCATTCTTCCTAGGTTTGGAAATTTGGCATAAACAGGACAAAAAGCCTGTTTTTATCCAATGAATATTAGTAAACATGGTCGCGGCAGGTCAACCCAGTCCTGTAGGCATTTCTTCAAAATAAGTTTTCTCAAGCTTCCAGGGAAACTAACTGACATTCGATAAGGCAAAGACGTAAGGAGACTTTCTCATATGCCCTGTGAGATCGCATCTCTGGTTTATTCTTTGGTTGATTTTGCTGAATATAGTGTATATATATTTATGGCTATTTAAATAATATTTGTATTGTCGTGATATGTCATTTCCGTCTGGCAAGAGTACCACCTCAATGATTGTTTGTGAATAGTTATTTTTATAGATACCTATGTCTTAATCTCTCGATTAAAATAGGAAAGGGCTGACATGTATTTTGGCAAAATACTATAAACCCACTTAAATGCATCATATTGCTTCGATCCTTCCCTTCTGTTAGAGGAAAGATCAAGGTGTATTTTCATGAGAATTAGATTCTTAATGACTATGCTCTATTTGCCGCCTATACAGATTTAATAATGTTCTATATGTTTTCCTTACAACGAATATGTAAGAAATAGTGTATCTTTACTGGACAATTGATCTTTCGAAATGATCTCAGACTATAGTTAACAGAAGATGTTATCATTCACAGTTTATATTTTATAAGAAAAGCAAACCCCCCATTCGTGATATTAACCTGATATTTAACAGAGGAACAAACATGATATACTATTCGTACATAAATCGAAGTTCTTATGGGTTTATTTAGATTTGTTATTTCTCTCAGGCTTTTTCTCATCAAACATAAAATTCGAATTAAAGAAATTATGTATAATTATATAGTTCAACAATCTAATATCATCTTTTAGGATGCTATACAATTACCAGAGGGAATTTTATATTAACTGCATTCAATTCTTATTTTTTCTGAATATAGACAGTAAGGATTCTATTTCACTTTTGGATAATACGAAAGGACAAGTAATTTGAGGAAATAGTCAGATTAATGAAATCAACATGAACCTTGGCTCGCTGAGTGCATATAATCCGCAAACACAAAAACCGAGGGAGAGTGGTTTTCTTGCACATATGGAAAAGGTCGAAAAGTTCCCAGATATCGAAAACTTTGTATACATATGAAGCTGCCGAAGGCAAACAACCAAACGTGTACGGTCACACTCGCAATTGCACAGGATGTTTGAATTTAAATAATCATTCAAACTAATTGAGAAAATGTAGTGCTACTAACGTAAAGCTATTTGTTATTATAAAAAATATCAACCTGATTGTTTTACATGGATAATACAAACAGATATAATAATTAATGCTAGGCAAGCTCCTTTGGCAGCGGATGGCGTTCTGTAATCAGTTAGTATGGTTAGATGAAGCTCTATTAATGCAACGGTGCCGCCCACTAGCACTGAAAAATTATCACGTCATCTAGGTAAACTCGGACCTACTGCAACTTACCAACAATTAGAATAACTGAATTCCATCTATTTATTTATTAGTGTTAATTTTGACAATTTTTTAATGGATATACATTTTGGAACAGAGTACACCAAGCCAAATAGATTCAATGAAAACAATTTGTTCATTCAAAGTGGCAGTCATGAATTGGATGAAATGATGGGCGTGCGATTGTTTGGTATATGTAAGTTATTGTTTAAGTGGTGTCCTACCGAGGACAAATACTTGATCTAGGTTGAATACCCTATAAATATCCCTTACACTAATACCAGTTACATTAAATACCTATATGCATTGTGTATATATTAGCTACATATTTGTCGTCTATAGAATTGTCCAATTTACGAAGGAAGTGGTCTGGTAAAGGACACGTTTATGTGTGCTGTGGTTGAGATACATAAGAGGCATACAATGACTCTCAACATGTTATGCGCGACCATCCTGAACCCAATAGAAAACGAGCACCGTTGGCATAGAACTGGATGAAACAGCTAAAGATAAATTTGGAAAAGAAAACATTCGCATCATAATTTGGTAAAAAAGGAACAGGGTGCTCAAAGGCGAGCGGTGCTCTTTGGCAACATATTTCAAGTCATTTCTCCGTGAGACTGTTCTTTTAAATGAGTCGCTGTCTCCGTTTAGTGCAGTTGACGTCAGCGACGTTACTCTAACTGCCGCCACTTTTGAGGGGAAACGCAATGAATAACACCATGTATGTTGACCCAGAGCACAAAACGTGGATTCTTGCATCGGCAGGCTATATATGTGTAGGGATAATTGTTATGACACTGATCGGTAACAGTTTTGTTATTTTAGCTATGAAGAAGTTTCGTAATCTTCGGACCGTCAGCAATGCGTTCCTGGTATCACTGGCTATAGCAGATTTTCTAACTGGAATATTTGCGATGCCTTTGTCCCTAGTTTACGTGGTGTATGGACAATGGGTGTTTGGCTCGCCGGTATGTTATTTATGGATAGCTTCTGATATGACATTTGGCCTCTCTTCTATCGCCCACTTGTGTGTGATATCAGTGGACAGATATATAGCAATAAATAAACCACTGCGATATAACATTTTAATGACACGAGAACGAGCACGTATGATCATTGCTCTAGTCTGGATTTTATGTGGAGCTCTAAGTGTTTTACTTGCATCATGCTATGCTCTAGAAAGCACTAGGGTACCTACAGAATGTTCCGTTCACGCCGTTGGACGTATGACTTTGACAGAAAATATATTGAATTCACTGGGGTCTATATCTGTATTCCCGTTCCTTATTTTGACCGTTTTTTATGGCAGGATATATTTGGTAGCAAGACGTCAGGCATCTCGAAAAATAGCAGGGAATTCAGCAATGGAAGTCATAAAACAAAAACAAGTAAACAATCTTAAGGCGACACGAACTCTTGGTTTAATGCTTGGTTTGTTCATGATATGCTGGTTGCCATATTTCTTCGCGGCCCTGGTTATGACACTGTGTCTTACATGTGATGTATCGACATTGATACTGCACCTTATTAACTGGTTTGGGTACACAAACAGTTGTGTTAATCCTGTGGTGTATGCGTGTTGCCAAAGGAGCTTTGCAACTGCATTTAAGAAGATAGCAGGTATTAAGAGTAATAATTAAAAAAGATGCTGCGATATGGGGGTAACATGTAAATAAGTCTACACCATGTTTAAAGAAGGTAGATTTCCTTACTCTTTGCTTCTATTGCGAGATAGTTAACAATTCTGATAATACGCAATGACACTCGGGGTTTTTCTTCCTGCCTAAAACGATCGGAAGCTGATTTCCAGGCAGGATGTAATGTAAATGATTCAATTATAACATAAAGAGGAGGTGTAACCATGATATATCTGCAAATGTATTGTTGTTTTGTTGTGCTTTTATATTTATCAAAAAAGTGACAGGATTGTATGTGTTCAGGTTTTTTATGGACAAATGTGTTATATACACCAATATATATGTATACTTCTCAGTACAGGAAATGACATTGTGGGTACACCATTTCCTAAATAGATTCAGAATCTATCTTCGTTGGGCATTATGCACATCAGGAATTCTTTATATATGGATATATTTTAATGAGTACCCCGTGTACACTATATGTTAGTTATGCAAATTGTAATTAAAAAGGGCTTCATACCCTTCACAAACGTTTCAATTGACCGTGAATTTTTAGCACGTTCCTCAGCCTGTATCTATGTAATAAAACAATATGTGGGAATTCTTGTGATGTCATATAAATAAGTTTACAACTTTATGATGCAATGCAACTATATCGGGGGTTGCCTGCGTTGGCCACTTCAATTTATATACGATAAGGGCATTACTATGGTTTATGGACGAATTTTATTATCTATCTTTATCTGCAGAGCAATTACATTGATTCGAATCGGTAACTTTGAATTTTAATAATATCCTGCCACTCTTTCGTAGTTGTATCACCTGATAAACGGCTGGCCAAAAAAAGAACATGGTGTTTTATAAACTAAAGACGTACGAGTTTTAAAATACACACGATCGATTTGCTTTAATTATGATTGATCGTTTAGAACTAAATACGGGTACTTTTTTATAGAAATTGTGGTATAATAAAGCAGGTATTCTATTGACCGACACATATAAGGCCAAATTTGTTTTCACAACACGTAAGCGGTGCAAGACCAAAGGTCATGCACAGATAAAATACAGGATCTGACGCATTTCGTTATGATGGAATTGCGTAAATTTACAAGAGATTGACCACTGATTGAAGCCCAGCTTGTCCCTCATCTTTATTAATTTATTGTCTTGATCTATCCCTAGTTTAATGACGTAATAATACATGGGGTTTATTATCATTACAGTAATACTCCGGTTTCTTATCAACATAATCTAGTATTTTTTTATGAACACCAAAGTAAATGTTATTATGGTCCCACAAAAACATAAAATCTAAGATGCTGCTGCTAATAAAAATAACTTTTGAAGCCTAGAAATATGCAACATACATATATATGCAAAATTTGTACCCATTTCATCTAATGAAAAGATGCAATTGTAAACCGTTTCAGATAAATTAAGGCTGTAACCATAGCATATTTTCTTGATTATTCACTCTGTTACTCCAGTTGAATAGTTGGTGTACCCCGCATCGGTTCTTAACAGTTTTATTGTGTTGAAGCAAAACGATCAATTCACATTACCATAAACACATTACCTATCTGCGAACATTGTGTGCATTAGCCTGTTTACTGCATCTCTGAGCATGACAATATCGTGACCAGATATTTACAACCCACTAGTGCGAAATATATCTTTGTGAACGAACGTTAATGACACCAATAAATCCCACTTTGACTATTAAAGCGGATGTGACATTATTATGCCAGACTTTACTATTATGTCTCTGCCTCGTGCCCGATATTGCACCATATTTCCCAGTTTGACCATTATCCCAGGAATGTTGTCGAACCAACAGTTACTTTCAATGAGAGCAACCTAAATATTCACTAAAGGTTAAACAGCGGCTTTCACCTTATATGCCATGTGTATTTGATAAAAACAATAAAGAAAATGCTTTTTAGTAATCTTGTGAGGGTAAACAATACTTTATCCTTTTTCTTGTTCATTACATTAGTAAGGGAGTGATTTCCTTTTCATTGTTATGATATAAATCTCTCTTTAAGATAAAACAAATATTACGGACTGAAGCGCAAAACTAAACGATTATACATGACACATCTATACACAATTTGAATATTATAACAATCTACGCATGCCGGATGACTGCAAACAACTTTTCTAAAGGCAGCTGTTGCAAGGGCATCGTTCAGGTTGATTACCGCTTCACAAACGGCTTGACTGTCTCATTGAAGTAGTTCAAAAATTGGCAATAAATCCTACCAGAATCTCGACGTCTGGTGCCGCCACAGTTCTATTGGTGCCAGATTGACGGAGCAGAGCAAATTCACTACAACCTAGACAAAACGCAGTCTCCCGAAAGCCGCTGCTACTAGTCCCCAGGGCTCCACACCATCTCACAGTTGCCAAACCTGTGGGATAGACTTCCTGGATCGGATTGGTCTAAAGACACCTACGAAACCATTGCACCCAGCCAATCACAAAATATAAAGATGACATTTCTTTTTTTTTCAAGAAGGATGTAAAAAATGTACCGATACAACTTCGGCTGTTGTAAATCCGTATTGAATAACTGTAATAATATATATTTCTCACACTTGTAGTTTATTGAAACTGAGTTATTCCATTGTGAGGACTGATTTCAGATTTGATATACCGTGTTAGCCTATCGTTAATGCTTGTGAATAACGTTTCTTAATTTGTCTACACAACTGAGGATATCATGCACTACGGATATATAAATGTCTCCTCAAACCTTAAATTTTTATTTCCTTCCTGAGACCATAAGATTGTTTTGTCAACACATTCATTCCTTCTACCTCTGACAATTCCATTAATTTATGGTGTGTGAACATTTTATTACCTAATTACACAACCTTTTCTTTTAGGTATTTCTGAAATATATCTATATTCATTTATAACTTTCATGGAATTTGAATGTTATTTTGTATCATATTGAATTCTGTATTTAATATTTCCTTTTTCTTTAATTTCTGTCTTAGAATGAGTCATTACATGATCCTATGAATAATTCTATGGTAACCATATATTATACTCGGTTATGAGAGGGACCTGATAATAGGTATTTCAAATATATAAATAAATTGCTGTTTCAAAAATCCCTTTAGAACAATAGTCAACTATTCTTTTTAATGTGACCTCACTTACACGTGTATTTCAAAGACATTTAAAAATTATTTAAGACGATGTGAAGTAATATTAACAGCGATAATTGTCAGTCATATCTATATGTAAAATAACCTTTAAATAAATATCCTGATTAGAAATCACTATAGTTCAAAGCAATTAAAGTGCAATGACCATCTGCATACCAAATACGCTCCTACTGAAAAAAAAAATGACGATGGAGTACCGAAAAACAGAAATAAAGCTGAGAAGCAGGATCCATGTAATAGATCGTCCATTTTTCTCCTAATGAGCTTGTTTTAAATGTACCTGATATCGTCGACATGGTTTCACGGGAACAAACCTTGCGTTCTAATATTCATACATAAATCGGCTTTTCGTTTCGCCGGTCTTGTTACTCTACAAGGGCGAAATGTTTGTGATATTGGTAGGTTACTTAACCTGAATCAATCGACTTCATTTACTCAATTCCCCTCTTTGTCCAACGGAGAAAATAAATTTATCTCCAGTGTGGTTGATGATTTAGAACAATGTCAGGCTAGTCCTTTCGTTATTCCTTTGAACGCTCCATTCCATCCTTCTGTGATATCATATATTTTCTCTACATATTGAAGAGAGAACTGGTTATTTTATTATTTGCTTCATTTGCATAATTTACAATGTTCATCATGGAAAATAACATAGTATCTCTTACACTATTAATGAAACGATTGTATTATACACTCGCATACACGTTTTCCAAGCTCCTTTTAGGGTTTTAAATTCAATTGGACCCACCCTTTTTAAGAAATTGTTTTTTTTTCGTTTGGCTCAAAGGTTGGAAACAAACCTGCAGGTACGTTAATACTAACCTATGGTATGGTGCTAAGACCGCTTTAAAATTTTGCATTCCCACAATAATTTGTTAAGTCATTTATATCTAATAGTTTTGGAAATCACTGTGGTACCTAAAACCTGTTTCTGTACTTCTGATTTCGTCTGGTTCAACACAACTGCTCTGCCTATGGTTATTCATTTAATGAATGCGCTATTAAGCTCACGATCAGTTTATGGTTAGGTCTATTCTTGGAAAAGTGAAAGCAATTGCTGATTTTTCAGGGAAAGGGAGTATCTGGAATACCTGATGTTTTCCTTCTTTAATTATCGTACATATACAACATTAATAAGAGAAACTGTTCCAAATCATCTTGCCATTATCTTGCCATTAGTTTATTGTTAGCTTTACTAAATAGACACTGCCAATTATTATTATTATATATATATATATATATATATATATATATATATATATATATAAGTAGAAATAAAAGAAATGCATTTTGCTCTTAATTAAGTCACCGCGAATACAAGGTAGCAGTTGATGTTGGTGTAGCCCGAGCTGATTGGGAGTTTACTATGTTCCATCGTGCTTTCCGCCAAACCACACCTAGGAGTAGTGACGGGGAATTTGAGATCCTGGAAAGAAATACATATTACAATATTCGTACATTATACGAACATTCATATTGCGTCCTACGTTATCGGGCCTATCCCGTGATCTTAGTTAAATAAACCTCATTCATGAGAGCGAAGGAAAGTAGATTTGAATATACAATGTCTACATTTGATCCCCAGTGAATACCTCGATCTCTAGTCAATAAATTCAGGATCAGTTCATCAAGACTCTGAGCTACATGCTCCTCTTGTCTCTGTTGTCACATACTAAGACTGGAAGACTTGATGTTTGAGTTTTACTGATAACGGCTGTTCTCCTTAAATCGCCAACATGCTTTGACGCGAGTATTTAAGTTTTATGTGCTTCCAATTTTGTAAATATTCTGATAGAATTATTAACGTTTGGTTGTACTTGAAATTGTCTTATTTCTAATTATGGCAATATATGCCCCAGTGCGTTGTGGGATATCTGTACCCACAATCCCTAGCCAGTGGAGTCTGTCACTTCGGAGTTCGATTCTGAGCAGTGTGCTCTGTGACTTCTACCTCCTGGAACTCTAAACTTGTCTGAAACAGAGGAGTCTCATAGCTTTTATAGCTGATGTTCCTATTCCTTTGTGCGATACTGATGTAGCCAATCGTGATGTGGATACCGGAACTTGGGATAAATACTTTGTTCTTTAGACGAGTTAATTCAGAGTCCTACATGAAAAAGCTAATTCTAGGATAATGTATCAGTGCTGTCATCCGAGCACAAATGAGTCTTTTTCCAGTAAGATGCTACAAATTATGTGATATTAGATCGGTCTTTTTTTTCTCTATGTTCTTGTTTAAAGAGATAACTCTAAATTTTGTTGTTTAAAAAAAATTAATTTAACATGGTATAGGTACACACACTGAGTGCTAAGCTTGATGATTTATTATCCTTGCTCAGGAATCGTTCATGTTTATTTATCAGCTTATAAACCTTTAGCAAAGGTAATATGTTGCAGTTTCATTGATAATTTGAAACTCGGTTTCGTGAAACAATTAGCCACATGGTAAACATTATATTCGACAAGAAAATTATTTCAAGTAGATCTTTGCTTAATTTGTCTATATTATATATCACCTTACTTTTCTTCCAGCCGAGATTTACCGGCCAGTTTCTCCCAAAAAGCCATCCTTTATTAATGTTGGTATAACAAATCATCAAGCCGTTTTAATATATTGTTCCATCCGTGTCTGTTCACAAGAAGATCTGGGGAATTCCGATGACAGTTTCTTGTGTAGAGTCTTATCAATTTATTTGTCCATCAGTGATTCTGGCACGGGGTAAACCAATGAGTTTCTTGAAAACTCTGGAAAAATCTTTTCGCAGAAACACATACATCACCGGGTTTATACAGCTGTTTGCATATCCACACCAGTATATGATAAATGACGTTTTCTGAGAAATATAGCAACCTCCACATACCAGGGTGACCGGGATTAAAATGAAATTCGGCAACCAGCAAACGAAAAACAACCCGATCATCAGACCCAAAATTTTAGTTGCCTTCAGTGTTTTTACTGTTGTTGATGATACTGGAATCACTGTAATATTCTGATTACTTATGAGACGGGCTTGTTTTCTAGCAATTGCATATACCCGAGCGTAAAGGATGACCATGATTAATAAAGGTAAGTAGAATGACACGCTCGAGAAAAATGCTATTAACCATGATAAATCTCCTGACTGCGTCGTTTCCGAATGGCATTCGTCAAAAGCCCCATGGTGGCTTTTATAAGAAAGTGTCACTGCAATGCCAATAGTCACACCTAAAAACCAAATACTGCCGAGTGTTATTCTTGCCTTCTTCCATGTCATCAACGTATGGTATTTGAGTGGTTTACTTATTGCCAAGTGTCGGTCTACTGCGATTACTGACAGGTGAACCATTGATGCAGTGCAGGATGCCACATCTAGCACCATTACAAAATCGCATGCTGGATATCCTAAATCCCAGCGTCCACTTAGTTCTCTGTATAAAGTCATCGGCATGGGAATAATTCCAACAAGGAGATCAGCTATTGCTAAAGATGCGAGGAATGCATTACTTACTGTGCGCAGGTTATCGTATTTTACTATCGCCACCAGAACGAAGACATTTCCAGTCAAAGTCAGTATTATTATCACGCAGCATATACATCCGGCAAGTACTTCGAAGACTGAAGCGCCGTCCATCATAGTACAGGTGTCTATCTTTGTGTCCTTTGATTCGTTTGGATGATTATGTTACGGAGTTCTGTTAACGGATTGTCGCATGTGTTTTCATGTGGTGTAATATGCTGATTCTCTACGGAACCTGATACATGTTGTGTCTTTGGTTTTAGCTGCCTCCCGCAATGTGGAAAATAATTGATTTACTCCTCTTTGTTACACATTCACTGCCAACCCCCAGTGCCAGGACTCCACAGCTAAATAAATGAGAATGTTCGGCAGAAAATATCTAGTTGTAAATAGTTTTTGCAAACGCTTATAATGCATTTTGAGGATAGAAAAAATCTAATGAGTGATTGCAAAAAATACTAGTAACGTTTATTTCTCTAACATGCCTTTTGCGAACACCGCTAAACCTCGATCAATGTACCTTCAAACATATCGCACTGGTTCTATTAACTGTAAGTAAAGTTAAATAGAAACCCGAACCCATGAAACGCAAGTCTGGAAAATATAGAAAGCTTTCATAATTTAAGAATAATTGCCATTTGGGCCATTAAGCATTTCGGTGCCTCAGTTGTGAGAGTATTTAGATAAATTTACAAATATTGATCCCTGGTTGACTTCTAGAAGAGACACGGCAAACGACAGCTTGAAAAGGTGATGTAAATGGAAAAATTGATCCCAGTGACAAGCCTGGGAAGTGCTAAGTAAACTTTGATTATAGCCGTGTATTTACTTGTTATTTAATATGTATAGTTAAACGGAAATGTATTGCTTAGGCATAGGTTTGGTTGAGTTCGTTCAACGGTTGTTTTTATACGGGCAGGGCCGTAGTTGCCAATTTGAGACTTGGACTTTTCAATGTGGCATGGTGAAAGAAATAATCTCTTGAAAGCGTTCGGCTATTGGTATGGGCTTTTGATCTCACACTTTCTGCGTCGGTGGCCGTATTTTATTGTGATTTTATTTTATAACGGCACAAGCTTCTATTCGTCCTATGAAGTCTTGTATGGTTTATATTAGTAAGGATATTCAAACAGTTGCACCAACCCAATCCTTGGCAAACAAAATTTTCACAAGCATTCAGGAAACTGATTCCTGTTTGGTTTGAGTGAGTAAAGTATGAACCAGACGGTAAGTTCTTTCAACATTCAAATCTTCCGAAAAAAACCTAAACCTTATAACAGGGGAGTCCTAGACGAAACACATGAAAGCCTTGTGTTGCCTTGATAAATATTTACTTTTTTTATGATACATAAACTTATATAACCTAAAATAATCATTCTTAGAACAAAAAAATACAAGGTACATCCGTTTGCTTTCATCAGAAGTATCTTTTAAATGAATGTTGGTTTTAATTTGGATATTGATTTAACGCACTTAAAGATATTCATAAATCGAAAATAAAAATATCAAAGCCACAGGAAAATTGCTGATTATTGCTAAATTTCGAATTGTTATAGATTCTTGAGGATAAAGTTATATGGCATTTTCATATTTATACGTTAGGTAATTAAATGCCGACAGTATTAGGAATTTTATGCAAAGCCCGTACAGGCTTGGTTCACAAGTCATGATTGGTTCATTGCATTATATTTTGAAATATCTATATCTTATCAGCTATATCTTTTTCTTTTGATCGGCTTAAACATATACTTATTGTATGTACATGTATAGGCGAACGCGTACGGTATTTAATCTATTAACCGGCTTGTTCCGTGTAGCCTTCTCACTGGTATTAGGATAGAATATCGGCTCGTAAGCTAATTCAAAGACAATGCCGAACACACGCTGGTTCAGTTTCCAAGGTGCAAGAACAACACAAATTGCGCTTCATTACCTGAAATAGAGAATTTTAACAACAACAAAAATGGGTTCATTCTCCATAATACAAACTTCGTTAGATGCATAAGCACTATGAGCATCCATCGCAAGATTACCTATGACTTGGTGCTCATACTCCAACCACCAACAGCACCGTAGAAATTGACCAGCAATATTAAAAAGAACAATTCCTAAATTAACCTGATATTCTTAGTTCAAAATTCCTGTTGCTGTGACCAGGCTGTTTGAATAAAATTGGCAGATTTAAAATTTAATTAATATAATAATGAGTTATTCAAACGTCTGAAATATCGAAATGTCACCTGCTCTGTTAAAACAATAGCTGTTCTGCAATAAGTGAAAAAAAAGCATTCTAAATGTGCATCTAGTTCCAGGAAGTTGTGAAAGTCTGGCTCCTGTGAACTTAGCTATAGCATGGTACCTAAACTAACTGGTCTAATAATTGTCAATCACCTGTGTGTGATTTTTTTCAATCGCAAAATGTTACATTTTTACAGTATTTATGATTCTGGAAAAAGAAATAAAAAATCATGATTTGTTAAGCCGAGTTTAATCATGACTTTTCGGGTCTAGGGGTTTTATTTATTTATTTTTTCTCAGCAAGGTATGATATGATCGAATTATTAACAAGATTTCTGTTAGGACTTGACACTACATGGATCGGTCAGTGCACGCAGAGGCTCAATTTCAAATGGACGAGCAAAATCTTTTTACATATTCTGAAAATACATACAAAAAGGCCTATTCGCCACTTTTTGCCGTTCTCATAATAATCCGTATTTTAGTACACCCGATATATTCCTCATATGGTTCTCTCATGCAATACATTTTTTATCGGAGAAATATTCGTTCGTGTCATATTTGATTGCACGCATCCGATGTGAAGTCACCTTCAACGTAACGTATCGCTATGTCGATTAATAACATGCATGGCCGGTTTATAATCAAAGGCTTAAACTGAGAGATGTCTCCTGTTAATGGACACCTTGACGCAGGTATCAAGGGCAGGTATCATTTAATACATAATGCCAATGGTTCCACATCATATTTCAACCAGGCAGTCTGAGTCTTTGTTAAAATAGTAAATCGGATGTCTTAAGTAACATGTAGACTATGATATGATTATATAAGTGGGAATGTGGAATGGATGCACTGAGGCATGGAATTTCTTCGACTAAATAGCCTTCCAGCTTTGTGGAATCAGTGATGCTCAAGTATCCCAAGACGCACGGGTAGAAACAAACGATAAAAACATTGTACCTGGTACCACTAGTCATGTGTACACAATTTTTGTATATGCATATTTTAGGGCTGGTACATCAAATCACTCCTCAGAATGGAAGATTATGAAAAAAATAAATTTTGGTGCGAAAAACAAACAGACTGGAATGTTCCCGAGGTTGTCGTTTACGTAATAAAATCTTTTCCCGCCTCTTACAGCATATGTGAATTTAAACCTACTGATGAATCCACTAAGATAATGGCAAATTTTTCCAATATAATGAAGCGTGATTTTCACAAACGTGACAGAGCGAGGAATATTTTTTGCAAAATAGTGTTCCATATTTCTGGATAACACTCTCTGTCTCAGTTAAATAGCGTACCTTACATTCCAATAGGTTGAAGTTGCCTATTTATGCGGGCATGCGATACAGCGTCACTAATAACGTCCTAATGCGAAATATTACTTCTCGATTGTCCTTGAAGAATATATAACAAGCATGCACAGTGGTCAGCAGACAAGTCACGTTCAGTTTTATTTTCAAATGATTTTCAAAAAATGACAATCAATTATTCCTTTAACAAAGCAAACAAACGGCGTCCCGCTTTTCAGATGGTGAACACTTTATTATGGACATTTTCATAAAAGACCCGGAGATTAGACAATCTATAAATTTGCAATATTATAATTGAATCAGGGGTTATGCATCTCATATCTTTGAGAGGATTACTAATATATTAATCACTGCGTGTTCCTTCGTTCCATTCATGATTTCTACCACGATACGTACTGGTATTTTGATTGACCTCGCCACTGCATTTCTTATGCTCCACCACGTAGGCCTTTATTATGCAAACCAGCCCCTACACAGAGAGCTTTCCCCGTCTTTGTTCGCAACACTTATTTTTAATACAAAAGTGACGTAAATACCGATAAAGGTCGGTATGACTTTGTATTAATTAAGGTTATCAGCTAGTTTACATCTCCGTTTGCCAGTGGTAAATATGTACAGTGTTTTGTCTGATTTTGGACCGTTGTTTTGGGAATAGAATTAAAAAAAACGTGGACGCCTATAAAGAATGTCAACTTTGGTCCATTCTGTTTGTGACAATTGTCCAGATTATGTAAATCTTACGCTTGTTAGGTGTATGACTGTTCACACTGTTAATGGTAACCTTTCTGGTGAAACTGCTCTGCTCATGATTATTAATTTAGTATATATGAAATTTAGATTACCAAAAGTTCATGGTTAGGTCAATTCCCTGTCAAGTTAGAGTGACGCCCACTGCTATTTTCACAGTGAGAGAGAGATGGGGTTGTGGGGGACCGGGGCGGGGGGGGGGGGGGGGGGTTCCGGGATACCCTTACAAATTTAGAAAAATATCTTGGGAAATGCGTGAATTATCACTACCGTTCAGCTCTTTAAACGCCAGACGTCAGGAAATGAGAAGAAGGAAGTGCATTTTAATGAATTTAAAAATATTAGATCCCTGTGATCATCAGTCTCTAATTTAAATCTTGAAAGTAAAATTAACAGCCTTGTTTCTTTCTAAACCGGTCATATGAGCTATCTGTATCAAAACCTGGATGGAAAAAGATCTGGTCATATCAGTATTACTACAGACTACATTACTACAGTAATGAATAACACTTTTGCTTGGTAATACTTAATAATACAGACATAAAACATTTACGATAAAGGGCTTTCACGATCAGGTTTCATCGAAGCATGTTATTTAACTTTAATTTTTCACTTGCAGAGGAAGGATGCGCGACAGTATTTGATTAAATGTATTTCATACATATATGAAAACTAATCCACGAGCTATTCTGGAAGCTAGATTTGTTAAACATTGGCTTGAATAATAAATGTTTTACGTGTTCATGTAAAGGAAAATTTAGGTCTGCATAGAGTGCAAAAGCATTATCTGTTTGAATTCTCTGTGAATACATTATGAAAGTCGTGTTACTCTTATGAATCGTATGAGAGAGAGAGGAGGAGGAGCAATTGGTCAAGCTCTGTCCAGTTTCGATCTTTCCTATAATGTCGATGAAAAGATATCTTAAAGGCATTATGCATTTAATTATTGACAGTGTCTAATTCAGTAAAGCTGACAATAAACTAATGACAAGAATGGGTTTGGGCAGTCTATCTAGTTGATGGCTTTATATATGTGTTGCCGTCCATTCGCTGGGTTGGCTAGAATACAGGCTCAGATAGTGGGAAAATACGTTTATTGCGCAGGTCACACAACTGTGTCTCCAACAACGAGACGTTTAGATTCTGTAACAAACAATAACAATATTAAATAACATTGCACAAATGGTATACATGCATAATAGAAGTAATGATGTTATACTTGGGTAACATGATTTTCTATTAAACCATCTTTCAAAGAGTCTATGTATTTAAAATGTAATTAAGTCCTCGACGCAATATGTTCATTGTTCTTTCATCAGTACTCGTACATGAGTTAGCCTTAAGGCTTGAGGTTTGAACCCATAATAAAACTTATACAGAGACTAGACATTATAGTGCATAGCAATAGACTTAAAATAGACTTATAATAATTTAATGGATATAACAATTTAATAAACTCACCCTTCATTAGTTCTGCAGTTAGGAAATTGTATGAATATCATTACAACAGTAACACACTCCCCCACTATAAAATTCTTTCCGTCCCGGAAACAACAAAATATTTAATGTACATCAATATATTCATCAAATGTAAGTCAAACATACATGTAAGATGTATATTTAGAATATCTAATGTACAACAATATATGTAAGTCAAACATACATGTATGATGTAGATGAGTATCAGATCTAAACTGAGTATCGCAAATCTATCCATGGTAATTCGGACATATTAGTTCAAGCATAATGAAAACATTTATGTATAATACAACATCTTATATAAACTTATATAAACAAGCGTTCACAAAAAACGATATATAATAATACTGGGTATATTATCAGCTGGTACGGACCAACTCTACAATCGCAGCTGTCAGGGTGGGTATTTCTGAGGGGAAGCATTCCTTTACTTGCATGAGTAAATGTACTTTGTCGGATAAGTTAGACGAAGTTTAGAAAAATCCTCATCTCTTTATCTCTGTGGGGGTTTGCGATGCCGGGTTGAACGTCGGGGAGCTGGAAATGGACGCAAACCGTTCCCCGTACTTGTCCTTTCTGTAAGAATAGGTTGTACACAGGCTGATGAGGGTTAAATTCCACGGTACCTGATTCTGAATCAAGAGCTTGTGGACTTTCAACTTCCAAATCGTCGGTATCTAGTGTTTCAGGTTCGGTTCCTTGTACGTGAGCCTCACCATCATGTTGGTTGATCGAGTGGGTTTCAGTAAGGGTATTATCATCTGAAACGCCTTCACTGACATCGGCTAAAGCATCAGCTTTCCTCTCAGCTGCCCCAGTATGGCATGTATCCGGCGTCTCAAATCTGTCGATAGGGACATACTCTGGGGGCGATGGATCTAACTGAATGTGTGGTAGCAGGTACTCCTTTTCCTCGTGGACTCGTCAGAATCATCGGAGTACGAGGCTTCTGAGGTGACTTTTCTCCTCTGTGCTGGTTTCAGAACCTCTTCGTCAACGACTGATTGCAGAGGTATAGTCGCCAGTGAAAGTTACATGTTCCGATGTAATGATCTCGTCTGACGTTTCCCGCCTTCCTTACTGACCACATATACCCGGATGTCCTCATTCGGTTGCTCTATCACGATGTAGACGCCATCTTCAAAACGACTAGCGAGCTTGTGTTTCCCTTTGAATGCAACGTTTTTAACTTGTACCCGGTCGCCAGGATGTAATTTGGACTCTCGGACAGTCAGATCATATCTGTTTTTGGATTTCTGGGCTGCCTTTTCCGCTTCAGTACGTGCAACCTCATAGGCATGTGACATCCTGCTTCTGAACTTACATACAAAATCAGGTAAATTTGGTTGTCGACCCTCTTCAGTGAAAATACCAAGAGCCACATCTACCGGAAACCTGGAATTGCGTCCAAACATTAAGAAAAATGGCGTGAATCCTGTACTCTCATGCCGGGTGGAATTATAGGCATGTACTAGACATGGCACGTAAGACTTCCAATCAGACTAATGATCTTCGCTTAGGGTTCCTAACATCTGAAGCAGAGTTTGGTTAAAGCGCTCACAGAGCCCATTTCCCTGCGGGTGAAAGGGACTTGTGCGGCTTTTTCTGATCCCACAGACATTACAGAGCTCCCTAATTATTGCTGATTCAAAATTTCGCCCTTGGTCGCTGTGAAGTCTTACCGGAAAGCCATAATGTACTAGAAAACTGTCGAATACCCTAGCAGTTGTCTTAGCTGTCTGGTTTCTAGTAGGTACCGCAACAGCATAGCGGGTAAAATGATCTGTGATTACCAAAATGTTACTATACCCGCCTTTCGACTCTTCTAAACCCAGGTATCCACACAGACCAATTCCATGGGGTAGGTGGAAGTCAGAATCACCAGGGAAGCGCATCTTTTTGTTGTTGGTGTTTTCCGTCGTAAAAAGCGTTCATAGCTCTGGATCTTACCTTTCACATCCTTCGTCATACCCGGCCAATAGAACCTTGAGCGCACTAGGTCGTTCAACCGGTCAAAACCTAGGTGAAACCATCATGAACACCTGTGAGAGCTTGATGACGGAGGCTTTTTGGAAGAACCAGCTGATACCCTACTGTATCTGAAAGTTTGCAGCGCCGGTATAGGATGCCATCCCGCGAGCATAACCGATCCCATTCTTGCTATAGAAACCGGGCTTCACTCAAGCTTGCATAACATATGCATGAAGTCATGCTTCTGATCATAAACAGTACATATGTCATCAATAACCAGTATATGAATACTTGTTATGCCTACCACGTTCGCAATAAATAAGTATCCACCCACGCTATAAGGTACTGAGGTCGGCTAGTCTATCGTCAACGTGGCAAATGTTCCTCCATGTTTTCTGACTGATCCCGTCTTGCTCTCGTGTAGTACCGTGTGCACAAAGTGTGCCTACGTCACACACACTTTTCAGGGGGTGTACTAAAGCGGGGGTGTGGTGGCGCTAGCCCCCATTCATTCAATACGTAATTTTATATTTCCGTTTACTCTTTACGTTCTATTTACTTTTTTCCCTCTTCTTTAGTCAATTTACTCTTACCTTCTCTTAGGTCCACTTCTCTTTATACAAGTTTCATCCTTAATTATAAAGTGTGTACAATTAACGTCTTCGTCACGTGTGCCCTCATCCCACCAAGTAAGTGCAACTTGAACAATAACATCTGAAATACAATCATTTCTCCCATTGATATATATATATGCAAATAATGCGGCTTCCTCTATTTGCTTAGCACACCACTGTCACATATTCTGCTTCAAACTACTCGCATAATCGTATTGCCAAACACACCGTCTCGCCACATGCATGAAAGAACGATTTTACTGCATCAAAAATAATGAGCACACATCACCAATATAGTTAATAAATACTACGGCTGCGTGCCAACATACCCTGTTCCTGCAACCAAGCTATAGTTGCCTCTTTCGACACCAATATTTCTCTCACTAGTTTTGTATGTGTGATATGCGTTGGTCGGCCAATGGTACTAGTATCTTCTTTTCTTCTTTGGTAGCTACCCTTACTCCAACAGCATTGACTTCCAGCATCTACAGTTACAACATCATCAGTGCACGTGCCTGTCGACATCACCGACACCTTACAGGAACCCCCCGCTGTACTCACGGTTAACTTTGGGTCATCTTTCTTACGGAGTTTTAATGGTCTTCTTTTGGCCTCCATATCAACAGATTTTCCATCACTTTCATGTTGTCTTTTAAGCATTGTACCGTGTCCATATATATTCACTATCATGTCATTTAACTTCTCTCTCAGACTATCAAGTCGTGCACTCTCCATGTTCGGGTGCGTTGACTATGACGGACCTTAGCAACTGTCAACCCTATCATTCATTATGTAACAGTAACCAAAACGTCACATGACCATCAAATCGCCCTGTTAATCCCCTTGCTACCCCTAATGAATGTGTTACCTCCAACCTAATCCACACCATACACCTCACTCTCAACACCATTATGAGAATCATTCATTATTAATAATAACGATTATATTTAATCTTTTTTTGTTAAAGCGAGTTACCTAAATTTCATTTTTATCAATACCTACCTTTTTTTATTCATTTCAAATCTAAATATTTCGTCATCGCGATGTCACCCGCGATTCTCACAAGTGAGTCCGCCCCTTCAATACCATTCAAAATTTGTACCTATAAAGCCCAATAGGGGTCGCTACCGTTTCCTTTGACGTCACCATTTCCCGTGTGCTGTCACATGGGATTTCACTGACAATAAACTTAAATACCCCAACTTTTCACTGACTTGCAACCTGCCTTCGTGGCACAATTGGTTACGCAGACGGCTTCTGAGCGTGCGGTCGGTGGTTCGAGTCTCATCATGTCTTATATCATTGTATGTTATTCACAATGTACTAATACGTGTAATAATTCACATGCCTCTCACTCGTTCCAGATTACCAGTTTCATATATACTATACGCTCGCACAACAGATCACAAGGAATTCAGAAATAACTTTTTTCAGAAATAACTTGCCACAACATTCTTTATTAATTGTTTGACCCCCCCCCCCCCCCCAAAAAAAAAAAAAAAAAAAACTGTACCCCAGTTTTTCTCTATCCCCATCAAATATATCGCCCTCTTTAGCTAGTTCTGTTAACCAAGGTGAAGCCCGCGTTTTATAGTCGCTCCACAATCTGAATTGGCCTTATCAGAGCTGCCCAATGTCTTCCTCCCCCACTGAAAAGAACGAAGCACGGGGCCAATGGCGGCATCAGTGCTTTGGTGTTGCCTCCATTATTCGGAAGTTATTGTAGATGCTACAACACTATACTCCTGCACAAAAGGACTAAATATGCTGTTCTTGAACTCTGTTGAGGAGCCGTCAGATTGAGACATGCAGATTGATTCCATCAAGTTGACATGCTGTACCTGGTGGTTCTGAAAAATTGCTTGCACAGATTGCTGGCTCACTGTGATTGATTTTGGGATGCGGGAGAGAGCATCTGCGTCCGTGTTTTTCTATCCTGCACGATAGTGGATGGTGAAATGAAAGTTCGCCAGATCTTCAAGCCACCGATGGCCTGTTGCGTCCAGTTTTGCGGTGGTTAAAAGATATGTAAGCGGGTTGTTGTCAGTATACACATCGAATGTTCTGCCGTAGAGATAGTCGTGGATTTTTTCGCACACAGCCCACTTAAGAGCGAGATACTCTAGCTTGTGGGCAGGGTAGTTTTTCTCCGATTTGTTTAATCCACGACTTGCATATGCAATAACCCTGTCTCTGCCATCTTGCTTCTGGTATAAAACAGCTCCCAATCCGTCTATACAGACATCTGTATGGAGCGAAAATGGAAGGCTGTAGTGGGCATAACCTAAAACCGGAGGGTTTGACAACAACCGATTGAGTGTGTTGAAAGCATCTTACCACACAACAAAACAAGAAGTTGAAAAATCAAGTGATAAAGGCTCTGCTTTAAAGCGAGAAAAAATCAAATTAAACGAGCAATGAGCAGAATAAAAGACGATATGCATCAAACCAGGCATCAAGGTGGTTTATCAACCCAGACACTGAGATATATCGTAAATATATCAAAATATTGTTGTAATTTAAACCAACTATCTATGATAAAAAGATCAGTGTAAACACAAAACAATGTTACTAACCCGTTACTTAGGAAGAAGCTACCTATGTATCTGTGAAAGGAGTCAAAACGTGCCTATCACTTGTGAAAAATAAACATGAAATATATTTCATACAAAATATCTTTCAAAAGATCAGGGGAATAAAATAACAGGGCAAATGTGAACAATTTAACCAAGAATAGTGTACTCAGTCACATGTGCCAGCGATCAGTCTAATTGTAGACCAAGTTTTTTTCAATAAAAAACAATACTAATAACACGCCTTCAAACTCACGAATAAATAAAAAGAGTTCTAAAGCACAGGAACTAAATGAGCTTTTCCGAAATCCTGTTGCTACAATTATAGGAAGTAGCAATTAAGACAAAGTGTCAAGATTATAAATTAAGACCAAATAAAGATCAGATAAAGATTACGAATCGGAGATGAAGGGCTGAAATTTATTAAGGTGAAATAATTTGGATACACCCAAAGATTGCGAGACATACAAGTCGAAGTGAGCAGTGTTACTACCAGTACAGTTAACGACTAATGTATACTGACCCCCTGACAGATGTATATACTCAATTATTGGTTATAATAAATGCAACAGTTATAAAATATGACAATCACAAAAATATCTCACCAATATTCTTTGATCTTCATAACAACGAGTAAATCCACATATACCGTATGATGAATAAAGTTGTCTAGAGGTAGTCCCAAAGGGGATAAAATGATTAAGTTCAATCTAGTCAGTCAAATATTCAATCCGATCAAGTAAAGTCTGATCCAATCAGGCGTGATTTTTTCACCACAACAGCAGATTCGTCTTAAGTGAACGAAGATAATGTCATGCATATCATGGATTAAGGATAATCCTACCGGTAATCGACGATAATAATGTCATGCACTAAGGGATAATCTCGCCAGTGATCGACGATAATAATGTCATGCACTAAGGGATAATCCCGCAGGTGATCGACGATAATAATGTAATGCACTAAGGGATAATCCTGTCGGTTATCGTCGAAGTTGTCAAATAAACCACGGATACGAACAGCAAAAATGGCACAAGTTTAAACTCCCTAGTACACAACTTGTGGCGGAAGAGTTTGGCAAAATAAGGTTTGCCACTGCGTGCGCATGCGCGTACGGCCCATACAAGTTCACCATGTGTGCCGAGTGTGTCAAATAAATTCAAAGTCCAATTTAGTTTCCCCGGCAGAATAACGATAGAAAACAGTTGCTAAACCCGAGCTGAGTTTCACTGGTGGCCGAACCGTGCATACCACATACTCACTCAAGCGTAGTGTCCATTCAGTATCAGCAGGGTCCATTCATGAATGGCACAACAGAATGGTCCATTCATCGGTGAATGGAAAATGAAGTTGCGCTCCTGACTTTCTGGTGATGATTTTCTTTTCAGTCAATGATATTCTGGATCCACCAAAAGTCCCACTAAACCGAGTCCCTTATCGGGCGCCATGTGTTGCCGTCCATTCGCTGGGTTGGCTAGAATACAGACTCAGATAGTGGGAAAATACGTTTATTGTGCAGGTCACACAATTGTGTCTCCAACAAAGAGACGTTTAGATTCTGTAACAAAAAATAACAATATTAAATAACAGTGCACAAATGGTATACAGGCATAATAGAAGTAATGATGTTATACTTGGGTTACATGATTTTCTATTAAACCATCTTTCAAAGAGTCTATGTATTTAAAATGTAATTAAGTCCACGACGCAATATGTTCATTGTTCTTTCATCAGTACTCGTACATTAGTTAGCCTTAAGGCTTGAGGTTTGAACCCATAATAAAACTTATACTGAGACTAGATATTATAGTGCATAGCAATCGACTTAAAATAGACTTGTAATAATTTAATGGATATAACAATTTATTAAACTCACCCTGTATTAGGGATCTTTCCTTGGGTAATAGTAACTGTATCCAGCGCATACAAGATTGTCACTTGAATGTTAAACAAAGTAGCCAAGGTAAACATGTCACATGACCCAAACCAGCATATGGGATCTAACCCGAATGTTGTTAAGGTTTAAACACAAGAACACCCTGTAGGTGGCAGTACCTTAGACCTTAATTAGTGTAATCAAGAATACCCAGATGGCAGTTCTGCAGTCGGGAAATTATATGAATATCATTACAACGATAACATATGTATATACGATCTCAGGACTGATTCAGCAGTTATATTCCATAGTCCAAAGACATTTAAGCAAATCCAGTAGGTCATATTGACATGGTGCATATGTTGATTAGTCATTGGTACATCAGATCACCCACAAACAACACAATCAAACTTAGCTCTGCGAGTCAAACCTAACCATATAACCACGACATGACGAGAAATATGTTAAACGTTTAATTGTACTTTTTATAAGCAATAATCAGCACGCATGTCCAATGACACCACCTCGAACTATTAAATGCCCTGACAGCACAGGCATGTGTGATTAATGAATGAATCATTCTCTAGAATATAGAAAGGAAACAAAACAAGCTAGCCTTTAAGCACCTATTACCTCCAGTCATGACAGATGATCAAGTTATCAGACATATATACATATGCCCAGTTTCAGACAGATATGGCAAACCCCTCCTGAGAAATAAGAAGGGACATACACTTCCAAAAATTATTGTAGGTGGCACCACTGGTCTTGTACACAATGAAGCTATCCGATATGTATATATATGCCCAGTTTCAGGCCGATATAGCTAATATCTAAATAATTAAAATAAATTAATGTCTTTTTCAAAAGCTAGATTTTAGAATGTTATATCTCTTCCCACATAGCAGATATGAAGAGCAAAATGTATTGACAAAATATACTGCTGATATTTTGAATAATCATATATATATATATATATATATATACACATGATATATACTTCTGATAATCATATTACACTGAGAACATTTTGAGATGGTGAATTTTGATCTGGCCTAGTCCAGATCCCAATCATAATCTGGCCCGGTCCAGTTAGAACTGGCCTAGACCAGATCCCAATCGTGATCTGGCCTAGACCGGATCCCAACCGTGATCTTGCCTAGGTCAGTTCTATATTGGACTGGTATAGATCTGGCCTGTGATATATATATATATATATATATATATATATATCGGTTGTATAAAATTAAGGATTTACAGTCACGGCCAGTTCGCACACGTACGGTCTTAAGTAGCTGCACACGTATCTGTACCATTTACCGAAACCGTTACTAAAGCTGTAAGGCTGAAACGACAGACAGCTCATGTTGTTCTGAATTCTGTCGCCAAATGCATGATGCCAGTTAGTGTAGCCAGAGTTGATTGGGAGATTATCATGAACCCATTTCCATGTTCCATCATGCTTTCCGCCAATCCACACCTGGATGAAGCGACATGGAATTGGGCATTCTGGAAAGAAATACATATTACAATATTCATAAAGAGAAGACTTTCACAAAATCATATCCATCTGGTTTCCTTTTCAACATGAATATCAATAGTAATTTGCACCATGTGCACCAGGGGACACCGTTCACAGAAAATTTGCATGCATATTAAGTTATACTTATGGGTAATATTCCAGAAAATGGTTGGTGTTTTATGTTTGTTTGTTTGCTTGTTTGTTTGTTTGTCTGTTTGATTGTTTCCTTTCAAGTGTGATCTGCGGGTGCATACCTGACACCTCTTATGTAAACAAAATCAAAGGTCTTTTTAACCAGATGAAACCGGAGGTTAGTGCATACAGCTTAGGACTGGCACACCCTTATTCTATACGTTTAGAGCGGTTTGTAGTATGCTTATGTTAAATGGGTGGTCCATGAACTCCATAAAAATGATTTATTTGTAAACTAACATTTATTGACATACTTAGTATTGTCAAGGATCCGATTTTGTTTTCTACTCTCTCTCTCTCTCTCTCTCTCTCTCTCTCTCTGTATCAGACATATGCATCCAAACTGTTGGCTGACTTCAGGCAATGTTGGGTCGGGCATCCTTTCCTTTGAACTTTGGCGCTTCTCGTTATAATCCTGACGAATATCTTCCAATTCTTTTACAGTGCCTTGTAGGCAGTGCACTGAGGGTCAGTGACAAGGTCATCCTAGTCATTGGCAGGTATGACTTAGGGATCCTTTTAGACAGTCCTTGTTGCTCTTGGTTGTTCCAGTAACACTCTTTGTGCAAGAGGACAGTTCAGAAATGCCACCCATCTTCTGATGCCGCGTGTCTTTTGTCCCGATAACATGTCAAACCTATCCTAGGCCTTAATGATGAGTGATTCAAATACGTCTGTGTTGAAAATCCTATCCCAATACGAAATCCCTATGATCTTTCATAGGCAGCGGTCAATAACCGATTTAGTATCTTCAGATTTTTTTGTACAGCGACAATGCCCCACTGCCGTAAAACATGGAGATAATGGCATCTTCTATTAAGGCAGTCTGGACCGTATTCAGTGGAATACCGTGTTCATCACACATTGCCGGCCATCGAGTATCTTTGCAAGTGTAGTTGATATTTCTTTGTCTATGTTGCAAACTGAGGGCACATAGCTCCCGAAGTAGGCGAATTTCTCCTCGTTGTGACCACAATCTCATTAGCAGGTTCTGAAGGATAGTTGCCAGATGAAGACGGGAGCTATCTGGATATTAATTGTCCGGCAGAGGGCTTTTGCTGATTGGTACAAGTCTTTGGGAAGTTCTTGTAGGCCTAGGTCGTTTAAACATAAAACCATAAACCGAAAATTTATTTTGCCTACCCCACCCCCCCTCATTGTGTTTGTGCGATCGGAAAAAGTGCTTCTTGCCTAAAAAGTGTTTCAAATCCATCTTGTAGTAAATTTAATCATCACAATTTGTGCAAGCAATACTACATAAGTGTCATCAGATTATGGATAAGTTAATGTTACTTATACTTGAAACTTTCAAATATTCCTTATGACTATAATAAAAGTGTTTTGTTTCGAAAGAATAATAACAGCAATGCCATTAATACCAGTTACCAGAAGCGTGTTCTAAAACGAAACAGAGTATATTTTATATGAGCAGTGGACGAATACCGCTGCCAGATAATATATGTACATATCTGCTGGTATGGAGACTAAGTAGACGTATTAATCGCCACAACCCATTTGAAAATAGAGCCTGATTTTTTACGTACCACACTGTTTACTTGCTGGTCACTTGCGGGAAACCAGTTTAATGAACGTGTGGTGCAACGTAAGGCAGGGGACTAAGGTTATAATCATAGTGGTGGACATTACATGCATGGCTGGCCGCCTTTTTTGTAAGTTATGAATACATGAACACTGTGGGGGAGGTTTCTTTGCAACGGATACAGCGTCTCAATCTCACGATATACATACACGGTACGTATACGTACACGGTATACGGTATCATACCGCTATCAATAAACTTCGTTTTACAGACTAGTTTCAGAAAATTTGACATGAAACGTGTTGTGACCGCATGACTGATACTGACTCAAAATGTCCTATATATATATATATATATATATATATATATATATGTCAAGGCCCAGATCGCGATCTGGACGGATCTTAGATCTGTCCAGCCCAAATTGCGATCGCAGTTCAGGCTGGCCCAAACTGCGATGCAATCCAGGCTGGCCAGATTTTAGATCCGTCCAGCCTAGATTGCGATCGCAGTTTAGTCCGGCCCAGACTGCGATCCTGTCTTTCTTGCTTCAGGATCGCATCAGGACTGGACAGATCTAAGATCTGTCCAGTCAAGATTGCGATCCTAAACTTGACCAGCCCATATTGCGATCCATGCTTTTACGATCTCATGAGTGAAACATTGGTTGTTTTACCAACTCATTTGGTATTGCATTGTACCATTTTCCCATAATAAATACAATTATAATACAGAAAGACAATTTTCACTCCTTCATATCACAAGAGTGAAACATGGGATGTTTCACCAACCCATTTAGTATTGCATGGTTGTTGAAAAAAGGTAACAAGGAACCCATGGGTTTTATATGCTCACAAAATATGATTTGGAAGAGGAGGTAGGCAATTGCAGGTTTTGTGTAGTAATATAAGCTGTATTATGAGCTGATGGTGTTTAACTAAAGTTATGTAAGATTATGATAATATCCTTGGAGACAGGGAAGAGGATTGATGTCATTTATATTATATACAGTTGGAAATGGTGTGCTGTTTTTACATAGGTTTTGACTTGGCCATATAACTTATCTACATTGCAGTAGAATTATTTGGAAAAAAAACCTGTCCATTATCAGTCATGGTAATTCTGATTTTTACAAATGAGAACTTTTATTTAATAATTACTGGTTATTCCTACCCAAGAATGAAACTTAAATAATATAACTATTTATTAAAAATTAAAAACAAATATTGTGTCAAATATAATTTAAATTAAAAATAATAACAGCATCATATGAAAAGATCTTTTAATAATATATTCAAAATAAATGATTATTAAAATAATATTATAGAATATATTCATGAATACATTCATGATTACATTTTGAAAGTATTTGCATTTGTATTCAAATACTTTCATTTATACCTTTATTCCTATTTTTATGCATGAAATTATGGAGTACATATATTCATATTCACATTCAAATATATTTGCAAAGTATTCTTATCATGTCTGGTATTTATTCAGTTTCAGCAAAACAAAGTTCTGGAGAATCCAGAATTTACTAATTTCACAAATTGATCATAAGTATGATCATAATGATCATAAGTACCTGGTTTTATGGCTTTAATTTATATTTAAACATAAAACTATTATATTCACTTTGGACTACTTTCACATCAATCTAAGCACATAGCAAAAGTCTTATGACAATTATCAACATTACAGAAATCATAAAGAGAACTTGTCTAAGATCTGATTTTTTTATCATATTTAAATATTTTTATTTTTAAAAATGTAAAAAAAATTAAAAGCAATCTCAGCTATGAAACCATGATAAGAATAAAAAAAAAGCATAAGAACACCCTATAAATTGTACAAGGAGAAAACTAGAGATGGGCAAGTTTAATTTTATTAACATAAATTGAGGAACCAGCAATAAAGATTTTGATTATTTACATAGTCTTGTGACAGCTGATACAGCCACGAGTCTTAATATTATTAGTGGAACATATTGACATATATTCATCAGTACTTGTCTGAGTAAAATTTTAACATTTTGACATATATTATTTTTTTTTTGATTTTAAAATAACTATAAATTAACAAGCTGAAACACTTTGATCGCATGGATTGCAATATGGGCTGGTCAAGTTTAGGATCGCAATCTTGACTGGACAGATCTTAGATCTGTCCAGTCCAGATTGCGATCATGAAGTAAGAAAGACAGGATCGCAGTCTGGGCCGGACTAAACTGCGATCGCAATCTAGGCTGGACGGATCTAAGATCTGGCCAGCCTGGATTGCGATCGCAGTTTGGGCCGGCCTGAACTGCAATCGCAATTTGGGCTGGACAGATCTAAGATCCGTCCAGATGGCAATCTGGGCCTTGACATATATATATATGTTTTTTTGAAATATGCACGAGAGAACCGATTACTGTCTTAATTATGTTACATTAGTTCTTCAATTTTTGTCAAGAAGATGTAACGGTCGTACTGATCTGAAGATTGGCTTCTCAGTGCTAAATTCGTTTAGTTCTCATTGGATTAATGCGCATAACTTCAAAGCTGTTACGTATTTAAACCATGCTTAAATGAGGGACCTAACTGATGGGTTAATAGTTTGAAGGTACTATCATGTGTTCTTTTAAGTAACATATCCTCTTAAATGTATCAAATAAAAGTAAGTAAGTGGGAAATACCTATTTTTCTGACCAAACCCTCTACAACCTGTTGGTCGGCAGCACTGTTAATGGTAGCGAGCCAGCCTCCTCTCCCTTTGCAGTCGTCTGAGGCAGCCGACCATGACTTGTAGGGAGAGGTGAACAGCATGAACCGGTTTTGCGTGTTGGCTGCAAAGATTTGATCGGTAAATATTGTTTCCATTTGCAATAATATCAAAATTAAGAATTGCATATGGCCAATACCCGTAACGTAGAAGCATGAACGATAAGACAGAAGTACGTTTGGTGAAATTAAAGTTGATTATTAGAATGAAGCTATACAATGTTCAGCGACCACATTGCACCTTAATGTGTGGTTAGCATATGAACTTTCTGTAGCCGAACTTTATCTACCGGTCCATTTCTGTTCGTACTTAGCCCGGCGGAAAATTTTTACATGTAATTGAAAAAATAAGCTTAAAATAATGCAAAGGTTGAATTGCTTAGTTTTAACGTTTTAATTCCAGTCATGTACCTAGTCTCAAATTACTGTGAAACCATACTAAACACTGGAAGCAAATATATGGTCGAGAAATCCCCTCATTGATTGAGAATCCATGATATTTTAAAGGGGCCAAAGTTTCAATGTTATCGTATGCAAAATATTTGTTTAATAACTTTGAAATCCAGTCCGGTTTTCATGTTGCTCAACGTCATGTTTTTTCGTCAAAACCTGTGACCTAATTATTGGTCTCAAAGTTTACCTCACTGAATTTATTTTTAAAGTTTTTAGGTCTAATATTTTTTGTGAATTGCTAAGGAGCAGACAGCCGAGGCTGCAATCAGTCGCAACTCATCATTACACTGGTTAATGTAATCCTGTAACAAAAGTCGACTATTGTATTTTGTGACGGGAGGCTACTATTGTAGGAGGAAGCAAAATCGTTGGATCATTATATTTTTAATACTCATGTATCCTTAAAGAAATAAAGGCAATTCCTGAGTTATCACATATTGTTTTACGTTCACATATTATTGTAATATATTGAACAAACCATACGTGTGGAGGATTTTGTAGTGCATAGTAACTTACAAGGGCATGGTGAGCTCTGACATGCCTTCACCGTCAGAGTCAGTTCGTCTCTTGGGCCATCAATGCATCTTCTAAACCTGACACCAGGTCCGCAGCTTGATGAACAAGCCGTCCACGCCACCCATCGAGAACACGAATCACTAGAGTAAAGTTTTAAGTTTAATTTAAATATACACGTTGATAAAGAGTAAATCATAAAAAGTCAGCTACATTCCTTGTATTTTTTTACTCGACATCTACAAATTACAACTCTCTTCTGAACTCCATGAAACTATCACTTACTGAAATGGCTCCATGAACAACACAAGTAATCACTAATAATACCTTAAATGTAGACAGTCCTCGTTTTGTTCATCTTTTATTTAACCCAGAATCGGCGGGGCTACAGGTAGCAGCAAACAGCTATCACAAATCATCATAAGTTTTCTTGCAAATATGGAGTTCTCAGGTTGGTATTTCTACTCATACAATAGATCACATATAGTATTGTAATTTTGAGTTCTTCTTAGAAAATCATGTTCATTTCTAGCCACTGATATATGATCAACATTTCCCTATGATTCATATCATATTCTTATTGGCAAGTATTTGTTATATTCCTTCGGAAGAGAAACATGTTTGTTTGCTAATTTATTTTATCAAATCCTCCTCTATCTCTCATAATTCTTGACTTTATTACAGAATTTTAAGATAAAAGGCAAGTGTTCGTTGAGTCATATTAGCTGTCTGTTTATGTTAAGTTTAATAACGCCTGCAGTTGTGATGAATAGGAATTTAACCGCACTTACTGTGGCTTTACAACAGCAGCGTTGATGATGATGATGATGAAGGACCCTATCGCCAAGAACGCGCTTCTCTGTGTCAGTTGCATCTTCGTGGAGCACAGCCACCTGTGTGTCTGACTTTTGGGAATGATTGAACTTAACTGCGCATATAACCATCATAAATGAAGAGTATGGGCCGGACCTCTGCTTCGTGAAGCGTGGAGAATGTGCCAGCCAACACACTGACACACACTGAAGAAAAGCCTGGCATGAATAGAACCTGGAAGGTTTAAGGTACTGTGACGACAAGTACTTTGTTGGATAAAGGCCAAACTATATTGGGAAATATTTCTGTTAAAGCTCGAAATTCTTACTGTGTACTGGAGTATATAATATGATATTAGACACTATACGAACTATCCCGTGAAATAATTCAAATGAAACCTCCTCCAGCAATGAGAACGAAGGAAAGTCGATTTTGATAGACCAAAGTCCACATCTGAACCCCAGTGGATGCCTCAATTCGTAGTCAATATATCAATACTTTCGGTTACGTACTCCTCTTGGCTTCTGTTATCACGTACTAAGACTGCGGGATTTGACGTTAGAGTTTTACTGATAGTACGTGGTTGTTCTCCTTAATTTGCCAACACGCGTTGACGCGAGTATTTCAGTATTAAGAGCTTCAAGAATTTCCAACATTTGGTTGTACCTGAAATTGTCTTATTCCAAATAATGGCAATAGATGCCCTAGCCGGTGTCTAGCATGAGAAGGCAAATTCTAGGACAATGTGTAAGTGCTGTCATGCGAGCACAAATGATCCCGGATCTGATGATAGATCAGGCTGCTGAATGTTTTCACCTGTAGGATGCTACAAATTATGTGATACTAGATCGTTTTCATTTCTGTGTACTGGTTTAAAGAGATAACACTAATTTATGGAGTTAAAAAAGTTTCCTATAAATTATTGTTTATGTACACACATTAGGTGCCAAGCTTAAAGATTTATTGTACTTTCTCTTGAATCTTTCATAGTGCTTTTAGCTTTAAAAGTCATGAAACTCAAGCAAAAGTTGTACAATCCCATTCCTTTGATAATCTGAATCTGGGGGGAAATTTTAATTTTTTTTTTAATTTCTTGTGAACGTTTTCAGCATCCTGGTTCGTGATATGCTCTCACAAATGTCTAAAAAAGCTTCGTTATATAAGCAAGACCTACTCACGTCGTGTGTGATGTTCGCAAAATTATCGTGAAACCGTCAACATATTGGAGATGTCTCGCGCATGTCTCGCGAAAGCGGCGAAGTTCATACGATCATTTCTCGACCTATTCACTACCTTTCTGCCTACTTCTTGAGAATAGGGTACTTCGCCAGAGAAGCAAACGCGAGCACTTCACGTCGGTGGCAAGATAACCGCGCGACATATGTACGAATGTCACGTAGTGTCTCCCTAAGTGCTCTGTATAAAGGTCTCTGTGATTGGTGCTTACGGAGAATGTCAGGAATAACCAGGACTCTGTGAATCTGTAAAATCATATGTTATCTACAGATTATTGAACTTCTTGTCGTTTCTGAAGCAGTAAAATTTCTTGTTATCTTATTCTAAAATTGCTTCAATACTGTTAAATAAGGAGGTCGAACTCCCCCCCCCCCCCTCCCCCCCCCCCCCCCCATCGGGAATGGAAAACTGCGCCCTTGCCCCCCCCCAATATTTACTAATTAAATTAAAGTCGTTTTGTCATTAAATATAGGCTCTAATCCATATTTAATACGAATTGTTAATAAAAAAGGTGTTACAGTTTCTCAAATATCAATGAACTGCAGTATTTCAGAGATTAATCAAATAGCAAAAATGACTGATAATTTCCCCGTTTCCATGATATTGTGGTACACGGCCATTAAAGACAAATGAAATAAGCATGCAGGTTTTATAAATGAGAATTTTAAGGACAACCTATTTATTTTTGTTGGATTCTGAAGGGATAATATTCGCTGTTATTTTATTCCCAGCTTGTTTCAATATTGCTTAAATATTTATTTAATCTTTTTATTGAAACAATAACCTGAGAAATGTCATTGTTTTTGTTGACCACATAATACGTTGCGTATTATTTTTTATTGAAAATTTAAAATTTTTGCGACTACCAATCCCTAAACATACCCTGGATAGTCGCGCTTCCCTGAAAATATATTCCCTCCTTATAACTGCGTTCTGTGTCCACCACTGATATCATTATTCAAGGGCGTATATTACTGTACATGTAATATTGACGAAAAAATCTCTGCACAGTAAATATCTACTAAGAAAATATTTGTAAGTATGAAATTTATTTTAAATATATGAAAATATTGTTTCCTTTAAGTTTCATTGATTTAAATATATGTGTGTGAATGTTCACGCTTTGGCAAGCAGATATGATGCTGCATCCCGGCATCCCCTTCCATAAAGCTTGACTACGCCCCTGCATCATTATTACTACACTATATTGAGGAAATGATGGGGAGGTGGTTGTTAAATATGGTATACTTGGAATTTGGGCCTGTGTACGGATGTCCCACATACTGCGAACAGAAATTGCGATCCTGCTTTTATAACTGTAATCATTTTGTTTATACAAGGGAGATACTTAAAAAATCATTGTCAAAAAAAAAAAAAATAGGTATAAAGCGTCCAAACAGTTGGAAAGGGCCAAAAGACAACAAAACGCTCAAATACTTGCAAGGCATATAAATCAGCCTGGACCTTCATGTAAACATTACATTTTGCTGCACCTGATTAGTCCGATCAAAGATTTGAAATCACCTATAGCAACTTAGAAAATGTCCGGTTTAATATAAATTGGTAAGTGAAGGTGTTACACAAAATGTGCCAGACTTACCATTTGATTGCAGCATGGTTTGTATCTGTCGCCTGCAAAATCCGCTGGACAGCATTAATAAAAATTAATTTAGCAACACACGGAAGCGTACTCGCATTAATTTGCCTTTATCAGCTCCTATAAAAAACACGACCCCATTTAAATATTGTTCAAACAGCCTATTTGATACCAATTTTCGTTTTTTCTCAATTAAAAAAAAAACTTTTATTCACAACAGCTTTATCAAGGCAAACGTTTGTTTTCAGTAGTGCGAAATAGTGTAATACACATAGCTGTACCGTGAAGCAGAGTTTGTGGGATGAGGAGCAACTTCATTCGTTTAGTTGATCAAAGAGGAAATTATATCGCAGATGAATCTCATAGACATTTTACTTCGATTAATAAATAATCTAACGGTCGAACTACACCAAAGAAGTTTCGCTACTTTATTGTTATTATTATTAAGCTATACATGCACCGATTGAGGCATTTAAATTCTCACAAGCCATATGTAATTGCCACTATAATTTCACCAGTCACTCAGTAAATAACTCCAAAAGACAGTCAGTGCTGGTTCGGTTTAACAATGGCAAGCATGCAGGCCTGCATGGCAACCCTTACGCTGGTTATGAACAAAAATATTATATGGGAGTGTTATTAAATTTGTGCAAATACAAATCAACTATGACAAAGGCAATACAACATGAAAACAATTATAATTAGTGAAGAACTAGAAATCAATAAAATATCACTTAATGTTTAATAATTCCTCGGGCACAATCCCTTACGATTCCTTTTGATAAATTATGGTAGTATTGTATGAAAGTTATATTTCCCTAATTTTTTTCTGTTTAATATCGATATTTCTATCACCAGAAACAATAAGGTGCTATTATTGTACTCTTTTAGGACGTGAATATTTTTTCCCAATTTCTTGTTATTGGCTTGTAAAACTCCATCTGATATTCAAGGTTGAATGCTTTAAAGAACGGGAATTTACAGCTCTGACTTAATCTGAACTCCATCCTAGCTCCATCACCGGTTTTATTCAGGGTAACTTATCATAAACCTAAGATTCCATATACAAGACATACGAAATGAGTGTTGAGAGATTTCACACATATACCGAACTTACTGGTGCGCCCGCATGCTATATTTACAACCGCCAGGAGTATATGCATTCATCCCTGTTTATGTGTTTGTTCAAAACAGAACTCACGCAATCATAAATCACGTCATGAGAAGTCTTCAGGTATTTCGGGATGGGTCAATGAATCGATTAGATTTTGTGTGGATCCAGGAAGGGCTTCGAGGAATATTCAAAAATTTAACCACTTATCCACAAATGAACATGGGAATAAGGGCCGAACTTGTGAAAGCAAACACCGGTTGAGGGAACTTAAGCACGAAGGAACCGGCGAGAATGGGCCGCATAAGACAATGCAAACCAAGTTTTGGGGAGCTTCTCGCAAGAAGGGCCGACAACATGAAGATGTCTCCATACCTGGTAATACATAAATATAGTTGATATATGTCTCATGCAGAACCGGCAAAAAATATCTATATGTAGCGAAGAGTTTTGCCAGATATGCACTCCCAACGGTATCCCGTGCATATAGAATCTCAATGGTTTTATTTAGTGAAATAGATTTTTATCCGCATGCCGCGCATATGGAATCTTAGTCCATAAATGGACCTCTATGTCCTATAGGATAAAGAGGTCGATGTATGGACTAATGAAATCTTAGCTTTAAGCCAACTCCTTTCTTTATAGACACTCAGATTCTATTATCTCTATTAAAATGGTCCAATTATCTTGTCATGATCCAAATACAAAACATTACATCAGGCACGTTAAAATAACACAAAACACTGGTTGCCTTGTACATTTATTCACATATTTGTTCTACAAAAAATAAGCATTCAACTATTTACTCGCTTCCTATGTAATGGTGGTAACTTTCAATACGCTGTAACAGGTTTTAACCTCAACAGTCTTACTTATAAATTACTATTACAAAGAAAACTTTATTTGAAAAAGTATTTAACCATTTCTGTTGTCATTATCTAAATTTAATAAAGAATTTCCTCCATTGTATAAAGAACGTCACTCAACCAAAATCTACTCTTACGGAAAATTTGACTATGTTGACATGAGGGTTATATAAATGTTGAAACTAGTAAGTAAAATTTTAATATAAGCACAACATAAATACTACTACCTAAACGTTAATTATAACATAAAAATGAAAGACTGTCATGAAAGACGTGTAGTATACTGAACACACAAGTCCAACTCAGATACATATCATGGATAAGATATAAATACAGTACATGGAAAAAGAACACAGTTTCATTGTTTTTTAAGCTTTGGCATCCTTAAACTTCGGATCCTTATTGATAAATCAGCATGTTTATAAAAAGGTGAATAAAATGTAAATAATTTTGAAGACAATACAGAAATTCTAAATACAGTAAAACGTCGTCGTGTCCAACTCACTTAAGTCGAATACCCCGCTTATGTCGAAGTTACAGACTCGATACTCCGGCCAACTCTAGTTAAATTATAACCAAATAAAACCTGTGTCGAACCTCGGATGTGTTGAAGTTTTCTGTTGGTCCCTTCGACTTCTACACAACGAGGTTTTACTGAGTTTATTTTTTTTATCTTTGAAACCAATGTGAAAGCATGGAATTATTGTTGTAACCTTTAGTTTTCTAATTCTTTTGGTTAAAAGATATGAACACTATTTTTTGATAAACTAGAGTCAATTTTAATGACTTTTAACATATTTTCAAAACTGTTCAAGACATTCATTGCAAATGGAGGGCGTATGACTATTGTAACTTAAATTTTTTTATTTTGAACTTAATTTTTTCTAATCATAAATAACATCAAATGTGACAGAAGGGGATCACTATCATTTTCCAAAGCAAAACATAAACACAGAACTAACAATAATATATAATATAATCATTAACTATACTGAAAGACAAAGGGTATAATATAATGCTGATCCATACATCAGGAACAGAAGAGTTATGTACCACAAACTCTGTTTTTGGTCAAACATAATATTCTCCAACAGACAGGATTCACTGAGGATGAAGTACATAGATAAGCCAGTATGCGGATATATGAAACTTGACTACAGGTACAGCTGTTAAAGAAATGTAATTTTTTATGCCCATAGTTTAAATACATGACCTTATAGTCTTGTATATTTTCTGAACACTTTATAAGAAGCCTTCCTTTGCTTGCCTTTATTCCAAGTTAAACATACAGCAACATTATATTCCTTTAAGTGAATCCACGATGGCTTGTCACATATTTAGCCATATAAAATTGTATTTTTTTGTTTTTCTTTCGATATTTCAGTACAAATACTTTGAAGAAACGGTTATTTGAATAAGCTGGTATTTTTAAAGTATCAGACATTCATCCTCTTTAACTGTTTTTTAAATAAATTAACATTTTTCAACTAAAAATCTGGTCTGATAGCATGAAAGATTTCTCGGGATTCATCACTGAACATTCTCCCTTTTCTTATAACGGATTACAGGATCCAAAGGAGTGTGGATCATGGTCTGGTAGTTGACCTCTGGGAATCTTCCGCCTACAAGGTCGAACTCGTACATCTGGATCAGGGTGGACAGGATGGTTTTCACTTGGACGTAAGCGAAGGATTCGCCGATGCAGCGGTGACGGCCAGCTCCAAAAGGAATGTAGCAAAACTTCTCACTGCTTGTAGCATTGTTCTCATCAAGGAATCTAAACACAAAACATGCACGTATGTTTAACTTTTCGACTGCAGGAACGACTATACAATCAACAATGCAACACATGAATTTTAGTAGGCTTTATCTGTTTAAGAGTTTACTAAGGTTAGGTCATTCAAAATAAAGGTTTATTTCTTTTCACAGTGAATCATTCAAAAACATAATAAAATGCATATGTTTTCAATATTTAATATTCAATAACATTAATGGGGGTCCATTAACCTAAGGCATTTGAAGTTCAAGTCTTAAGTTTAACTTTAACAAATCAAAATTTCCTTAGTTAAATGTTTACAATCTGCACAAGGGTAAATATTTCAAAATTTGTTGGGGTGGGGGAATTACCTGAAATTGGTCATAAACTTTGATGGTCCTATGAAACAGCACTGTATTTTATTAAATTGTACTTTAAAACTATGTATGCTTTGCAAATTAACACAAGCTTGTACACAAGAGAATGCAGTTTTTGTATATTGTACTGGGCTTGTTCTGGACTATAAGGCGACACATCCCTCAACACATAAATATATATAAATATATATTTAGTCTTCAAAATTGTTTCAATTTCAAGAAGTGTCCACTCTGAAAACAATTTTTTAAAGTCTTCTATAGCCCTTGAAAATCCAATTAAATTATCTGTAGCAGTCAAGGAATGTTCTATAAACCATGGTCTACATAGGAACAATGTAAATGAGCAATACCTGTCTGGATCAAACTTTAGGGCTTCATCCCACGTGTCCCTCAGTCTGTGGTTTGTGGTCGGGGAGGTACATACTTGATGTCCAGGAGGGATAGTATACCCCAAGACTTTCTGTATACAAAAAGATAAATGTATATCTTATGAAATAAACCCAAAAGACACCTTATAATCCCTGGCTGCACTATTTGCCATGGTATATCAATACTGGGGCCTGATCTCTTGCCGCTTTAAAACTTTTAAGAATACAGTGAAGCCCGCTTATTGTCATATCGGTGGTGCATGCATAAATTATTATAATAACCGGGATGTGACATTATCCGGGCTTCAACACTGATGTACTTCTGAGTCCTAGAAGAAGCCTTATGTCCCGTATGATATTAAATAAATCGTCAATAAACTGGAAACAGGATTGTTTATGAATATGTTTATTGCACAACGGCATATCAAATTACGTTTATGCACACCTGAAAATTTATTTCGTGTAAGTTTTATGCCGCCTGCCGTAATAACTGACAACAATCCGACTTGCCAACAGAAAAAGACGTAGCGTCTAGGTCATGAAGTAAAATTTCTTGAAATATACGGCACAGTTATAACGTTATTTGTAACAAACTATTTTACTAAATTATTCTTTGCCCGACTATTGCGCCTTATTTTCAGGATATCTTATTAATGACTCAAACTTCCATGATCAGACTGTTCAGGGAGCGGACATCATCATGCCATTGTCAACTTTCTGAAGTTTTGCCGCAATTGAGGTTTTTGACCGGGTATCTCCTCCAGTGCTCACAAAACCTCCAGTTTTTCGTTGACCCTTAAAAGGGATTTCCAGTCATAAGCAACGTTTAGAGCTTTTGCTTTATATCATCTCGGCAAAATGTCATGGAAGTTTAAACCGCGGCCTTCAAAGGCCAGGAGTTAATTATGTATGATATGTGATCGTAAACATCGCCCTTGTTAATGTAAGAAGAAAAGCAATGATCTGGATTACCTTGGTATCTTAAGATGTTAATCAGCTAAGTGACGAGGAGTTTCTCGCATGCATAACTGCACTTGCCTGCCGCACACAGATGGGAGATGCGATCATTTGATATGCCTGACCGATTACAGGCTCTTGGCCTCTTTGATTGCCGTGTCAGCTTTTGATGTGATATTAACTGTGAACTGGTATCACTGTCAAGGGTTCCAAGCATGACAATAAACGGGATTATGACAATATTCCATGATATTAAACAGTCAGATTTACCATTGTTTATATAGGAAATGGTTTGGGATTTCAGATTTAAGTGACAATAAGCGGGATTTTCTATAAACGGATATGACACAAAGTGGGCTTGACTGTATATATATATGTATATAAATAAGAATATACAGATATATAAGAACTCAAAATCAGACTAGTCACAAAGACTCAAGAGAGATTCAAGAGAGTAGTTTGATGAAGCTTACATTGAGAGGGAGAGATTATATATATATACCTAGCAGCTCTTCCTGCAGTGCCCTACCAGTTAGGATATGAAGGTATGCATTCCTACCCAAACACACTTCTCAGCCCCAAAAATTAGCCTTCCTACCCTAACTGATAGAGAATGAAGGTACCCCTTTCTTACATAACACACTTTCAACCCTATCAATGCCTCTTCTCACCTATAAGGGTACTACAGCACACCTTTAAACTTATGTTCCAAACTTATATTACACTTTCAATCCTATTAATATTTGCAGGGGCAAAGGGGTAAGTTCCTAGTGTTGGTTTGTGTCCTAAATTAAGTGTTTGCTGCAGATTTAAGTTAAACAGTTGAAGGTTGGCTAAAGTATTTTCTAATTCTATATCAAAGCTAAATAAACAGAGTAACTCAGTAATACAGTTTCATGAGTTTCAATCAGTTAATCTCATAATAAACACCCTGTCTTTTATTGTAACACTCAATTTTTTATTTTAAATGAAGGCATTCTGCATTAATAAAATAAACCATGACTCTCACTTTTTCCCTAGTCAAACAGACAACCTTATGTGCAGAGGTTTGTGGAAGGCTATAGTGCAAATTTTGTTTCTAAAACAATTATATAAATGACTATAAGCCAATTTATCACTCATACATAGGTCATTGTTAATTACCCACAGCAAACCTTTTTTGCTTCTGTACTGATTTTAAACTAAAAGTGATATGATTATGGTGTATTTTAAGAAAACAACACATCCATTCCAAGGTGTTCCCATTTAGGATCCATCAACATTATAATAAACATAAATAGACCATATGGACAACAAACAGTTGACACTGTCATCCAATGTGAAAAAAGTCTACAGTGCAAAAGTTTCATCATAAAGCATTATTTCTACTATATTATTATGAAATGTAAGTCAAGCACCAAAACACTTGACTGTAAACCCTGTAAGTGTGGAAATCCTTTTCAAAGTAATACGTTTGCATCATCTGTATCTGATGAGTACTTTATTTATCAAGCCTCTTCATTGCGAGGTTTCAAGCCCAAACCTTGTAACAAATTAATTGCTGGTTATCTTTCCAGTTTAAAAGCAGTCTGTGAAGATGTACACGTAAAAGTTAGGACACAAAGGTCAGACTTCATACTGTAACAGTGTAAGGGCATGAAGCACTTCCTAAATAAATACTGACCTGCGGCGTCTTACACATCCTCATCATGGTCATGATGGGTGGTCTTAGACGGAGCGTCTCCTTCATACAGCGGTCAAGCAGGGAGCAGGCCTTCAGGCCGTCATAGTCTAACCCGTGGTCAGTGCCAAATACACGCATCTGTTCCTCATACAGCGCCTCCTGGTGGTCAAATTAGTAATCACAGTATTAGTTTTGCAATCTGAGATATGCTGCCTTTATAAATCATGATATACTATTCTGCCTATTGAATAATACACTATAACATGTTTATTTCATTTTGATTAATTTGACAAAAATGAAAAACAATTAAGATTTTAAACTGGAAAAATAGTTTAAATCATACTAAGAAAGACACGGGACTAAGGCTGTCCCTATCACTGATTTGTTCATTTCAAATACTTCCTTTTATAATATGTATAACAAAAACATTATATGCCTAATCTGATGTTGGGATTACGCAACTAGCAGTCGAAAGTCATGTAAGTTAGTGGAACAGATATCATACCTGCAAGTCTCATTATGACAGGTAAATATTAAGTTCAATACATTGTGTACTGGTCTAAACCTGAATGTCTTTGTTCTGGGCCGTGTGAGATAGTGTGTTTGTGTGGGGGGGTATAATACCTAAATGTGTTTGTGCTGGTCTATGTGAGATATGGTGTGGGGGAGGGGGTATAATACCTGAATGTCCTTGTGCTGGGCTATGAAAAAGCTCATCCATGTGCTGGTGGTGGATGACGTGTGCTGACCAGCCAGCAGCAGACCAATCAGCATCCCTGCAACCTCATCATCAGTCATGTGACGTCCACTCCTATTGCCAAAGATTCATAGAGGATACAACATTCATTAATTTAAAATACTGTGACAACTAGTGTCACATAAGTATACATGTTATCCTTTGAAAGGGGTTGTATTTTGCTCAATATTATTACATACAACTCAGATAATTACTTGGGAAATTCACTGATACATCTTGATAACCATTTCATTAGCCTGGCTCTCTTCTTATTGCATGTTATCCCCATAGTATCCAATCTTAACCACACTCCAGTGTTATGCAGAGGCAGGACACTGATCCACCATCATAAAATTTACTTTCTAAGAAAGGCAATGACTGTTTACACCTGTAGACTTTGCTATGTAAAAAGGTAACTGTTAAAGGTGAGGTTTGAAGAAGTGTGCAAGGTGTGAAGTAGGGCTCTGAGGACACCTTGTCTCACTTAGTTTTATGTATTGCTATTGTTCACTCATAATAAATGACACAAAATATATAGGACACATATGTAGTATTAGGGTTCAGAATCAGAGCCAATGTGCTTCTTTGCTCAAGTTTGCCATGCCCTACCCTCAAAACTCTATGAACAATGAAACAGCTCCTCTTGGTTTGATTGTGCTGAGGTTAGCCAATCAGATGCTGATTAACTGGTTTCTGACCTTTCATGCACTGTCATCAACATATTGATAGTATTATTAGATACACATTTGAAGACAATCATACAATACATTACTTTGTGCATGAGTGAATCATGACATCACTAGTGTAAAATCATAATAAAAAGTAAATGGTCATTTATCCCAGAAGTGGACAAAACACAATAATTCCACAATGACAGTTTTGTTCAGTGGTAGAAATGAAATGCGCATCCTTACTTGTATGTGGAGTCAATTATAGTCTGTAGCATATCATCTTCAGGACCTGATTCCCGTCTTTGAGCTATGGCTTTGTAGAAGATTTTCTTGATTTCTTTGTGAGCTGCATCTCTCTTTCTGTCAAATCAAAATAAATATACAGTTGGACCTCCTTTAGTGGGCACCTCCATAAAGTGGGTACCTTTGTAATTAGGGTAGTTTCTGACAGTTACATTTTTTCTCCTCTTTGTTACTTATTTTGTAGCTATTACAGTATATAGTGGGCACTCCTATAAATTGGGAATTTAGGCCATTTCCCAGGAGTACCAACATTACAGAGGTTTACACTGTATTTGCAATTTCAAAGACATCAAGTTGGGGTGATGATCTTGTATGTTGATACAGGCATTCAATAAAAAGAGTTCAGATAAGTAATTCTTTACTAATTTCAGCCTTGACTCCCTTTGGTTTGACATGAAAACACTGCAAGTAATCCTTGAACATCTCAATTCCAGTTTCAGAAAACAAACAATTCCAGTTTACCTCAAAATAAAGGAATGTTAAATAACTATGTCCAAACCTGAAATAATCTTGAGAGTACTGCTCTTGTTTAGATTAAACCAAAGTAAAAAAAGCAACAAATATTACAGTATTGCAACAATATAAATTTTAATGGATAAAATCTGTTTAAAATCTGCTCCTGTGGGGGGAACCAAGTAATGAAGGGTAAGAGCTAAAGAATCATTCTTAATCCCACTACAAAGTTTTTTTCTAATAACAATACAAGAAAACTTCGACTTTCAAGTGGATCTCAGTTTGAAGAGAGAATGATGGTATAGAAATTTCTTGGAGAGTTTGGTTTACCTGAAGCTCGGTAGAGGGAGCCAGCTAGGCAGCAGCCAGGCCATGGCAGTGAAGCCTCCATCAAGATCCCAGTACAGCTGAGCAATCCTCTCATCTAGGATACCCCTTATCTCCTTACCTACAGTCAGGTTAAAACATGATACATGATAAAAGAGCTCAACATTAACGTTTAACAGCTTGCCCAGAGCAAGTTGTAGTTTCAGTAAATGGATGTGGAGCAACCAAATGTTGGCTCCTTTCGCTTGACTTGGCAAGTGCTTTTAAGGGAAACCTTTACTCAAAGACCTTGATCTCAACTAATCTTCAGTTAGCTATTTTCTCTCTGTGAGAAATGAAATCATCTTGTATTACCTATATCATAAACTGCCTGTATACATGTTTATCTATGCAAATACATAAGAATTATTTTAAACAAACATCTGAACATATTTATTGATGAAAAATAATCATGTAGAACACACTTTTTGTGTTTGTGGCTGCGATCATTGATTTTTGTATGAAAAGTTAAAAATTAAATAAATATAACAGGTACATTAATTAACAATCAACGCATACAGTTATAAGAAGAGGGATTAGATTTTCTCCCAAGAGGAATTATCTGAAAATTGTCCTGAAGCATGACATTCTATGGTACCTAAGTCACCAGTATATATATATATATATATATATATATATATATATATATATATATATATATATATATATATATATATATATATATATATATATATAAACTAGAAAGCCATGAGAGACTGCATGTATACTTCAACCTACATTCTGGATCACAAGATTAGGAATAATGAATTCAATTAAACAGAAATGTGAGTCACATTTAAACAACTTGATAAGTTGCATCTCAAGTAAGCTCTGGTAACCAGAGGAAAGGTAGACCCTAATCCTAGTAAAAATTCAATCCTAATCAGTTCAGTATAATTTTTTTTAGTAAAGTTGCAACAGACAAACCTATAAACAAACCAACTAACCAAGCAACCAAGAGTGGTAAATACAACCACAGCATCTTCATTCATCTCAAATTTGTCAGTTATATTTTATCTTTGAGCTTGGTCTCCTAGTACCTTAGTCCCAGCTACCAGGACGTGTATAATAATAGGTTCAGAGGTCTATGTCTGAAGAAAAGGTAAACGTTTTAGGCCAAAAAGAATAAAAGGTATGGCTCTCAGGCACTGCCCGCATCAATTTAAACCCCCCCATCAAAAATTTTTATTTTTATTTTCAATAGAAACTTACCAATTTTGAGCTACAGCCGCTTGGATATTTCTTTCAAGAAGATAAAATCCTTTGTTATGTAGTGCTTTTACTTGTTTAGCAAAATAAATTTGTTATTATCATGCTTTTCCCTTATCATATGACATTTTTATTGAAACATACCAAAAAATTAAAAATAAAAAAACTGCCTGCATGCATTGATTTATGAAAAAAAGTGCCTGAGAACCATACCTTTTTTTTTTTTTGGCCTTATCCATGCACAAACAATACTTACCATGGAGACATCTGCTGGCAGTCAAGATAATTAATTCAGAGAGGGCCTGGAACAAGTCTGGAAAGAAGGAAAAATTAAAAATCAGGCTTGTATCATGTTACAGAACACTAAGGTGAGAGAGAACGTATGAGGAATGGATCACTTCCTGCAACTTTTAATTAATAATGTTGTTGCAGTAATGTGACAATTGTCAAATTCTGCCACATTCATAATAAATGCTTTCCAGGTTTAACCATAAAAAGGATGATGACATTCAACTTTACTATTCTTTTGAATTTCAAGAGCAAAGATCTAAATCAAAATACAATACACCAAACATTTTATCATTTTCATAAATCCATATAAATTGTCACAGGTTCAATTTTCATGCATAGGATCTGCATGTGCTCAAGTATAACTAGTAACATGATGTCAGTACAGCATCATTTAAGGTGATGACCTGCTAGATTCACAGTACCACTATACACTTCTGCCAATGTACAAATATATTCATAAACATTCACATGGAAACACAGCGATTTTTCCCCAGAATATACAAGCACATGGAAACACGCCTATTTTCCCCTGCACATACAAGCATATAGAAACACAGCTATTTTCCTCTGCATACATGCACATGGAAACATCCCTATTTTCCCCTGCATAAACATGCACACGGAAACACAGCTATTTTTTTCCCAGTGTATACACACATATGGAAACAGCTATTTTCCCCTGCATATACAAGCACATGCAAACACAGCTATTTTCCCTACATATACACACATTGAAACACATCTTTTTTCCCTGCATATATATGCACATGGAAACACAGCTATTTTTCTCTGCATATACACCCACATGGAAAAAGAAGATATGCCAATGTTTTAATAGTCATTCAATGCTTACCTTTCTCGCCTTCATCACCCCATCTCTTGAAGTACTCGATGGTCTCCTCTTGAATCATGGGAATGTGCTGGCGGAAACGAGCAATGTTCAGTCCCGTCTTGAAAACTTTCTTTTGCTCCAGGAATATCTGCAAGAAAAATGATAAGCTTATAGTGTTCAATTGACTGACTGACTGACCTAAAGCAAACCATAAGACTCCTCCCCTAATACTGGGACTACAGAGAGTGTACCATGGAACAAATGTTAGCAGTTAACAAATTCATTTCATATAGAAAATGACAAACCAGCTGTTACTACTGCTGAAAACCATAAATTGGTGTAACTGACACTGAAACCAACCAACAGTGAATTCTCTCCTCAAGCACATCTCTTATAAGGCTAAATATTCTGTTCTAAAGAGACTGTCAAAAGCGAAGCATTCAATGACTATGCTTAATCAGCAAATATTTTTTTTCACTGTTTTGGAAAACTACTGATATCAAGGGAAGCAGGAATCATCATGCATGACAAAAACAACCCTTGTATTCCTGACTATATACCACATCACATCAATCCAAAATTGGCCATATTAATTAAGTTGGAGCAGTGTGTGCACTGAATCACAGATCTCCACTTTGGTAATCATTATAGAAATTGTTATTGGACTTATATCTTTACAATAATTCATGGTAACAATTTTATTTGGACCAGACATGAGCTAAAGAAAATATTAATATGACAAGCTGAGGAAAACATGGAAGAATCTAAGCATATCTTTTTCTTCTTTGTTTCCTTCATGTTAGAAACGTTAATCAAGGTAGAAACCAAGGCACTTTTGAGCTGCAACTATCAGTGCATCTCTAAGTAACTGCATTAAATTAAGAAGCATTATATACAGAATGAGGAATGCAGCATGCAGAAGGCATGTTGAAAATTTTCATATGTACCAGCATAGCAGTATGCATGTTTTCTAGGTGTTGCTCCTGGATATATGTAGCAATTTGTTTTGCCGGACACACATACCACGTGCCAGACCTGCCCATAAGGAATCTCAAGTCCTGCATTCAGCATTCTAGATACATAACAAATCTCAGCTTTAGGCCGGTGTAGTATCATACATACTATGGACATTTTCATGCAGAGCCACTGACTCTCATAGAGTGAATATATTTTAATGACTTTAAAAAACATGTTACTCCCAAGAGAACATTTCTTCCGAATCCAGACATGAAATCCTTGGAAAACTTACAGGATTAGGTACATCATAGGCTACACCTTTTCCGAACACCGGGGTAGTCAGTTTGCCATATACCTCCTCTGCATTCAGGTCATCGTTCTTGCTGTTGAAGAATGTCGCAGCCGCTTCTGACCCAATGAGGTAGGTGAACCTCTTCCCCACCATGTCAAAGCTGAACACTGGGCCATACTGGTGAAATAAAATCATGACCATCATTTCAAAACTGATAACCAGTTCATAGAGGGAAGCAAATTACAGGCTGTCGAGCACACACTCATGAGAAAGTAGGAAAAATAAATAACAACATTTTTCATGCTTGTTCTTGATAAGAGAATGTGGAATCAAATATGTTACATTAATAATAAATTGAAACATTTAAAACTACTTTTCTTGGTACAGTTTTGAGATGTGGTGCAAAAAATCACCCATATTAGTTAACTTATAAAAATAACAAAAAACATTTCACAGTAATTGACAGCTTTTGGACACTGTCAATAGTAAGAAAAGCAAGAAATATATAAATGAGACCAAAAAAGTAAGAAAAAGTAGGAAACATCTGAATTTATTGTTTTCAATTTTTCATGTCAAAGCAGGTATAGATGATTTGCTTTGTTCCGAGAACTCTCCCAGACTATTATTCCAAGCAAGAATATTTGTTCATGCACACATGATTGAACAGTGCTTAAATGAAGCTTGATCTATGAACACACTTTAATTTAATATTTTCATGTATCTTATATCTGTCATCTCCCTAACACTGTATCTTAACTAGGTCTAAGAAAACTGACAAAAACTAAGACAGTACTACACAAAAACAAAATTGAACAGAAATATCTTGTGCAAAAAGTGGTCCATGATCCATGATGTACATGATGAAATAAAAGAATTCATTTTACCTTTTCATATGCTGCCAAAAGGAACTCAATGGGGCTTTGTGCGAAGTTGATGGCATGTCCAAGATAGGGAATGGATGAAGGGATCACTGGAGGCAGGTTCTGAAATATAAATTTTTACAATAAATATATTAATCATAACATCTGTTTCATACTTTCAGTAACATACTACTGTGGAAATGTGTACTTATAACCTTAGTAAATACAAAAGTTTACTTAAGCAGGTAATACCTGATGGTAATATTGTTTTGTTCAGTGTTATAAGTTAATGAGATATTTTAAAATTTCATGATCTCTTTTTAAATCTGTCTTAACTGTCTGGATTTAAATTGTCTTTTTTTATCTTTACTGGTCAGCAATGTATAATGCACAGATGTATGTGTCAGTGTTTAATTCAAGTTTTTAACTGGAAAAAAAAGACTCTAGGTGTGGTAGGACATTAGACCGGTGCAGAAGGCCCTTGGTTTTTAACCCTGCCAGGGCCTAAAATGCAAAAACAGTGTACTCTCATACTCTGAACTGAACCTAAAAGATTTGCTCCAATTTTTGAATGACAAGTTGTGACTTTTAAATTGTACGCTTTACATGCAGCAGTTATACACTGTAGTTTTCCCAGATCTCCCTGGCTTTAACCCCTACTTTGAATAGCAAGATTCTATTAGTCCGACCACCAGGGTATGGCCAGAGGAAAAAATCGTAATCAGATCAATTACTGTATTATACATCAAGCTAAATTCAAGCATGTGACATCCACTCTCTGATTGCACCAAGGCACCTGCTCTTGTTGGTCTGATACTTCGCTCCGTGCAAGAACCCTTGTTATCAGACCAACAAGAGCAGGTGTCAAGAGCTAAATGATTTTTATCCGATGCACAAATGTCAGGCAGTAACTTGGGAAGTGGAACAAGGGGGTGTTTCACGGCCATTGTTTTACTTTTAACAAGACATCTTTACATAGGTATTGCTGACAACTGCTGTAAAATGTCTTTTAAAATCTTTTGTTGTTGTAAGCAGTTTATACATATTGGTAGTACTAAAAATAGAAAGCATTAATTTAAACAAAATGTACATTATAACACTATGACATATAATCATAATAACTTAGAATATTTTTGCTTTTGTTCAATTATCTGAAAAATTGTGACTATTGAATTCACAATGGAAACCTGAAATGCCATCCATATTTCGCCCATCATATGACTCACCTGGAGTAAAAGCCTATGGTGAGAACAGAGACATTGTGGGACTTACCACTGGTAGGTGAGACAAGGGGTGGGGTGCTACCTGTCACTGAGTGACTACAGCCATACACAATCAGATATGTAAGTGTGATGTTGGTGATGTCTCAGATTGTTTGGGGAAAAAAAAACACTTTATACCTATATGAGTTACAATATGACAACTTTCAAAAAAACTTGTAGGTGTCTTAATTATAAATCAATCATATATATTATTTGACAATGTTGGTGTAATGTGGGCACAGAGTTCATGGAAAAAATATATATTAAGCCCTTCCTGGGGGAACAATAAGTCTTGGCAAGTATGGTACTAAACAAGATTCTTGGAGTTGTGTCTTAATTTACAAAATGCATAGTATTAATGGTGTCTTCTTGAAGATAATACTGCCATTATCAAAAGTGGCCTGCATACAGGACCCTATCACATTGTTATGTTCCTTACTAATGTCATTAAGCTGTATATGGACTACTGTAACAGTAAAGTCTCACCAGGTAGGAGTCTGAATATGAAATCATTATTACCTCCTCTAACTTTGTTACATTGGTTATGTTATTACCAATGTTTGTCTGTTAGTCTCTTTGTCTCTCCACAACCAATATCTTAAAATGGTCTGTTCCAAATGAATTTGTAGACAAAGGAACAATAACTGGTACTCCAGTCTGGGCACTCCAGGATATCACATGTAAGAGCTGATCTGATGTGAAACACGGCTTACTCTTTCACAAAGTTTGATTGAACTTATACTTAAACAGCTTTAGATGTTGTGCTCATGTGGGTAAACAAATAGAGGACCTTAGTGAACAAGAGACCCATGGGTCACAGCACTCAACTGAAGTTTAAAAATTTTTGCAAATGCAAAATAATCTATTGTAATGTTTTTCATATATATAAGCATATGAGAAGCTAAGAGTAAAGAGGCCCCTCTACTTGGTTAAAGTGAAGTTCAAAATATATGACTGCAAAACTTATACTCTGAGAAGACTATCATGAAGAAAAACAGTATAAGTTTTGAGATACTGTGATGCATATGAAAAATTTTCAGATTGACAGGCAAGTGGACAGAATGGACTAATACCTTTATTTCATTTTCAAGGGAATAATGCATTTAAGTTTATATTAAGGCCTTTTTTTTAGCATATCCCTTTTCCATTAATAGTTTTTCAGATATGTTTTTTTAACTGACAAATTTTTATAAATTTGTAATAAAAAAATCTGAAAATATAAGTTAAAATATCAGAATTCTAAGTTACAATCATTATTTATCCAGAGTGTAGCTCATATTGGATCATATTATGCATACAGATATATTTTATTATTTTTAAATCACAAATGTTTAAACTGAATTTAAAAGAAAATAATGCCACAACATTGCATCTTTAAGATTATTCCATGAATCACTATTAAAAAGTTTTGCATATTGGAGTTTTCAGTACATGCTTAATTTTATTTGCTGAAATAAAAGATTAAGTAAATTTGATAAAATAAAATTATCTTTTCAAATAAAGTATACACAGTGTTGGTGGAATGAGGGTCAAACAATATCATTATGCTAATTACTAACTAAGCTATAATTTAATACTGGAATTAATAGTCGATTTCACAACTGGTGAAGTTTTTACTCTTCTGAAGTAAGGAATTAATTACTGATTTGATGAACAGCCACACTTTCATAGCAATACACCACTTTGTGGACACAATTTAATATGCACTTTAATCATTATAACCCTGGTGGTACAATACAAAATCTAAAATGTAGCATAGCCTAGAATAAGAATGAATCAAATACAGAAAATAATAACATTCATCTAGTTTATGCACCATCTGGGGGGGGTGGGGGGGGGGGGTGGGGAGGGAGGTGCAGGGCAGAGGGGAAGCCTGCTAGTAGTGGCCAACCTGAGCCAAGGCAAGCTGCCTAGGAGTAGGTTACATAACACAAGTGAAGGCTGTACTACTAGGTGGGCTAGATGTAAACAACACTTGACCTGGCGTATGAAAACTTGAATAAAAGCGACTATTTTCAATCAATTCCTCTGAAACTTCAGATTTTAAAAGATTAAATCCTTATATATGCTGTGAAAATTAAATCAACAGTGTTTACAGGGAAAAAACGTGCCATTGCCAAAACTGGACAAAATTTAAGGTATTGATTTTTTATTTATGCTTATAATTTGATTAATTTGCAAAATTCAGATCTAATTTTGGGTAAACAATTGGATCTTGATTAAATAAAGTTATATCCCTGAAAAAAAGTCTCCAGCTTCAGCAATTTTCATGTTAATTAAGTGAATATATTTCCTGATTTTTTCAAAAATTGCATTATATTTGGGCCCATACCTTCAACACGATAAGCAATACTGACCTAATTTTTGGTATGTTCATTGAAAATGTATGGAAGAATATGAATACTATATATGATCGAAAACAGATCAGTGGTTTTGATATTAGGCAGTCTTGAAGTGTAACAATGGCTTGTTTATTGAAAACGGAGGTTTTCTTAATATCTCGAAGGAACAAAGTCCTAGTGACCCAATTTTTGGTATGGAAGGAGATTTTGCATGGGGACATCTAACTGTATGCAAAATTTTGGATATGGAAGTCCAATGGTTTTAAAATGTGCCCTGGCCGGCCAGACAAAGGACTAAAAGTCAGCTGAGCTAATAAAACTACCACTGCTTCATTTCATATAAATATTAGTTGACTAATGTTTTGAATGCTAAATAATGTTAATAAAGCATTTGATAATTTATATTGATCAATACTAAAAAAACAATACTGGAATTAAAGATCATTCACACAGCTAGGTTATGCAGTGATCATTTCAATTTAATTAAAAATAAAATTGAAAATATGCATATTAAATACACCTTAACTTATGTCGTGTACTTTGAGGCCCAATTTCAAACTGTGATACCTGTGGATTCATTCTGATTCATAGAAGTTTTGTGTAAAATTATAGTTTATGCAGATTAGCAAATCTTAAGGTAAAATCAGGTGATCACATTCATTACATTCGGCAGAAATAAGTTTGCCTTATTTTGATGCGGAGTATATCAATCTGAATAATCTGCCGAACGATGTAAGTATGATGCAATGGTGAACTGAAAGTTTAGTGAGAAAACTGGCCGCACAAACCTCGTATTTCTCCTCGTCCTTTTCACCTTTTTTCCTGGTGAACAGTACTGCAGCTAAAACGATGCTTGTTGTCAGCAGAACGATCGTGCTGGAACTCGCACCCTGCAGTTGGCCAAATAAAAGGGACCCGCTGTCCGCCTGTGTGGCCATGATTTAATCTGTAAATGCACAGATGAGAACCCTGCTCAGTTCAGCTGTCATGAAAACGGGGATATACCTTCTCGCCTGATGCGTCCTGTGCATAAAACGGAATCTCCTATATTCATACGCAGGAGTAAATAGTTCTATATGTATACAAATTTTCGCTCCGAAAATATGGGAAAATAAGTAAAATATATACCATGTTGTAAAAAAACACCTTGGTGTCTTTCTCACTAATCATGTGATTCGTTCATCGCAAAACTGATAGTTTGATTAAACTGTACTGGGGAAACCCTTGGAACTACTTCGGGATTCCCGCGATTCGATTGGTTGAATCAGATGGTCTTATATATGAAGCACCCAGCTTGATTCAGGGAGCGAAGTCTGGTCGTCCGTCTGCGCTGTGTCACGTATGCCTAGAAGGACCAGGAAAACAGCAAACCAGACAGTGTAAAGGGATCTCAATGAGATTTTTTTAAACAAGGGTGAATTTTCAAGTTGCAAGCATTACTTTGACGTATAAATTAGGTAATAAACCTTATACCTGATCGTTTCATATAAACGCCCCTGCTATTATTTTAGTAGTAACATATAATTACCTATAATAGAGATAAGTTGGGTGAAAAGAATTTATTGATTTTTTTTTCACAAATTAAGCTGACTCTTTATTGTGAAAGATGTATATATTCTCTTTGTGCAGAAATCCTATCATGTATGATAGAGATAAGATGGATATATATTGACATTTTGAAATTTTCCCAGCTAACAAGAAACTATTAAAATTAGAGTTATAATTTGAAGATTTTCAGTTTAAAACGTGTTGGATGTAAAAGTGTGAATAGAAATATAACACTGTAGATGCGTATGTGTGGGCATATGTAGGTAAATATACATGTATATATATATATATAAGTGTGTGTGTGCATATGTGGGGTTAAGGATATAAAGGAAAATTAAATGCAAATACATATATAATAATTACAAATAATGATTTTTTTCTATGATTTATTTCTCTTTTTTATTGGTATTTGGATTTACTGGATATTTTTTGTTTGTACAATGTTGTTTATGTATTATGTTATGTGGAAGTAATGTGTGAATTATTTATTTATTTTTTTCTTTGGTGCATTTTGTATTTGTGTTTGTTGAATGAGAAAAAAAATACGCCCCTGCCATCATTTTAGTAACATATAATTAACCTTTCCAGGCACAATTTAGGTGACTTCTTCTTCTTCTCATCTTCTTCTTCGGATCCAGGATTTTTGCAGGGAGTGGCCACGGATGTCATGCACAAAAATTCCCTCTGGATCCCCGCCTGCTTCTTCTGGTTTTTTTTTTACATACCACTTAAGTATTATCGCACACGTCAACCTAACCAGGTCCTTACCTGGCTTTAAAGGGTGGGTTCTGGTGCATCTGCATAAGCTCTTAAGAAAAAATGTGGCTTATAAATCCCCCTAAATTCGACGAATATTTTCACAGGATAAGAATAAGTATTAACCATCATCTAAATTAATAAATAGCTTGAATTTGATATAAAAAAAGACATTATAAATTCACATAAAATCGAAAAAAAAATCAAATTGAAAGAAAATCTATTGTAGAATAAATCAAGATATTTTAGTATTTAAAATAAGTTTAAATATATAGTGTCAATATGCAAAGCCCTAATTAGGATCCACACGGGCAACGTTTCCTCTTGAGGCAGTGTGTACAGGTTGGGACCCGTGGCCGTAAATGCTGTGTACAGTTCGTGTAGTATACGTGGCCAATTAATGGGTGATCAAGGTACAACGCAGGGGACTATAAAATATGATATCACCAACATGCACCTACTGAACAACTATAAGCTTAACTGCATGACAAGATACTTTACTGATTAGACAAGTTCGCGCTTAACTAAGCAAAACAGTATAGTACAGTCCGTTTTCCTAAAAATACCGATTTGAGACAGCAGTAGTCCAACATATTGGTGGCGCCACGTGTATAGCTTGCATCTTCTTACCAATCATATAATCATCAGTTGCAGTTGCTTCTGAGATCATATACTGGTTGAGGGTAATCCTGAGATATTTGGTGACAGTAATTACATTTTTTGTTTAATCAAATAAAATCCTAAAATCTAGAATAAAACTGTAACACTAAGCTATTTAAAATAATTAATTCAATTCAGTTTGCTCTCTTTGCAGCTCTTAATTGCTAAACATCAGATGACAGATTATTAATTCTCTCCGACGTATCCACTGAAAAGGTAGAAAGGATTAATCCGGCTCAAGAATCAATGCAACGTATATATATATATAGCTTTACTAAGACAAGTCAAAATTACAAAGCAGGCACATGTTCCTTTTAAACTTGTAGCTCATGACTACGACCGTTCCCTTCATGGTGACCAAAGACACCATCAAGGACTGTAAAAAGACCATTTTGAAAATTATTCAATTCAATAAAAAAAAATTGGTAATTAATGTGTCCCTTAGTTTATGAAGTATATTGTTTACATGACTCTTTTTCTAGTATCCCCATGCAATGTTCAATATGTTCTTACAGTAATATAACTCAAGCATGTTAAACTCTTTTAATTCCACTTGCTCTGACGAATTCGTTTAACTGAAGCTATTTTTCCTGTCAATATCCATCTGAATTCCTTTGATAAATCAGGGGCGGATCCAGGATTTCGGGAAAGGAAGGGTCTAACACAGGAGGATTAATGACAAACCTAAAAAGGGCCCCGGGTCAGGAAAAGGGGGATCCAACCCGCAAAAATGGGTCTCAAACCATTTAGAAAAAGCTGCGACGGCTAAAAAAAGGGGGAGGGGGTGATATGATTTTAAACTGCTGGTGTCCTGTGTTCACTGCTTAGCCTCTGCAATTACAGTTTGCTCTGATATCAGGTCATCACTCTGGCTAATGGCTCTTTATCCAGGCCTGTCATATGCAAGTTGTTCCGTATCCGTGATGATCGTGAATCTCCTGAGGGACTCATCCGAGCTTCCCTTGAAATCCTTCTTTGTGCTGTCACTTGAGCTATAGCCTTGACAAAATTCACCGTAAAATTGTCCTCTGAGAAGACGGTTATCAGGCAGGCGACAATATAATTAAGATGTCCTGTCCATCTGATATGGGTCTTCTATGGCAGTGATAAGAATGGTAATTTTACGAACTCTCTGTATAGGATCTGGTCCCCCTGGGCATATGTACAAGGTTTCTTAGGTGATGGGTGTGTAAATGCCTTCTGGTTTGTTTTCTGTGAGTGCACAGTCCAGCTCTCGCATGCACGCAGCAATATATAAAGTCAGCTTTAGTCTACAGACTGATGCTTCTATGTTCTAAGAATAGGTTCAAAGTCAGAATACAAAAGAATATAGCATCTGTTTCAGCATAAAAAAAACTCTGGACAGTATATGAACTTGCTGACCATCTCCTATCTCTGTCCATTCACTGTAACAGTAGGTTCTACGCCTTCTACATTCAGTGTTGGTTTGGTAAATGACTGTGTTTTAGGCTAATAGTGAGACCAAAGCCATCACAAACAATAAAATGGAAACCATCAACTGTGTGCATTTCGTATTTTGGTTAGCTGCTCAAGAGGCATCAACGGAATTGATGTATTATCATATTGTTCAGCTCGCTTCTTTTTTTTGTTTCATTTTAAATAAGCGGATCGAAAAGTTATCCATCTGTTTAAATAAGTGACGGGAATACCATACCGTGTAATGGTCGTCTCTCAACGTATTAGTCAAAATAACTGTAAATATCATGCCGAACAGGGCTAGACTAAGGTCCCACTCGTACCTATGCTTCATGCTATTGGCCACTCCATTCACCAGAAAAGAAGTAGCATCCCTTAATGGAAGTATCTAACAATCCTGCCAGGGCAGATATATTTTTCATTATTTCCCATAGTCCTTCCCGAGTCTCGATACCTGTAAGGCCTTGGTTATTTTGACAAAATGGATGTTCAGCTGTCGATCCTTCCCCTGGCGTTTCTTTTGCAGGGGATCCCCATGTCCAGTGTCCCTTATCAGCTCTTCGTCAAGTGAACCTTTTCCAGAATGTGCATGTGATGAAGCGATACAACAGGAAAAGAACGATAGCACCTGTTTAGGTATTGACAGAAAGGACAGCCCGCAATGTCCTTTTGTACAGCCGAGTGGAGGTGTCACTTCTTGAAGGCATATAGTTTGGAAGAGCTCAGTGCAAGTGAATTTGGCCTTTCCAGAAAATAATGGGGTTGATGATCTTTTCGATTCAGGTTTTACTGATGGGTCTGTCAGCTCCGCTTCGGTGTCGACCTGAGATATTCACACATTGGCCTCGCGGATAGCAGATGACCGACCGAGGAAAAGTGCTCTGCCCAGCGGTTTAGTCTTTCGGTCTTTATTATCAGCCAGGCAGATAGGCCAATCAATACTGTATACTTAATGTGTGTTAAAAGTTTGTAAGGTGCTTCGTGTATACAGGGTTTTGAAGGATCGTGGATCCTGTCTCAAAAATATATGCCTCGTTCTTATAATCAGCTCTTTAGCTCGATAATGAGATTTTTCATACGAAGGGGAAAGAAGGCTAATTTCTTAGCCAGAGTTTGGTTATCACGATCTTATGCTTTTTCTCGATGAGCACATGGACTGATTTCAGTATCGTTCTTGTTTCCGATCCCGGCCTTGGGCCTGCGTGTGGTAAGACCAACATTGAGGAATCCTTGAAATGAACAAGGTCACGGAGGACCGCGTTTACCTGACGGTCCACTTCCTCACTTATTCTAGCCCAAGACTTCAATCGCCAAAAATCGAGCCCTTCCTTTTCTTGGTTTCCTCCCCTAAAGTTTCGTAGGTTAATTTTGCGGATTTCTGTTCCGTGGTCAGTCCAGCCAATACCTCTGAAAGGTTGCAAGTCCATCCGTCTATCACTGCTAGTAAACACCTGTGTATGAGGCGAGTAACTTCAGTATTCGAGGTCTATTGCCGTTGCCCTTTGGACTATCATATTTCCCTATGACAAATTTCCATGTGAACAGTTTGTGTCAGTCAAGGCGTTGAAGTTTGTAAGTTTTAAACTTTCAACACCTATGGCTGTAGACCCGAAAAGTTTGACCATCCAGGGCAAGTCACGGTTGGAGGGTCTGCAATGACCATTGATTTCCATTTTAAGCCAGGTTCGCTCCATGGTGGGCTAGGCTGGACCAGAGAGGGCTGCGATGCAGATGTTGTATTTAGTCAGTTGATGTGCTATCAAAGCATTTACTCTTTCAGATTTTCTTCCTGATGAAAGGTCTGATACATGCCGCTAGGTCAAGTGGCCCAATCTTTCTTATGTTTTTTTTTCAGTTTATTTCGTCGACTGCTACATTTAGATCATAATTGCTGGTCAGTGTGAAGCAGACAATGTACAGGGCACCTTTTTCGGACGTTCTTTGGTCAATGGATAGGGCGATGGCAATCCTAAAAAGATGGCAGGCAATGAATTTCAAAGAGCGCTACTAGTTTTGTCAGAGTTAAATATATAACTGATCAATGTAATCCAGCCTTAAAAAATATGCGCCTCATTCGAAAAAAAAAAGAATTTGGAGAGTGAATTTTAAGAGGGCTCCAAGTTTAGTCAGGGAGTTATTCAAGAACTGATTAATGTAATTCTGTCTGCAAAATATAGGTTAAAACCTTGAAATTCTAGCTATCTCCTCAGAATTTACTTGCATCCCATACTTCTGTATTCAGAGGATGTAAATGGATTTAGTATTTTTCATTAGGAAAGACACCAAACATGAGCTTTAAGCAGTTTATTTATATAATAATGGCAGTGTAAACAAAACATGAAATACACAAACATGACATGTCATACATACTTTCCTTTAGCCTTTTAGACTCTTTCAAACAATGGCACAAATACAAAAGTCTTTAACAAACCAATAATTTAACCTCTTGGCTAAGCACAAATCAAAGGTTATACTGGTAAATGAGTGCTATTAAAACAAATAAAAAAAAATTACTTTTATCAATACTCATTTAACTACCGGGGATGTACGGAAATGAAACTTATAGATTTGATATTGAATACTTGTAACATGTTTTAGAAATGCATAAAAGATCCATCTCCCAGAGAGGCAGGTTTTTTTTTTTTTTATCTAAAATAATACCTCAACACCTGCAACATGTTTCAAAACATGACACATGTAATTTGCATCTGACACAAAGGACGATGCAGTGTTCTAATCAAGCTAGTCTAAAACAATACTGCTATCTTAAAAGGGAGAATCCTTTAAGTCACCTGATAAAGAAGAATATGTCCATTTAAATAAATTTCTCATAAAATACGGTAATTTGCATCAAAAGACTCCAACCTTTATGTCTCCTGGCTGAGACCAGTTCTCAACTCATGGGATCAACATTGAGTAACACCTAATTGTATCAAAGTCAAATTCACATAATACACTTTGATCCCACGTTTGAAACAAGCAGGTATTATGAGGTGATTATTTCACCAAACTTGGAAGAAGTATATCTCATTATTACAAAACAGGAGGTACATTTGACCTATGTTAGCTCAACCCTACAAGGTTTTCTGTACACTTTGTACTCCATGATGTTTATCAACAATATCTGTCACTCTTTATAAAAACTTCAGTCGACAGTTTTCTCCAACAGCTATGACTGAAATGGAACAATGGATGTCCACTTAAGTGAATAAATTGTATATTTCATTTACATATATTGTTAATAAAGTTCAAAATTCAGAAAATGTTCAAAGGTCAAATGCAGGAAACTTGGCATTCGCTGGATCCAGCAAGTCCACAAGGAAGAATATAGTACCAGCAAGCCCTGGAAGAACAAGAGAAAATCTCTATGATATAGGAAAAAAAAGAAGTCAATACAGTGAACCAAGAAACTCTTGAAAAAGAAAAAAAATTTAATAATAAAATGGCAGCTGATATACTGAAAAATCATCAGTTTTACCTGTTATGCAAATTTTTTTTAAACATAAGTAAATTACTTTACTTTGAGTCATCAAAATGTTGTTTCAGTGATGAACCTCCTCAATCTTTTCTGAACAGAAAAATGGGTCAGCAATTGGTCTGATTAAGGACATTACATCACTCACTTTTTATATTTGATGTTGTTTGCGAATTTTAATTTTTACATTTCCAAGTTCTGCAGAGATTCCACTGAGGGGGATAAATATGGTTTTTTTTTTTTCAAGAACTACCCTTTCATTGATCATGACTGAAATACAGAGCCATTATCAGATGAAAGTGACACAGGCAGTACCATATAAATTTAGCAAAAGGCATCCATAAAAATTCATTAGAGCCCTATTGACATTTCTGGGGCTAATAAAACAAAGTTGTGAGTGATGTAATCGTGGATTTCCATACTGAATTACTGTTTCATTTTATATTTGTAGAGTATGCAGGTGAACAATTTAATAAAACTTTGCAAAAAAGGTATAATTAAATTATGATACTTTGTTAATATTAACAAACAATACCACAACTCATAATACACACTTTCAAATCAACACAAAAACGTATGGATGAGATTTTCTTTTGGAGTATTCCCAGCAAAGCATTCAGCTTTATTTCTTGCTCACACTTCAGTGGAAATATTCTGATTTTCTTTTAACCTATCTCACAGTTACTACACCTATAAGTTTTATATAAGACAAAATCACAAACTAAAAGCCAATAATATCCTGTGTCCCTAACCTTCAAACAGAGACAAAGGCCTGTCCGGGATTCGACATCCATGCTTCCCATAATCAAAGCACCATTCTGCAAACTGTGAAAAATAGCAATCACAACATCATTTTCTGTCATTAAATGTGTGTTCTTGATTTAATAGTAGAGAATGATACACTCCAAATTCCCTTTCATAAGATTACACGTTATGTTAAATAAAACCAGCTTTTACTCAAGTTCTGCATCTGACATACATATATTGCTTAAGTTTTTCACTAAGCTCTCTCTGAGAGATTAAACATGAATGCATTTTAATTAACCAATATGTTTGTGCCATGCTTTGCTGTAACTCTGTTTGACACAGATGTATTTTCAGTGATTGTTTTTTATGTGATATATGAACATGATAACAAAACAAATAATTAAATCATTCCCTATTTTTAATATTTTAATACTTTTTTAATATGTATAAATTAAAACATATACAATATGAACCTGTTTTAAAATAAACTCACTTTCAAAGCTCTGTATAAGTACTTATCTTCCTTGGTGAGCTTGTACATGGCTAGGAAGGCATAGGCATTTCCTCCGGTGCCATGACAGATTCCATAACCCTTACGTAACAAGCCTCTCTTCCAGATGACCTCAGCACATGACCTTGCAGCATCTAGGAACCTGCTCTCCCCATAAGTCTACAATAATTATTAACACAGTTGCTGTAGAGTGGGGATTTAAAAAACAAGTTAGAGCTATTCCCTCATATTTTTTTTATATGATACAGTTAATATGCACTGCTCATTACTAATGCACATAATTCTGCTTTCTTTTCGAATGCTTGCACATGATGAAAATGTAATGAATGGTTAGTCATAATGAATGAAAAACAGGAATTATCAGCATATGTTTTCAACACACAGGTACAATATTTTTTGTTGTATGTTTTAAAAATTTATTGTTAGCATTTTAGCAGTGGCAGCACATGTGCACAACATATTATGTCCTACAGGAGGTAAATTTACAGATATTAGATGATACATGAAAAAAAAAATGTAACCAGTAAAAAAAAAGATGGAAAAAAAAAAGAAAAATACAGATGTTGCCACTGGTCTCCAGCAACTGATGAAAGTGTCCATTATCAAATATCAGAAGCAAGATTCATAGCAATCCATGTATTAAATATTTATTCCTGGAGATTTGAATCCAATTTTTCTAACATGAGAATCACTTCTGGGGTAGGCAATCATGCCTCATACCTCAGAGTATATAGGTTGTAGTGACCTAATTACAGATATCCAAAGAGGTTATTGAAGGAGCTTCTATTTTCTTAAGGCAGAAGTTTCAAGGTCCTACATTAATGATTTGACCCTGCTAATGGACAGCTTGCCTAATGGATGGGCAAACAGAAAGACAATGGACAAAGACCTATAGCTCAGCATGACTGAAAGTCAGTAAAGTTAACAATGGACCCATGGGACACGTCACTCAGCTGAATTTTGGAAAATATTAGTAACTGCAAAATATTTTTATTTCTTTTGGTTTTTTATATATATTACTTTTTGAAAAGCTAAGAGAAAATGGCCCTGCTAAAATGAAACTTTAGAATAATGGACATGATCTCATTATAGAATAATGGACATGAGCTAAAGCATATGCACTGTGTAATAAATGAAACCTTTGGCCTGAAACCATTTAGTGATGCACCAAGGGAAAAAATGGGCTTACGGTAAGTGTTCTATAGAAGTTACATTTCATAAACAAATGATGTGTTAAGGTAATTAAGTTTTCAAAAGTTAGATATATGGCCATATCAGTTAAAAATTAATCTCACAAAGTTTGACCAATATTCCTGATTTTAAAACTAAGTTTAAAAGTGTTATTCAGACCTAGGCCTGGCCAACTTTAAGAGATATGAATGAAATGCTACAAAGTATTTATATCTCATTAAATCTTATCAGTCAGCACTTACATTAGATCCTAATATTTCATCTCATTAGAACATTAGGATTAAATTCCTGAACATTCTTTTTCTTAAAAAAAATCAAAATTGTCCAAGTCTCAACAAAAAGAATTTATTTAACATTAAAATTATATGATTTGTCTTGTTTATTAGTCCTGTGTATTGAAGGGTTGGGTGGGGGGTGGGGTCTCTGTTGTAACTGCTTGTTGCTGAAAAAAAATGTGAAATTATAAGATTCATCTTGTTTATACTACAGGTCTAGTGACAGAATTGAGTTGGGGGGGGGGGGAGGGGCGAGAGAGGCTCCCTGTGGTATTAACTGCAGACAGCCTGATCAACCTCAACAAGAGAGGGTTTGCCTAACTGATGGGATTACATAACAACAGCCTTGAGAGCATAGAGAGCTGCACTGAATGATCTACAGTGACCCATGTGGACTGCTTGACAATGTAAGGAAATACAACAAGAGCCTCCAAAAAAATATTCAATAACTAGCCTAATTTTGCAGCTTTTATTTTCAAATTTCAGATTTTAACAGATTAAATCCTTATGTGTACATGCTGTGAAAATTAAATCCACAGTACTTACAGGAAAAAAACGTGCCGTGGCCAAAGTTGGGCAAAATTTAAGGTACTGAATTTTATATTTATGCTAACAACTTAAAAAAATTGCAAAATTGAGATCTAATTTTTGGTATGGTAGGAGATTTTGTGGACATCTAACAGTATGCAAAATTTTGGATTCATACGTCCAATGGTTTCAAAATGTGCCCTGTTAACGGACGGCCAGATGGATGGACAACAGACAAAGGACTAGACTATAGCTCAGATTACTTATAATCAGCTGAGCTAGAAATGATAAGAAAAGAATAAACTTTCCTGATCATAATCAAACTGTAAACAACTTGGAATCTAAAACTTTCTGCTCTTTTACAGAAAGACTACATAGTGGTAAGTAAAAAGCTTTGTCAGTTATGCACAAAATCTTACTGATTCATGGCAAGTGTTTGTTATCATTATTATGATTGTCACATACCTTGTAGGCCAACACAAACATATGTATCCACCCAGGAGCACCATGGCACCAGTGTACCAGCTTGTCACCTGTTGAACTTCCAATGGATGATGGGAAATTTCCAGATGGATATTTCAATTTCAACAGGAAGTCAATGCTTGGTTTAATCAGATCTTGCAGCTCTGCTCCTTGCACCTGAAATGATCAGAAAATTTCCTACAGATTTACAGTTTATGTTAAATGACTTCTTCAAATACATATTGCCCTCATGTAACTGAGTTGTGAGGTAAAATATAAAACCAAATTCTTTTTTAGTTGCTACATATGTATGATATAATGTGTTACATCAAACCAAACATATGGAAAATCGGAGAAAATATTGAGAAAATATACCTGCACAATATCCCTCAAATCAAACAATATAAACACAGTAGTGGCACTGGGTGTTCTATAACATTGCAAAATTTGAAACAGGTGAGTCATTTACAAATACATGTACAAGCATAATGATGGCATAAAAGTTCTTAAAAAATAGATGCAACAGCCAAAACTACATTGAGGGTAAGTCCCACTAAGGCCATCTCTGAAGATGCAGTCACTTTAAAAAGTTAAAAAAAAATGTTTACTTAATCTGATAAAGGCACAGCACAGCAAATCTGACTGCATTGGCTATTAACACTGATGCATAATAATTTACCCAATCTGTGAAAAAAAAGGTGTCTTGTTTTCTTACATATTGTTAAAATTCATACTCAATGATAAACAAATAGTAAAACTTTGTCATATCAAAATCAATGAACTGATTGAAAACATTTACTAACATCCAAGGTTTAATGCTGACAGGTTTTACTTGGTATTAAAGGAACTAGAGTTTGCTGTAATGTTTAGCTTAATATTTTGACATAAACACATATTCAACTTGGAGATTTGAAATAAATTTCCTTTTTTTAATCCATATTAGAATATGTCCTCAAGATAGGAAGGCTTTCAAGTTTTTTTTATATTAGACTTTAGAGCAATACCCATAGTCCTTACATGTAACATGTGACATCTAGGTTATAGTGTGTATGCAAAATGGGAGCCCCCATGAGGGGTTTCAAGAAACTTGGAGAAATAAACCTGTCAGTTTTCAATGAGGGGGAAGTGATGCAATATGCCAGTAGTCAGCATCAGCATCCAGGTGAGCAATGACAACATGACACTCAGGCCTTTTTAAAATAAACTGAGAGAGGCCTGCGAGTCATGATTCAAGTCATAATAAAACATCCATTCTAAGGGTCAGATCAAAATATTTGCTGTGTTGTAGTATTTGAAATCAGAGGCTTATAGGTCATGTGTTATTTGCAAAATAATGAAGAAAACTGGTGTCACACAAAAATGTTGTTTCCCTGGCAATGAGAAATGAAGTATGAAGCAGTTTCAGCTACTGCAGCTGAAAAGCCATCATGATGGATGGAAAGAAATTTTCGAACTAAAACCAGCCGCGTAATTAATAACTGCTGCATCAATACACCTAAGTCAACCATGAATGTAATATTAACTATTTTTCCCATCAGAATAACACCACTTTTTGTCTTACCATCAAGAAAAATGACAGTTCAACAAGCAGATGAAAATGAAAAAGTACTGTTAGAAATGGAGTGCACATTTATCCATACTAGATTTGATCTGAACCCAATAGCTTGTACTGCCACCCCAACCATCTTCAGTTAGTTAAAAATTTATGTTTGGGTGGCACGCTGCCGCTACATCCAGGTGAGAATCTATCTGCAGAGAGATTTTGGTGGCAAGGGAACATGCATTTGCACCATGAAGGGTAGACCACACCCCAATCTTCAAATTGTTGTATCATTTATTATAATATGGTAATCAGAATTCATTGCATATCATGCTTACCTTCATCAGCATATAGAATATCCCAACCAGTCCATGAGCAGCACCCAGGTACTTTTTCTCGTGCCATTCATACATCAACGGACAAGACGACCTCTCCTGTCTGGACAAGTTCTGACCAGACGTAACGATCATCTGTACTGTCTGTTAAAAAACATCATCAGATAACTTATCATTAAACATTTCTGAGTGTATAACTGTGACTGGTACACATAAACACTGGTAACTATGCAGCATATCACCATTAAATATACTGTAAATTACAGCATTTATGTCTTATGACCACCTGAACAACTAAAATTAGTGGTGGCCTAACACAGGTTAGGTAAAGTAAAATGCTCTATAAGAAACAAATAATATCAACTACTAGGATGGTTGTGTTTGTAGAGTGTATGGTTCTTCTTCTAATCCCCCCCCCCATCCTGTATTGGTATGGTTCATTAGAGATTACATTAGTAACATTGTACATGTGCATCTATTATTCTATGCTTTGAGGCTGGGGGCTGTTTTTGCTGAAAGGGGAATTATTTCTGTACTGTTTTATATGTGAAGGGCAAAGGGACAGAAATGTTTTCTTTTTTTTATTGTAAGGCCCCTTAAAAGGCCAAGAATAATCCCTGATGTGTTATGTGTATCATGGGTTGTAGTTTTTAGCATTAGGGAGCCATTCATTCTGTTTATTTTAACTATAATTTTACACCTAAAGTTAACATAACATTCATATATATGTATATAGTTTCCACCTGCAGTAATTTTTTTAAAGCTTTCACTAAATTTGTTTATATATTTATCCATATCATAATATCATAAATTCCTATTACCACTATAACCTGTTCTCACAATCTCACCTTTTCAATAATACTCCCGTCCACTACATCTGTCCCCAGATGTTTCTGAACAAACAGGAGGGAGAACAAGTAGCCTGCTCTGCCAAACAGCATCTCATCAGGGAGACTCGGTTCCTTCAAGTCTTTGTGCCGATCAAAAAGTCTAAAATAGAAGGAAAAGAACCATTTTGGCGAGTAAAATATCTCTTTAGGAAGATCCGAGCTCACCCTGTACATCATATATTTAAAGTTAAGACAAGAAGTTTCTTATATTACTGTTATCGAAAAATATCAACTGGTTCCCAAAAATTCACAGGCCAAATTTCATCATTGTATTACTGAAAGTTTGTACCCAAAACATTTAATAATACTCAATACATAACTGTCAACTGTATATAAAATGCACAAAAACAGGATTTGCCTGACAAATTTGTTACATCACATGTTACAAACCCAAGAAAAGACTTGAATAGTGAAATTGGATATGAAACAATTTATAAGGTTAAAACCTTTTTCACTTGTAATATGAAAACCAGGCGTAATCTTTGAGGAACTGAACTGTCACAATGGGGGGGGGGGGGGGTTCTGATTCTGTTAGTTGCAGGATAAGCTGTCATTTCAGTGTTAAGAGGATGACAAGTGCTTAGAATTGAGGCCTGTACCGTTAGTTAAATTTAATTGCTACTAGGATAGTAAGAAAATGTTGGTGTTGAAGCCTATACACGGAGCTGTGTTTAGTTATTCAATGGGATCACAAGAAAATTTTAATATTGTGGCCAATGGATGCATATTAGTCCACAGAGTGATACTATATAACCAATGATTAAAATATATATAGCTGTAGTACAGCTGATCAACTGTGTGTGCATATATGAGTTTACAAAGACCTAATATCTTAAACAATGTATATAAGCCAACCTAACCTGCTGAGGCAGTCATCCCTGTCCTTCTTACTGCCAAGTTTATCATACACCACTGCCCCCAGCGCCAGAGGACCCGGGTCACCACACAGGAATGAAACCCGCCTCCTCTTCAGATGTCTGAGTGGATGACGGAGGATGTCTAATGCTCTGTGTAAATGTTCTTCATTCATCCCAAACTTCTCATACATGTGGAAGTATAGCAATGCTATACCTGAGTATATCAAAATTGACATCATTTCAGCTTATGGGGCCTAAAAATTGACATTTGCTATCTGACATCTTTAAAACAACCAAAGATTTGGTCTCTTTTGGCCAACTTTACAGCTTGTTATGACATACATTCTTTCAATGGGGAGCTTGTCTTGCTACACAGAGCCAAATATATAGGAGGTTCAGGAAATGAGGAGTTCTGAAGGTCTTTGTTGTCTTACAGTTCAGGCCTGAGACAGATGGTTTAGTAAAATACAACCATGTAGTCCCAAACTAGCATTAAGCACACTGACAAATGTCAACAAATGCCCTCACCTGCAGTCAGGAGATACTAACACAGTAAGGATGTCTGTTTGATCCTGTTGGAGGCTACATTGAATCTTTAAAGATAAATATTTTCATACAGAAATGTCCAAGGCCAAAATGTTCTACATTTGGTTGAGCTATAAATGGAGAGGTTTGATATTTAATTAATGGAGCATGCCTGACTGAAGGAACTAAAAAAATCGCAGATTCACAAATCGCTAATTACAATATAAGATTGTAACCTGTTAAGCCAGTGTACACAGTGTAGTCATTAGGATCTGCTTCTGTCTCAAATCTCCTCTCAAGGTTTCCCAGTAGCTTTGACACATTGTCTTTCAGTCTCTTTTTGTGCTTTTCCAGCAGCTGTAAGGAGGTACGTACAGATCTCAAGTAAATCTCAGGAACAGCAAAATGTCAACAACAAATTCTCAGAAACAGAATTCTTGAAACTTTAATTGGTGGTTCAGTGATGGTGATTATCACTAAAAGAATAGGCAGAGCAGTTTATGATAATGGCCTGAATACATTATTTAATACATTATTTAATACATTATACAAAATGTGTATGTAGGTTGTGCTACCTGCTACAAAATCCAGAAAGCTGTCCAAGTAGTATACATATGCAAAATTTTAGGCAGATAAGTCAAACCACTACTTGATTATGAGTGATTTTATCTGACAGCAGACAAAATGTGGGATGCTGTGCAAAAATAGTGGCAGGTGGCTATATGAGATCAATACACATGCAAAATGTCAGGGGGATATGTCAAACCAGTCCTGTCTGCAGCATGAACATAAATGTAGGTTTGAGTGGCAACGGGAAATAGAGTGAGGTGTGATGCATATTAGCATATAGGTCTGCAGCCAAAATGTGTATGTAGGTTGTGCCACCTGCCACAAAATCCAGAAAGCTATCCAAGATGTATAAACCTGCAAAATTTTAGGCAGATATGTCAAACCACTGCTGAGATATGAGTGATTTTATCCCATGGCAGACAAACAGATGGACGCTGCAAATTGCGTATGATAAAGAGCACATGCAAAATTTTATGATCTATACACATGCAACATTTTGGCCTAATCGGTCAAATGGTTTCCAAGATATGAGCTTGGATGTCTGCAGTGTAAATGTGAATGTAGGTGGAGCCACCTTTCATATAATCAAGAAAGCTGTCCATGATGTATAAACCTGCAATATTTCAGGTGGATAAGTCAAACCACTGCCGAGTTATGCGTGATTTTATCCCAAGGCAGATGAACAGATGGATACTGTGCAAAAATGGTTGCAGGTGGCGCCACCAGTTTTGCCTATGATGAAGAGCTATGAAAGATCTATACACATGCAAAATTTTGGCCAAATCGGTCAGACGGTTCCAGAGATATAAGATTGTATGTCTGCAGCATTAACATGAATGTAGGTGGTGCCACCTGGCATAAAATCAAGAAAGCTATCCAGGATGTATACACATGCAAAATTTGCAGAGATACGAGTGATTTTATCCCAAGGCAGATGAACAGATGGACGCTGTTGCAAAAATGGTTGCAGGTGGCTCGACCAGTTTTGCCTATGATGAAGAGCTATGTGAGATCTATACACATGCAAATTTTGGCCAAATCGGTCAGACGGTTCCAGTGATATAAGCTTGTATGTCTGCAGCGGCAACAAGAATGTAGGTGGTGCTAACTTTCATAAAATCAAGAAAGCTGTCCAGGATGTATAAACCTGCAAAATTTTAGGCAGATATGTCAAACTACTGCTGAGATATGAGTGATTTTATCCCAAGGCAGACGAACAGATGGACACTGTGCAAACATGGTTGCAGATGGCGCTTCCATTTTTAGTGTATGTTATAATGCTATCCAAGGGCTACATTTGTGCAAAATTTTAAGCTTGATCAGTCAAACAGTTCCCGAGATATGTGGGTTTATGTATTGAAACAGATGCACAAATGGACACTGGAAAGAGAGGAAAGGTCAGAGATCAACCAAAAATGAGGGCGCAGCAGTTCACATGCAACCCGATCGTAATCCTGAATTTAAAAAATTCCGCCCAGTGGTTACGGAGGAGTTCTCCTGAAACCTATGCAGCAGCGGCGGTGGCCTCTGACTGAAAACATAGTATCCACAAAACTCTGCGAGTGTTTTGGCCAATACAATAATGATCCTTTTAACAGTACTGGTACTCTGAATGATCTCTTATCTTACAGTATCATAACATCATACAATTATCATTTAATAGGTGAACCTTTCACCAAAATGCTAAGAATTCTGACCTCTCCTTGCTCACTGAGCAGTGCCTCCCCATTGTATTCTGGATATGGATTTGGAAATTCTCTTGGTTCACTCATAATTGTTCATCGTTTATTGGATCTTCTGAAAATACAACAAAATTATCTCTTCAAATTTTCATATAATACAGAATTCAAAGAAAAATAACATGTCCCAATATTTGCTTTTCAATATATGTAAAGAGTTAATAATATATATATATATATATTATATATATATATATATATATATATATATATATATATATATATATATATATTAATCATTAAATACAGCCTGAACATTATAGAAGTGAAAACAGCTTTCATGTACAAATTATTTTTAAGAGATTTATGTCAATATGGATAAATCAAACTGGTTTCAAAAGTTTTGTTCAGTTCCCTGGCATTAAGTGTAAATTGCATGTAAAAGAAAAAAACTGTTAACCTAATGCTTCAAAATTAGCTTGGAGTTTAAATTACACCTTAAGGGTGTTCATCAATTTTGCATCAATACACGGAGTACACATACTTCTGAATTTGCCAAGTATAAGTACAGACTTGTACAAGTAGAGGAATTTAAAATTTAAGTGTACCTGAGTACAAGTAAAAGATTGAGTTTGCACTTGAGTACAAATACTTTAGTTTAATTAAATAAATTACACTGTAACAAAAATATAAGATGAAAAGTTTATAGTATTCTTTCTTGAGAGTGCATTTAATATTATTCATTTATTAAATTATAGTAAGATTGAAGAGTCTGGAAAATTGTTAGATTTTACAAAGTCATTATCTCCCCCCCCCCCCCCCCCCGGATATATTATCATAAAACATTTATTTACATTCTCCAATGGCATGAACCGAAGTAGGCCAATATTATTGGAATTTGAATGTAAGTGTGAGTCAGTTAACATGTTATTTCAATATAGCATACTGATAAAATTTAATTTAAAGTCACATTGAGGAATGTTTGTTTGAGAATCATAATCACAAAACAATTGAATAGTTCGCCTTGGAGCCACTATTGAACGCCTGCTTCCCTTCTATTGAGGAACATAATTATAAATAAAATTGTCTCCTTTCATTCCCTATTTTAACTCCTACTTTGCCCTGTAGATGTCCCTACACTCAACTCTTCTAACATAAACAACTACTAAGCATCTGAAGTCGCCTGAATCGGGAATCGAACCTACGATCTCTAGACTAAGAGCCCTACACGCTACTAAGTGAGCTGTGAAGACGAGATACCAGCAGGAGCAAGTTTTGTTCATTTATATCTGCGATTGAAGAGGCATCTATCGCGAAAATGGGAAACCATTTACTATTTTAACAGGAAAATTAAGCTTTAGGTGGGGGCTCCGCCCCCACACCCCTGTTCAGACGGGGAACCCAGGTTCCCCGGACCCCTCCTTCTCTAATATAATAGACTCCAGCTATGAGCAAAATTAAATACGGGAATTCTGAGGAAAATGATATGTATCGGCCTTTTCCAGGAAACAATTTATTATGCGACACCCGTTGTACCGGCGGTAGGCTGAAGCCCGGTTTCTATAGTTCTGCCGTTGGGCTTTAGGTTAAACTTCATATATAATTAATTGACGCTGGCGCTGGCAGTCTGGTACTTGAGTACATGCAAAGCTGAATTCAGTGCAGGTGTTGCATGTTTCCAATCTATACCATTAGATTTTTCTATGTTAAGGTTAATACCTACCATTTGAGAAATTTCTGATTTCACAGGCAAAGCTCTGTAATTCACTTTCAAGGCAGTTTCATCAAAGCTTAGGGGCAAAAAGGCGAAACAATTTACTTTCCGTGACACGGGGTGTCACGTCTGGCCTTATCTTACGTGACATTTCCCTGGATTTTCACAGGCAAAGCTTAGTAATTCACTTTCAAGGCAGTTTCATCAAAGCTTAGGGGCAAAAAGGCGAAACAATTTACTTTCCGTGACACGGGGTGTCACATCTGGCCTTATCTCACGTGACATTCCCCTGGATTTGTCATAAAAACAAATCGCGGACCCCAAAATTATGGCACCTAAGAAACCATCCCCCCCCCCTAAAACACACAAACTAAGGCAACACAAAAAAATAAAAAGTTGGTTTCCCAGGCATTTTTTTACCGGTCTATCCACGTATAAAATGATATTTGAATTTTGCCAGCAGGACTAGAAAATACAAAAATTATATATTGCCCAATTTCTTGTAATGGTTTATATGTATATAATCAACACAAGAGTTAGTGCGTTTTCGATACAGTTATGAAAACATTGAGGGGATTTGGGCTATAGCACATTTTGGCAACATTAACAAGGACCTGATCATCATTGAGAAAAAAATTTACCTACGAAAAATTTGGGCGGGGAAACCGTAGAACAATAATCTTTTTCTTTTTTTTTTGTTTGGCCTTATAGAGTTACTATAAGTATCACATTCTTGTCGTTATTTTGTCTTAATTTGCTACCGCAGATTTATATGGTTAATATATATACACGTATATATATATATATATATATATATATATATATATATATATAGCCATGGGAGTGGTGTGTCTAATCAGTTGTAGCTCAACACGATAAAATATATTGTTATATACCGATTTATCTATAGTCCGTCCCAGTACCCGTGTCCGCATGTTTTTCCGGAATAATTTTTTATACAAGTAAAGCAGTGTAAACCTTTCTTGTCCAAAGGTTGCAGGAGCTATTCCGCCGACTACCTGCGTAAAAAGTAATTCCTTACCTTGCCTTGATTTTATATGAGACAAATAATCCAAAATATGACAAAAAATGCTACAGCGTTTACGACTTGTTCCATACCTAAGAACTGATAATAAACAAGCCAGTCAAACTTATGACGTCAGTCAATTGATGGTGACGTGCGACCGATCACTGTGACGTCTTTGTGACGTCACTGTTGTCTAACAAACACCAAACGCAGCCATAGACATGGAAAGTGTGACATGGAGGAATGTACTGTCCAGTAGTGCCGGGAAGACGCCATTCACGGTATTTCAGCAAAAATAACGCAAAAGAGTCGCAAAGTAAATACGTTTTTCATGATATATAACAACTTTACACAAAATTGGCGGAATATCTGTATATCTGCTTCAGGCCAAAGGGCATTTTTAAAGAATATTTTAAAAATAATTATCGCGAAAAAACATGCGGACACGGGTACTGGGACGGACTTTACGATTGTCAATCTTGCTGTACAGTTTATATTATTTTCTCAATAACACAGAATATGCATCTCCACAGGAGTTTTTCGTTGTTAATATATAACACCTCACAGGCTGCTTCTGGTGGATATTATTATAGCGTTAGTATGATAATTCTCCTAAAAAAAAAACATATATCGAACCGACGAATTCTCTGTCCCCCCTCCTCTAAGGTCAACCTTGACGTCATCGCGCGTGCGCGCGACGTGACGTACGTCACAGGCACGCGCGACTTCGCGCCAAAATATAGACAAGAAATATTTTAACAAGTTTACGCCGACGTGTCGCCTATACAGTATTTTAAATATTCTGCGTCACAGTTATGCTAACGCTAATAATAAAACAATAACATTATACACATATTCACAAGAATTTTAAGTACAGGGCGAAAGGCAATCAGAAAACTATCTGTATCAAGATAGATACAAGCATATTATTGTATCCGCCAAAACGAAGTTTTGCGGATACTATGTTTTTGACCGGGTTCCGCCGCCGCCGCCGCGTTCGTTTCCGGAGAAATCCTCTGAGACTACTGGGCGGATTTTTCCGAAACTTACACAAATGATCGGGTCACATGTGAACTGGTGCCTAACCAAGTGGCCTTGACCTCTGACCTTTCCTTTTTTCCCAGCGTCCGTTTGTGCGTCTGTTCCCACACAAAAACCCACATATCTCAGGAACCGTTTGACCGATCAGAATTTTTTTTTACACAATTGTAGCCCTTGGATGGCTTTATAACATACACAAAAATGGTGGCGCCACCTGCAGCCATTTTTGCACTGTGTCCATCTGTTTGTCTGCCTTGGGTTAAAATCTTTCATATCTCTGCAGTGGTTTGACCAAATTATCTAAAATTACGCATGCGTATACATCCCGCATAGCTTCCTTGATTTATGACAGGTGGCGCTACCTACGTTCACGTTCACCCTGCAGACATTAATCCTTATATCTCTGGAACCGTTTGACCAATCGGGAAAAAAAGTACATAAATGTAGCCCTTGGATAGCTTTATAACGTACACAAAAATGATGGCGCCACCTGCAGCAATTTTTGCACAGCGTCCATCTGTTTGTCTGCCTTGGGTTAAAATCACTCATATCTCTGCAGTGGTTTGACTTTTCCTCCTGAAATTTTGCATGTGTATACATCTTGGATAGTTTCTCGTTCAAATAACAGATGGCGCCACCTACAATCATGTTTACGTTGCACAGATCCATTGTAATATGTAACACATGTAACTCTATTTCCCCTAACCACTCAATCCATGCCTCACTTCACCCGTCCTTCTCTGATTTTGGCGGATACACGTAGTCGCTTGTCGACTACCCGTATTCTAGTTTATTGAGCAGCATGATTGCCTTTCGAATCATAGCATATATATATATATATATATATATATATATATATATATATATATATATATATATATATATATGAATAGCCATGCTGGTTCATTGTTTATAGATGGAAATGGTACACAGAAAAGTCGGTTCACTGACGGTAGAAATCGAACCTATACGATCTTCCTAATTCCGATCAGTGGCCTTACCACTTGGCTACGCCAGACTCCCGGGCCTTCCCCTCTGTGTATTTGCACACTTTTATAGGAACCAGCGAAGTCACGTCACTAGTTTCACCCACTACAGGTGTCGGCACGGCGACTCTGCATGCAGCAGGGAGAACTAATGGCCTAATATGGTGTGCTGCATGTATTATATATAGATGTATGAATAGCCATGCTGGTTCATTTTTATAGATGGAAATGGTATACACAGAAAAGTCGGTTCACTGACGGTGAGAATCGAACCGACGATCTTCCTATAAATCTAAACCCCATACGCATATTATCATAATAACAAGAAATCCGTGTGTATTTTGTACTAAGTGAGAACTATGTAACGTAAGTTAGACTAAATGCCCTATACAAATAATTACATGACAAGATCGCACTAAATAGGCACTTTTCAGGATATCTGACTCATTAGAAATTGAATACAAGAGCAATACCTGTTTAAGAAATTTCTTGTAGGATCTACCGTATCAGCATGCAGATAATAAACATTAAATAAAGCTATAGATAAATGCTACGTACGACATTACACTCTATAGTGTAACGACTAGTCTAGTCCCAGTGTAACCAGAACAATATACTTATTATATCTGATAAGGGTGCGTGTCAAGTGAAAGCTAGTGAAATAATATACAGTATTATTAAAATGTGTATACTCCTACGCATTCATAGGGGTATTACTATATTTATAATTTCAAGTGAAATTTTAAGTCACACCAGTATGATAAATCCTATATGTTTCTATATGCATGATATGATGTCGACTATTAACTTTTCATGGAGGCATGTATATATGAACCGCCTCAATTTTTACCTCTTGAAGGCCCTGGTCCTAGTCCTTATTTAGTCATAATTAAGACCCTAGGCTGATCGAGTGTGCTTAGGGCCTACTATAGTATATACACGTACAGACGTGATATTAACCGAAGCCTGGTCATGCGTGTTGATGTTGACCGTGCGAGATATATATATATATATATATATATATATATATACATACATATATATATATACATGTATATATAAAACATTACATATATTATACCTCTATATGTATTGTGTATATAAACTGAAACATTTGATCTACGTGTTATCTATGTATGGTTTACATGTCTATCTATAACATATCCAAACTGGGTATGATGTCGTAGTACGGCAATAATTATATATTATATAGTTTATATATATATGTGTGTGTGTTTGTGTGTGTGTGTCAATGCCAATGGTACCATTCCCCCATAATAAATACATAGTCATAAAAAATGAAGTAATTTTAAATCAAAATTCCCTTTATCATACTTATAAAACCGTGTTAAAAAAACATTTCAAAAGCAACTTCATTAGCACACTAATATGTCAAGCAATGTCATCTATCACAGTACTCAATAAAAATCCATCTAAGTACCTGCAAAAAAGTAAGCACCATGAATAGGTAAATAATTAATCAGACCAAATTCAATTGAGAGTCAAACAGAACAATTACTGGTAACAAATATATTATACGTATACCATTAAGGTTTATAAAAAAAATATTGATTTTTTAAAAAGATACATGATAGCTAAGAGTATAATATTGAGATGATAGCTAGCTTCAGGTTAAGTTCATAATAAATACTTGGGATTAATTACTTACATGGGCTTTACATGGGAAAATGGTACCATGCAATACTAAATGATTTGGTGAAACATCCCATGTTTCACTCCTTTTATAGGAAGGAGTGAAAAGTGCTTTTTTTGTATTATAATTGTATTTATTATGGGGAAATGGTTCCGTGCAATACAAAATGAGTTGGAAACATCATATGTTTTGAACAGTCCTGTGATAGTAAAAGCATGGATCGCAATATGGGCTGGTCAAGTTTAGGATCGCAATCTCTGCTGGACAGATCTTAGATCAGTCCAGCCCAGATTGCGATCCTGAGGTAGGAAAGAAAGGAACGCAATTTAGGACGGCCTGAACTGCGATCGCAATTAGGGCTGAACAGATCTAAGATCCGTCCCGATCGCAATCTGGGCCTTGACATATATATATAAACCAAAACTGCGATCGCAAATCCAGGCTGGCCAGATCTTAGATCTGTCCAGCCCAGATTGCAATCGCAGTTTAGTCCAGCCAAATTGCGATCCTGTCTTTCTTGCTCCAGGATCGCAAACTTGGCTGGACATATCTAAGACCTATCCAGCCGAGATTGCGATCCTAAACTTGACCAGCCCATATTGCGATCCATGCTTTTACAATCACAGGAGTGAAACATTGGATGTTTTACCAACTCATTTGGTATTCCATGGTACAATTTCCCCATAATAAATACATTATAATACAAAAAGGCACTTCTCACTCCTTCCTATCACAGGAGTGAAACGGGATGTTTCACCATCTTATTTAGTATTTCATGGTACCATTTCCCTATATTAAATACATTTATAGGCCTAATACAAATAGGTACATGTAAAAAAACTGCTTGTTGAAAAAGGTAAATAAAAATGAATCAACTAGGCAGTTGCTAAAGTACAAAGCCCATGTAAGTCATTAAACCCAAGTAATTATTATGAACTTAACCTTGAGGCTATCATCTTAATATTATACTTTCAGCCATCATGCATCTTTTAAAAAATCTAAAAAATTTTTTTTTTAACCTGAATAGTATGTTTTATATATTTGTTACCTGTTATACTGTTCTGTTTGACTCATTATTGGATTTGGTCTGATTAATTAGTTACCTATTCGTGGTGTCTGGAATCCTGTGATCTTTCCATGTGCTTGAATAAACGGACTGATTGATATCATGTTTAGTGTTGTTGTTTGTTCAAACAGCATAATTAACAGCTTTATCCCTTTCGATGGCAATATTATCAAAGATTAATATAAAAAATAAGTTCTTTTTCTTGAGATGTAGGTTATCATCTACCCTGTAAGAAGTAGACTCACAGTGTTAATAGACACTGCCTGCCTGAAATATGTACGTGCTATTTAAATGGTCATTTAGTTTTCCTGTTTTTTTTATTTTTTTTTATTTTTCATAGTCAGTAAATTTTAAACATAAATGTTTTAGTAAGCATGGATTTACTTTGTAAGTGTTGTATTCAGATAGTGCTGTAAAATGTACTTTTATTTTAAATTTTTAAGTGACTTGGCTTAATTTTTGCAGGTACTTATATGGACTTTTGTTGTGTACTGTGACAGATTGACATTGTTTGACATATAGGTGTCCTACTGAAATTGCTTATGAAAATGTTTTTTTTTTAAGTTTTATAAGCATGATAAAATGAATTTTGATTAAAATGACTTCACTTTTTAATGAATATATGGCTTTTATTTATTGTTTTGAGTCAAGAAATTATAATGTAGACCCTGTATTTTGTTAATGCCGCCCTAATAAAAAGTTTCTCATAGCACTTTGCGTGTCGTAACTTTTCATCAAATATATACTTTACTGCTACATTTTATATCACAGTTTATGAATTAGTTTGATGAATATTAATCAGAGATGACAACAAAATAAACGAATTGATAGATTATCCTTGTAAAAGTAAAATAAATAATCGTTTATGTTGGTCCCGAGTTTTACGTGAATGACTCACTTGGGACAAAATACGCTCAGTATAAGGCGGATAATAATGCTTATAGTTCACTCTGAAATTATAAATTTTCAGTGTAATCGGTAGAAAGATATAAAAACATTTCATTCATGTTAATATCGAGTTAATAGAAAGGCGTAATCATGCACAGATTGCCTTTTAAAGACAAGACTTAACTTGGTCCCGGATTTTAGTGTCCCATTTTGAGAGAAGGGTGCCAGTCTATAATGTATTTACTATAAAAGTAAAGTGAATGATGATCAATGCAGGTTACACTTAGGCCTAGGCCACAGTCTTTTGTTCCAATTGGTTAAAAGCAATGCATTACTAACAGACAAGATATTATAATACAAGACCTAGGATTACTAGTATGTCTTTATTTCAAAATGACATGCTTAACCGGGTATGAGAATCATTTAGCGAAATTATTTTACCGAACGTTTTACAGAGCGGTGTTGTTCAAACGCGCGTGACAGTTCGTGGAATAACGTTGCGTAACGAGAGTGACTGTGCACATAGTGTTAACTGAACCACTGGGCTCGGGCCATTGTTAACTGCGATTGGCCTGGACGACCAGAACTGGCAGAAGGGGCTGAGCCTGCTGATCTCAATGCTCCGCTTTATCAGCTCTACTGAACAAGAACACTAACTAGCTCTCTGTTTACATGGCGTTATATGTGCAGAAGAAACAGGTAATGTCGGTTACTTAATATTCAAATGCTTAATAGAACTGTTAAAATTGTAATGAGGACTGTGTTGAGTGTTTACTCAGACCTGAGCTAGTTTTCTCATCCGATTATCGCCTTACTGAGTCTCACAGACTTCTAAAAATAAACAGTGATGTACGTAGAGCCAGCAGGGCTACAAACTGCGTGTACTAAATCTGTACCTGTTCTAGTACCAGTCGAGTTCAGCTAGAAGAACCACTGCTCCAGGTAAAACACACAGCATTTACTGACATAAATGACATCTAATTGTTGATATGTGATAAACATGATGTCAAACTTACTCAAAGAACTGGTAAATACTGCATTACTGCACTCATGGCTTGGGGACATCAGACTCTGCAGACCTGCTGTGTTCTGTCTCACTGAACCACGCAGTCTCCCTGGTCCTGCATGTCTAAGCTTCTGCTTAAAAAAAGGGCCAGAGTTTTATTTCCAACTGGAGTAGTGGTGCTTGACATTTGAATACTGCTTAAGGGGGGCTCTTCCCAAAAGTATTCCTTGTATTCCACAGCCCTATTTTACTAGGCAGGCCTTATTTCCACTCCCCTCGGCCTCACGGTTTAGGCTAGTCCGCCACGTACGGACTCCATTTATCTGTGATATGGAGTCCGACCATCTAGCGGTGAGAGTTCACCCTGCCGTACATGGAGGGACCTGTAACATGAATTATCACTGCTTGTTGTGCGATAGAGAAACAATCTTGTATTTATATATAGAAATAAACTTCTTATGTATCAAATTAAATTGATATATCACCTTTATGTGCGCCTGTAAATGTTTTTTTATCCTTTGAACTGCCGGGGTTAAGTTGTTGCATGCCAACTGGACACCGCCAGAAAGGAATCCCATGCAAATTAGGTGGGCAATCTATGCAAAAGATGAATTCAGGGGGGCTTTTCCCAGGAATGCCAGTGCCGTGCACTAGGATAGACCATATTTTCATAAGCATCCTTCCCATCATACATCGCGTGTTGTCAATGATGCTAATTTCCTATTGGTTGTTCCAACCTGAAAGCGCCATTGGCCAGACGGAGACGAAGCAATATCTGACTTCATCCAGAGTAAGTGCCCATTCTTTATTAATGCTGATCATCCAGCAAAAGTTTTGGTCCCAACAGAGTCTAAGCATCTGTAACAATTATAATATGTGGGGTTTGTTTGGTGTCCTCACGCTTCACAAGGCATATACGTGTCTGAGGGTCTGTACGGATCCGTACAAACTTAGATAGTATAGACTCTCCCCGCCAGAGGCTGCAGCGCTTGTATTGTTTACTATATATACGTCAGTGCTGCAAGACTGCAGCAAGGTATAGGCTGGTGCAATGTATATATAAGCATTTTGGAAAAAAGTCACCAAAATGTTTTTGTCTCCATTTGCCCAGACTAGTGCTGTCAGGTCTTGGCTAAGTGTACAGGTAAAGTCTAGACAGTTGCACAGAACCATACACTCTGGTTCGCAACTTCATTAATTTATCCCACCACTAGCTGATTTTGTCCAAAACAATTTCAATGGCATGACTGTGGTGTCAAAATAAGTGAACTTTGTTTAATAAATTTAAAAAATAGCGTTGTAAGGACAGAGAATTTTTTTATCAACAAATTATTAAGTGTTTCAGGTTATATCATGGGAGAAGTGGACATATTTAACCTATATAAGGATACAATACATTTTTTACATGTTCATTCACAATGATTATAAAAGTAATCAATTTTAGATATTATAGATAATATAAAGTTAAATTTAATATTCAAGCAGAAAAGCACTAACTGAATAAATGATAATTCCTGTTACTGATGTTATAAATTTGTTTGATTTGACACACAATTCTTCCATTTCTGTAATATAAAAATATTGCGGTATTTAGCGGGAGAACCTGTCAATTTTTCAATAATTCAAGGAAATCAAACCAAAAAAGAACACCTAAGTTTGTAGTGCTGTTTAACAAAGTGCAAATAAAAGAATAAAAAACCTTGTCAAAATTGTTTAAATGAAATAGGAATTAAAAATGAAAATTTACTGTCTGTTAAACATACTATATTTTTTTAGCACCCTGACAATGAGATTAAACTAACACACACACATATATATATATCAGATAAATAAGAATATTTCATTTTTATAGAGATAGAGAGAGAGAGAGCAATATAGCAGAGCTTACTGATTTAAGGAAATTTTATATAATTTTATATCCTAAATAAGTAACCTTGCATTGGATTTCAAACATGACTAAAATATTGCCTACCACTAAAGGACACACTTCTTATAAAAGATTGTGGATGCATTTTATGCCAAACTCATCATCCCAAACCTTCCATCTTTCACATATGGCTCACCTGAATAGGGGAAGATTCTATTTGATTTTTGGGTTCACAGACTTTGGGGTCAAGGTCACAGGGCCTATTCATTAACAAATTAGTTAACTCCTGCATCTTTGATATAGACTGAAAAAATGGCAGGGTATTAGTTTAGCAAGCATATATTAAATGTTTGTTTATCACCAGTAAGCAGGGCTAATATTTCCCTTTTAGCTTTTCCTCTTTCCTGCCTGTTTCTGTAAAATAAATTAATACTCTTTTCTCAAAAGAGATTAAACATATTGGCCCCGTATTTGGTGAAAAATAGTTTCTCAAGTTGATAGATGGAAGAAACCATAGTCGCTTGGGGGGAGGGCCTATTCTTAAAGGAGGGGGGGGGATTAATTGCCTGCGTTGACAAGAAATATCAAGTTTAATTTTTGAATTTTGTATTTCATTAATATTTCATTAATTAATGATATGAGGTAATTTATGTTCAGATAATGTTATACACATATACTTTCAGGTCAGGATTAGTCAGTAAAAATAAATACAATAAATCAAAATGAATGGATCAGGGAGTTCTGGGGCACCTCGGGCAGATCCGGAAGGTCATGAGCAAATGAGTGATGAAAGCAAAACAGGAAAATACAATGAAAAGTCTTCAGAGGATGTAAGAGAGCGTGACACAGGATATCAGAATGAGGTTAGGTCCATAGGACACCATGATCCTGTGGTAACACAGCGTATGAATGGCACACAGTCAGTGGCACACAACGGGGGATATGGGACGTTTGGATCTCGTCTACATGCTCAGTACGAGGAGCTCTTTGAAGGCACCATGGCCTGCCCCACATGCAGAGGGACCGGCAGAATATCTCGAGGTAAGCACTACAAATAATCAATAGGTGATACATAATGGTCAGTGTATCAGTGCAAACTTATCAGAACTGTTGTCATCACTTTGTTGATTATCTATGGAACATGTCTTTGGGGAATATGTCTTTCATGCATCATGATATCTCCATAGGCTCACAAGTATATACAATGCATGATTAGAGATAAAACTGAATTTGAATCAGTGTGAAAAAAAGTGACATTAATAATCTAGTTTATTGCGGTTAAATTCAGAATTAAAAATTTTAAATATACAGAATTTTTCAAATTATCCTTTTCCAACCCTTATTTGGTATCATACTTAGTTGACAATAGGCATGGGCAGCTGGACACAGGATGGTTCATCTGTGAATATCGTCCGTGAATCTTTGACAGATGATCTTCAGATGTTATGCTACAGGATATTCATTACACAGGCATTCTATATTTACATCAATCCCTGTGACTTACTGTTAGCTTTTAATGTTATAATGTCCTTGAAAATTATCAAACCTGTGTAATCAATTTATTTGGAAGTGAAGTCCAGTTGAATTGATAAACCATTGTACCATATTAATGTTCTTATTTTCCTTCAGTATTGTTTATCTGATGTTGTTACTTGATCTCACATACTGCATTTTGTGTATCAAATCTCATCAAATGTAATTACAGTGGAACCCCACAATTACGACCACCTTGGGGACTGACCAAAGTGCAGGTGGTTGTATTTGGGAAAGCCTAAATTACTTGGATCCTATATTCGGGACCAAGAAAAGTGGTCGTAATTGTGGGGGTGGTCGCAATTGCGGGGTGGTCGCAAGGCGGGGTTCCACTGTATTAATTGTAGATCAAATCTGAAATAATTAAAATGATTTTAACTGTTTCGATATATTAAACTTTTACCAAAATTGTTAAATTGGATTGAATTGGAATTTATGATTCATGAAAAGTATTAAATTTGAATTGAATCCTCTGAATTAACCCCCAGGTCTTATGTATGGTAAATAAATTATTTTGTTTCATACATTACTGGTTAAGTTTACATGCTTCTGATCTTTAGGATGTGTGATTATTTATACATCATTTCTGAAACTGAGTGTCCCCTCATGTTTGTTAATAGGGGTGTGACAATGCATTTAATTGCAATTTCTTGATTTTATTGTAATGATAGTCAATTTGAAATGATGAAATGGCATTTCATCCTTTTATGTCCACCATATTTGTGATATGAAATTTTCATTATTTACATTTCAAGGAAAACTTGGTCATGTAGGATAGAAGATATAAGGACATTATCTTTAACATTTTAAATAAATGCCTACCTTAACCGTATTTCATAAAAAGAGTTAATTAAAACTATTAAAAATCAGTCAACATTTTACCATATATCAGACCCACTTACAGAGGTCAAGGTCATTGGTCACAGCAGAAACAGCCTCAGCTGAAAGCTGCTGATTTGATGATGCTATATAAAAACTTTAATAATATAACCAGCCAAATCAAAGATGGCTACTCTTGCAGGGACACATTTGATCTGTCAGATCTTTGTGTAGAGTCAAAACAGTTTTGAAACATAAACTTTTTTTAGAGTTATTGTAAAATTCCTGATTGCCCACTATTGTTTTGACTTCCATATGCAGCTTTCTCGGAAATTGTTGAAAAATATAAGCTAACGAAAAATTGTCTTAAAAAAACACAGGTGGACACTGGTTTGTGAAACAGACTATAATACCTCCTAATTGATTAATTTGAATTTGTATATTATTTGTACATACTATTCCCAGCCTACTTTGAGCTATCACATTTTGAGGCACACACCATGAGGTCAAAGCTGTTTGTGCCAGAGATCTAGTTTCAGTGCTTGCTGATGAACCACTCCACTTCATGACATGGGTAAAACAAAAATGGTGGTGATAGACTGAGGGAAAGCTACATTTACTTGCTAATATTAACTTGCATCTGTTGTGATAAAATATTTGCTTTTATTTAAAATAAATTCTGAAATTTACTATTAAAGTTATCATTGAATTGAGAATTTAGTCAAAGGCAAAGAATCAATAATTGAATTGATTCACAAGCGTATTAGTTACTATATATACCTGACAGGCTGACCAACTGACCAGCTAAGTTGTCACCTGATCAGGTCTTAGCGATTGACCAATCAATTCATTGTTTAAATCAACTCAAGCTGATAACTTTCCAATATTTTAGGTATACCCCAAGGACATTTCAAGTATTAGTAAATATTGAAATCAAGATGTAGAGATAGTCCTCAAGGAGTCCCAGTTTTGATCGTATATTTTGTATGAATTTTAACCTGAATCAATGACAATATATTGGACAGTGATACCTGAAACAATTACATCTGAAACAATGATATCTGAAAAATTAATCTTTCCCATGATACATAACAATATCTTGAAGGATCAACATTTACAGTTTACTATTTGTCTTGGGCAAGATTAATTGTAAAATGTGTTTGTAAGGGCAAGCAAGTCATTTCACTTCATATATGCCCTGCTTGGCTCATGGAGTCTACGTAATTCCTAACCTTAGTCTTACCTTATCATATACATTGACCTTATTTTCCTTTCTTCAAGCAGTTTAATTTAATAGTTACAGTTAGATTGATAATACATTTTTATCTTAACTTAGCAAAACAAATATAAACTTTTTATCTTTAATTAGTTTAATAAGTATGATTCATATCAAATTAAAATAAAAGAAGTAATTAACATGTTAATTAAACATTTATTTCTAACTATCGGCATTTAAAAAAAATGAGTAATAATTTATAACATAGTACATGTATTGTCTTCATGGCTGTGATAATTTATTTATTTTGGACTTGTAAAAATTTTTTCATCAGGCATGTAAACACTAGCTTTTATTTTCCCTGAAAAGTACATTAAAATGTTGATGTCAAGCACTGTCCAGGAAAAAGGCTGTGGGGCTTCAACATTCTACATTGTAATGATTGTATTGTAGACGTAGAATCTAAATTGCCTTGACATGTCAGGTCAGTTTACAGCAGTTTTTTTCGGATAATATGTTAGTATATTATGAAATAAAATATGACCATTTGAGTGTTAACATGAAACTGTAACATACATACATACATGCATGTAGATGTTGTAAATGATTAGTCATCTTTAGCAAATACAGACAGGACTTACTATCACTCACTTACCCTTGAGCCATGTAAATAAAAGCAAGCAATTACGTTCTGTGATTTGAGCTTATATTATAAGGAAATACCCATAGAAATGCCAATTTTAATAATAATATAGCATGTATTTTTTTTTTTTAATTTCTACATTGGCAGGGAGATTCTCCCTCTCACACCCTCCCTCCTAATAGCCTCCTAGTTAAGCTTAAATTGCTCTTGTCAAAGCATTTATTCCCCCCCCCCACTTTGCTCAGGCTGAGGCCCTGGTATACAAAGGTCACCTGTACTTCCAAGCACACAGTTTGTGTGACTGCCACATGACTGGAACATTATACTTGTGTTCAGTCAATCCCCACTGGGCCAAGGTCCAGTTAACTTTCAGATTAAGGACAAGATCTCACATGGGGTTCACGTGGACCAGTTATTTGTTTCTATCTTGGCTACAAGTTTCTCTGTTTGTTTGTTTTGGCTATAAGTATAGCCAGCAGTTTTGTTGCATTATCACTGTGTTAATATTTTAATATCTCAATGGACAATCATTGATGGTTGAGTTGTAATGTACTAAGGGCATGTCTATTACTACAATTCTCACTCTCTGGTTTTAATCATTATTATATATTATGTAAGATGCAGGTGTTTAAGTTAATTGGGATTTTGTGTATTCATATGTCAGAGCTGAGTTGCCAGGTATTAACATAATGACTGTAATTGAGGTCAAAGGTCATCAGTATTCTTTCTTCTTTCACTTTTGTTGCAAGCACTTCATTACCAAGGGCAAACAGAGATTACATCACAATAATGAGTGTGTATTTACACATGTGGCCATTTAATGTAGGCCTTGAAGGTTATTTAATTCTTTTGTAATATTCAATGTCTCAAGACTGAACTTGATCAGATTCTTTATTCCATTTGTACGAATGATTTGGTTGCAGCAAGAAGGAAGGAGTTACAGAATTGGTGGGGAGCTGGTGAATTATCTAGATAAAAATATCTGGACTAAACAACAAAGTAATCCAAAAATTTTCCAAATCTTGGGTCATTTTTTATATATTCTCCGAGAACAAGGGTCATGGCATCATTATACTACAGACTTGCATGTGTGATACCTTAAATACTTCACAAGTTCCAAAGGGGAACAGGACAATTCTTGTGGCTGTTTATCAGAACAGATTATAATTAATCATCAAACAGTTTGTTCAAGTTGACAAACTTTAATGTTTGGTAATTAACAAGGAAACTCCCACCAGTACAACTAACATGTAATAAGCATGTATTTTTGTTGTAGTGGTTGACTATAATAAAAAGACTCCCTTTAATGCGTTGGATAATTTGTTTTTAATGAGGCACCATGTATGTTGATTATAAAAACCTTTGATGGTCGTACATAAGGTGGATTTCAAGTAGTAAGTATCTGATCTTGATTCCTCTTTGACTGTTATTTTATCTCCACTCTCTTTCCGTGTCCCAGTTATCTGTAACTTGCAGTGTTTCCAAGGCCAGTGATCTGGGTACCTGGCACATTGACCTTTCCTTGGTGAACTGGTACAGGACAGCTTAATTTAAAGTATTAATATTGGGCTTGTAGAGTTAAGGAAGTTCAGACATTTCCTGTGTGATAAGATCCATTGAGATGACAAGTACAATAGTCTTATTGTTATATATGACTAGTGAATGCTTGATGAAGGATAACAAGGAGGAACTCTGTGTACACTCAGAGGTGCATGATGTCAGACCCAAGGTCACTGTGATCTTAACATAAGCAGAGCTATTCAAACCACACTGAAGTTACTCCCAACACATGTATAAGTTGGTGTTTGTGTTGTCAAATCCCAGAATGGAGCAATTACTTGTCTCAGAAGACACTGGGTTATACTGTACATTTTATCAAGTAGTTTAAAGAAAAACTTTAATGCTCCATATCGTCCACATGGCCCAATGGAAATTTTGTTATACATGTCTACACAAAAAGTAATTTAATAATTGCTTTAATATTTAAATTTTGATAAGAAAACTAAATTCAAATCATCTGCGCATGCGCGGTGGTAATGGATGTGTTTGTAACCCACTGCTGATATACTGGAACATTTTCGGATATTATTTCGTCAAAAGGTGCATTGGACACTCACATTTGATCTCGTGTGATAGTATTTGAACCAGTGATAGGACTCAAATCACGTAAGTTATCCTCTCATGTGTATTTTGAGAAAGAAGGCTGTATTTGAGGATCTATTTGGGCAAACCGCGAGAAACCATTACCACTGAAGGAAACACGTAACTTTGTAGCAGAGCTATTACGCTCTTTACACAGCGCTTTACCTATAGGGCTACTACCTATATCGTAAGGCGCTGTTTGTTATGACCTCGTATCCTGAATTGCAACACCAGAGGGGAGCACTGTATTTTTGTCCAATCAGATGAGACCTTGTGCTTGAAGACGAAGCCAAGCGAGGAATACACGGAGCCAATCATATTCATTTCTTTTTGAGTGACAGCTCATTTCCCAGAGTTATCGTCTGAACAGGCCACAGGCTCAGATAGAATTGCCCCTGACGTGGTTTGCTTAGGGCCTTGGGCACATAGGATGCTCGGCCGGTGAGCTGTAATTCAAATGAAATGTAACAACAAAGGCTGCGTGCACACCTGCGTGCTGGCTGGTTTCAGTTCTGCAGACAACAGTTACATGGCTATGCTAACACAGTCCTACTGTCATAATCGAAGCGGTCGGTGATGCGAGAATGCAGAGGGAGCAATTTAAATTCGACCGGAAACTCACCAAGCGGCGTTTGAAGCGCAGCAATTGGCGGAGCCAGGATGCCTGTCGAGTGTTTGTTTATTGGCATCTGATTGGCTACTTGTCACATCATACCCACGTTTATTTCAGTGGACAACGAACCGCCATCTGGTGTCTAAATATATCATAAACGGTCAAAGCTGGCAGCGTGAAAATCAGTTGCTTCTTTAGAAGCGCAAGATTTCCGCTGCCGCGGGAGCGTACAGAGCTATCCACTGTTGCAGAGTTGTTCTAAATTTATTAAAAAGCAGAGGAAGTGACAGTGTTATACTAAATTGTAGGCTACGGAAGAATATGTATAAAATATTGTGAAATCAAGAGTGGGTCATATTTGTTTTTTCTGCTCCAGTGAACATGGTCATTTTGCGGTAACAATAGGGCTGCACAGCGAGGTGGCTTAAACGAGGGACCGTGCTTGCTAAGTTTTAGGGACCGTTTAAAAAGTGTTAAAATGTCATCCAGTGACGAATCTATTTTTGTAACACAAAAGGAAAACCAAATTTATGAGAACATTAAATCTCAGTATGTATATCTGAGAGGGACTGATTTTCACTCTTCTCTTCTTGCTGACATTGGGCAAGATGTAAATCATCTTTGTCATATTCGTAGTGCTCTCTATGATATTGCTAAGGAGAAGTTCCCAGTTACTCCCCATGGAAAACTTGTAATTCACAAAAACACTCAAAATGGAAAAGCCAACGAAAAAACTGCTGATGATATTTATTGTATTTTCCTTTATTTGGAAGGTGATAATTCGATTGACCTGAAGAAAGTCTTGTCAAGGCCTAAATCTTTTACTGATATTTCTGTGTTGTGCCCTAATGTTCAGCATGGAAATAATGACCAAGAACCGTGTGCACCCCAGTGTGAGATCAGAGACAGAGCAGGGCTGACAGACCCCGAACCGGACATCAGGACTATGTGTCCCTGGGTCTTAAAACAGATGAGGGAAGATTGCGATCTTCTTCACGGTCAGGTCAGTAAGTTATTAGAGGAAAACCGTAAGTTGAGCCAGTTAATCACTGATATGCGTCAGGACCGTGAGCAACGCCTTGATAAAAGGATTGCTGAACTGTTCACTAGACTCAACCGGCTAGAGGAAACAGTGGTTGTTGAAAGCGGTCATCACAAAATTACCGATGAGCGCATTTCTAATGCTGAGAGCCGTATAACAGCCATTGAAAGTAGGGCATTAGCAATTGAACGGCAACAAAATCTTGTGGCTCCATGTGGTTTAAACAAAACGTCCTACAGTGATATAACCTCTGAAGGGGCAAAATTCTAAACACACCGCTTTCAGTTCTGAGAGAAATTTTCCTAGACTCCGTCAAAATCCTGCTGCTAGACCCAAGAGTATTTCGGCAAAGGAATCATCACAGAGTTCCCATGGAGTCTAATTCTACCTCCAGCGCAGTTGACCTAACAAGTGAGACTGAGGACCAAGCACCCAGTCTATCAAACTCTGCATTATCTACTTCATCTTGCAGAAATAAGTGTGTTGTAGAAGGTGTCGAGGGAGCAACTGCTGCAGCTGTGCGTGATACTGACCAGCATGCAGACCTTGGCAAAGGACCGGGCCCTTCCCAAGATGACACAGCAAATGAGGATCCGGAACTTGAAGGATACATCTTCGAACGTCGAAGGGAACGCTATATTCCATTCTAAGTGTCTGGTCTACGGATCAAGGGTTGACCAGATTCTGCTAGGAGTTTAGTGATTGACTATTTAACCAAACGTCGCATAAAAGTACGCCAGTGTAGGATCTTGAAAAAGTTTGAAAGTTCAATGTCTGTGAAAATTTGTCTTGTTGGAGGGAATGTTGATAATGTACTTGCAGTCGGTTTTTGGCCACCGGGGATCTTTTGTAGACACTGGAAGTAATGTGTTATCAGTGTGCATGTATAAATCATTAGATTACTTGTGTGTACTATCAGTACTATTTATGTCACGCTCTCTCAATTGCTACATATAACTGTAGAGGCACAATGTCTAATGCGCGTTATATAGACCTCTTATTGAAAAAGTATGATATTGTTTGTATTCAAGAACATCATCTGAATGATGTAAACATCTCCTTCTTGAAAACCCTTGACAAAAATTACAAAGCATATTGCAAATGTGATCCGAGTCAAGGGCGTAAAGGTGGTGTAGCAATAATGAGGAACACCAGTGTGAGTTGTCATATCTCTCTTATGGAAGATATATCAAATGACAGAATCTTAGGAATCAAGTTATCTTGTCATAATAGGCGCCCCTTGTTTATTTTTAATGTTTATTTGCCCCCATCAAACTATAACACTGAATGTTTTATTGATTCCCTCTCAGACATTTGTGGACTCGTACAGTACTATTCCCATGAGGGGGATGTTATACTTGCTGGAGACATGAATGCTCAGCTGGGTAAAGAATGTGTTCCACAAGGCAAAATTATTACTTACCATGGATCCTTCTTTAACGACGCTCTTTCAAAATATAATTTGGTGTCTCTAGGTTGTCTTGTGCTAAGTACGGGCTTGATTGATACATTTCACCCTGGAGATGGTGGAAATGGTACCCAGATAGACCATATATGTGTACTTTCAGATATGTTAAAATATGTCAAATGGTGTCATGTATATGATGACGACATTTTAAATACGTCAGACCACACGTCTGTCACTGCACAGTTTGATATATTTCTTCAAAAACTTACAACTCGTTATAGAAAAACATATTAATGGGACAAAACTAATATTAGTGAATATAAGAAAAATCTTAAGAATCTGACTGACTGTGACAATATATTAAAGGGAGATATTAGTCAGTTTAATGATTATGCCAATGAGGTTACATTATGCTTGAATAAAGCATATGAAGGGACTGTCCCTCTTTCAAAAGTCTCTAATTATAGAAAACCTTATTGGGATTTAGATTTAAAAGAGACTCATGCGGAGCAAAAAAGGAAAAGAATCATATGGATAAAAAACAGACGACCTAGAGATCGGGATAATCCATTTTATCGTGAGTATAAGAAGGCTAAGAAGTCTTTTGCAAATTTGATGAAAATGAAAGCATATGCATTTCACAATGAAGTATATGAAAGAGCAAGCCAGGATTTTGGTGATCATATTAAACAATTCTGGCGGTTCACTAGAGCACGTAGTCGGTGTCCTGATAGTATTAACATGATGCGCGAGGGGGATAAAATATATACGACACCAGCGGAGCTCACAAAATATTGGCACGATCACTTTAGAAAACTTTTAAATGAGCAAAGTGAGGAGGAAAATTATTATGATAACTCATATAAACATTTTATTGATACTGAAGTAAGTCGTATTTATCAAACTGTGAATTCTCATACAGATAGCACGGGCACAGTTGATGAACCATTCACAGAAAACGATGTTTATGATGCATGTAGCTCACTCTGCTTGGGGAAATATCCTGGATATGACTTGATAATGAATGAGCATCTTAAATTTGGTGCAAGCATTATATCTAAATATCTGTGTAAATTATTTAATAGTATAATGATTATGGTTTACATTCCAGACTGCTTTAAATACGGGATCATATCTCCTCTTTATAAAGGCAAGAGTAAAGATAAAACAAACTGTAAATCATACAGAGGGATAACACTTATGCCCTCGATAAACAAATTATTTGAAAAATTAGTGTGGAGCAGGCTCAGTAAATGGTTAGATCTCCAGGGGTTTCCTAATAAACTACAACACGCATGTAGAAAGAGATGTGACAGTGTACTTACATCGTTTGTCGTTCAGGAGAGTGTTCTATATCATCTTGACAGGGAAGGAAAAGTATACTCATGTTTTCTGGATCTGGAATCTGCATTTGATAAGATTTGGTGGAATGGATTAATGTATAAACTGTACTGTATTGGGATATCGAATAAGCTCTGGCTTATGTTTCGTAATTGGCTATTTAATATCAAATGTGCAGTATTGTTAAATGGTGATTTATCGGACCAATTTAGAATAAGTAGGAGTATAAAGCAAGGAGGAGTTTTGTCCATGTTCTTCTTCACAGTAGCATACATGGATATTCACGATTTTGTAAATCACGATAAAATAGGCCTTATGATAGATAATTTAGATATAAGCAGTCCTTCTATGGCTGATGATACTGTCTTGTTGGCGAATACTAAGGCATCTTTAGATAAAATGATGCAAAGAGTAGGTATATATTGTAGGCTTTGGAGAATAAATATTTCATTATCTGAGACAAAATGTATAACATATTTGGTGAGTCAAAACAAATGAGTTACAAAAATTCTAAGCTGAGAAAGTGGACCCTCGATCGTGTTGCCATTGAAGAGATACAAGAATATTCCCACATCGGTATCATGCTTTCATGTGATTTTAAAAGGAGAACAGCTATTTTTGATCGTTGAAAAAAGGAAGGTCAGTTCTCTCTTCCTTAAGTGCTGTGGGAGCCAGACCTGAAGGTCTCTTGCCCAGTGTCTCTGCGTCATTGTGGGAACGCATATGCCTTCCCTCAATACTTTGTGGTGCCGAGTTATGGTTCAATATGTCTGGAAAAGAGATTACTGAACTGGAGAGGCTACAAAAACGGGCGGTGAAATTATACCAGGGTCTCAATATCAGAACGCATGACTTTGTTGTAAGGGGACTGTTAGGGTGGTGTACAATGTTAGCCATCATTGATATTAAAAAACTAATGTTTCTTCACAGGCTTATTACACTTTGCCCAAACATCATTCACGCGGCCAAACAGATATTTTGTTTGAAGCTGTATGACTGGAAATTAATGGTCAATACTAAAGTTTCTGGTTTTATACCTGATATAGTCTCCGTACTCAACAAATATAGTCTGTATTCATATCTAGATTCATACATCCATGGTGGTCAGTTTCCTTCAAAACTGGAGTGGCGGCGTTTAGTTAGGACTACTGTACATGCCCATGAACAGGCTTTATGGATCTCATCGATAAACATAAAAGGTGATAGTTTTAGATATCTTAGAGTACAACCGGAACTAAAAGAAAATTTTCTCTATAAAGTTATGAAAAATAATCTGTGTCACAGGAAATCGTTATTATTTCTTATTCATTTATTATCTATTCTGGAGCTCTTAGATGGTGTAGTTTGTGATATATGTGGGGAAAATGTACAAGATACTGTTATGCATATCATGTTGCAGTGTAATTCATTGTGTCCTCTCCGTGAGGTGTTTTGGGAAAAGATTTTTGTTTCTCTAGATGCAGACACGATTTTTAAATTATGTAACTTACCCGATATTGAGTTTCTTTAAGTCTGCTTCGGCAAATGCAGTCCTGTGTTCTCTGATCCTGTGTGTAATGCAAACTTTTAACTTATACAGTTCACTGATCAGAATGAGTACTGATGTTGTAAACAATTTGATTTTGTTATAACGTTTGTGTTCGAACTTAACTTGCATATTTTGTAATATTTGGTTGAGCTCTCCAGCATGGAGGAAAATAAAGATCAATCAATCAATTGTTTGTTTTTGCTATAAGTATAGCCAGCAGTTTTATTGCATTATCACTGTGTTAATATTTTAATATCTCAATGGACAATCATTGATGGTTGAGTTGTAATGTACTAAGGGCATGTCTATTACTACAATTCTCACTCTCTGGTTTTAATCATTATTATATATTATGTAAGATGCAGGTGTTTAAGTTAATTGGGACTTTGTGTATTCATATGTCAGAGCTGAGTTGCCAGGTATTTACATAATGACTGTAATTGAGGTCAAAGGTCATCAGTATTCATTCTTCTTTCACTTTTGTTGCAAGCACTTCATTACCAAAGGCAAACAAAGATTACATCACAATAATGAGTGTGTATTTACACATGTGGCCATTTAATGTAGGCCTTGAAGGTTATTTAATTCTTTTGTAATATTCAATGTCTCAAGACTGAACTTGATCAGATTCTTTTTTCCATTTGTACGAATGATTTGGTTGCAGCAAGAAGGAAGGAGTTACAGAATTAGTGGGGAGCTGGTGAATAAGCCAGATAAAATATCTGGACTAAACAACAAAGTAATCCAAAAATTTTCCAAATCTTTGGTCATTTTTTATATATTCTCTGAGAACAAGGGTCATGGCATCATTATACTACAGACTTGCATGTGTGATACCTTAAATACTTCACAAGTTCCAAAGGGGAACAGGACAATTCTTGTGGCTGTTTATCAGAACAGATTATAATTAATCATCAAACAGTTTGCTCAAGTTGACAAACTGTAATGTTGGGTAATTAACAAGGAAACTCCCACCAGTACAACTAACATGTAATAAGCATGTATTTTTGTTGTAGTGGTTGACTATAATAAAAAGACTCCCTTTAATGTATTGGATAATTTGTTTTTAATGTGGCACCATGTATGTTGATTATAAAACCTTTGATGGTTGTACATAAGGTGGATTTCAAGTAGTAAGTATCTGATCTTGATTCCTCTTTGACTGTTATTTTATCTCCACTCTCTTTCCGTGTCCCAGTTATCTGTAACTTGCAGTGTTTCCAAGGCCAGTGATCTGGGTACCTGGCACATTGACCTTTCCTTGGTGAACTGGTACAGGACAGCTTAATTTAAAGTATTAATATTGGGCTTGTAGAGTTAAGGAAGTTCAGACATTTCCTGTGTGATAAGATCCATTGAGATGACAAGTACAATAGTCTTATTGTTATATATGACTAGTGAATGCTTGATGAAGGATAACAAGGAGGAACTCTGTGTACACTCAGAGGTGCATGATGTCAGACCCAAGGTCACTGTGATCTTAACATAAACAGAGCTATTCAAACAACACTGAAGTTACTCCCAACACATGTATAAGTTGGTGTTTGCGTTGTCAAATCCCAGAATGGAGCAATTACTTGTCTCAAAAGACACTGGGTTTTGCTGTACACTTTATCAAGTAGTTTAAAGAAAAACTGTAATGCTCCATATCGTCCACATGGCCCAATGGAAATTTTGTTATACATGTCTACACAAAGTAATTTAATAATTGCTCTAATAATTAAATTCTGATAAGAAAACTAAATTCATGTATAAATTTGTTTTCCTACTAGTTTTTCTTTCTACAAATAAATACAAAAGTAAAAATCTCTGTATAGGTGTCTCTTTATACCAAAATTATGGTAAAAGTCACATGAGGTCAGTTGATGACTATGATTTGTATATAGTTTAAATCCATCATTTTATGTTGACTTTGATCTGCGTGAAGAGTTTTTTTTTTCTTTGCAGGCTTTTTCTGGCACTCCTACCATTAAGATAAAGTTGAATTTATGCTGATCTCAGCTGTATTATATATTAAAATTTGTTTGACAGCTCTCTTGCTTTGAGGACAGCTGTCTGAGTTCACATCAATTACATTTAGCCTCATTTGTGTGATAATTTTTGTCTCAGTCTTTAAATGTGGACCTCAGAGCCTTGCCAGGGGTTTGCTATTCAATAACAAAGGCCCTGTATGGGTAGTTCATCTGTCTATTCCATTATCTCAGGATTCAACTGCCTGCTGCATGTCATTATCATATTTAGTAAATATTTACATTTTCAGGTCATTTACCTTTGACCTTTGTCAGTGTTTACCCTTTAGGATACACAAATAGCATTTACTAATTTCTAAAGGTTTTGGTCACACGACTCTTAATTGTTACTACTCTGTTGAATATGTAACAGATCCAGATAATTAAACATCTGAACTGCTTAAGCTACTTTTATTACCAGTTTTATGTTTAAAACCTGTTTGTGTATATAATTTATATGCATGAAGAATTGTTTCAAACCTGTATGGGTTTATGTGTCATAACTTGTATAAGTGTACAGTTGTATTGTTAGCCCATGGAACTATAGTACTGGCCTTCTCCCAAAAGAAATTAGCTCATGTGATTGTGTCATCAGTAGACTAATAGTAAATAGTTTATGCAAATCCTGTGCACTGAAATGGCTCATGTGCTTTGATGTACCATACTATTTGTGTCCTTTTCTTATTTCTTAAAATCAAATCCCTTGTCTCATTTAGCTTTCTGTTTAAGAAAGTATCTCCCTGTTAATAAAGTGCTACCTGTACAGAAAATCAATGATAAATATGATCATGACATAACACTATCGAATAAAAACTGACACTTACATTTTGATTAAGTTGATTTAACATGAGAGAAAAATGTGCTTAACTGAAGCTCAGCCTGTAGAGCAATAACAAGGTAAGATAAGACCTACTACGTCCTGTTATTTGGACATGAAGACTGTAAAATACAACAGTATAAAAATATGCTATTTTTCCCTGTAAAGGTGACCTGCTGAGTGATATCTATACCTGTACCAGCCATGTAGACTAGATGTACAATAATGATGATGAATACGAATACAACAGGCACACACATATAATAGCATCTTGTGTACAGTGAGTGTGTGACTGATGTGAATGTTACAGTGTATTGTTGTCAGTAAGATAGGTATCACATGTACAGTATCACATGATCAGTTATAGATGTATTAATTACTTATAATAACAATAATAATAAATAAATAATGTTCATTTATATAGCCCCATAGCAAAACCACACAATTGCTCATGGTGCTCTTTCAATAAAATCAAGTAAAATCGTGAAAATCATATTAACATAGTGCTAGTAAATACATGCATGTGTATACAACAACAAATCCATATGTGTGGAAGTAAAAAATGTCTAAAAATATTGCTAATATGCATATCAACTTTAGGTATAAGACTTATAAATGACTATAAAACTACACAAGACATGGGATGACACTTATTACAGTACATAAGCTCTCTTAATTAGAAAAGTCTTTAGCACCCTCTTAAAAATATTTAAATGCGTTTGAGATCTCAAACGTGAAGACAACCGTTCCATAATACAGGTGCACTGTGACTAAAAGCTCCATTGCCATAGTTTGTCAGCCTGGTTCTCAGTATTATAAATGTACAACTGTGGACAGATCACAAGTTCTGTACAGGGGTACATAACTCAAGCATATTTTGGAAATAATCTGGTGTGAGACCAAAAATAATTTAAAGACCAATAATAAAGTTTTATATTCCAGCCATTCTTTCACTGGTAATCAGTGAAGACTAATCCGTCATTTTACTGGTAATGTGTTCCCTCTTGCTTAATCCAGTGATAACCCTAGCAGCACAGTTAAAGACATATTGTATCTTAGCAAGCTGGTACTGAGGGACACCAAACAACAGGCTATTGCAGTACCAATCTAACTTACTAGCAACCAAACTATGGACTAGTGTCTTAACAGGATCAACTGATAAGCAATGCCTAATTCTGCTTATCTTTCTTATCATATAAAAACCTTACACCTGTTATTTATCTGCTTATCCATCAGAACAGACGAATCTAAGTTAACTCCAAGGTTACGTACATAGGAAGCAGTTGCAATGTTATGACCACCTAAGTTTAAAGAAAATCCTGAGGCCTGTAACTTCCTTGAAATGATCATAACTTCAGTTTTCTCTTCATTAAGTTTAAGATAATTGATTCTCATGTACTTTATTGATTTCTGCTACTCAGGCCTGCACACTATTTATTGCTTCTGTCTGAGAAACAACATACGACTCCTATCTTGAAATATGTATATATCTGTGTGTCATCTGCACATGCATGATTATCTAATTTATGATTACAAATTATAAATCATACTGGACAGCTATATCTTTTAAACATCTTTGGTCCTAAAATGGACCCCTGTGGAACCCCAAATGTTACCTGTTTTGATTCAGACGTGTTTCCAATCAAAATATGTTGACTGTGACCAGATATCCATGAACACATCACTGGTAGTCCATGTTAAATGCTTCAAGAATCTTGCAACACACATTAATTTGTTTAAAATAGAGGCTAACCAGTCTGCCTGAAATCACATTTAATAGTTAAAAACTAAAAGGTTTGTATAAATTATTACACAGAATAAAGTTTGATCACTAGATTCATAATATATTTATACAAATGATTGCAAAATGCTCATTGGTGAAAATATGGCAGGTCTAGATTATGTATGAGGAATAAATTTTTTTTTTTCTGATTTGCATGTGGCAGTTCTTAAAATTGTGAACTACCAAATTTAAGACCCATCAAAAATCCTATTTGACCACCAGTCTTTGAATTCCTATCCTGCACATTATCTCAATTAAGAACCCTTCAGGCAGTTGTAGAGAAAATTTCACCAAAGGTTGACTGCCAAAAGAGGATGTAAGCTTGTGAATTTTAGAATTTAGACCTATTGAAAATCCAATATGGCTACAAGGCTGCTAATTTAATTAATGAAAGGAACTGGCAATTCAGGGCCTATTAAATTGAGGACCTTTTGGGTCCTAATTATTTCTGTTTATGTCCCCACCCACTGAGGAGACATGATGTAGTGATAGGTCTGTCATCAGTAATTGTGGTCTGTGTCATTTCTTGTGAACATGATAACTTTTGAATTACAAAGTAAATTTTCATGAAATTTAATATTTGAATTGTTTCTACCAATATCGCAGACAAAGTTGCAAATCAGTGACCTTAGCAATAATCTTCAAGGTTAAATTAGCCAAAATGTAAACAAAACTTTTGAGGTATTGCATAATTTCCTTAAATTTGATACACAAGTTGTTTCAACGAAGTAATCTTGACCTTCATGTTCAAGTTCAAATAAGCCAAATTGATTTTTTTTTGTGAACACTATAAATTTGAAGCACTCAGTATGTTTTCATGGAATTTGTAACACAAATCATCTTTAAAAAATACTTCAATGACATCCTTAATAACATCAACACAAGCATAATTTGGAGCCAACATATGCAGACACGTCAGTCCTTTATTGTCACCCTGGTTCAAATCAACTCCACCCTGCTTTGAGGCAACCAGTCTATCTCTAAACTTGGAGTAATTCTCTTTCTAAATATTCTGTTTTATGCCTATGAAAGCAGCAGCCATAGTGTGCAAGGCATTCCGTTGTCCAGTCTTTTGTGCAGATCTTTGATTTTACAGAACTCCTGCTCTGCCTTCAAGTCAAAGTTTTGTGCTGCAAAGTGAAATTATTTACCTATCCTTCATGTTCAAGCTCAATTCACCTGAAACAGAAATTTTTTGGAACACTTCAGTTTTTGAAACACTCAGTTTTTCTCATGAAATGTTATATGTGAATTGTTTCTACAAGAATCTCAGATGAGTTAAAAAACCAGTGACCTTGATCTTCAGGTTGGAACACTTGTGGATTGACCTGCATCTTCAAGGTCAAATCATCAGAATTATAGGGTTTTTATGAACCCTACAACTTTTGAAGTATTTCATGTTTCTTCAAATTTAGGGGATCGGAGGTGGGCATATTTTGGGCCTAGTGGGGAGACCTATATACAAACTTATTATAGTTTCTAAATGTGTCCAATGTCACATGAAAACAATGATGTAACCTTGAATTGATTTAAATATTAAAACCACAACATTATGCCTGCAAATTGTACTGAATCCACAGTGGTATGTCATGTTTGCATCCGTACTGGATATGATGAATAAAATAAACTGTTAAGATAATTGGTGATGACTCTGATATGCTGACTACTCATTTAGAATTACCTCTTTGTTGTCTGCAGATCATATGACAAAATATCCTCCATGCATCATATGCTTTTTGTAATCAGATAATATGATATAAGGATAAACTTTAGCTTCAAACATAAACATAGACATTTTAGTGAACCCCATAACTTTTGAAATATTGCACATTTTGTCCTCAAATTGACACACAAGTTTTTCATACGGAATTCATGGATACGTTCAAAAACTCATATAACTTTGGCCAGGATCTTCGAGGTCAAATCTACCAAAATGCAAAATGTTCTGAACCCCATCAGTTATGAAATCATGGAAATGTTCCTCTCAAATTTAACACACATGAAACAATGTTTTCACTGGGTCCTGGGAAGAGTTTGAGTACTGGTGACCTTGACTTTGATCCTCAAGGTCAAATCTGCACAAATCAAGGATTATTCTGACCCTGCATATCTTTGGAATACTGAAGAATTTTCCTCTGTCAAATTTGACACACCTGTTGTATCCTCCATGTTTTCTGATGAGATAAAAAAAACCGATGACCTTCACCTTTATCTTAAGGTCACATCTGTAGATTTGTGTTTTTTGAGATAATGTTTATTTTTACCCCCAATATATTGGGATGGCCCACTTGGGGAGATGTATATTTTAGTGGGTGGGTTAAGTGCATAAAATAGGCTGTTGACTTCAAGTCATGATGCAAAGGTCCCCTTTGGCATAGAAGTACCTTAGGGTCATAGGAATAAATTTATCCAAAGACACGTTAGATCTCCCTTAATATGTGAAATATATGCAATTTTTTTTCAAAATGGCCACCAAAAATACTCCAAACCTCATATGCTTGCTTCTTTTACAGCTATAGTGACAATTTTTGTGTCAAAATATGCATTTTTGTGGTCAAGGAATCCAATGAAATAGGTTTCAAGATTGAGAAAACAATAGTTTTCTCGTTACCATGAAAATCTTGGGTAAAACAGACACATTTCATTAAATATCATTGTATTTCTTCCATCGTTGTAACCTTAGACACTTCTTATCTATGTGGATATGTTAAACAGTTTGAATACAATCTGAGTACAACAAGGCTATACGGTTTGCACAAATCTATGGTTTGTTTTTAGCTCAGCTGACTGAAAGTCATCTGAGCTAAAGCAATCACTCTTTGTCCGTCGTCCGTCTGTCTGTCCGTCTGTCTGTCTGTCTGTCCGTCTGTCCGTTAACCAGGCACAAATCGTAACCGCTAGAACTGGAATCTTCTTACTTGACATTCTGAGAGGTCCATGAAAAATCTCCTTGGAAACCAGAAATTAGGTCTCTGTTACCCATATCCTTCGAGCTATGGGGCCCCAAAGTACCCCCCAGAAAAGTCCAAAATTTCATACAAAAACTTCAATATCTCATTAACTACTTGACTGATGGTCATGATTTTTGGCATACATATTGATCATGAGAGGTTCCATCAGTTCCTGAAGACTGGTGGCGCCACCTGTATTTTTCGATTTTTTACGAATTTTTTTCTCTATTTTTGAGACCTTTAAAAATGTGAACATCTGTTAACAAGGCACAAATCGTAATGACTGGACTTAGAATCTTCATTCTCGACACACTATGAGACCTATGAAAAGTCTCCATGGAAACCAGAAATTAGGTCTCTGTTACTCATATCCTTCCAGCTATGGGGCCCCAAACTACCCCCCAGTAAAGTAAAAAATTTCAAACAAAAACTTCAATATCTCATTAAATACTTGACTGATGGTCATGATTTTTGTCATACATATTGATCATGAGATGTTCCATCACTTCCTGCAGACTGGTGGCGCCACCTGTATTGTTCAATTTTTTACGAATTTTTTTCTCTATTTTTGAGACCTTTCAAAATGTAAACATCTGTTAACAAGGCACAAATCGTAAAGACTGGACCTAGAATCTTCATTCTTGACACACTGAGAGACCTATGAAAAGTCTCCATGGAAACCAGAAATTAGGTCTCTGTTACCCATATTCTTCGAGCTATGGAGCCCCAAAGTACCCCCAAGAAAAGTAAAAAATTTCATACAAAAACTTCAATATCTCATTAACTACTTGACTGATGGTCATGATATGTGGCATAACTATTGATCATGAGATGTGTCATCACTTCCTGCAGACTGGTGGTGCCACCTTTATTGTTCGATTTTTTACGATTTTTTCCTCTATTTTTGAGACCTTTAAGGATGCTGTCATCTGTTAGCATGGCACAAATCATAACGACTGGACCTAGAATCTTCATTCTTGACACACTGAGAGGTCCATGAAAAATATCCTTGGAAACCAGAAATTAGGTCTCTGTTAACCATATCCTTCGAGCTATGGGGCCCCAAAGTACCCCCCCCCCCCCCCGAGTAGTCAAAAATTTCATACAAAAACTTCAATATCTCAATAACTACATCACTGATGGTCATGATTTTTGGCATACATATTGATTATGAAATGTTCCATCAGTTCCTGCAGACTTGTGGCGCCACCTGTATTGTTTGATTTTTTACGATTTTTTCCTCTATTTTTGAGACCTTTAAGGATGCTGTCATCTGTTAACGTGGCACAAATCATAACGACTGGACCTAGAATCTTCATTCTCGACACACTGAGAGACCTATGAAAAGTCTCCATGGAAACCAAAATTAGGTCTCTGTTACCCATATTTTTCGAGCTATGGAGCCCTAAAGTACCCCCAAGAAAAGTAAAAAATTTCATACAAAAACTTCAATATCTCATTAACTACTTGAATGATGGTCATGATTTGTGGCATAACTATTGATCATGAGATGTGTCATCTGTTCCTGCAGACTGGTGGCGCCACCTGTATCGTTCAATTTTTTACGATTTTTTCCTCTATTTTTGAGACCTTTAAGGATGCTGTCATCTGTTAGCATGGCACAAATAGTAACGACTGGACCTAGAATCTTCATTCTCAACACACTAGAAGACCTATGAAAAGTCTCCATGGAAACCAGAAATTAGGTCTCTGTTACCTATATCCTTTGAGCTATGGGGCCCCAAAGTACCCCCCCAGAGTAGTCAAAAATTTCATACAAAAACTTCAATATCTCAATAACTACATCACTGATGGTCATGATTTTTGGCATACATATTGATTATGAGATGTTCCATCAGTTCCTGCAGACTGGTGGCGCCACCTATGTTATCTATCAAGAGGGTACAAATTGCAACAACTGGACCTAGAAACTTCATTCTTGTCATGCAAGGAGGCCCATGAAGAGTGCCTGTGGAAACTTGAAATTAGGTCTCTGTTACCCATATCCTTCAAGCTATAGGTCTCTGAAGTATCCCTCAGAATAATGGACAATTTGATACAAAAGCTGAAGTATCTGAAAACTAATACGGAGATCATCATGATTCTTTGCATGGATATTGACCATTAAGTGTTTTTAGCTCAGCTGACTGTAAGTCATCTGAAGTATCCCTCAGAATAATGGACAATTTGATACAAAAGCTCAAGTATCTAAACAACTATTGCAGTGATCACCATGATTCTTTGCATGGATATTGATCATGGAATGTGTCATCAGTTTCTGCAGTATGGTGGCGCCACCTATATTTTTTTTTATTTTTACGAATTTTTTTCTCTATTTTTGAGACCTCATAAGATGCGGTCATCTGTTAACATGGCACAAATCGTAACAACTGGACCTAGAATCTTCTCTCTTGACATGCTGAGAGGCCCATGAAAAGTTTCCTTAAAAACTTGAAATTAGGTCTCTGTTACCCATAACCTCTGAGCTATGGGGCTCCGAAGTACCCCCCAGAATAATGGAAAATTTGATACAAAAGCTCAAGTATCTGAACAATTATTATATTGATCACCATGATTCTTTGCATGGATATTGATCAGGAAATGTTTCATCAGTTTCTGCATTCTGGTGGCGCCACCTGTATTTTTTCAATTTTTAGCTCAGCTGACTGAAAGTCATCTGAGCTGTAGGGATCACCTTTTGTCCGTCGTCCGTCCGGCCATCCAGGCGTCTGTCTGTTAACAGGGCACAAATCGTAACCGCTAGACCGGAAATCTTCTTACTTGAAATCCTGGGAGGTCTATGGAAATTCTCCTTTTAAACCTGAAATTAGGTCACTGTGACCTATATTCTTCGAGCTATGGGGTTCTGAAGTACCCCGCAGAATAATGCAAAATTTAATACAAAAGCTCGAGTATCTGAACAACTAATGCATTAATCACCATGATTCTTTGCATGGATATTGATCATGGAGTGTTTCATCAATTTCCGGAGATTGGTGGCGCCACCTATATTTTTTTTATTTTTTACGATTTTTTTTCTCTACTTTTGTGATCTTTAAACATTTGGTCATCTGTAAACAGGGCACAAATCATAATGACTGGACCTAGAATCTTCTGTCCTCATCTCCAGGGAAGCCCATAAAAGGTCTACATGGAAACCCGAAATAAGGTCCCTGTTACCCATATTCTGTGAGCCATGGGGCTCTGAAGTACCCCCCAGAATAAAGATTTGGTCATATATTAACAGGGCACAAATCATAATGTCTGGACCTAGAATCTTCTGTCCTCGCCTCCAGGGAAGCCCATAAAAGGTCTACATGGAAACCCGAAATAAGGTCCCTGTTTCCCAAATCCTTCATGCTCTGGGGCTCCGAAGTACTCCCAAGAATAAAGATTTGGTCATCTGTTAACAGAGCACAAATTATAATGACTTGACCTAGAATCTCCTTTCTTGATATGCTGGGAGGCCCCTGAAAAGTCTCCTTGTGCACCTGAAATTACATCTCTGTTACCCATATCCTTCATCCTATGCGGCTTTGAAATACCCCCCAGAATAAACATTTGGATTTGTTAACAGGGCACAAATCATAATAACTGGACCTAGAATTTTATTTTTTGACATGCTGGGAGACCCCTGAAAAGTCATCTTGTAAACCTTGAAAATAGGTGTCTGTTACCCATATCCTTCATGCTACAGAGCTCCATAGTACCCCAATGAATATTGGATGATTTTATACAAAAGGTCAAGTTTGGAAAAAGTATTTCATTCAAATTTGACATTCAGATGATAAAATTACTTTTGTCAATGTCTTCCTGGTCAGCTGAGCGTCATGACCCCTGGGTCACTTGTTTATTTAAAAATACCCGAGTGAAAGACCCACATTCTTGACCTTGCATAAATATTTCCACACATGGTTCTATAAGTCGACAACACATCGCTCTTTATAAAACCAGTAAAATACGTAAGGTCTTGGTTGCATTTCTTCCGCATATACTGTCAGTCCATTTAATACATTATCTGGGTAATATGGCATAAAATGACCTTTCTCGACAGTACAGCATGCATGAGATATATACTAAACCAGAGTACCAATACACACAGAAAAGGGAAGACATTCCTGTAGCAGAACTCAATAAAGTTGCCAATTGTGGTTCCTCTGTCTAACAAAAATTAACATTTTGATTCGACAGAATATATTGCTTGAAACACACCTTATCTATCTCATGATCTATCTCATGATGGCCAACCCATATTAGTACATGATCAATGCTGAAAGCACAAAAGCCATCAATCATTGACACTCATGGTCTTCATGCTTCGCCAATGATTTTAGGGTTTTAAAGGGAAATATCCTGAAAACTTTGTTCACATTTCTATTTTTTACAAGTAATTTCAGGGAACTGAAGGAATTAGATGTCTTATATTTTAGTTGTGGATGAAATGATTGTTGAAGTAATGGTGGCAGTGCTGACTGTTCAGGATGTGGTGCATGTTATAACAATGAATCCAGTATTGTTCACAAATACTGCAATAATGCCACTAATTATCAGCATGTTAATGATGCAAAAAATAAAAACTTGCAACCTAAGTATAAGCACAGCAGTAAGAAGATATGCCATGTCCGCCTAACAGGCTTTACCTCTTACTTTCGTGCTATATGACCTTTTGCACCAGTCAAAACAGAAAAGCAGAAAGTGTTGAATGTGATGTCTAAATGTAATTCAATAAAGTTTAGAATTTGATAAATTGTAAATTTATTACTTTACATAGATTGTGCAAATTGTCATAATAACATTTGCTAGGCAGTCCCCATGGTAGAGATTGCCGCGCTTTTATAAGTATATAGAGCCAGAGGACCTGGAGAAACAACTGACCTTGAAAGGGTCAATATCACCTATTCTCATAGCTGTCCTGGGAATTGAACCCGGGTAGAGCCAGCACAGAGATCTAAGTCTATTACCACACGACTTCTGTGTTCCATGTTCTCGTTGATTAGCTCTTTTTTAAACATTGCGTCCAAAGACGTTTCTTTCCATTTCCTAAAATCAGCCATAATCCTCGGGCAAATGGATCTCACAATGTACTCCCTGAGGATCCAGTCACTTCCTGGTCCTCATATGTTTCAGTGTCCAATGTTCATTGGGAAGTAAATAATTTTCATCTCAGTTAGACCCAAATTGAAGAAGCATGGTAGTGTCCTTCATCATGTAAAAGAGATTAAGACACTAATTTACTTATATCATGCAATGAAAAGTCGTGGTAATGCATAAGTGAGTATAATATGTCATTTAACCTTAACAATACACCGAACAGACCTAGCAATTAAGTTATCAGTACCTGGAAGCGTATAAGTGTTCAGAGCTTACACTAAGGAAATAACTCTTTTAGATCCATCAGTGGAAAACAAATTTTAATAGAGGGTTGTAAAGCTGACCATTTGTCAATGATTCTACAAAGTTAGGTAGTCTCTGATGAACTTATTTAGCAACTCATATTCAGTCATGTCTCACCAGCAACTTCTGTTCCTCTGTATAACCCTTTCAGGCATGGACGATGTTGGTAAACATCAACAGTGCCTGTCATGTTACTTGTCTCTGACCTTTTCAGCGAATTCTCTCACCTTTTTTTCAGAAAAACTAAATCTTTCTAGTAAGTTTAATAAAATTTGCATGTTATACTTTTACAGTTCGTCACAACTAACCTAAAAAAAGGGGGCTCAAATTGCTTTGACGTCAGCAAGACATGCCACATATATCACTAATAAGGCGATGGGCCTATAACATTAACAGTACTGAACATTTTATTTAACCTATTAGCAAGATATACGTTTTCTTTCATTTATGCTGTGGTACCCTGATGTGATGATTCCTAGGCATACAATTCATAATTTTTAATTGAATTGCAATGCCCCCGAGTTTTTCAGGGTCACCCGCCGATTCTGCAGATTCTGCAGATGAATATGGCTAGTAGGACAATTCCAAGTCACCTTTGGGTTTTTAGGGAGATTTATAAGATTTTAATACAAGTTGTGCTTACTCGTTTGGATTTCAACGGATATCAGGCGGTTATTTAGGTTCTTTATAAATATTAATAAACCCCAAAGTCCAGGAATCACTCAAGTCTAAAAGATCAGACGTTTGAGGATTTGGCTTCAGAAGTATACACACATTATTAAATGCAGTTCGACTAGGTCTGCACACAAGCGATGTTTGGCCAAGTTTATCAACTTGTGACTGACCAGTTACAACTCTGATAGTAGTACTGCCTTTCTGTGCATATGGAACTTTTACTAATGGGATTCGTGCAATGGACTTAACTATCCAGAATGCTAAATTCTGTGAAATATGTGCTTCCAATTTTATCAAATGCACATCTTAAAAAGATTATGTGGTGGTTATATCGCACAAGACCTGAAAGTTGTACATTGAAGCTCAAGCAGAAGATAATCTTTTGTTGGCAATAAAGAGATTCTCATGTCCACATTGTACGGCTGCCAGTACCTCTGTGTGCTCTGTCTGTGACAGAGTGAAACCCGTGTAAGCCGTGCAATATGTATTGTTTTATGAGGTATTAACCAGATATTGTATTCCAGAACATGGCAGTAAATTCAGAAACTTACTGAGGCAAGACTATGGAAGTGTATTCTTATGTTCAATTAAATTTAACCTTCTAATTATAACCATTATTATATATTATTAAAATAACATACAGCTTAATTATTTCTCCATATAACACAAAAATGTTTATCACTTTGTTGTTGTTTTATGCTCTGTATGAAGTTAAACACACATCGGGTACATATATGCACTGCTATTTAAATGCTCCCCTGTCTTTATCAAGATAATAAACAAGAACTTATAAAGGAATATAATACAATACCAATAAAAAATGTTGAAAGTTTTCATGATGATACTTAAATTTATTGAAATTTGCAAAGTGTCCCCATAATTTCTAGGTAGGATGAATACTATTACTTCATTACTTCAACAATCATTTCATCCACAATAAGACATCTATCATATAACACATCTAATTCCTTCAGTTACCTGACGTTACTTGTAAAAAAATGGGAAGAAACTACAGTTGGCAACTTTATTGAGTTCTGTTACAAGAATGTCTTCCCATTCCTGTTTGTACTGGTACTCTGGTTTTTGCCAAGTAAATCCCATGCATGTTGTGCGGTCAAGAAGGGTCAGATTATGTCCTATTACCCAGATAATGTATTAAATGAAATAATAGTACATGCGGAAAAACCCCAACCCAGGCCTTATGTATTTTTGCTGGTAACAAGAACATCATGTGTGGGTTTATTGAACCGTGTGTGTATATATTGATGCAAGACCAAGAATGTTGGTATTTCATTAGGTTATTCTTTAAAAAAGAACAAACTGTTTATATGTGCTTGTAATACCATGGTCTTGCTGTACTGCCTAAACTCAGATTAAGTAAGTGCCACGTATCAGTAATTCTCTTGTTAATGCATTCAATTTGTTGTGGTTTTTTGCTCTATGTATGTCGATAGAGGATTGTGTTCAGTGAGAGGCTTCTACAGGGTCTATTCAAACTGTTTAATACCTCCCAATGCCATATTTTATAAAATGTGTCTGTTTTACCCCAGAATTTCATGGTAAGGAGAAAACTATTGTTTTCTTAATCTTGAAACCTATGTCATTGGATTCTTTGACCACAAAATGTAAATTTGCCATTATAGCTGTAACAGAAGCAATCATATGGGGTTTAATTTTCGGCGGCCATTTTGAATAATTTGCACATATTTCACATACTAAGGGAGATCTGACTTGTGTCTTTGGACAAATTTATTCCTATGACCTTAAGGTACTTTTATGCCAAAGGGGACCTTTGCATCATGACTTGAAGTCAAAAGTCACTTAACCCACCTACTGATTTACCTGTTATTGTGCCTGCAAAAACAAAGCCATTCTAGTTCATGATGTACGTTACTTATTGTGAAGGTGAAGGGGGTCTCAATAAGCTGGCTGCTTGCATCATGCTTAATAGTTGTTCTTTTTTTCAGCAGGAATATCTACTACTGCTCAAGTTACATGGTCAGACATTCAAAGCTTACATATACTTGATGTGTACTGAATTGGGCACAAGGAAAGTTAATATTAAGTGGAAACTAATGGGTGCATTTAACTGATGATAAATGAGGTTTGCAGTCTTTTGACAAGTTATTTTCACTTGGGATAATTATCAGCTGGTTTTGAAATAAATACCTAATTTCCTGGTATTTGGCTAAATAATGTGTTAATTGTTGTATTGTTACTGTCACTGATATATATGTGGATATGAACATAAATCAATTTCAGTGTCATATTACTTCCTTGTACCTTATTATCATTAAGGTATGACATTTGACCCACATAAATTAAATAGTAGCTGCTTTTCTAATGACTATGCCTGAGATCTTAATTACCACACAAAATAGGGCATAATTAACTAAGTAGTCCTGGCATTTGACTATTGAAGGTCTTTAATCTGAACCGTGAAACAACCTCAAAAGAAGAATGAATGTTAGAACCTGAGATATTCACACTTACATCATAATGACAGGTTATGACTGCTAGACTTTTATGCCCCTGCAACAAAGTGGCCGGGGCATATAGCTTTACCCATGTCCGTCATTCCGTCCTTCCGTCATTCCGAAATCAAACAATTGTACAGACTTTTTTTTGCAGTGCCTGCAGATATTGGCCTGATTTTTGGTGTTTGGGCAGATAATGACTAGTTACAGATCGAGTTCGCGTTTTGTCCCAGTTGACCTACTTTTGACTGTTTTACAGCTCCTAAACTTAGAAAATTTCATGAAAAATAGAAATTTTCATGAAAAATACGCATGTACAGACTGATTTTTGATGTGTGAGCAGATAATGACCAGTTACAGAACGAGATCGCGTTTTGTCCCAGTTTACCTACTTTTGACCGTACGGCTCCTGAACATAAAAAATTTCATGAAAAATATAAATTTTCATGACAAGTGCACATGTACAGACTTTTTTTCACAATGGCTGCAGATATGGGCCTGATTTTTGGTGTGTTGGCAGATAATGACCAGTTACAGATCAAGTTCAAGTTTTGTCCCGGTTGACCTACCTTTGACCTTTAGACAGCTCCTGAACATAGAAAAATTTCATGAAAAATAGAAATTTTCATGAAAAATGCACATGAACAGACTTTTTTTTGCAATGCCTGCAGATACGGGCCTGATTTTTGGTGTGTGGGCAGATAATGACCAGTTACAGATCGAGTGTGTTTTTTTTCCAGTTGACCTACTTTTGACCGTTTGACTGCTCCTGAACATAGAAAGTTTCATGAAAAATAGAAATTTTCATAACAAATGCATATGTATGGACTTTTTTCCCCAATGCCTGCAGATACTGCCCTGATTTCTTATGTGTGAGCAGATAATGACCAGTTACAGATTGAGTTCGTGTTTGGTACTGGTTGACCTACTTTTAATTGTTTTACGGCTCCTAAACATAAAAAATTTGATGAAAAATAGAAATTTTCATGACAAATGTACATGTACAGCCCTATATAGCCCTCAGCTCATAGCCTGATAGGCTATTGTCGTCACCCAAGCTGTCCGTCTGTCCGTCCGTCTGTCTAGCTGTCTGTCCAGCGTCCGTCCATCCCATGTTCGTTAACTTTTACCTTGTGAACATGATATCTCTAAAAGGATTCACCATTGGATTTTATTTCATTAGTGAAGATGTATATTGATAAAATCTCGGTCAAGTTCAAAGATGGGTGACCTTGACTTATTTTTCTTTGTTTTAGAGCTAATTATACAAAATCACTCAGAAGCTTATATCTCAGGAACCATTGTGTGGATTTTCACAAAATTTACTATGATCATTTGGAATGGTGATCTGTACATGCTGCACAATTTTGGTGGCACCACCTACAATTTCTGATTTTTTAATGAATTTTTATCGGATTTTTCAATTTTGGCCTTTTGTGCAGGATATCTCAAAAGGTATTCAACACAGGAACTTTCTCAGGAAGCATTTGGTGGATTGTTATGAAACATGGTACATACCTCTCCAATTTAAATTTATAACTGATTATCAGCTTTTGCTAATATTCTAGTTTCGCACATGTTGTATGGACTTTTTTTTAACAATGCCTGCAGATACTGGCCAGATTTTTGGTGTGTTGCTTGATAATGACCCGTTACAGGAAGAGTTTGCATTTTGCCCTTGTTGACCTACTTTTGACCATACAACACCTCCTGAACTTAAAAAATTTTACAAAATTTAACAAATATTTCTAATTTGCCCCAGGCAGGGGCATTTGTGTCGTTCTGACACATCTAGTTTCTGAGAGCCATACTTATAAAATCTGAAATACATTAGTCTCAATAATGATAATGATGACTTATCATTTTAATTGTATTATATCCTTAATTTCATTCATCAAACAATGCCACTTGCAGGCCATGGACCTATGTATACATTAAAAAAATACACTTCTTTCATGAATTTGTTTAGGTTTTGGCTGAGCTAATAATGGTTTGTTAAAAAGTGATCCTGACGGTTCTGATAACAGTAATGAACACATTAAGTTATGGTATGACTACTAAACATTTTGTGTTAACCTACTTTTTTTGGGTATATATCTTATTTATACAGTGTTTTAGCACAGGTGACTTAAGTCATACAGATTTATAGTGACTTCTATTTGACAGCCATGCTTATGTCCTTCTATGAAGCAGTTTTGTTTCAGGGCACAACCACCATGAACCATTACACCTAGTTAATTCTAACATCCAAAGCAAACAGGTCCTGGAGGAATCTTAAATGGACATAATCAGGAGCAACATTTTGCCTATTCTTTCACACAATCAGTTAAGTTTTGCTTTAAACAAAAGTTGCCCAGCAAAACCATCCTAGTGAACAGTCTCAGTACTTTGCAGAAGGCTGTTCAACACCTTGTTATATGGTGTGTTGGTAAACACAGTCCACGTGTGTATGTTTACTATAACAAGGCTGAGTGACCAGAATTCCAATTGTGAGCCGTAACATGGGATGTTTTGGCTAGTGGGAACATGTATTACGTTTTTTAGGCCAAGTCAGGGCATCTTCTGATCGACACAGTGTGGCTCCAGATGCACAAAGCCCCACACCCTGTGTTTATGTTGACACCTGTGATTGGCTAGTCCCATTTTTAACACTCCTTTACAGGAGTAAGCAAACAGTTTCAAGGCAACATTTTGGCAGGTACATATTTATTTTAAAGGGAAGAAGCTGTTTTTGTGTTAATTCAACATGCTTTACAAGTGATTGGGGCCCCTTAATGGAATATTGACCTAGCCAAAAAGTTCTCTTTTGCCAAAAGGCCTGTCCAAGTCCAGGGAGTCCTAATCCAAAAAAGTTTGTCCCTGAAATGTTTATCTTCTGTGATGGACAACACTAGTAAAAGTCAAGTCAGTGATTTGATAAATTCAGGTAAATTTGTTCTCTGCAGGAAAAAGATGATTTTTTACAGATGTTTGTATACTTTAAGAGTAAAAAATCAGTAGTGAAAATTATTTACTATTAAGATGTTTCTTGCAGATTCAGCTGATGAACTTGTGGCATTGATTCCGGTGAGGGACAGTCGACTGAAGCCACGAAGGACGTAAGTAAACAACAATGCTGAGGCCTGTACATGCAGGTTTATAATCTTCATAAAAAGGCAAATTGAACATCTTTAAAAGTACTGAGAATAATTTGTCAAATACAAGAAATACTGCAGAACTGCTGCTTGGAACTGTTTTATGAAGTTAGCAAATACAGAAAAATGGGAAGCAGGGTAGTGGAGTCACTGCACTTGAGAGCTGATACTTGGTTTGACCCCTGCTGGTGCTTTAGTTGCATTATGGTGACATCTTCACAGAGCCTCAGTGATTAAATCTGTCTTAGTGACAGGGTATGACTTCTGGATTATCCCTAGCACCTTGAATTAAAAATTTGAAATCCAGATGGATTAATATAAAATAAAACATACTTATCATATGTTTGCCTTCATCCTCATTCACTATACAACAGTGCCAGATAATGGACTTAAACTTAAAAGCAACTGTTTCATCATAAAAATTATATCAAAATTGCTCTTGGAAGACCTTATAAACAAAAACTTTAAGACTTATTCAAGAAAAAACCAGCATGATACGGAAGTTAACCTTAGATAACTTGGAAATCCCTTTACTTCACCATTTTAAACATGTTTGACTGCATTCCATTAATGCCTGGGACAGAAAAAAAAGTTGTCAAGTGAGGTACCTAAGTTGATACTTGTATCAATACAGGAAGAATACACTAATATGAAGCATGTTATATATTTGTAAGTTGTTATATATTTGTAATCCACAGGGAAGCAATAAACAGTCATATACCACCATGCATCACAATGCCTGTTCCAGAAATAGAAATGTTAGTATCGAAATGAAAGCTGTGTCAGCAAGGTCATTCCTTGTTGAGTAAAACATTTAATTTATGAGCACACAGCAATCCACTACCTCAGGCCCAGGTGCTATGTCTGTATCAGGTTTAATTGTTCTTGTTATATTTTGAAGATTTGTATAAACTAAATATCATTCATGATATCTTTCTTGATTTAGATGATATGTAATGATATTATATCATGTGATCTGAATTAATGCATACACTTTGAGCATATTTAACATCACAGGAGAGTCATTTACTCGTATGGTCATTACTTGCACTAATATTTTACCTGTTCATTTTTAGTTCACTCTGTGAACTTATGCCATGGCGCAGCGTCCGCCGTCCACTGTCCACTGTCCACTGTCAACTGTCCACCGTCCACCGTCTGTTACCAAATATCTCAACAGCCAAAGCAGCTACCTTCATGAAACTTTGCAGAATTACTGATCATGGGATGGACATGCAAAAATAAGCTTTTGGTGGCGCCACCTATGTTGACCTACTTTCTGCGGGAAGAAATGGTCTTTTCGACTTCTTTCAAGATAAGTCATAAAGTATTAATATTTTGGCCTTCATATCATAGTCAACAGTTCCTTAGAGGAAGGGGAATAATTTGAGTATAAATTCAGTCAAGTCATATTCAAGATGGCGTCTCTACGGAACTTCAAATTCTGTCGATCGCAAAATATGACAGCTTGATGTGTTTCTATACATGATGTATTGTCTGTTACCAAATATCTTAGAAACTGCTGCAGCCTTCAGTTTCAAATTTCACAGGAATATTGATCATATGACTGCCAGATGATTTTGACCTCCAGATGGCGCCACCTGTGTTGACCTACTTTCTGCGGGAAAAAATAGTCTTTTCCACTTCTTCCAAGATAAGTCACAAAGTATTGAAATTTTGGCCTTCATATCATAGCCAACAGTTCCTTAGAGGAAGGGGAATAATTTGAGTATAAATTCAGTCAAGTCATTTTCAAGATGGCGTCTCTACAGAACTTCAAATTGTGTGGGTTGCAAAATTTAGCAACTTGATGTGTTTCCATACAGGATGCATTGTCTGTTACCAAATATTTTCGGAACTGCTGCAGCCTTCAGTTTCAAATTTCACAGGAATATTGATCATGTGACTGCCAGATGATTTTGACCTCCAGGTGGCGCCACCTGTGTTGACCTACTTTCTGCGGGAAAAAATGGTCTTTTCCACTTCTTCCAAGATAAGTCACAAAGTATTGAAATTTTGGCCTTCATATCATAGCCAACAGTTCCTTAGAGGAAGGGGAATAATTTGAGTATAAATTCAGTCAAGTCATATTCAAGATGGCGTCTCTACGGAACTTCAAATCTGTCGATCGCAAAATATGACAGCTTGATGTGTTTCTATACATGATGTATTGTCTGTTACCAAATATCTTAGAAACTGCTGCAGCCTTCAGTTTCAAATTTCACAGGAATATTGATCATGTGACTGCCAGATGATTTTGACCTCCAGGTGGCGCCAGCTGTGTTGACCTACTTTCTGTGGGACAAAATGTTCTTTTCCACGTCTTTCAAGATAAGTCACAAAGTATTGAAATTTTGGCCTTCATATCATAGCCAACAGTTCCTTAGAGGAAGTGGAATAATTTGAGTATAAATTCAGTCAAGTCATTTTCAAGATGGCGTCTCTACAGAACTTCAAATTGTGTGGGTTGCAAAATTTAGCAACTTGATGTGTTTCCATACAGGATGTATTGTCTGTTACCAAATATTTTCGGAACTGCTGCAGCCTTCAGTTTCAAATTTCACAAGAATATTGATCATGTGACTGCCAGATGATTTTGACCTCCAGGTGGCGCCACCTGTGTTGACCTACTTTCTGTGGGAAAAAATGGTCTTTTCCACTTCTTCCAAGATAAGTCACAAAGTATTGAAATTTTGGCCTTCATATCATAGCCAACAGTTCCTTAGAGGAAGGGGAATAATTTGAGTATAAATTCAGTCAAGTCATATTCAAGATGGCGTCTCTACGGAACTTCAAATTCTGTCGATCGCAAAATATGACAGCTTGATGTGTTTCTGTACATGATGTATTGTATGTTACCAAATATCTTAGAAACTGCTGCAGCCTTCAGTTTCAAATTTCACAGGAATATTGATCATGTGACTGCCAGATGATTTTGACCTCCAGGTGGCGTCACCTGTGTTGACCTACTTTCTGCGGGAAAAAATGGTCTTTTCCACTTCTTCCAAGATAAGTCACAAAGTATTGAAATTTTGGCCTTCATATCATAGCAAACAGTTCCTTGGAGGAAGGGGAATAATTTGAGTATAAATTCAGTCAAGTCATTTTCAAGATGGCATCTCTACAGAACTTCAAATTGTGTGGGTTGCAAAATTTAGCAACTTGATGTGTTTCCATACAGGATGTATTGTCTGTTACCAAATATTTTCAGAACTGCTGCAGCCTCCAGTTTCAAATTTCACAGGAATATTGATCATGTGACTGCCAGATGATTTTGACCTCCAGGTGGCGCCAGCTGTGTTGACCTACTTTCTGTGGGACAAAATGTTTCTTTCCACTTCTTTCAAGATAAGTCATAAAGTAATAATATTTTGGCCTTCATATTATAGTCAACAGTTCCTTAGAGGAAGTGGAATAATTCTAGTATAAATTCAGTCAATTCATTTTCAAGATGGCGTCTCTATGGAACTGTGTTGATTGCAAAATTTGACAGCTTGATGTGTTTCTATAAATGATGTATTGTCTATTACTAACTATCTTAGGAACTGCATCATGTGACTGCTAAATAATTTGACCTGCAGGTGGCGCCACCTGTGTTTACCTACTTTCTACAGGTTGTAATGGTCTTTACTGCTTTTTCCAAGATATGTCATAAAGTATAAATACTTTGGCTTTTATGTCATAGTCAACAGTTCCTTAGAGGAAGAGGAATAATTTGAGTATAAATTCAGTCAAGTGATTTTCAAGATGGCATAACTACGGAACTTGATGTGTTTCTATACATGATGTATTGTCTGTTACCAAATATCTTAGGAACTGCTGCAGCCTTCAGTTTCAAATTTCACAGGAATATTGATCATGTGACTGCTTAATGATTTTGACCTCCAGGTGGTGCCACCTGTTTAGCTACTTTCAGCAGGCTGTAATGGTGTTTTCTGCTTTTATCCAAAATATGTCATTAAGTATTTATTTGTTATAATCCACAAAAACAGAGTCTCCTCTAGGACCCTTGGACTGATATTTCCAAAACCTGGCATACTTGTTCCCTCACCTATGTAGTTGAAGGTAACAATGATGGAGAACCTTTCTGTGCAGTACAAACCTGGGTTTCTTTTATATAACAACCCTCAATCTCAGGAGTGGTTCAACATATTTAGCTGAAATTTTGCATATTCATAGATCTTGGACTCCTCAGACTTACACTCAAGACTGATGATGCCATCTGCAATTGTTTTCCCATGGCATCCCTGGTACATTTGCTGTGGGTGAAAATTGCTCATATCTCAGAAGTGGTTCAATGTATTGATCTGAAATTTGTCATGTCTATCCATCTAGGAAAGTTTTCTCGTTAACCAGACAGGTGGCGCCACCTACACTACTTTTTGCGGAGTGTCCAACTTTGCATTTGCCATCTGATCGTCTTAGTGTTTGTTCAGTGTATTGGGTTGAAATTGTGCATGTCCATAGATCTTCGTCACCTCAATCTCGTAAACAAGACTGGTGGCGCCATCTGCAATAATTTTCCTGTGGTGTCCATTCATACATTTGCTTTTGGTGAAAATTGCTCATATCTCAGGAGTATTGGTCTGAAATTTGGCATGTGCAGTCATCTTGGAAAGTTTTCTCATAAACCATATAGGTGACGCCACCGATCTTGTGCAATAGGACAATGTTTACTTGGAAAGGAATGAATGGTATTTTCACATTCATTTATTTTTTAATCACTTGCCAAATTGCACAGTAATTCACAGAGTGAACATTAGACCCCTGGGTCTCTTGTTTTGCACTTGCAGAACAATTTCATTCAAATATTAACTGCTGGATACACTGAAATAGTTTTATAATTGCTGAATGGCCTTGTGATAGACCCTCTATGAAATCAGATTTCTCCAAATTCACGGGAAAATATGGATAATGACCCCCCCCCCCTTAGGACACATGGTGTAGTCACTGAGTAGTTGCATGAGTGCTGCCATCAGTTAAATAGATATCAGATACTATTTGTTCATCTAGAAAAGTGACTGTCCCTTGAGACATTGTAAAGGGAATTATGTTTTAGTGTAGTTAAAAGAAAATGGTGAAAACTAGAACTTAAAATTTTTTTTCTTCAGGTGTCTCTATGTTGCTATAGCAGTGTTCCTATGTGTTACCGTGGCAGCCTTGCTTCTGGTGTTCCTGTTCCCCAGAAGTATCCGACTTGACAGTGACAGTCGCACATTAAAACCTGAAGTTCGCATAGTCAACACCACAGCTCAGTATGTGTTCCTGCGAGTCATGGTAAGTGTTGTATACTATTGTCCTGCCATTTCTCCACAGTTTTCTTCACAATGATGAATACAAGACAATTAAGAAATTGTAGCGACCTATAATTAGAGAGATACTCTGTCAGTGTGTGAGTACAGGCACTTGAATCCCTGTTGGTACAAATATTGGCTTAAACAGTTTTTAGTCAACTATATAAATGCTCCCTACCCTATACTGAGTGCTAAACTATTAAATAATGCTTGTCAGTAAATTTTTTACTTATAATATACAAGGCTAGTATCTTCATTTGCAAATTGCAAATATAGATGCAGTCATTGCATCCTTTTTATCTGTTATCCCCACTCAGAATTATATGCAACCTTTTGATTAGGCTCTCACAATTGTGCTGGGTACCAGTCTATATCTTTCTTGTTTACAGTCAATCACAAGATGACAAATACATTGATTAGATTGATTAGATCTACTTATTAAAATCTATGGAAAACAAAGAAAAATTGAAGATAGGTCTCCTTTCTCCAATTTTGGAAAAGTCGGGCAATTTAAGAAATTTGGAGAAAATCAGGTTGTATGATTGGTCAAAAAGAGAAGGTGACAGGTAGGTTTTAGGCAGTTGCTTATAGTAAATGTGTGTAATTATCCTTGAATTTTTAAAAGAGTAAACAGAAACATCAAGGAATATTTTGTCAACTGAATTATTAGAAACCCTGTGTATAAAAATATCCATTTTATAAGTGAACAGATATGGTAAACAAAAAAATATAAATTTTTCCACATTTACTCTGTATTTTTTTCCCACTTCATTTTGATTTTTGTACCTTAATTTGTCAAGTTTGACCTTAGTGCAGAAATTGTTAGTTATATCAAAACAAGAGATTAAACTTTGTTTGATTTATGACAAAATAAGGAATGCCTATTTTCTACAGATTTAAAAAATTTTTTTTTTTGGTTTACATGTCAAACTGCTTAGCATCTGCTTAATCCTCAGATTTGTAGTTGATCAGTTCACACTGAAATCTCTTTGTTTTCTAGGCTGCATACAACATCACAAACGACAACTTCTTCTCAGTGACAGTGAACAAGCTGGAGGTCGCCAGTCAGTTTGACCAAAAAGCTCAAGCTTCATTTGTTAACAGGACACAGCTGTCAATTCCTCTACGATCAACGAGAACACATTATGTTGAGCTAAATATCACTTTCTCTGGGAGTGAAGGTTACATAGCGTAAGTTGTCCATATAACTTTAGGGGTTCTATACACATCACATTGTAACATTTAAATGGAGAAGGACTAGCCATGACAACATGACTTGGAAGGCATTTATATTGGGATGGTAAGCATAACTTGAGTCATGATACAGGTCATATTGATTATTGCATCACAGTGGTTTTCTATCATGTTGCATTCATATTTGAGTAAACACCCCATAATCTTAAATTTAAGCTACAAATGATGACCGAACATGAATGAATACATGTGGACCCAAACTGAAACTTTATCTCTGTTGTAACAAATCATTTCCTGGTCTCATACAAGTTGGCTGCGCCAAGTAACCCATGCAAGCCATGCTTGTATATGTCACAGGACAAACTCCGATCCAGTAGAATTGTCGATCCTACTAGGACAAACTCTGATCATGGCCTCTACTAGGACAAACTCAGATCAACCAGAGACCACAACATAAGTAGACTTTCTACTAGTAGAATCAGCGATTCAGCGACAAACTCCAATCGTAGTCTCTACTGGGACAAACTCTGATCGTAGTCTCTACTAGGAGAAACTCTGATTGTAATCTCTACAAGGAGAAACTTACCATTATTTACCTAATTTCTGAAACCTGAGATTAAAAATGAATAAAACACAGTAATATTTTAACCAAATGTTTTATTTATGTATTTGAAAAAAATAAAGAAAAATAAATACAAGCACGTATGATAAAACACAATATCCTACAATTATATATACAAGTCACAGATAAACATCTAAATGTTTCATTCAAACAAATTATACAATTTTTTTGATAAAAAAAATTACAAATATAAGCACAAGCATGTGTTAGTACAAACTGTTTATCTATTTGTATATATGTAAAATTCATGAATATTGTTCTAAAATATTTCATTCACATCCTGTCTTAAATTCACTGCAAAAAAATGCATAATGTATATTGTATAAAACAATCATGATATACTCTAGTGTGTTAGAAAGTCATATTGTGTATATTCATAAATAAAACATTTGGTTAGCATATTTATGTGTTTAATTTAATCATAATCTCAGGTTTCAGAAATTAGACCATTATGGTAAGTTTGTCCTAGTAGAGACTACAATCAGAATTTGTCCTAGTAGAAGCTCTGATCCAACTAGTACATTTATATATGATTGGAGTTTGTCCTAGTAGAGACCACGATCAGAGTTTGTCCTAGTAGAATCGCCGTTTCTACTAGTAGAAAGTCTTAATTATGTTGTGGTCTCTGATTGATTGGAGTTTGTCCTAGCAGAGGCCATGATCAGAGTTTGTCCTAGTAGAATTGCCGATCCTACTAGTAGAAAGTCTGATCAGAGTTTCTCCTTGTAGAAAGTCTGATCGGACTTTGTCCTAGTAAGATCGGCAATTCTACTGGATCAGAGTTTGTCCTGTGACATATACATGCGGTCAAAGTTTCCACAAACATGTGGAGGGATTTACCAATATGTTGAGTTAAAATGGATTTTTTCCTACTCATGTTAGGTGTTGTTAGAAAGGTTACTAAAAAAGCTAATGATGAAATGTTTTATGTCAAATGACAGTGTACTTGTAGGCCATGAGGTATTGTCAGATATGACTAAAGTATTCCCATCCATTAAGAGACCTAAAATGCGTTCCTCGCTGAAGGATGTAACGGCACTCTGGTCATAGACTCTCTAATGTCAGTGGGCCAAAATAGTGCTAGAACGGGACATACTGAAAAATACATTGGACTGAAATATAAACAACATAAAATCATTCTATACCCAATGTGGACAAACAAGCATATTGTCATATCAGATCACAGGCTTGAAACATTGCATTGTAGTTTGTTAGAGATGTAGCCAGTATAATCAGGGCCTGACTTTAAAAATTTAAATGATGTGTAGCGACTTTTACTACTCTGCAAACGTTAATGGCAGATTTTACATAATCCCTCTGTTAATGTGTCTGTTTATTTTCCACTCAGTATCTATCAGCACCATGGATTTCAGTGAAATATTATTGAAAGATTGGTTATAGACCAAGGAATAATTAATATAATTTTGGTAAATTTATTTTCCAACTTTGTTTGCATCCTGAGATAGTACCTCACGAGATTCAGTTTATTATATGTTTTAACACAGTTATGATAACATCTCAGAGATGTGCCACTACTGGGCTGACATTGAAGATTGCAGTTAAACTTATGGGTAAATCTGGGGTGCTTTTTGAGCATTTGCAGGGGTATATGGTGTTTGAGAGCTTCTTCTCCATTTATTGACAAACATCAGGTTTCAATGTTCCTTATGTGACCTGCAGCCCCTGTAATTGAGCTGTCTTGTTTCTATCTACACTTGCTGCATGATATCAGGATAGCATATAGGATTCTGAATCAGCTTTGTTAATCTCAGTATTACAGCACTGTCATGTCTTATGTCTTGCAGGTACTACTGTAGCAGTGGTATCCCTGGCAGCCACAGCCTGCTGATGCCATTCATGTAAGTAAGCTATACAGCAGGTCACACGGCTGTACATATTTTTCACAAAAGTCTGAACTTCATTGATACAACTTTTAAATAATTTCTTATATAAATTCTTTTTCACCTGAGAGGGACTGCGTCTGTTGTTTCTACCTTCAAACAAGGCCAAGAAGATGGGGACATGTAATTTCCCCACAATTTAGGCCTGAATGCAATGAAGCCAAAATTTTTTCTCCTAGCATGGGTGGCTGTCATATGTAGAACAGATACCTTCCATTGTTAGCTCAGCTGACTATAAGTCAGTCATCTGAGCTATAGTTGTGGTCCATTGTCCGTCGTCCGTCTGTCTTGCCGTCCGTTCGTCCGTCTGGATGTCCGTCCGTAAGACTGGCACGTTTCGACACCATTGGACCTACAAATCTAAAATTAGGCATACAGTTAGATGTCCCAAAAATCTCCTACCATCACGAAAATTGGGTCAATAGGACTTCGTTCCTTCGAGATATTAAGGAAAAATCTTAATTTTTTATTAGAAATCTATTTTGACATTTCAGGACTGCCTAATATCAAAACCATTCATCTGGTTTTCTTCATATTTACCATAAATATTCCTCTATATAGATCCTATGCACATGCCAGAAATTAGGTCTGTATTATAATTTAAACAAGTTATGGGCCCAAACATAATGGACTTTGTAAACAAATCAGGAAAGATATTTGGTCACTTAAGATAAAAATTGTTAAAGGTCGGGACTTTTTTCAGTGATACAACTTTAATTAATCAAAATTTAATTGTATACCAAAAATTAGATCAAAATCTGTTAAATTTTTTTAAATATTAGCAAAAATAAAAATTGGTACCTTAAATTTTGCCCAACTTTGGCCACGGCACGTTTTTTTCCATAAGTACTGTGGATTTAATTTTCACAGCATGTACACATAAGGATTATATCTGTTAAAATCTGAAATTTGAAAATAAAAGCTGCAAAATTAGGCTAGTAATTGAATTTATTTGAAGGCTCTTGTTGTATTCCCTTACATTGTCAAGCAGTCCACTTTGGTGACTGTAGGTCATTCAGTGCAGCTCTCTCCAATGAGTTGAGCTTGATCAGGCTGTCTGCAGTTAATACCATACCACAGGGAGCCTTTTTCTCTGGCAACCCCCGCTTGCATGCAAATCCTAATGGTATAGACTTATCCAATATTAATAGCTCGCTACCGTCATGTTAAGGCAACACTGTCCTGTATCTTTCATCGTCCCATTGTCTTCTTGTAAATTATGAACTTTATCTCTGTGGGTCCTTGGTCATCTTCAGACTGAGTAAAATGTATATCAAGGTGTTTATTTTAGTGGTAACTGATAATTTTATTTGATTTCAGGGCAACCATGACAACGAGCTACTGGGGCCATTCAGAAGAGACGACCCTTACTTCATACAAGCATGTCCAGTGTGGTCCTTTACACAAGGACAGGTAGTCAGAACCTTCAGATCCAGTATGATGGTGGCATTGTGGTCAGGAAACTAACTGAGACACTACTCCACAGTACACTTTATTAAATGCCCCCTCAATGCAAGATTATTTTTATATCAAATATTTTGGGTCGTAATATTTCTTAGACCCTCTCTGAGCCCCCTAAACCTGAATGCAAAACAATTAACCAGAATATATTTCCTCTTGCAGATCCAGTGTTTGAACTTGATTTCAAGTATTATCTGCTTTATTCATAGTTGACCCATATGACTGTTCCCTTCTATTGGGGGGTTGGGGGGGGGGGGTGTTCTAGTGATTGCTTGGAGATTACAAACAGCTGGTTTAGTTATCATTATGACTTTTACATGTTGTGAAATGATGTGAACGTACAGCTACCCTTTCTCATACTATTAAGTATCAGTTGTTTATTTAGACAAGAGTGTGAGGGGTTATACTGTAAGTTATTTTATGCCACTTTTACTGTTACCTCGCATAGTAAGTCTAGTAAGTAATAGTAAGTCTGATACCCAGTAATAAACAACATACTGACTTCTTTAATCTGTGTGCATAGACATGTGTTAGAAGGAGGAACCTGTAATGAGTTTCCCCCTTAAAGTTGTTGCCACTAGATGGCGCTCAGTGTCAGTATGATATAACATTCAGTGATTGTCCTGCTGTGTTTATCACATATTTCAGACAATACTATATGGGGGTAATGAGCTGCCTTGGCAGAGGTAAAAAAAACAGGTGGGTTTTCTTTCCCCTAAGCAATCAGATATATTACATTCCATAGCAGTTGCTTTAATATCAACATTTCCAAATCAGTGTTGCCCTCTATCGTTTACATTACATCGGTTATTCAAGATTGAATAGTTACTATTTTAAGGAAACAGGCTATACCTCAGTTGTATAACTGGTTCATGAATATTCATGTCTTTATAAACAACCTGCTTCTTTAATATTTATGTGTGAATAACCCCAATTCATGAAAATTCATGTGTTGATAATATTCCATTTCATGAATATTCATGTTTTGACTCAATCCTGATTCATGAATGCATGTAGGTACATGCCAACAAGCCTGATTCATGACAATAATCTTGATTTATGAATAATTATGTATTGTCAATGTGGTTCATGAGTATTAATTTCTTGAGAAAGATGTGAAATGTTTCAGTTAAGGGCAGATTTAAAAACTGATTGAGCTGAAAGACATTTGATACTTTGCTTTTTCGTGACTCCACAGTTTCAAAAGTTACTGTTGGGAGATTGTGTATGTAATGTATGTTTTGTCCAAAACACATTCTGTTATCCTTGAAGACCAGGAGCATATTCTTTCTGAGCTTCCTTGAATCCTTGGTCAGGTTGAACAAAGATATTATGACTTCTGCCTGTACTTTTGAACATTAGATAATGTTAGTTCTTTATATTCATGAATGTACATGGAAACTGATCCATTAATATTATACTTGTACATATTTGTCTATATAATTCACTTCATGTACATGCAGATGTGTGATCTTTTATATGTCAGGGTGATTGTCTCTTTACTTTTGCATGTTTTCAAATTAGCATTTCAAGTTTGGTTATTACTTTTCGTCTTGTCCATTATATGTAGTGTATATGTAGTGTAAAAGAATTCAGAATTATTTATATGTGTATGTATGAAGTATAGATGTGTATGCTTAGTAATTGTATTATAATTTCTTGTGACATTTATATTAAAGATTGGTTTTTGAAGAACTCATAAAGGAATTGATCTACTTCCTGCAGATTTATATATTATATTATGTTATATATATTCAGCATTATCATATACTGGTAAGTGTTTTATGTCAGTTTGTAAATACATAGTGTTATGTCATTGTTGATACCTAAATTTGGATGTCTCTGTCTATATATTTCATACAAATGTTTGTCCAAGTCTACCAGCTGATGTGATGTTTCATAAATGTGCTTACTGAAGTGTAGGATAATGACTGTGATCTGTCCGTTTTGTCGTTATTATGCATCATCATTAACTGTTGTACAAGGTTTAGGCACCATGGGGTAAGCAGTCCTGTAAATTAAGACCACTTTTTGTCAGTCCCACGGGTGGTCTTATTACACATGTTTTACTGTATACTAGTGTGTGTGAGACCTGTGCATGTGAAAACTGAAATTATGGGAATGTAAATAGGTGTGGTAAAGTGTGCATTAATCCACTCCTTCCTGTTTGTTAAGCAGTCAGTGTGCTTGTTCCTGATTGGTCAAGTTATTCATTACAAACAAATCAATGTGCTGGTGAAGTTCTTTGAGGGTAGAAAACTGAATACTCAATTTTATGATCATGCAGCTGGTGGATGAAAATGCTAGAAAGTTTCACCCACAACATTAGTTACATATTTGCCAAAAAATGAGACCTCTATTTGTCCAGCACTACCGTAAGTTTAATGGCCAAGGTAGAATACATGTTTGTATCTGGATGATCACCAGATTATTGAGTCATCTTAATTTTGTTTGTTTGTAATAAAAAACAAGTCATCTTAATCATTTAGCTTATGTACAAGTGCAGTTAACTAGGATGAGTCAGGTTAATTTAAATTATATTAATTGTTAGATTTGCCAAATCCAGATGAAACTTGTATCAGGATAGCTAATCCAGGTAAGTCTGAACACTGTTGGATCATCAGTGATGCATCATGGGATATCAAGTTGCATGTGAAAATTAAAGCATTCTAAGATGTGAACCGTATGTTTTATAAGCCAGTATAATACCAGGTGTGTAGACTTTTCTCTGCCAGTATAATACAAGGTGTGTAGACTTTTCTCTGCCAGTATAATACAAGGTGTGTAGACTTTTCTCTGCCAGTATAATACAAGGTGTGTAGACTTCTCTTACCATGAGTTACATATTTAGACAGGTGCTGGTGTACATGTAGAAGTTCTCAAATTGGTTATTTAAACCGTTGATCAATCATTTTAAGATATGCTTTCTTGACTATTGCTATTGAATTATGCAGAATTATCCTAGGTAAAGAAACATATCTGTTGAACAGTGTATATTATAAATATGTGGATCAGTTGGAGTAAATCCATGGGCTGTTTTTATTTATTTAAACTTTATTCATTTAACATGGATTGTACGAATAGTTATTATGACTACCGGTAATTAAGGCACTCTCCATGGCTCAGGTGTTGGCGTTGGGTAGTGATTAAAAAACCACCTGCCTTGGACAGGCCACTACATACCACTCTCACAGCCACTGGAAATTGAACCAAGGTTGCTAGCGGTGAGACCACTGCGATATCCAGTGTCAAGACATAGTAGGATTAGAAGCATGTTTATTACAAAATATTATATGTCAAACAGTTTTATTGATAAAGCACGCTGTTAGTGGGAAGAATTCATCTGAAAATATGCCTAAATATCGAAATACAGCTGTGGATTTTGTATAATGTAATGTTTTCTTCCTCCTAATTGCTTGTGCATGCGAGAGATATGTATATAGTCTAATTGCTCTCCCGGCACACTTGCCAAACTGTGCTAGGGTACTGCTGCCCCACCCCCTTCTTTCTGTATCTACCCCAGTGGTAAGTGCTGTAAGTCTGAGATAATTAAAACCCCCTTCTTTCACTTTACTCTCATGATAACTGATTCTTTCACTATACTCTCATGATAACTGAAGTCATGCAACTTTAACAACTTCGCATACACAAGCATGCAGAACCCCTTTTCTTCATCCAGTGGTAACGAGGTATTGTATATTACCTTAACTGTAATTTGAATGTGCCCCGTTGCATTACAACTCAAGCCGGAATTCCAGTTGGAATGTGTGAATTAATGTTGTCCAGTGTAAATAATCTTGAAGCGTAGATACATGCATGTAGTAATGTTTTTTGAATGTGTTTAGTTGCAAGACTGTTTGTGCCTTTTAATGGGATAAGTCATCCACAGATGCTAATTTCAACAAGTGTTATACATAGCACTATGGTTTCTGCAGTGTCATTAAACCGGTGAGTGCGTCAGTACATTTTCTTAGAAATAACCATTCATGATTGAAAAGGAAATTCTTACTTTTTTTGTGATTAATACACTGGGTGCTCACCAGAGGTCCCAACGTGCAATGTTTGTGTCAACAATTTTCGTCAGCTCTTTCGGGACGTCAGTAAAAAATTTCTGACGTGACAGTGGATAATTGATGTACAGATTTCATTGGGAAAGATAGAATTTGTGACAAGAACTGCATATATATATATATATATATATATATATATATATAATGTTATATGGAACATGAATACACAGAAAAGTTGTTTCACAGCCAATGGGAATCAAATTTTCATTTTGCAGTGAACCAAAGTTTCTGTGTATACATGTTCCATTTCTAATAATAATAATTATTATAATGTATAGTATTAGTATTTATATAGCGCCAATTCTCCGATGGTCAGACTCGCAGCGCAATTCACACACACACACACACATAGCCTCATACAATTTCATGGAAGTCTACTCCCTGTGCCTGACCCAAGAAAAAAATGATGCATATTAATTACCAAAAGCTTTCCGAAAGAGATACGTAGCTTGCCTAAAGAGGTACGTTTTTAAATTAGTTTTGAATGATACAAGGGTTGGAGGTTTTTTACGTGTAATAGGAAGTGAAATTCTCTATACAGTGAGCCAGCATGCCTGTTCCTACATCCATCTAACTTATTTATCTTTGATAAATGTGATAATGTATGGCAATATATATGTGTTAATTATATCAGATTTATTCTTTGGCCAAATGTGTATATACTGTAGATTCAGAAATATTAGTTGGGATTTTATTTTCGTGGTTTTCGTGGATCAAGATAATCCACGAATTCATGATTCCAACGATCAAAAATCACACGGTCAGAGGATATACGATATCTTAACGGCAGCTTGTGGTCGACTTTATATATATAATTGTTACCGCTGGCTGACTTTTCAATAAAGATACAAAAATTGTTTATTACTATTTTTATGATTGATTTTATACATTTATTAAATGCACTGAATTGCTTTTCGTAAATTACTTTTAAAATGCTGGATTTATAAATCTTCTTTTGTCAATTAAATTATTTCCCCTAATATCGTAAAAACACGGCGCCCCTGATATATTTACAATAAAACAATATCAAAGAATAATTTAAACTGAAAACGTATCCCCACATTTCCTCTTATCAACATTTTGGGTGAAAATTCAAGAACAATACCACATTTCTGTGGTGCAAAGCGGTAGTTCTGAAACGCCAAGAACGGTACACAAGTTCCAATGTTCGTAACCACAGCTACCGAGGCACGGCTTTTTCGGAACCGGCCTTTTCAACCTTCTTTCAATAGAGATTAAACGAGACTTACGTTACCTATTGGCCTAAAAGACAAGCGCCATGTAAACTCATTTGCATTACCGCGAGTTGCGTGCATAACAGTTATTAATACATGAAGGCGGTACTTCTTCCGATTATTGTCGATAGTTGTACATATATGTTAACGCAAGTAAGCGCCACAGAATACTATTAGGCAAATTATTTCTTTATAATTTCCAAATGTAGCTGAAATGATGAATGACGAACGAACCGTGTCTCATCTCACCGCCCCGTCAGGAATATACAGGCGCCACATGTGACTATCGCCTAGATTAAAAAAAAGTTATAAACCTTCATGTCATTGTGGACGGTCCCGTTTCATTTTTCCTCCGGTCAAGTGATGGTTTACGTTTTCTGTGAACATGGTGTGATCTGGTGTTATAACTGGTAGCCGATGTATCGGTTGTTACAAATAACAGCCGATGTATCGCCCGGCACTTTCAGTCACGGCTGATTAATTCTTCGTTAGGCTCGGGTCGGGCGGAGCATGTTTGTTCAACACTGACCCGATTGATCGCGGTACAGGCACACCGTGTGATAAGCATCAAAGCTGAACCACCTGTGTACATCGGGCTCGTCTTCCTTGCGCACATGGAGGTATAAATAAACATAATTTCCTAAAGTTTTCTTTGTCTTTCCACGAATTCAAATACCCCACGATATGCGTTTTGTACAAAAACCACGAAATTTTAAGCCCACGATATTATCTGAATCTACAGTATGTGAATGAAAGGAATTCATTTGGTTCACTTCTTTTGTGACCAGTCGTGTAATCAGGATATCAACAAGAATGAACTGACGATTCTTGTATTAACAAAACAAACACCCAGAGTTTCAGTTATGGAATAATTTAAATGTATTGAGGAATTGAGGTCACCTTCAGACCGAATGCTCCTTACACTAAAAATTATAAAATAAAAAATATTATAGTTGATTTGGTTATTCAGTGAAGTTGTGAATATGCGTGTTTGGTGACTGTGTTTGGGTGTGTGTCTGTTTGAGCCCTGCGCAGACCATAATTATTGTCTCAGCAAGGAGGGTAACAACGGGATCTCATATAATTTTTAGGGCATATTAGGAATGGGCCAATGAAGAATCGATTCGTTTTTTGTGTAGATCCGCGCATGATCCTGGTCCAGGAACGTCATCACTGAATATTTACAAATGTACAGTGACTTATGCATGAATGAACTTAGAAATATGGGCGGAGTGAGTGAATGCAAACATGGTTTTTTAGAGCATCTCAGAGTAGGGACCCCACACATGACAGAGGCAAATGTCTACCTAACAAATGACACAGAACCTTCCCCTCACCATTCAAATACAAAAAAAAATCAGTCTTCATCCTTACAAATGACACAGAACCTTCCCCTCACCACTCAAATACCAAAAAAATCAGTCTTCATCCTTTCAAATGACACAGAACCTTCCCCTCACCACTCAAATACCAAAAAAAATCAGTCTTCATCCTTACAAATGACACAGAACCTTCCCCTCACCACTCAGATACCAAAAAAAATCAGTCTTCATCCTTACAAATGACACAGAACCTTCCCCTCACCACTCAAATACCAAAAAAAATCCGTCTTCATCCTTACAAATGACACAGAACCTTCCCCTCACCACTCAAATACAAAAAAAATCCGTCTTCATCCTTACAAATGACACAGAACCTTCCCCTCACCACTCAAATACCAAAAAAATCAGTCTTCATCCTTACAAATGACACAGAACCTTCCCCTCACCAGTTAAATACAAAAAAAATCAGTCTTCATCCTTACAAATGACACAGAACCTTCCCCTCACCACTCAAATACAAAAAAAATCAGTCTTCATCCTTACAAATGACACAGAACCTTCCCCTCACCACTCAAATACAAAAAAAAAATCCGTCTTCATCCTTACAAATGACACAGAACCTTCCCCTCACCACTCAAATACCAAAAAATTCAGTCTTCATCCTTACAAATGACACAGAACCTTCCCCTCACCACTCAAATACCAAAAAAATCAGTCTTCATCCTTACAAATGACACAGAACCTTCCCCTCACCACTCAAATACAAAAAAAAAATCCGTCTTCATCCTTACAAATGACACAGAACCTTCCCCTCACCACTCAAATACAAAAAAATTAGTCTTCATCCTTACAAATGACACAGAACCTTCCCCTCACCACTCAAATACCAAAAAAATCAGTCTTCATCCTTACAAATGACACAGAACCTTCCCCTCACCACTCAAATACAAAAAAAAATTAGTCTTCATCCTTACAAATGACACAGAACCTTCCCCTCACCACTCAAATACCAAAAAAAAATCAGTCTTCATCCTTACAAATGACACAGAACCTTCCCCTCACCACTCAAATACAAAAAAAATTAGTCTTCATCCTTACAAATGACACAGAACCTTCCCCTCACCACTCAAATACCAAAAAAAATCAGTCTTCATCCTTACAAATGACACAGAACCTTCCCCTCACCACTCAAATACCAAAAAATTTAGTCTTCATCCTTACAAATGACACAGAACCTTCCCCTCACCACTCAAATACAAAAAAAAATCAGCCATTCTTACAAATGACACAGAACCTTCCCCTCACCACTCAAATACCAAAAAAATCCGTCTTCATCCTTACAAATGACACAGAACCTTCCCCTCACCACTCAAATACCAAAAAAAATCAGTCTTCATCCTTACAAATGACACAGAACCTTCCCCTCACCACTCAAATACAAAAAAAATCCGTCTTCATCCTTACAAATGACACAGAACCTTCCCCTCACCACTCAAATACCAAAAAAATCCGTCTTCATCCTTACAAATGACACAGAACCTTCCCCTCACCACTCAAATACCAAAAAAATCAGTCTTCATCCTTACAAATGACACAGAACCATCCCCTCACCACTCAAATACCAAAAAAATCAGTCTTCATCCTTACAAATGACACAGAACCTTCCCCTCACCACTCAAAAAAAAAAAAAATCCGTCTTCATCCTTACAAATGACACAGAACCTTCCCCTCACCACTCAAATACAAAAAAAAATTAGTCTTCATCCTTACAAATGACACAGAACCTTCCCCTCACCACTCAAATACCAAAAAAATCAGTCTTCATCCTTACAAATGACACAGAACCTTCCCCTCACCACTCAAATACAAAAAAAATTAGTCTTCATCCTTACAAATGACACAGAACCTTCCCCTCACCACTCAAATACCAAAAAAAAAAATCAGTCTTCATCCTGACAAATGACACAGAACCTTCCCCTCACCACTCAAATACAAAAAAATTAGTCTTCATCCTTACAAATGACACAGAACCTTCCCCTCACCACTCAAATACCAAAAAAAATCAGTCTTCATCCTTACAAATGACACAGAACCTTCCCCTCACCACTCAAATACCAAAAAATTTAGTCTTCATCCTTACAAATGACACAGAACCTTCCCCTCACCACTCAAATACCAAAAAAAATCAGTCTTCATCCTTACAAATGACACAGAACCTTCCCCTCACCACTCAAATACCAAAAAAATCCGTCTTCATCCTTACAAATGACACAGAACCTTCCCCTCACCACTCAAATACCAAAAAAAATCCGTCTTCATCCTTACAAATGACACAGAACCTTCCCCTCACCAGTTAAATACAAAAAAAATCCGTCTTCATCCTTACAAATGACACAGAACCTTCCCCTCACCAGTTAAATACAAAAAAAAATCCGTCTTCATCCTTACAAATGACACAGAACCTTCCCCTCACCACTCAAATACCAAAAAAATCCGTCTTCATCCTTACAAATGACACAGAACCTTCCCCTCACCACTCAAATACCAAAAAAATCCGTCTTCATCCTTACAAATGACACAGAACCTTCCCCTCACCACTCAAATACCAAAAAAAACAGTCTTTATCCTTACAAATGACACAGAACCTTCCCCTCACCACTCAAATACCAAAAAAATCAGTCTTCATCCTTACAAATGACACAGAACCATCCCCTCACCACTCAAATACCAAAAAAATCAGTCTTCATCCTTACAAATGACACAGAACCTTCCCCTCACCACTCAAATACCAAAACAATCAGTCCTCATCCTTACAAATGACACAGAACCTTCCCCTCACCACTCAAATACCAAAAAAATCAGTCTTCATCCTTACAAATGACACAGAACCTTCCCCTCACCACTCAAATACCAAAAAAATCAGTCTTCATCCTTACAAATGACACAGAACCTTCCCCTCACCACTCAAATACCAAAAAAATCAGTATTCATCCTTTCAAATGACACAGAACCTTCCCCTCACCACTTAAATACAAAAAGAATCCGTCTTCATCCTTACAAATGACACAGAACCTTCCCCTCACCACTCAAATACCAAAAAAATCAGTCTTCATCCTTACAAATGACACAGAACCTTCCCCTCACCACTCACATACAAAAAAAATCAGTCTTCATCCTTACAAATGACACAGAACCTTCCCCTCACCACTCAAATACAAAAAAAAATCAGTCTTCATCCTTACAAATGACACAGAACCTTCCCCTCACCACTCAAATACCAAAAAAATCCGTCTTCATCCTTACAAATGACACAGAACCTTCCCCTCACCAGTGAAATACAAAAAAATCCGTCTTCATCCTTACAAATGACACAGAACCTTCCCCTCACCACTCAAATACCAAAAAAAATTAGTCTTCATCCTTACAAATGACACAGAACATTCCCCTCACCACTCAAATACAAAAAAAATCAGTCTTCATCCTTACAAATGACACAGAACCTTCCCCTCACTACTGAAATACCAAAAAAATCAGTCTTCATCCTTACAAATGACACAGAACCTTCCCCTCACCACTCAAATACCAAAAAAATCAGTCTTCATCCTTACAAATGACACAGAACCTTCCCCTCACCACTCAAATACCAAAAAAATCAGTCTTCATCCTTACAAATGACACAGAACCTTCCCCTCACCACTCAAATACCAAAAAAATCCGTCTTCATCCTTACAAATGACACAGAACCTTCCCCTCACCACTCAAATACCAAAAAAATCCGTCTTCATCCTTACAAATGACACAGAACCTTCCCCTCACCACTCAAATACCAAAAAAAAACAGTCCTCATCCTTACAAATGACACAGAACCTTCCCCTCACCACTCAAATACCAAAAAAATCAGTCTTCATCCTTACAAATGACACAGAACCTTCCCCTCACCACTCAAATACCAAAAAAATCAGTCTTCATCCTTACAAATGACACAGAACCTTCCCCTCACCACTCAAATTCCAAAAAAATCAGTCTTCATCCTTACAAATGACACAGAACCTTCCCCTCACCACTCAAATACCAAAAAAAAAAAAATCAGTCTTCATCCAACTGTTCACCAACTGTTCACCGAGAATGCATGTGCATGTTAAAATATGTTATCCCGATCTTTTACATACCTTACCAGCCCCCCCCCCCCCCCCCGGGACTCCATTGACCTCCCTTTCTTTGTCTACAGCGCTCATGACTTCCAGTCTTTGTGCTTACTGTCCAAACCAGAATTAAACCTGACGAGGGACCGCCAGAGTGACTTTTACTTGGTACAACGGGTTGTTAATCATCCCACGTGCCCGTAAGTATATACACACCTATATAGATAATGGGTTCTTCCAGCGGGGGATCCAATTAACAGGGTATGGAGCCGAGGGGAAGGCAGTTGGGGTCCAGGCGTGTGAGGGAGACGGAGCAAGTTAAGCCACGGCGAAGCTAGTAGCCAGCAACCCTCCGTGTTTTTCCTCGGGACTGACAGTAAACCAACCTTTGGCATAGTAAAATGATCATTCAAAATTTATACAATGTTTTTGGCCATTTTGGTGGACGCAAAACCTTCAAAGTGTTGTATCGTAGTCGGGATAAATATTTTTACAAGGTCATAACTTCACGGTCATCATTTTGTATAAAACTTAAATATGTAAATAGTTTTCTCTCTACTACACGTAGGCCTACGCAGTGATATCTCTGTATATTTAAAAAAAATTTACTTTTCATGTAATGATTTGGTCTCAAGTCATAGTCAAAGCGGAGATATCAGACTCTACACCTATCTTTTGGCCCCTTTCCAGTTTTTCACAAGTTTTTCGAGAACGGCAGCACCTTTTTCCAACACGTAATTGTAAAGCAGGGCCCTGAAGTTACCGCCATGTCTGCCCGTCATTGACGAGTTCTTTTGTGCGCATTGAATCAATTTGATATTTCTCACAGGGTTAAAATGTGTTCATGTGGGTTCTAGCCCTGAGTTACAAGTCCGTATTCCAATATGGCCGCCAGATCACAAGCGTCATTTTCTGTCGCGTGCAATCTTGGTGAGAGTATCCTTGATCATTCCAAATTTCACAGAGGTGATGAATACCTATGAGGGCTATAGCCCTACCGAATAACAGACCCTCCGGAAATTTAATATCTCCACCACAGGACAATTGGTGATTTTCTTTCGTGCACAATTTCTAAATGAGAATACGCTTGATCTTACACGGTTGATTTTGGCTTATATAGGCTCCATGCCTAATATATTACATGTACTGCCCAATAGACAATATGCATGTCAACCTTAGTACAATTGGATTGTATATTACGCGAAATATCTCAAGCTGAATGTCCTTGATCTTTTTTTTTCAAATTCACAGTTGATTTGGGCCTATGAGGCTCAAGTTCTATTGAATTACAGACCCGCCGGAAATCCAATATGGCCGCCAATATAGTCCCAAACATATTGATACTTTTATATACGCTTGGTGTCATTGATGGCACGGAATGTGTTCGAACCGTACTGACTCGTGCCTTTTAAAGGCAAATTTATACGTAGCCTATACTATAATATCTTAAGTAGTATATGAAGAATAACCTTGAAAACTACGTCAGCCCAGGGATAGTATACAAACATATCTATTTCACAAGGATAACAGAGTTTCTTGTTTGTCATATGTTTATGAATATCATAATGGAGATATGAAAATGATTAGAACATGAATAATACGCACATATATGATACTGATGTTACAGTTACATGCATGACAGATTTCATCATGCAGTAAGATATACATTTAACAAATATAACGTTATACGTATATCATGGCTACATTGTACAAGGATACATCGGAAAATAACTTCAAACATCTTTTTCCAATACAATCTTATTAATCATACTGTATTCTATGAGTGTTCCTCAGAAAAAAAAATGTATGACGGAAAATAATATTCCAGTGCTATTCGTGTTCCATACCGTGATTACCTGTTTAGATCAGTATAAATATTACGCTCTAGTTTCAATGGGTATTTTTAACAGTTAGAAATGCTTATTTTTTTTACCCATGTGTGCTTAACGTCCAAGTGATACAATTTAAATAGCCGCTATATGCTGTTCCAAATAAAGGAGCCATGGACTTCTTACTGAGTAAACATTCTTTTATGATCCTGCCAAGATAAGCTTTATAAAAATGAAATCATCGTTCTGGTAAACAATGTCCTCAAAATACACGGTAAATGAATAGCATAAATGGCAAAAGCAACATCACTGACATTACCGGAAATTGCCGGTTTGCGGTATTGCACAACGCGCCTGAGCAGCAGTAGAAGTGTCCTTCAATATACCTGCCGTCCATCCTGTACTCCGCTGTGGACTCTCCCCGCAGACACCGAGCGCCGGAGCAACTTCGTCGGATCAGTCGAAGAGAATCGCTGCTACTTTCGAATTTCTGTAAAGAAAAGTGCGTTGATACGTGGACGATCTTTTATGTATTGCGGGGAATTTTTTTTCGGAATATTACCATGGAAAGGTACGGAAGTACGGAAGCGTATTGCTGCCACCTGGTAAAAGAAAAATAAATTATTTATCTCGTGCGTACGACATACTATCTCGTACGTACGACAAATTATCTCGTACGTACGACATACTATCTCGTACGTACGACATAATAAATCTTACGGATCTGATTCATAGACTAGACAACATGCCAACAGATATATGTATAAGCAATATGTATATATTAAATAATGTATGTTTTCACATTAACTATATATATTATATCTCCACCTCCTTGCAAACCGCTGGACCACCGTTGAAACCAACACACACACTCACATATATCTATTTATTTATAGTATATATTTAAATGCTATTCGATACACATTTTTTGTGTGTCCAGGTTTGTGTAATATTTCAAGCAAGCGAAATATACATCAAATTGTCGCCTGACAGTCATAAACAGAACTCATTTTAAGGCAGGTGATTAAATAATGTTAGCAGTATATGATGTTATAATAGTGAGCCTGTTATAATGTTAATAACAAACAAATCTTGCCTTTGCCAAACTGGAACTACTTTTTGGAGAAAGAAGGGTACAGCTCCCAAATAGCCTGATTTCAAGTAAATGAGAATGGATATTTGTGAGGCAGGTTTCTAATATTCTAAACTGATCTTTCTAAGAACTAGATTTATACACAACGCATCGTGCAGTTGATCTTTTAAACTATTTTATGCATATACAGCCATTGATATGATTGGTGGGTAGCTAAACAGACAACAGTCCATTTAATGGGGTACGTATAATTTTTATTTTGAACTAAATTATAAAAACAATATATATATATATTAAAATCTATCACTCATGGACGTGCGATTAATCTGTGACAGAAGAATACGAAATTCTAAAATAGAATTCGTTATGTTAGGCTGAAGTGGTGGTAAAATCTACACCTCAGATTTGCCTCATTTGCGGATTGGTATGAGATCTTGTATTTGGTAAATGTACGTGTAACCCGCCTTTCTGTAAGCGGCATGAAGTACAACTTGTGGGATCAAGCACTTCGTTTCATAACATATGAATAATGAACCTCTCCTAATGGGCATCTCTGTATAACAGAACCTCTATATAAGTATCTGTTAAGTGTTTACATAAGAAGGCCGGGTGACCAGAGGAAAGATCTTGGTCGCGCACATGCGACAATTATAAAAAAAAAAAGAAACATGAAAGAAGAAACACCCAGAGAAGCTTGAAACCCTTGAATTGTGAATTTATGCTGTACCACCAACAGGTGGCGTGAGCCCTGTGTTGTCTCGTTTCTAAACGATTGGTGACACACACACCCTCACACACACACAGAGATAGAGAGAGAAAGAGCGAGAGAGAGAGCCGATTGTATAGTAGAGAGTTTAAATGAAAAAAGGCCCTATTTACATTTTACAAACCAGGTATTTTGAGTATACATGAAGTGCAATTTAGTCTCCTTAAACTATTACGGTATCTTTCAATATCTCCTTCTTCGTCTGCTTCCTCTTGTATACAAGTGGAAAAAAAACTTGCCTCGGGCGCGATCAATGAGGAAAAACAAAAAGCGCTCACGCCACCTGGTGGCCGTAAAAATAAACTTCACAAATCACGGTCCTAAAAGCTTTTCTGAGTGTTTTTCTTTCATGTTTCTTCTCTTTTTTTATAATTGTCGCGTGTGCTAGACTAAGATCTTGCTTCTGGTCACGCGGTCTTGTTACAGTAAACAGACAAAGGTGCACTGTGTTTACTCACACACAGAACCATAATAACGTATACAAAACTGGTGGACAGGAAATATTAAGCCAGTGTATCGGCGTGAATTTGCTGAACAAATTTCGGATTCAGCCAAAATGAGTTAATAACGTGATACAAAACACATATTATTACAAAAGAATATGAACCTTGAGTGTCAATATAGAGGTTTCTGTAATACAGAGATGCCCGTAAGGAGAGGTTCCTGATTCATTTATTATGAAACGAAGTGCTTGATCCCATCAGTTGAACTTCGTGCCGTTGACAGTAGGGCGAGTGACACTGTGCGTTATGTCATAAACCTAGTTCTTATACAGATCAATTTTGGAATATAAGAAACCTACCCAACACATATCCATACTCAATTACTTACAGTCTGGCTATTTGTTAGTTGTACCTCTTGTCCGAACCATTCCTTCTCCAAAAGGTAGTTTCAATTTGGCAAAGGCAATATTTTTTCTTATTAATATTATGACAGGCTCATCATTATAACATCATACACTGCTAACAGAATTTAATTACCTATTAAAAAATGAAAGTTCTGTATATGACTGGCAGACAACGATTTGATAAATTTCATTTCCTTGAAATATTTTCGAAACCTAGACACAAAGAAACAATGATAAATCGAATAGCATTTAAATTTGTAGTATAAATAAATAAATATATAAATTAGCATATGTATTTTTTTTTCTTTTCAAAGGTTTCGCAAGGTGAAGACGTTGTGTAGTTAGGGTACGAACACGCATTATTTCACACACACATATATATATATATATATATATATATATATATATATATATTGCTTTTACATATATCAGTTGGCCTGTTGTGTATTCTGTGAATCAGATGCGTAAGATTAATTATGTCGTACGAACGAGATACTATGTCGTATGTACGAGATAATATGTCGTACGTACGAGATATTATGTCGTATGTACGAGACACTATGTCGTACGAACGAGAAATTATGTCGTACGTACGGGATAGTATGTCTTACGTACGTGATAAATAATTATTTTCTTTTACCAGGTGGCAGCAATACGCTTCCGTAGAAAGGTTATATTTTTAGTGAAATATTAATTACAAAAAGGTAATAGTTGTAAATGGGGAAAAGAGGGGCAAATTAAACACAAATAGAATTAAATTACCTATTTACTGGAACGTACCGGTAATGTACAAACACAGAAACTGACTAGATGATGTCATGCAGTGATTCTTGTAACCCCCCCCCCCCCCCCCCCCCCGGACAATAGCTTCAAAGCAGACAAGGCTGAGCCTCGATGTGAGATACTGTGTAGGAAATTTAAGTAACATCAACCTGTTTCCACTCAACTAGCGACACTTATCGGCCAAGGCTGGAAACTTATTGGTCTGATTAGGAAACTTATTTAAAAATACCATATTAAGTCATACATCAAATTATTAAAGGATGAAGCTAATACATAACTTAGAGGTTCATCTGAGATTTGTCTCGTTAGTATCTGAGGTAACCCGCGAAAACCTGCGGTTTGAGAAGAATAAACACACCAGACTATATCGATGCTTAGTGCTCACGTTCGTGGGACATGCCCGGTCATAAGTTAAGGCAGTCTCGTGGTAGCTGATGATATCATAGCGGTGAATACAAGACAGGTAACCCAGATAACCCTGGTCGGAGACTTGTTAGAGGGTTGAAAATTTTATTTTTGCCTTGAAGATGGGCCATCCCAGATCCCATGTTTTCACCGCTAGATCAGCCAAGCCATATGGTCGTCCTGTTACGACGACTGGGTAAAATACTAGGGCAGGGAATTGGTCTACGTTTTCAGGTACAATACGTGTTGCAAAACTCAATTCGATAGTGATTTTCTCTAACAATCATTTTGTCGTCTATCTTTGTATCCCTTTTTCTGAGCACTTATACCCTCCCTCACTATAATAGTAATGTAAAATAAATACAGACATGTTATTGGATCACGCTTGTTAGATAACGTGCAGTATTTGTACTCGTGTGTCCCCATGGACCCCATGGCCCCGGACGCAAGAAAACATTTTCCAATTCTCCCATTAATGCTCCCATTTTCCCAGGTAGTACCTGTCCTATACAGGGAAATACAGCGAGAGCAAGTCCGATGGCTTAGTCTTAACAACTGCATCGAGTGGGTTAGTTTAAAATGAGAACGTTTTGAATAACAAACCAGTTCAAAAGTACTATGTTTATATCGACTGTCATACACTACGTCTCATGCCAAACACCTGCCAGGCTTTATAATATTTAATGGCTAGGCTGGTTTATTTGGAAGATCATAAACCCGGGATGTCATTACATACTTTGAACGTGTTTCTAACCTAAAATCTAATTCTCTTTGATCACGTGAAGAAAATAATGTTTTGTAAAAATTAGAAATGTTTAACCATATATAGTTCTCTCTACAATTTCACTCTCGCTGCGGAGCTTTTAATGTGTTGCTGTCTATTGTCGGTGGTACAAAACGGCCGCTACATTTGGCATAGATTTCTAGAGTGATTCTTCCAACTAAATAAGTGTTTCGTTCATACGAAAGAAATTTAATCCGAAAATTTCAATCATTCAAATTTCAGTTCATTGATTGAGCTTTGTTTTTCCGTTACCGAAGACCATTTTTTCTGAACTGCTCTTATTTCCCAATATCCTACCACTACATTTTTCATATTCCGATAATTGTTAATTGTATATTGATCTACTGTATTTTCTATTATGTTCAAAATCTCACAGAGATTACCAGTTAGAGTTTTGAGAGTAGGTGGTAGCACTTACCACACAGCTCCCAGACGCGCACATTTCATGTCTTGTGGTGTTGACATTTGGGTTTTCACACTCCGGGTTCTTCATGAACCCGGTTTCTTCATTATATTCGTACTCGCATAAATAACAGTGGAAATCCCCTGGAACAATTAAAAAAATGATATAACTGTAAAAGTTATATTTACAGGAGCGGATTCTCTTGTGAATCCGCTCCTGCACGATAAACTAAGGCTGAATTGAGATAAGGACCTGGAACCCTCTGCATAAGTTTAAAAAATAAAAACGTTTTTTAACTCCATTAACCTAAAGCAAACCTCTTTTTAGCACCTGTCAAATATATGGCAAAGATACAAGGGAAAATGAATACGATTTTACCTTTTATGTAAATGAAAGGAGTGACGGACTTGAGATACTCTGTCCGAAATCTTTAATAAATCTTAACAGTAAACGTTCAGGCCTAATCAAAGGGGAAAATAATGTAATGCATGCTACATGGCGTTATCCGTAATATGCCGGCCTTCATAAATCATTTATGATTCAGAATTTTAATTAAGTAATACATGCATTGATTTATTGACGAGTTAACAACAAAAATGCCGAGAATTTGCTGTTCTTTAACGAAAATTCAAAATCTTGGAAAATATGGGCGTCGATTCCAAACAAAATATATGATTTGGTGTCGCCGTATAATAAAGTATCCTTCATGCGGTCATATTTTCTCAGACCAAATACTCATATTTATACACAATGCTTGCAGACCAACCACTGAAACATTCAATATTTTTCACCTTTTAAATTTGAATGAAAGTTCTTTCGTAAATATTTCTAAGAGCAGAGTGGAGAATTATCCAATATGGTGACCAATGTCTTTCACAACACTGCGCAGAATGGACTCGGCTGAGAAAGGTAAGACTCTACTGGTTAGGGATTGTGGGTATCGAGAACCTACGCTCCGAGCCCCACAATGCAGCGGGGCTTCTACAACACCATCGGCGTAATTTTTTTCTGGTAAGTACTTCACGGTATATAGTTGATATGTTGTAAGCACGCGAACTTGAAATGTAGAAATAAGGTGTTTCCTTGAAATTTTTATTTTTGAAGGTTGACAGTTGAAATAGTAGTTCCGGCCATCCAAAAATTCATACCTATAAGAGGTTGGTTTTGAGTAGAACGACCGGAAAGGTGGTATCCTGATCTTGTGCAGACATGTTATTTTTGCTAAATGCTCTACACATGCTTGCATTAGCAGGTGTCAACAGTTTTTTAAAGATATAAATAAATACATAGTTACGAGATATATTAGTGTGTAGCAATGAATAATTACAGACCATAACATCCTTAGACCATTACCTTTGTTTCTATTATTTTATAAAACCACCGCATGTATGCGTAAAGCCAGTGTTTTTATTTTCAAAGGGATATATTACCCATGAAATGTCTTACTAGGTATAATAATATATACAAGTATCAAGTCTACCGTTAAAGTTAGGTCACCGGTCATGCTCGCTGACCGCCGACACGTCTCTGTTAAACGACTCGTGACGCCCGTGACGGGTCAGCCCGTCTCCATGTGCTTGTTTGTGTGTGTGTTTATGGTGAAAAGAAAACAAGTGTGCGTAACCGGTTACAATAAATCTGCATGATTTACACATCAGAAGAATATATAGAACAAAAGCTGGGTGGCCTTGGTAAAAAATGTGACTGAATTCTTAGAAATTGATCGACTGCGACATGTCATGGGGGAGGGGGGCGGGGGGGGGGGGATAATTGACCTAGTTCAACACTCCCGGTGTTCGGGGGCATTCATTTGATATAATGACTGTTAAATTTAACTGTAAAATCCAATGGAAGAACATTGATCAAGACCATCATACACATACAATCACATACTCATCGCCATACATACAACCGACCATCATTACGGCATCATCACACGGCAGACAGTAACTGCGTATATACAGCGTAGGTTCGGAGGAACCACGGCAGGTGGGGCTAAGCAGACAGATACCACATCAAGGTCACGTGCTCGACTGGTCATCCAGGATGATATGCGTTCATTATCAATCGTGTGTTTGTGTGTGTGTGTTTGTTTGATTGTTCACAACATAAATGAAGAATCGATTAGATTTTGGTGTAGGTCCTGCACATCTTCCGGATCCATGAACGACATCAAGGAATATTCACAAATGTAAAAACCAATGCATGGATGAACCTGGTATATGGGCCGAATAAGTGAAAGGCATAGGCCTGCATGAATTAGAATCTAGATTTCTAGGTTGATTTTCTTTTACAATTTTCTTTTACAATTGTCATAACTGGGGCAGATACAGGATTAAAAAAAGGCCAGGGGGGGGGGGGGGGGGGTGCCGGGGGGGGGGGGGGTGTGGGGGGGGGGGGGGGAGGGGCGGTGATGTCAACACCTTGATACAGGTTAACACGTGTGACGAGTACTGGTAGACTTGACATGCAACCTTCACATGAAACACGAAACAGGAAACCATTAGGACCACAGCCCGTCTCTGACTTATAGAAGGAGCAGGAATATAAAAGTACGGATCATACGACACACAAACTGTGGTAAAACTTTCATGTATTTTTTACAATACCACCAACAAGCCATTTTTATTCACGTGATTATGTTTTAATTGTGCGGCGGTGTGGATAAATTTGTCAGGTAATTTATATTAACGAAAATAACACTTTGTACAATTTGGGTTGAATTAATAATTTTCCAATGAATAGTGCATTTTAGCTCAATTCTTTATTCATCTCAGTTGGAAATATAATTTAACAATCCTGTATAATGAAAAATCAAAACAATTAATAAACAAAGAAATGTCTTTTCTCACACAATTTCCAATCTTTTTATATAAATATAACAGAAGGACATTGATTAAAAACAGAAACAATGGACTGCAAGACAAGAAAGAAAATGAATCACAGAGAAAAATGTGTGATGAAAGCTTATGTTTAAAAAACATATACATCCTCACAATACACATCCTTTCACGAGGAAACGCAAAGCAGCATGATAGTAAAAGCCTCCATGAAATAGAAATAAATAGGTAAGTCTGTTGGGTAAGTTTTGGGGTAAGTCTGTGGGGTAAGTCAGTTGCACACAGGATTTGAACCTGTTCTTGCCTGGAGCATCTCAGTATCAAAAAAAAAAAAAAAAAAAAAAAATACAGCAGACAAAATGCTTTCTTCAGAGGTTGGATGATGCCTATTCTGATCTGACCCTTATTGTGTATTATCTTTATTTATTTAAAAGAATATGTTTATAACATACGGTCAATTTTACAAACAAACTTAGTGAATATATAATGTTAGTTGTATGCGGTTCCGTCAATGCATCGTCAAATGTCCCTTCGGACTTGGCCAAACTTCCCAGTAAACAGATGTATCCAGGAATAATAAGTAGGGACAAAAAAGCACTAAATACTGCACACTGTAGAGGTGTCCATATTATGTAGAGGATCCAACTATATATATATATATATATATATATATATATATATTATTTATCTAAATTTAATTGTTATTATATATGCCTACAACTTAACTGGATTATTTTAATTTAATTGTTATTATATACAGCTAACCATGATCTCCTTTTTTTCAATTGGCGTGGATGTTATTTCTGGATAAAAACTGTTTTAGATTTTCGAGGGAGTAAATGAAGAAGGCAGCATATCTATCAACATTTTAATCTGTTAAATTAGAAATAATGTTTACCTTGGGCTGTGACTAGTGACCAAACCGAGGCGAGAGCGAGAACCAGTAAGATTTGTTTGTGCATGTTGACGGTCCCCGCCTCCCGTGTACACGCTCAAACCCTTCCTCGTAATCCAAGAAGTCACAGTCCTAGAACTCACTTCACATTCCCACTTTGCTTGAATGTACTCCTTTATTTATTACTCCTTAATTCTTCTTTGATGTAAATCCAAAAACAGAGTAAGGGCCTGCCCTCGCAGCGATCAGGTGATGGTCTTTGTAACCTATACTGTCCGTTATCCTATCGTTCAACCAGGCTGTCCATCCGCCCATGCAGTGTACCATTTCGGTGAAACATGCTTGGCTGCCAAAGCGTGGTTCTTTGTTAACCTGACATCAAGTCGCCTGACGTCTAGAAGAGGTGAGTGCCATGCAGTGATTCTGGTGTAATTTATTACCCTCCAGACAACGCGGTCTTGCCGCTCAGCGAACGATATCTTGTCCTCCGGGCTATATGTAGTTTGTATTACACGCAGTCGTCTAAACCTGTAGTTCATAGGCCTTTTTTCAATTAGTTCGTCAGAGTTCATGGTGTTTTTTTTCTTGAGAGGAACCTTTACACTTTTAGTCAATTGTCTCTGCATATAAAAGCCATTATCTCTTAATTTCATCGTATTTTGGCGAAAATTATGCTTAAGTTTGAAATAATAATTTTTATTATGTTTGAATGATGTAATGACTCGTTAATATTTATATCATTTTATATGTCGCACTAGTTCCTCTAGATAGCGGCGTATTATTTTTTTACGTTGTTGGGTTTCTTAGTTTGTGTGTTAGAAACTTTACTCGAAATGTTATGAACGGAGTTTGATGTAATTGTGCTGAGGGTTAAGCCCACATCCCTAATTAAGTTTTTTCTTACTTTTGAAGTAATATGAATCACCATAATATACGTTTAAATTAAAGGTCGTGAACCGCTGTGAGATAGGGCACTTTTTATCCCGGCTCTTTGCCAGAGCAATAAACCGATATTAGAGGTCGCCTTTGTTCTGGAGCTCACCTGTGATTCGATCATGGAGTTGATGTTGCATACGGTGAAGTTTAATTAGGATCTGGCGGAGATATATGCGTTATCACAAACAACGTTTCAAATAAATTGAAATGAATTCTAAGTTACCTGATGGGGATTATAAAATAGGAGACACGTCCCAGCAGACGTTTATTATACTCTGTCACGCAGGTGCGGGCGTAATGACTCCAGACTACCCCCTTTCAGGTTACCCCCGTACCTTTCAGGTTACCTCCGTACCTTTCAGGTTACCCCCGTACCTTTCAGGTTACACCCGTACCTTTCAGGTTACCCCCGTACCTTTCAGGTTACCCCCGTACCTTTCAGGTTACCCCCGTACCTTTCAGGTTACCCCCGTACCTTTCAGGTTACACCCGTACCTTTCAGGTTACCCCCGTACCTTTCAGGTTACACCCGTACCTTTCAGGTTACCCCCGTACCTTTCAGGTAACCCCCGTACCTTTCAGGTATTGATGAACTTATAGATGATCATTTATATAATGAACATACATGTAATTTTGAACATTATGTTCAACAAGATGTGGATAAGGCTGTTGAATACTTGAACAGGGTGATACACAACTTTACTATTCCTAAAATGTATAAGAAAAAAAAGAGGTGGTCACAACCAGATTGGTGGGATGAGGATTGTGCACAAGCAAAGCTAATAAAATTTTCAGCACTTGATGAATATAGGAGATCTGGTAATTTATATGATTTGAACATGTATAAAATGAAAAGACAACAATTTAAAAACCTATGTGATAATAAAAAGAAGTCTAAACAACAGTCTACAATGATACACTTATCAAATATTAAGAATATAAATGATTTATGGGTCTGTATTAAAAAGTACCTTAAGAAAGAGAATAGTGTTAATCATATTCCAGCAAACGAATGGTTTAATTACTTTAGAGCTTTGCTGAATGAAAATAAAAACAATGTTAAAGAAGAATTTTGCCTTATGGCTAACATATACTTGGAAAATAATTATAACAGTGGGTCTGTATGTGGGTCCCTTAACAATGAAATAACGGTATTTGAAATAAGACATGCAGTAAATCAGATGCAAAGTGGTAAATCTGCTGGACCAGATGGGCTACAAGTTGATATTATTAAGTCACTTTTAGAAATTATTTTGCCCTTATTACATACTTTGTTTAACAGTGTTTTCAATAAGGGATCATTCCCTGGTGAATGGAGTAAGGCAATCATATTTCCTCTACACAAGAAAGGTCCTTTAAATGATCCTAGTAATTATAGAGGGATATCATTATTGAATGTTACAGGAAAAATATTCACTAAAGTTTTGAATAATAGGCTCTCTCAGTATGTGCAGGAAATGAATATTTTATCCGAGTCTCAAGGTGGTTATAGAAAGGGGTATTCTACCATTGACCAAGCATATGTCTTGCATGCTTTAGTTCAGAAATACTTAGTTAAAAGAAAAGGAAGGTTTTATTGTTTATATATTGATTTTGCAAAAGCTTTTGACTGTGTGCAACATAATTTATTGTGGTATGTCTTATTGAAACAGGGTATAAATGGTAAAATATTAAATGTTATAAAATCAATGTATTCAAAAATGCAGTCTTGTATATTAACTGACGGTGGTCTTACCGATTATTTCTCATGCTCATTAGGTACCAGACAGGGTTGCATGGTAAGTCCATTATTATTTTCCTTATTTATAAATGAGTATTGTAATATGTTACATAGAAGTGATTGTAAAGGGATATATGTTAATGATAATCTTTCCAATGTAATGACTTTATTATTTGCAGATGATATGGTTAATTGTGCAGATACTGTTGGTAGACTTCAGCAACAGATTAATCTCTTGCACAATTTTTGTGAAAAATATGGTTTTAAAATTAACACAGATAAAACTAAAATTATGGTTTTTAGAAAAGGTGGTCCTTTACGAAAAGTTGAAAGATGGTATTTAAATGGTAAACAGTTAGAAGTGGTTCCATACTATAAATATCTTGGTATTACTTTCTCAACAAAATTATCTTGGTCAAAAACACAACAACAGCAAGCTTTGCAAGCAAACAAAGCTGTATGTATGATTAAAAAATTCAGTAAAAAGTGTAAATATGTTAGTACTAAACATCTCTTTTATCTTTTTGATCAAATGGTAGTGCCAGTATTAATATATGGGTGCGAATTATGGGGCTTTAAAAAATCAGAAACTATAGAGAGAGTGCAGTACACATTTTGTAAATATATTTTAAATGTAGGCCAGAATACTCCAAATGCAGCAGCATTAGGGGATTGTGGCAGATTTCCTTTGTTTGTAACTTGTTTATTACGTTGTGTTAAGTTTTGGGTTAAATTACTTTATATGCCAGAACATAGGTATCAGAAACAAGTGTACAGTTTGTTGAGGAATTTAGACAACAGTGGTAAATCAAATTGGGTATCTCAAGTAAGAACATTGCTATTTGAGTCTGGTTTTGGATATGTTTGGATGGCACAGTATGTTGGAGATGCGAATAAATTTTTGAAAGAATTTGAAATTAAAATAAGAGACATGGCTATTCAAAACTGGCATAGTGATATTGAGTTGTGTAGTAAATTATATTATTATGGTGCTTTCAAATCTATGCTAACTCTTGAAAAGTATTTATATTGTATTCCTAATAAGAAACATCGCATAGCACTTGCTAAACTTCGATGCTCCAATCATGAATTGGCTATAGAAATAGGTCGTCAAAATGATATATCTCGTGAAGAGAGGATCTGTAAATATTGTTTACATCATGGATACAATATTGTTGAGGATGAAGCTCACTTTATGCAAGAATGTATTCTATATAATGATTTGAGGATAAAATACTTTAGACAAGACTTACATTACCCAAATGAACAAAACTTTATTAAATTATTCAATTTAGACAATCATATTGAGATAATGAATGTTGCTGCATATGTATATTATTCCTTTTTGAGGAGACGAAGAATAATAGATGGTTAAAGTATGTGTTACATACTCACTGATGATGGCAATATAGATACATTGTGTACTAAGGTATGCAGTCATGTTACATGTGTTTGTTGCATTATATATTAATTAATAATAAGACTGCTACTTTATGTTCTATTAATGCAATTATTTGATTGAATTATTGTTGAAATGTTTGGAACTTTGGGCCTGAGGCCTTTTTCCTGAATAAACTCTGTTCTGTTCTGTTCTGTTCTGTTCGTACCTTTCAGGTTACCCCCGTACCTTTCAGGTTACCCCCGTACCTTTCAGGTTACACCCGTACCTTTCAGGTTACACCCGTACCTTTCAGGTTACACCCGTACCTTTCAGGTTACACCCGTACCTTTCAGGTTACACCCGTACCTTTCAGGTTACACCCGTACCTTTCAGGTTACCCCCGTACCTTTCAGGTTACACCCGTACCTTTCAGGTTACACCCGTACCTTTCAGGTTACACCCGTACCTTTCAGGTTACCCCCGTACCTTTCAGGTTACACCCGTACCTTTCAGGTTACCCCCGTACCTTTCAGGTTACCCCCGTACCTTTCAGGTTACCCCCGTACCTTTCAGGTTACCCCCGTACCTTTCAGGTTACCCCCGTACCTTTCAGGTTACACCCGTACCTTTCAGGTTACACCCGTACCTTTCAGGTTACACCCTAGCTTGTTTATTCCTAATGATAAATTCTTACACAGTTTAATACATGTTATACTGATTGAATAAAGCACGCGAAAGGTGCAATATTTAAAAATTGAAATGGTTCCTGTAAAATAAAGTAGTCGCAAAACATGAATCATAAGATTGACTCCTATACCTATAACAAAGCGCATGGCTCAAGGTATATGAAGAGTACAGTAGGGCAATACCGAAGAAAGAAATTTCAATAAATATTTATAAGTTTATAAACATAAAGATACAATTGTTTAGGGGATAACCCAAAATCGTAGGTGGGAGGATGATATCGGTTTCAGCACCTAATAATCTAACCTGGCATCATCTGAGGTCGCTACACTGGTAGAGTCTTCTGTGCCGTTTGTTTGTCGGTCTGACCGTCCTTAATTTTTTTTTTACCTCCGCCAGGTGGCGAGGTGTTATACCTCATGGTGATTTGACTGTTAGCAACTTAATCTTTATTCTTATTTATGATATATGTATTTTGAAATTCATTTTCATGTGATAATTTAATATTTGTGAAAAATCATAGGTATACGATGCAAAGTAACTGGCAAACCACATTTGGTGGGCAGTTATAAAATTATTACATGATACTATCTCAAATACGTATCTTCCTCTACCATGTTAGTTTCCTATCTGAAGATGAAATGTTTATTTAGTCAAAATTGTAATATCCATTTTAGATAGAAAGAAACATGAAGAAACCACAATAGATAACCGCAGAATATAATTTTCCGAAACTTAGATCAATCAGGTTTAAAGGCGAACTGTTGTCCTATCGTCTGTGGGTGACCTTTGGTGTTTGTGTGGACCATGGCTTTCGCTTATGAATGTTCGACCAGCTTGGGAATGGGATGAAAAGCTCGCCCCGACTGTCTGATCAAGTGTTGTGTCAGTTAATCGTTTTAAATGATAAACGACGTTGTGCAGAATCGTCTTAATTAGTGGTATTTTCGTTAAATAAAGATCTCAAACGAATATGCATTTATATATATACGCACAGATGTAAACCTAACTGGAAGATTTTTTTTGTATTTAAGGTGACAAAAAGGAAATAAAGTTACAACCAAAGTTAAAATTGAACCGTGAGCATTGTGTAGAAGTGTATACAAACCCAGCCATAACTTTCACATTTCTGTCTGACCACAAATACACATTTTGTTATTAGTGTTCCTTTAAAAGCGGCCAACCGTTTCTCGACTCATTAGGGGCCTACGCCTGCGTGCACGCAGTTCCGCCTGCCTCGGCAAGTCCCTGAAAGCGTGTGGCCAGATTTTTGCGGACCACAACATCTGGCAAGAACCATTTATTTTGTGGGGTGTTTGTTAATTTGATTGTTGGAACTCAATATATAACTTGTGCGGGGAATAACATCAATATATTTTCTCACTGTTTCTGTGCATCACCAACAAAGCGGAAGGATCGTCTAACATGTTAAAAAAAAAAATGAAAATGATTGAATCTGGAGGCAATGATCCGGTAAGTATACGCGTTGCAAAAAGCTTTTTGTAATAACAAGCTACATATTATTTACCTTATTTATTATGATCCCACGTGTAATTTTTAGTGCTTCAACGTCATGTGTTCAATACTTGTAGAGAAAAATAGATGTAAAGTATAAAAGACAAGTAACACCATTTTGTAAAACAGCTAGTCCAATGCAATTGATCGATTACTATTCCTACTATAAGCCTACCAATTAAGACAGGAATTTATATATTTTTTTAAATATTGTTATAAAACTAGAGCGAAATCTGTAGATGAGAATACAAATACTACAATGAAATAATTACACTAACCTGATGACTGTCGTGAATCCTTGTATATCCTTGAATTGTAAAAAAAGGCAAATTGCCAGTGATATCACAATGGCGGCGGGTCCATCAAATAAAACACATAAGTTATATAAAGGGGCCCAATCACCTTTCCGGCCTTTATGAACTAAAGGTAATCCCTTGGAGCTTTTATAAAAATAGGCCTAAAAACGTGGATATCACTGCACACAGGCTGCTTGTTTATAATATGTGGGGCCTATCAAAAGAACAAAAAAAAAATAAATAAATAAAAGGGCATCTGGCAGCAAGTCTGATAAGCCAAAGCTTTGCATGTGGCTTTTTGCAACAAGAGACCTTTCTAGCTACGAATATATGCAACCTCCTACCTTAAGTAACATGTTTTCCCGTTTGCTGTGTTTTCACACATGTTGTTGATAAAATTCGGATATTTCATGCACCAATTCCATGTTAACCCATCATGTATTGTTGGATGTTTAACACCGATGTAAATTAGGTATAATATAGTAATGAAACTGAGAAAAAAGTATTTTCTTGTACTGAAAATATATTTCGATAATATGAGCTGGGAGTTATGAAAATAATGATATTCTGAGAAAGGGCTTATTCATTTGTCACAAGATGGGGGGGGGGGGGGGTGTGTTCCGGAGTTTAATAATGAATGAAAGATGTTGGCGCATTGTTCGCAGTCCTTCCTTTATGCTGTCTCCATCACATTTGCCAAGGAAACAAGGCCGATATATGGTGGTACGTGTAATCGATTAGGAATCGATCATCGATTGCTTTAGTTCTTATTTCGATCATGGTATATGGTTTTACAACCATCATTTGTATCACACTATGGTTGGTACCTTCCATATGCAGCCTGATCCTTAGGTGTCATTGTGGCTCGGGAAAACATATGGTCGTTTTCATCAGTGAATTATTGATCCATGTAAATGCCGATGTACGTGTACAAAATTTTTTGTTTATCTAAATTATAATCTTTAACAAAATTGAAAAAATCCACAAACAACAAATGCCTGGAGATTGTACACCAACACAGGCAGTAACTAATGGTTGAGCAGAGCGGTCAGCACCGCCACGGTGACCGACCGATGAACAGCCAGTCCAGAGCGATGGCTGCGTCGGTCGCGGTAGTTTATCTTTACAGCTGCCGTTGTTTAACGACGTTTACACATTGTGTTTAATCTTATACCCTCTCGCTCTTTGCTCACTGCTGACACTGTCACTTCAGTTAATTAGGTCCACTTCTGCAGGAGCAGTTGTTTGATAATTATGAAATATATTAAAAGCGTTAGTACAAATAATGTTTGATGTCCCTCGGTGTGTGTGTGTGTGGGGGGGGGGGGGGTGGTCTCTCCCTGGTTACAGACACCCGGCCTTTGTAGCTAGTATATATTTTGTTTTCATATAACAGAGTCTTGAATCATCTATTTCAAGCTCGGGGATTTTAATAACATTTACTTATTATCAAGCACAAGCATGCGTAGATAGTTACAATACTAGCCAGAAACTAGAAAATAAAATACGACGCCATCTGTTCCTATGTAAATATTAGGGTACTACCTGGACGATGAATATAAACCTTGTATTGTATTAATTTAAAACCTGCCCTGCATTTCAGCTCGTAGGATTTCAAAACGACCAAGACTGCCAGCATATTAATTTAGAGAGAATGACAGAAAACCTGAAGGTTGCTAGAATTATTTTTCTCCTGTCTACTAGATATAAAGAAACTAAAATAAACATGAAAATGACAAAATGGAATGGCAAGATATATTCAAAGAACTGAAACATATGTATGTAGGATATTGAAATAGTTAAATAGAAAACAGTTAATTAAAATATTCAATTATTATCACATACAGCGGAACATTTAAACAATATTAAATTGGCTTTGCAAATAAAACTTTTCAAAACAAAATATCAGTAAAACACATGTAAATTCTTATGCTGATTACAAACACTGCTGTATTGTTTTAATTGTATTTTTGCATATACAACTGAAAATAACAATATCCTATAAGCCCATTAATCGTTTGACTAATACAATATTCTTATGAACCTTGATAAGCTAATTTTGTCTTCCATGACGATACGCTATCACAATTTTACAAATATAGGGCTCAGTGAAAACGTTCCCATGGCCAAAATTAAGCACGCAGTAAAACACATGTAAATTCTTATGCTGATTACAAACACTGCTGTATTGTATTTATGATTTATGATTTATGATTTATGATTCCCAGAATAACATACTAACACATAATTACATTACACACATTATTGATACACAAAACCTAAGGCATCCTGAGAATGATATATTTTCATTACTATGAAAAATCAATGGGTATTTTTCCCATAGCCACCACTGCAATGCTTTTTTTAATGTTTAAAATTATATACCTACATTTTCCGATGACCTGTATTTGAATCTGAGGGACTAAATTAAACACATACAACTGTCTAAACTATACATCACAGGCGGAATGGTTCTATTTATACAAAATTTATAAAATTCCAAACTGACTTGAAGGTTGGACCACTTCAATTCAGCCATTTTTTTCTCAGCTGTAAAATACATGTGTTGCAATATAATGTTGTTTTTCTCTGAATCCTAACCTGGAGACAACTGATGTAGTCTCATATAAAACCCAATTAGGGTTTGGTACCATGTGATTTGTAATGTTCCATGTTTTGAAAATATTATACAAGGCACTATAAATATATTAAATTAACTATCTGTAAAAAATATTCATCCAAGCAAATAAACAACTTAAGTATAGATTAAATACTTTTACACAACCCTGAATGCCTTTCAGATCTCAGCTGAAACTATGGTACCAAACATGGAGGAAGCTATCAATATATTTTCATCATTTATAATTACCTGTTTTTTGTTCTAAAAGTA